>JAPCWY010000008.1:28687250-29326500 GCA_028455895.1 Rhodomyrtus tomentosa
AGTTATCTGTTAAATAAAATTACCACAATCATGCTAATACAGATTAAAATGAGGTTTTCTTTTTAGTGCATGCTGTGTTCTGTATATGGCACGCCTCTTTGCTGCAGAAAGTAATCATACGTTGGTTGGAGTTGCTAATTCCTGACTCACCCGTTTTAAAAAAAAAAAAAAAATCTTTAGGAGTGGATTAATCGTGTTCGAATCTGCCTCTCGGAGAAATGCGCTGCTGCAATTGAGATCGACTCCCTATATAAGCTGAAATCAGAGGTAATCTCAATCTTCTTAGTTCACAAATTGCCACGACTTTTCTGGTTTGAACTATAGACCCTTGACTCACGATTTAACCATGTTCTTTGGATAGATTATGGAACTTCAACTATTGCTCCCAGAGACTGAAATGCTACTGGAGCTAATAGGAAAAACAGAAACATACCGAGATCGATGTGCTGAAATCCTGAAAGTTTCCATATGTTTAGAGGTTAGCTCAGCAGTTCTCTGATATTTGATCGTCTTCTGTTTCTCTGTGCCGAATGGAATTGGACTTTCTATTTGTCTGGATGTGTTAATTTTGGAATTTCTGACTCCAACAGGGTATTGAGATGATTCTTGAAGAAATGGACAGTTTCTCTGTCAATTTCCCAGAGTTCGAGCTTCTGAGGCAATATCATATGCAAGCTAGTTCTTGGATATCCCGCTTCAATAGTGTCCGGGTGAACATTCATGCGAGACTTGATCAAGACAATGTTGTAGAGGAGTTGACAAACATATTAAAAGATGCAGCGTCTCTGAAAATTCAAGGTCTGAGTCTCCTTCTAGTTTTACTTGTTTGGGTGGAGAGGGAAGTACCATTACTGCTGTTGTCATCACAATATGCTTAATTCATCATGTTCCTTAATGTTTGTTTCCCTTTCAGTTAGAGAATTACCTCTTGTTGAGCTCGAGTTGCAAAAGGCTTGCTGCAGGGCGAAGGCTCTACAGGTAATGTAATGAACTCTGCTGCTTTGCTGTACTGCTGCTCTGTGTTCTTCTGTTCTATCCTCTAGTATTGATAGTATTTCATCCTGAATGGGGCTTTTCTTAGGTTTGTGCTTTATCAATTGTTTTGAATGTTGAATGCCTTCAATCCTGAATATATTTCAGGCCCGTTCAGATAAAATGACCTTGAACTTCCTTCAGCAACTCATGATTGAAGCTGTCGGGTAAGTATATTCTCAGTTGTGGTTATGAAATTGTAATGTCAAAAAACTAGTTGATATGCACTACTTCTACGCCTTTTAAGGTCCAGTTGGACTCTATGTTGCCAGACTACAGATTGAAGGCGAGAACTTGTTTGTCTATATTTCTGGGATTGTTGATGCTGCTACACTTTGGGAAGAAAGTGCAGTGCAGATTCTAGCTCGTGAGGCTCAGCTGCCCGAATATGAGGAAGTTCTGAGGTTTCTCTCTCTCTCTCTCTCTCTCTCTATATATATATATATATATAATGTGTTATGCATGCTCGTCACATGGGCCAATTTGTGAGACTGGGTGGTGTGAATGGACGCAGTTGAATATTAATATAAATGCGTATAAGGTGTTACCAATAAGTTTTATTGAAAGTGAAGTTTGACTTTTTATATCCCAGGAGTTCAGAGGACATTCATGCAAGTTTACCTTCTCTACCTCATATCATCTCGACAATCACAATGGCTAAGTCTTGGTTGAAGAATGTGGAACCATTTTTGGGGTCTGCTCACAAGAATAGGGGTTCCTCTAGTTTGTTACTTGAAGTCAATAGATTAAAGGTTCTTACTAACACTTAACTCCCTATTCTCACATCCTATTCATGTTTTTTGTGCGTGTCAGTTCTGTACATCTGAGAACATGACCTACATCTTGCAGGAGTTAGTTTCAGAATCCAAGCTTCTCAAGATATCCCTGGAAGAAAAAAGAAGACTTGAAACGATGTTGGAGAATTGCTTCCGATGGGAGCAGGAAGCTTGCTCCTTGCTGCAAAATGTAGAATGCCTAGATGATTTTGGAAATGTTGATGATGGAATGCGGGATAGTCTAACCTCAAAAATTGAAGGCCTACTACTTTCACTAGATGCCATGATCAAAGATGCGCTTTCTCTTGGTCTTCACTTCAGTGAAACTCAAAAACTTCAAAATGTACACTCGGCATTGCGGTGGTGCATTAAGGCCCTCCACTTTAGCTCCATATCCCCATCTGTTGAGGTGATTAGTTTCTTTTTTTAGTTGAATCCATTCACTAAATGAGACCAAGTAATTTTGCCATTTTCAGTTGTGGCAGCCTTGCTATATCCTGCTATTATTTTGGGCACTGGTTTTCATGATTAATAGCAACTTATATTTCATGGAGTGAGGAGTAGGAAGCTGCACTTCATCGGATTCACTTGCCTGCTTTTGTTTCTCATGAGTTCAATAGTTTTTATTGCTATATCACGTTGCTTTTATTTTATGAAGTTGGGAATGTCTAGCTGTCTTAAATTGGATTTGTTAGTTTGATTCAATAATCATTTCAGTCCTTGTGGTAGTTTAATGAAGTGAAGATGTTAAGATGCATAAAATCTCTTAACCTGACCTACAGCCAGTATCCAGTTGAATCCTTGGACTGCAAGAACTGTGTCCAGGTCTTAGAATTTCCTTGGAGATCTGGGCAATGTATAGAAGGATCTATTTACAGTCTCAACGTCCCTTTTGCAGTGAAAACAACCACTAGCTAGCACTCAATTCTATTTTGTTGGTCTACCAGTAGTAAAAAATCCACCAATGCTCGTTGCTTAAGATTTTTGGCAGATTTTCCGAGGAAGTGCGAGCACGCAGACTTTTGGCTATTGATGTGGGCCCCTATTAGCAAAATTTGCAGATAAAGCTCCATCTCTTCTTTGTAGGGATGCAGTCTTATTGCTGTTGTTGAAGAATAATTGAAACTTTTAGAGCAAGGCATGCAAGCCACTGAAGTCTTGCAACTCCAACTCTGCCACATATCTGTAGAAACCTTCTGTATCCTGATAATCTTCCTTCACAAGAGACATCTTTGTTTTGTGGCAAATGAAACATACCGGATAAAATTGTTGTAAGGGATTAATTGACCCATTGCTTGTCCTTTAGTGGGCCCATTGCCAGGTTCAATCTCACAGTCAGATATTACATGTTCTAGCATGTGCTGTCCATCTTGAGGGCTAGTTCGGATACCTAATTTTCCTCAAAGAGTTGTCCAAACATTCTGGCAGATCCTAAATTTTCCTGCTATTGTTGATCTCTGGGCTTTATCCCTTTCTAAAGTGAAGTACCATTCTCTTAGTGAGGATGCCTTTCTTGAGAAGTTCCAGAGATCTCACACGCAGCCTGTCTCTGTTCTGGTTGCACAACTGTTCCCTCATTTGATGATGTCAGTGTCACTCCCTCATTAAATGAAGAAGCTCTGAGATCTTCTTGCTGAGCTTGACATACAAAAAGAGACATGATGCAGAGATTGAAGTGTGCTTTTGCTTGTTATGATCTTCACTTGCTTCCTATTTGATTTTATGCTTAATATTTTGTATGGTGATGCTGAACGACTTGCCATGAAAATTATGTAGGAAATTGAGATATTGATGGAGTCTGAGGAACAAATTCGTGTTACATGTCCAGCTGGTGCTTTGTCGGGCATGCTAATTGATGCGGTCAAGTGGATGAAGAAAGCAACAACGATGATTCATGCTCCATCCAACTATGAAAAGTACAGTTTGAGTGATGCTGAAGAAACCCTTGCTGAATGTCAGGTATATTGTAGTTAGCAGTGCGCTTGCTTCTGATTTAAATATCTCAAACATAAGTATGTGAATACTTTATATCTACAATCTGTTTGCAGATGATTCCTCTTTCATTTCCGGCATTGGCTGGTCAACTTGCACAAACAATTCAAAATTTTAGGTGAGTCTTCTTGTTCCATTATATACGAACAAAGGAACAGAAGGACTTGCATATACACAACCCATGGTGCACATTAACATAAGCGTGACTTCATATACACATGAAATAGCACGTATAGACATCAGTGACTTCACAGATGCAAGCAATAGCAGTTTTGACATTAGCTATTGCACAGATACAAGCAATAGCACAATGTGCGGATTAACTTTAGTAATTCTGGTTGTACCAGGTGGCAGTTCATCTCTAGCATTCCTAGGGATTCAAAATTACAGCTAACTATATGAAACTGGAAGTTGTAATAATGATTAAGCTAATGAAGGTTGCACCTTAATTTCGGCGTTAATCAAAATGGATCAGAGATTTCAAGTTTATCAAACACCGTGCTTGGATCTTAATGCAAAGTGGATCTAGAAAATTAAAGTAAGCAGGACATTGTTTCTGCATTAGCCTATTTGATTTTAGCCAAAGCTAATGCTTAGATTGATTTAGACAAGTAAACGGTAGAAAAAGCATTATCCTTTTCTTTTCCGATCTGTCTCTACCATTTAGATTACAAGCTAACTATAATTCCTTTTAGCGAAAGAGATTTGTTGGTCAGACTCTTGATGGCCACACGGTTGCAAGTAGATACCTTTAGAATGGTTTTAGACTGTTATTGAAAAGATTTATGGAATGTATGTGGTGCCAAATGGGACTAGTTCTGTACTTAACTGGGTGAAAAATTTGCATATAAGAGTTAATGCCTTAGGAGACAAGCTTCAAAGGCCTTTTATATTCTTTTCAATTTTTTTTCCTCATGGCTTGACCAGCTATCTAAGTTTATCTTCAGTTTTATGACTTATGTAATGTGTCATCACAGGGGTAAAGATCCTGGATTATAGTATATATCTGGATACAAAAATTCATAATATTCTGAGAAATGAATTTAACTGATATAATCCTTAGTGCATAAAATCCAGCTTTCATTTCTGACGCGCAGGTAATGTGTTTCCACAGCCAAAATGTCTCCTTCCACAATTATTTCAAACTACATAATTTGATTGGACCAATTTGCCGTAAACAACGATTCACAATCTAAGGCCAAATTGTTCAAAAGTGGGTAGACAAGGATAACTGCTGTCAAATAGAGTAAATAACAAAAGAAGTTTGAACTTACCTTTTTCTTTTTTGGCAAAAGAGCTAGATTTGCTTTCTTTTTCCATTATCACTGAAAAAGAATTAAAGTGAATAATTGCACCTGATAAAGACATTCATTTAGTCTTAGAGACAGTAGAACTATTTGTACAAAAATTCTAGATGGATTCATCCCATTTCATTTAAGTTGAAGTTTATAGTTTATTTTCATTTTCACAATTTAAATTAGATTGAACATTATGATATTCTTTCCTAACTTACGACAGCAACATCGACATAAATAGATGTTCTAACTTTGAGATCACAAAAATAAAATTAGCTCTTGTTAAAGATGTGTAGCTTTTCTTTTTCTTTTGAAGTCTGTTATCTTATAAGAAATTGTAACCTTTTTAAAAGCATAGTTTATTTACACTTTATCAAATCCTTTTCTGCTTTTGAAATTTCACTTGTTTCTAATATAGCTTTGTAGTACAGAAGATTCATTTAATTGAGAATAACAAGGAGAATAGTTCTATTAAGACATCCACTTACTTTGAAACTCATCTTCTTTAAGAAAATTGATAAGCGATAAATTCATGAGTTTTACTTTATTTATTTACCATTCATAATTTTCCTTTTAGCTCAATTTTTGAATACAAATTAAACAATGAACAAAGTAGACGACCTTCTTAACCTTTAAAAAGGATTGTACAAATGAAATGAACAAAGAAGACAAAGTTCTAATAAGTTAATAACAAATGGAAAGAGTTGAAGGAAAAGGAAAAGTAGGGTTAAATTTTAGGAATTAATAGAAACATAATTGGTCTTTGATTATGCACACTTATTTTTGTCTTCTATTTTTTGAAGAATCTTAATGAGCTTTGAGGATAACTTTGTCCATTCAAGTGGTTTTACTTGAAATGGTCGTGGAAGAAGATATTTAGTTGTGAACATATCATTTCCCTTATCCTATATACAAATTTACGGTTTTCGGATTTGACTACATATGTATGCAATCGTGCCATATTATTGAGTTAATGGAATATTTTTGTCTGGTAACAGCCGTATTTTGAAAATTCATTTGCATTTGTATGCTTATGTTCATTGTGATGATATGCTTATATGTTTATTCTTAAGAAAAATCTTGGAATTCGAAATGTAGGTTGTGGCAGGAAAAAGTACATCAATTTCTAAGTTTAGAAACTTGTCAGCGTTCATGGTCTCAACTATTGCAGCTTAAGGTATGTCTACTTCTGTGTCCAGGGATCCTTCGATGCCGTGAGATAATGTTTCCATTATGTTCCTATAGCAATTAATCATTGATGGTTAGTTGGATTCATGTGAGTACAACCTGGAAGTTAGAAGATTTATAGGAAAATCAAGAAAGACTCGGTGGATAATGAGCTGCCACCAGTTATGCCAAAAATACATGGGTGGAATGCTAACTGTCCTTTACAAACCTTTAAAATCGTCAAATTATGATGTTATGCCAAAATATCAACATCATCATCAACAACACCTTCATCCCAAACTAGCTGGGGTCGGCGGTCAATGAACTCCAAAGAATCATAAAAATAAAAGCAGAATCAAGGGAGGGAAAAAAGATAAATGTGTAAAAATAAATAAGTATATATATATATATATATCTATCTATACACTATCCCTCCACAATACTAATAGCCTTCACTCCGTCCTAAGACAAACCATATGCCAATCTATTTCTCACTCCATTAAATCTTGTTTTACTGCTTTCCCCCAAGTAAGTTTCGGCCGACCTCTTGCTTTCATTGTGTTATGCTCTTGATAGCAAACATCTATTCGTACCGGTGCGTCTAAGGGCCTTTGGAGGATATGCTCAAACCATCTCAATCTATGCTCTCATCTTTTCCGCCACCGGTTCTACTCCAACTTTTCGTCGAATCTCTTCATTCCTTATCCATTCTTGTATGACCACACATCCACCTTTAACATCCTCATTTTCGCTACTCCCATTTTATGCTCATGTTTCCTTTGTGCTGGTCAATATTCAGCTCCGTACAACATGACATGTCTGACTGCTGTTTTATAAAATTTTCCTTTTAACCTAAGATATATTTTGCGATCACACAAAAATCTCGATGCACTGCGCCATTTCATCCAACCTGCTCTGATTCTATGGCTTACATCCTCATCAATCTCTCCCTCCTTTTGCAATATTGATCCCAGATATCTAAATGTATCTTTCTTGGGTACCTCCTGTCCGAGCATATTTACGGCTTCTTGATCCTCTCTTCCTGCTGCGTCAAGCTCACACATCAAGTATTCCGTCTTACTGCGACTTAGCGTAAATCCTTTAGACTCTAACGTGCTTCTCCATACTTTTAACTTAGCGTTAACCCCAGCTTGGTCTCATCAATAAGCAAGATATTGTCTGCAAATAGCATACACCACAACACCTCATCTTGAATATATTTTGTTAGCTCATCCATAACCAGGGCAAAAAGGTAAGGGCTTAAAGCAGAACCTTGGTGTAAGCCTACTGCGATTAGAAAATAACTTGATGTGCCATTACAAGCCTTCACACATGTAGTAGCACTGTCATACATGTCCTTGATTACCTCGACATATTTTGAAGGTACTTTTTTCTTCTCAAGAATCCACCACAAAACCTTTCTTGGAACCCTATCATACGCCTTCTCGAGATCAATAAACACCATATGGAGGTCCTTCTTTCTTTCTCGATATCTCTCCATCAATTGTCGTATTAAGAAAATAGGCTCCATGGTAGATCTTACTGGCATAAATCCAAATTGATTAACAGAAACCTTGATCTCTATTCTCAAACGATGCTTAATAACTCTTTCCCACAGTTTCGTTGTATGGTTCATAAGCTTGATGCCTCTATAGTTAAAACAATTCTGGATATCCCCCTTGTTCTTGTATATAGGCACAAGTATACCCTTCCTCTATTCATCAAGCATTTTATTCATATGGAGGATCTTGTTAAAAAGACTAGTCAATCAACTTATTGCTACATCCCCTAAGCATCTCCACACCTCAATAGGAATACCATCGGATCCCAAGACTTTAGTAGTCTTCATCTTTTTTAATGCCTCCCTAACTTCCCGTGCTTTAACTCTACGCACAAACTTTCTATTTGAATCATTAGAAGCATCTTCCAGATTCACCTCACTTCTATCGCTCTCCCCATTAAAAAGTTTGTTAAAATAACTCATCCACCTGCCCTTGATGTCTTCATCTCTTATCAAGAGTGTTTGATTTTCATCCTTGATACATCTAACCTGTGTCAAGTCTTTATTTTTCTTGTCTCTTGACTTTGCAAGTCTATAGACACCTTTTTCTCCTTCTTTGCTCTCAAGTTTGTTGTACATATCGATGAAAACCTTACCTCTGGTCTCTCGTACATCTTTCTTGTTACTTTTTCTTGCCAATCTAAACTTTTGCAAATTCTCTTCGTTAAGACATTTATGTAGGCATCTGAAACACTTCTTCTTCTGCTTAATTGCCTCCTGCACGTCTTCATTCCACCACCAGGTTTCCTTTGTTTGGTGTCCATTCCCTCTACTTTCCCCTAACACTCCTTTTGCCACTGTCTAAATACAGTTAGACATCTCCTTCCACATCATATTTACTTTGCCCTCCAGTCGCCACGGTCCTTCCTGTAGCATTCTTTCCTTGAATTCTGTTTGTTTCTCCTCATGTAACTTCCACCATCTTACTCTGGGGTGCTGCGCACTTCTCTTCATCTTCTGTATTTTGTTATACTGAACTTCTAAGACCACCAACTTATGTTGTGTAACTACACATTCACCAGGGTATACCTTACAATTTACATACGAAGCTCTATCTTCTCTTCTGGCAAGAAAGAAATCAATCTGGCTACAATTTTGACCGCTGCGAAAAGTGATCAGATGTGATTCTCTTTTCCTAAAAAAGTTGTTTGCCAACATCAAATCATAAGCTAATGCCACACTCAAGATGTCTTTGCCAGCCTCATTTTTAGTCCCATATCCAAAAATTCCATGAACTCTGTCAAAACCTCCACTACTCTGACCGACGTGTCCATTTAGATCTCCTCCTATGAATACCTTCTCCTTGTGTGGTATCAGCCTTAAAATCTCTTCCAGCTCTTCCCAAAATCTGCTCTTCTCGGACTCTTGCAGTCCAACTTGAGGAGCATACACACTAAGAATATTCAGAATCAAATCCCTCCTACTAGCTCAATTAAAATAATCCTATCTCCTATTCTTTTAACATCAACAACTCTATCCTTGAAATTTTTATCGATTAGAATCCCAGCTCCATTTATGCTCTTTGTTGTGTCTATATACCATAGCTTGAATCCAGTGCCATCCACTTTCTTAACCTTCTCTCCTTTCTATTTAGTCTCTTGTAGGCAAGCAATATTCAATTTTCTTTTAGCAAAAGTGTGTCAATTCCCTCAATTTACCTGTTAAGGTTTCTACATTCCAACTTCCCAATCTAATCCCTACCCCCTGGGCTTTTCTTGCCCTCCTGACTCACCCACGGAAGTGTGAGGACCCTTGCTCATTTATCACCACATCTGGGCCCCGATGTGGTGCAGCACTCTGGGAATGATGGCTCAAGGCTAGCTTCCTTACCCCTTGCATCCACCTATTTTGGTGCAAAGACACTTGCTCATTTTTTGCTACACCCAGGCGCCGATGCAACGCGTCGCTAAGAAAGGTACTCTCCAACGACATATCAATAGGGTTCATCTCATAAAAAAAAAAATCGCACATCATGTAAGTAATCCGTTCCATGAAGTTATGAAAACTTCTGTCCATACTTTTAAAAAAGCTTAAAGTAAGCTTCTAGTGTAGCCTACTGTTGATTCAGTTCGATCAGAAGAAGAAGACGAAGGGAGATTTTTACAAGTAAAAGTTATCTTCTTCTTTCACTAGTACTTGTACGTCATTAACTATGAAAAACGCTTGTTTGTTTGTTTTTTTTTTGGGTGTTGGGGGGGGGGGGGGAGGGGGTGAAGGGGAAGGACTTTGAGTTGGTTTGGGCTATTTATGTTTGAATTCTGTTGGTTTTGGCCACAATGTGGAACCGGTTTGAAGTGCTCTGTGACCAACATTGCTATTTTTGGAACCAGTTTGGACTTTGAGTTGGTTTGGGCTATTTTTGGTTTCCTCCAAAAATATATGTTCAAATTCTGGTGGTGTGGGATGTAATTTATATCACCTATCATAAGATCGTATGCTGTTGGCTTTGAACCTTGCTTCTTTCGGTTGCCACAGTTACTTACATTCTTCTGGGGAAATGTTTATTGGAAGTCCTAAACCTTATCTACGCAATGCAATGAGTTCTAAGCCATTCAGTTGATGCAATCAAATTATGAAGGTGCCGTCAGATCCTTGGGAAATTCTATTTGGCAATATGCCTGCACAACCATGAAAATTACATATCTGGTGGTCTTGGAGGTTGTCATATAGGAGAAATTGGAGAATTCAAGAACTTGATTGCCTTTTCAAAAAAGATTGAGGGCGCTATTGCACCGATAGAAAGGTCTAGAACTCAATTTCATGATGTACACAAGGTTTTGGACTCTATTTTACTGCTAGCATAGGTATACAATCTAGACTCACCTCGTTATGTGATGTTCTTCCTACAGTGGCTTCACATGCTGGAAAATTTGTCTTGCCATATAGACACCTGATATGACCTAGCAGAATTTTGAAAGATGCCACCAAATAGAAAACATGAAATGCAGTAAAGGATCTGTCTCATGTCTTAACCCAATGGAAATGTATGGTATGCTATAGGTTGACCCAATAAAAGGAGCAAAATACACAGTTTGAGAGAGTAATTGCGCACTTCCATACATCTTTGTTGAACTGGTTATTATTGTGATTATCAGGGGGAGATGGCAACTGCAGCTGCCTTCAGCTGTCCTGAAAGGGATATCGTCTCTTTAGAGGTTGAAAAAGTTAACAATTGGAGGGAACACTTTAAGGAGGCTATTGGGATATCAATTGGAAGTTCAAGTTCTCTTGTTGAGGCCATAATGAAGGTTCTAGCTTTTCTCCATTTTGTTGCAAATTAACTTCCTCCTTGTGTGAGACTAATCGCCACCTCCTTTGTTTTCAAACGTTTCCAGATCAAAAGTACTCTAGAAAGGTCTTTGTATTTATATGACCCATCAAGAGGCTGCAGAATGGAAAATCTATGCATGTGCTGCTCTGATGATTTGGAGGGTCATGAATTCCTGACTTGTTCAACGTGCAAGGACTGGTAAGGTATTTGCATTCATGAACAAACATACCTGTGATAGCATAGAAACAAGTTTGTAGTGTTTCCTCAGTCCCTTTTTAAGATCAGTCGTCATGGTTGATAATTTGTTTCCTGATATAGCTTTAGACGAAATTTGTTCCTGTTTTACTTATCTAATTTTCATCATTGAGCCATTATAGATTATAAGCACACAGATAAACTGCGAAGATGATACATGAATTAAAGGATGCCAGACTATGGTCAAGTGATTTTAGCGTTTTATTGGTTCAATCATTGATCCAGCGTCCTTTGCTTCCTGTGCATTAAGATCTTTGATAGTGGTATTACAGCCACATAGAAGCTATCCTTCCTTATCTCTATTTTCCGATATCATTTTACAAAGTTTGATTTCTGTGGACAGCTATCATCTACATTGCCTGGGACCAGCAGTTTTGGATAGAAGTATGACGTCCAAATGCAATTTCTGCGAGTTAGAGAGGGGTTTAGACTTTAAAAATAGACAGAGTCATTTGGTAAGGTTTCAATGGCTTATGTTCGTTTATCAAAGCTTGTTCAACCTCTCAAGTCTTTTTTCCCTTCTTACAGAGGTGTCTGGGAGAACGTCCCCACTTAGATATACTGAGCAAAATTTTTGCAGACGCTGAAGATCTTTGTGTGTGGTAATAATCTGCTTAATTTTTCACGCTCCCTGGTTTAATTGAATATTTTATTCCAATTGAACCTTTTTTTGCTTCTGCCTTTATCGATGCTTGGCTGAAAGACGAGTTGTTAGTTGCATGCTCAAGTACCGGTTGACTCGTCGAATACTTCATGCACGAATGGATACTTTGTGGTGTTGCATGTACCCTTCGGAGATACTTATGTATCTGAATCACATTTTTTTCTTGAATTATGTTGCATGGGATCAAATACTGTTATGGGTTGACAATTTAATGGACTTTCATCAGGATTGAAGAGCGAGATCCATTACAAAAACTTCTAGAGTGTGCTCTTGCATGCAAAATTTGCTTGACGGAAATTATAGATTCTGTGTCAGTTCCTTTGGATGAAGATCTCAGCATCGTCGCTGGAAAACTGGCCACTGCTGTGAAGGTATCTGTTATATTATCTTCTACTACTGAAATTTCATATTATCTTGTGAAGTAGTAATACTGAAATTCCCTGGCGTATGGCGTCGCTGTATATTAAGCTAGCTGTTCTCGAGATGATATTGTTTATCATAACATATTGTTTTGACAGGCCATAGAAGTGGGTGGTTTGCATGATCGTGAAGGTAATTGCAGACTGGAGCTTGCATTGGCAAGACATTCATGGAGAGTTAGAGCCAGAAACTTGTTTCATGGTTTGGAGAAGCCAACAGTCCAGCAGATACGGAATTTACTGAAAGAGGTACAGTGTTGATATTTTCCTTACTTTCCTGAGGAGTTTACTTTCTAAAGTGACTTATATTTCAGGTGATAATGATAATTGTGATATAAGTAGATAGCATAATGTTTTTGAAGGGTGACTTGATAATTTAATATTCTGTTGAAGCACGAGTTTATTTGATGGGAAGGGACTGCAACTGAATTCGGGCTTTCATCCTCAAAATAGGAATAAGTGCACTGGAAGTCCTAAAACTAGTCATTAAAGTGCATTTTGAGTCCTAAAACTTGCAAAAAATTGCAATCAAGTCTTAAAGCTTGTAATTGGTGCAATCAAGTATTTCCATTAACTCCGTCCAATTTGACTATTGGAATATGCTGACTCAGCTTTTTCTTATTATTTTTCTATCCTATGTGGCACGGATGTGGCTAAAACTTGAAACATAAGGTCAAAATGACATCTTTTGGGAAAAGATCAATTTTGTCAAACAAGTTTTATATATATTTATATTAGAAATAAGCAAAATTTACAAGAATACATAAACAAGAAAGAGGAGGAGGAGGAATATGCATGTGAGGGCTGCACGCTTGCAGCCCTTGCCGCCACCTCCGCACCATTGCCGGGAAGGGCCAGCAATGGTGGGGTAATGCCGGCTCCCCCCACCATTGGCAGGAAGGGACGACGATGGTGGGGTAATGCCGGCAAGGCCTGCCGACATTACGCTACCGTCGTCGGCCTTTCTCGACGATGGTGTGGGGGCAGTCTGTATCTTCCTTTTTTGCAATTTATTACATTTTACTAAAATTTTTAATAACTTACATAAATTCTACGTTAAAAACTGAGACCTAGAACAAAAAGACGTCGTTTTTGCCACATCAATGCCACGTAGTGAAAGCATAATAAAAAAAGCCATGTTGGCATATTCTGTGAACCAAATTAAACAGAGTTAACATAAGGATTCTATTGCACAAATTTGATAAGTTTTAGGTCTTGATTGCACTTTTGGAAAGTTTTAGGCCTCAATTGCACTTTCGTGATAAGTTTTAGGATTTCGAGTGCACTTACCCCCTTTGAAATGATAATTGGGCAAAGATTGAAAATACCTTAATGCATGGAAGGACAAGTATATATGAACTACCATGCAGCCTTTTGGCATTGACACCATGTACACAGATGCCTTTGTTATATAATAATCTCTTGGAAAGTTTTTTTCTTTGATGAACCAGAAAGTTAGCATCTAAAGTAAAAGTATTTCTCCCTTCCCTTTTCTTGGGGGTATGTTTTGAATGTGACCTTATTTCTTTGACGAGAAGTCTTTGGCACCAATATATTTTACTTAATAGAAAATTAAATCACGTGGCAGGGAGTTGCTGAAAACATACCAATTGAGGACTATTACCGGCAAAAACTTACAGAAATGAAGGACATTGGCTTACAGTGGGCTAAGACTGCGAAGAAGGTTGAGATCCTGGCAAAGGAAATAATATTTTCAAATCAATGAGCTTGCTACAGCCATTTGATTTTAAATTGTTGTTTTTGGTAGGTTGCCGCTGATTCTGGGGCTCTTGGCTTGGATAAGGTTTTTGAAGTAATCATGCAGGGAGAAAACTTGCCTGTCTATTTTGAGAAAGAACTAAAGGTAAATGCTCTCAATGTATGTCTTCTCCATGTAAATGCTCTCGACATATGTCTTCTCATCTGCTTCAAGTTTTATCTGATTTATCTTTTGCATGGTGATACAGCTCTTAAGATCTCGCAGCATGCTTTACTGTATATGTCGAAAGCCCTACGGTCGAAGGCCAATGATTGCGTGTGATCAATGTGATGAGTGGTACCACTTTGACTGTGTTAAATTGTGTTCTCCACCAGACTTCTACATCTGCCCTGCTTGTGAGCCTCAGACAGAGAAGTTCTCAGAAACAATGCCATTGCATCATGAAATGTAAGTGACCTTGATCTTTCTATAATTCCTCCCTCTTGCGTTAACTTCTGGTTTCTAGATGTGAAAGTCAAAATTTAATGGTAATCAACCATGTCTGTTACCGTAGTTTTAAAAACATATAAACGTCAGCAGTAATATGTTTGAAATCCATGGTGACTGTTTTCTTGAATTTGGGTCCTGATGTATAAATCGTCTGGAATGATAATCCGAGGAGCAATTAGGTTTTCCTGATGCCATGATTCTACTTGCATTTTTCCATGTAGAGTCCTTGAATATTTTATGTCCTTACGCTGTTTTCATGACCTAGTCATAGTTTCTTGTCTTTCGGCATTGCGGCTAGGAAGCCTAAGTCTACGGCTTAGTTGTACTTTTCAATCTTTAGAGCTAATAATGATGGTCTTTTGTGACAGATTGACAAGCGCCAGAGTAGTGGAGCCTAAAACGCTCTCCCCCAGGCACGCGTTGTCAATGTTCGGTGTGGCGAAGAAACCTTCATCCCTTGAAACCCCGAAAGAATCTTTGCGTCCCTATGGGATTGAACAGTTGTGGTGGCATGGTCGGAAGCCTTTCCGAAGAACTGCTAGAAAACGCATTAAACTGGACGGACTCTGCTCTTATTTTAACCTGCAGCAGTAACGTGAACCTAGATAGTCATCATCATTTGATTCATTGGTTGATTCTTGTGACTCTGGCTCTGCATCTTTTATCCTTGGGCTTGAGAGAAACAATAATATGGGAAAGCAAAGCAATTCGCGCTTTACGCTGTTCTCTCTCTCTCTCTCTCTCTATAAATCCTCGTGTGTGCCGGACGTGTATGATCTTTCTTTTTCTTTTTCTTTTTCGTTTTTGGGCCAAACGGGCATGATTTTTCGTGGTCGTCCTTTCTTCGGATGGTACCTTAGCCTTGTGTGCATTAACATAGAACTCATGCGTCGTGCCTAAGAGCTCGAAGTGACTTCCTTGTCTTCACAACAATACTGTGCTGCTTCGGCTGCTGCTACAGTATATCCACAAGGGTCAAGTAGCCTCCAGTCACAAATTTGGCAAGACGAAATCTGTTTTTACCAACGAATAATGGAATGTTACCGGTGATTAGATATTTTCCAATCTAAATCACGACAATAATATTTTAGACTGCTAGTGAGAAGTGCTTATTTAGCAATTGGAAAGTTATGCTACATCAAAGTAGCACCGCAACTGAATGCGTTCTGATGACACACTACACATGTAGATATTTGCCAACCTCGACCTTTATAAATCCACGCCAGAATTACCGCGACACAAGGAAACCTGCGTACTACCTTAAAGAGTAAGATCCCAATCCATAGTGGTAAATTTCGTGACGGTAAATTTCTTTCATTGGGATAGAAGGGGGGGTTACGTAGTAACGACTTAGTAACTATATGGATGGTTTTAGCACAACTTACTGAAAGAATCAGTAATAACTTCTGCCACGATTGGTAAGTTAATGGTAATCTACTGAGGCCTGCCGAACGTGTGCAGAGAAGTAGTGATCACAATGGTATCGAAAAAATTACCAAAGTCATAAATCTATTGCAATTGTGTCAATTCAATCCTAAAGCATTTGCATTTGTGCCAATTCAATTTATCCAGTCAATTTTGACCGGCTAGTATTGACGTGACAATTTTTCAATATTTTTAAAATATTTTTAATACTTTTTATTTTAAAAATAATATTAAAAAATTTTAAAAAATTTTCATGTTAGCGCTGATAGCGTTACGTTAGCACTAACTGATCAAAGATGGGTGGATGGATTGAATTGACACGAATACAAAATATTTATGACTGAATTGGCACGAATGCAAAAAGTTTAGAATTAAATTAACCAAAAAAAGTTTATGCCTAGATACAATATATTTAGGATTTTTTGGTAATTTTTCTTAATGATATCGGTAAGTATCTATAGCTAATGCTACATTTGGTCTTCCAAATTACGACGATGGAATTTTCGGGCATGAAATAGACACAGGTAAGTTACCAAAGAGGCGGTCCGTTCAACAAGTAGTCATTACCTTCTCTAAAGATGATCTAACGAGGTAGGATGGTCTTGGTTCATTCAATAGATAACCGCATGAACACCTAAAATTTATTTTAACGTTCGTTTGAGGAAAAACTGTTTTAAAGAAATTATTTTTTGACTTTTCGATGTTTGAATGACCGAAAAATAATCGATTTACGAAAAATATTTTCCATTGACTGAAAATAACAAATTTAGATTGGAGGAAAACGATTTCCTATCTTTTGGCAATAAGGAAATTGCTTTCCTTAAACCACCAAAGAAGTGAAAACTAGCAATATTCCTTGCAAAGGTCTTCATGGAATTGTTTTTCTTTATCATGATATTTTTAGTGAAATAAATTATTATTGTTTTCACTTTAGGAAAAATTAATTTTATTCTTGTCAAAAGGGAGAAATCGTTTTCCTCCAAGGCTGCGTATGGTAACATTTTTGTTCATAGAACAAGTTTTGGAATAGAAATAACTTTTTCTGTTTCTGTTCTCGACAATAATTTTTGGGAACATAAATGCTTTGGTAATTGCAAAAAAAAATATTCCCGAAACAAAAAAAGAATAAAAACTCGTTTAAAAACTGCATAAAGTTTCTGTTCCTGAAAAAAAGAAAGAAAAGAAATACCTTTGTTAACTGCAAAAAAATTATTCCCAATTTTTTCATTTAATTAAGGAGACTATATATGTTAAAATTAAGATGTCTTTATCTTTTTAACTTACTAAATCAAATTAAATCTCATTTGTTCAATTTACTAAATCAAATTAGACCAATATATGTACAAGTAGTTTATGCATGATTTATCAAATTACAATATTGACGAGATTAACTATAAAAAAAATGAAAGAGAAGACAAATTTAAATTGGACGACGAGAACATCAAATATGTTTTCTATAGATAGGAAAAATTACAATTATGAGCCACACTTAAATGTTTCAGGTAGTTAAAAAATATGATTATCTTTAAATGGAAACCCTAGAAAAAAATAATAATTACACTTTGAATGAAACCACAGACTAAAATGAAAAATATTTGTGCATTTAAGTCTTTTTAGTCCAATTCTGTAATTTTTCCAAACATGAGGATTGAAATGAGATGCAGAATATCAAAGTCTTATATCATGACTTAAAAGTAAAAAAAAAAATTGGCTAAAATGATTCAAAATGAATTTTTTTTAGTCAATTTAAGATTGTGTTTAATGAAGCGACATGTGGTCCAAACTGAATTTTTGAAATTTTAAGAGGCCAAAATGAAAAGGGAATTAAAATAAAAATATAGACTATTTTTGTGCATTTTTCTGACAGTAAATATTATTTTTCCTGATATTTTTGCTATTTTTATAATTAAAATAAATTCAAAAAATTTAAAAATTACGAAAAATATTTTTTTGTTCAAAATTAGTTCCTAAGACTAGGCCAAAACTTACAAGGTTGATTTTGTAAATTTATGAATTTTTTTTGGTATTTTTAATTAATTTTATAAAATAAAATGATAAAGAATCATGTATCAACATCGTGCAAGAATAAAAAGAAAATAGAGTATGTTCAAAATAAAATTATTTCCAATTATTTCTAAAAATGATCCAAATGTATTTCTAAAAAGTGTTCCAAGATCACAAAACCAAGTTTTTTTTGCTCTAAAAGTATTTCTATTTCTCAAAATTGCTCCCGGAACACTTTAAAAATAATTTTTTTACCATAGCGTTTCTGTTCGCAAAGTGTTCTTGAAACACTTAAGAAAATCTTTTTTACCATAGCATTTATGTTCGCAAAGTGTTCTCAAACATTTCGGGAACATAAATATTTTTTCTAGAGTGTTATTATATAATTCCCTAATTCTCCATCATCCAAATATCAGAAAATTATAAAACAATTCCCTAGAAAACACTTATTCTTCAAACCAACTTACCTTAGATAAGGTCAATTTGGTCGATGTCTAGATCCCCTTCGAATCAATGGGACGGGCACATATTTTCCCTCTTTCGCTCTTTCATTTTAATTGCGGGGATTTGGAGACGTACGAAAATGACAAAACGCAAGAGATTATTCATTGGGAATCACAAACTAGTAAATCCCGTCATCACAGTGGAAATAAAAAAAATAATGTTGCAAAGGATGTCTTAATCATTTCTATCGCAAAATCCAAAATTCAAATCCCCTTGCTAAAGAAGTAAATCGTCATTTAGCACATTTAGCCTGTTCGGTTCAGCATTTAGAAAGAACTTTGAGAAAATGTAAATATTTTTGGGTCAAAGTCCTTTTTCAAAATGTAAATATTTTTTGGTAAATTATATTTTAAAAACACATTGAAAAGCAAATTTTACGTAAATGCCGTTTGATGAAAAATACAATTTGTAAAGTAATTTTACTTTTTGAAAAAAAAAGATGGTGGTCGATGGGCGATGACGGGCGGCAGGCAATAGTTAGTGGGCGATGGCAGCATCAACAGCAGTCGGTGGGCAATGGCAGCATCAACAGCAGTCGGTGGGCAATGACAGTTGGCGGCGGTGGTGATTGGTGGGCGACGGTGGCGACGGGTGGCGGCAAGTGAAGGTGACAAAGTTAAACAAAAAAAATTAATTGCATTTTAAAAGTGCAACTTTTCAAAGTACCTCCGGGGTAGCTAAAGGACTTTAGAGGTATGTGGAAATGCAATTACAGTTTTTCAAAGTTGAGCAAAAAAAGTACCAAACACTATTTGTATTTTGCCAAGGGATTTTAGAGCCCCAAAGTACTTTGCAAATACTGAACCCAATAGGCCTATTCTCCTCGCCAAGAGTTTAAGGAGGTACCCTCGAGTTTGAGTGTGTAATCACGAGCCGATTTCGAATTTTTCCAAAGTCTCGTTTGTTTTTCTTTTATTTTCTTTCCTTTTCGTGGAACCTTGGTCAAAAATCTTTCTCAACTTTGATATCGTTGGACAGCTACTAACGAATTTCGAAAAAACAACGACTGCTCTATTGGGCTTGCCACAAAGTTACGTATTGCTCCTTGAATTTTGAATTTTTTAAAATTGCATTCTCTAATTTTCCATAGAAATAACGTTTATTAGATGATTAGTGAAGTTAGAAGAATATAGAGGATGCATGATCTAGAAGTTAAAGCAAAATTTAGTTGAAATTAATAGTTCATTTCCTTCTATCACTTCAAGGTTATGCGGATAGAAGGATTAGCAGCTACGATGAAAACCAAAGTTTAGTGAGCTAATCTTCTCCAAAATTCTAAGGGTTACTGTGGGACAGTGCCAAAATTTATACAAAAAATTCAATTTGTGACTTTTCAGAATTCAATGGCCGTTTGTGCTATATGCCAAAACTGAGGAGGGTGTTAAGCAATTACCCCCCTTTTTTGTTGGGCTAAATTGGGAAAGTCTTATTAATACCGAGGTAAAAGATTGGTTAAACGGGGCGTATGTTTTCTAAGGTCCTTCTATATCTTACTGTTTTGTAATGTCCTTTTTATATTTTATAGGGTAACAGCGAGAGCGAAAACGAAAAATTTGTCAGGTGCGTTCAGATCTTGTATGCCTAAACCCATTCGAACTGTTAAATCTTGAGACCTTATATAAATCTTGTAATTTCCGACGGCCCATATGTATTGAAGTGGCAGCGTTTCCCTCTCGAGAATCGAGCTCTGGACGACCTCCCTCCTCCCTCCTCCTCCTCCTGTTCATGAGAAACCGTGGCGGAGGTGGTGGTGGGCCAGCGTTCTTGAAATTCCGTCACTTGCCCGGTGGAAATGGACGCAAATTCAAACCCTAGGGAGAAAGGAAAAAAGGAGACAAGGGGGGGTCGACGAAATTTTCTCTCTTATCAAGAAACGTCGAACCACGATAAGGACATGTGAAATGGGACATTTGGGTACTTTGGTGGGACATGGGACTGTGCCCAAATACTAGAATAGAGATAGAGAGAGAAAGAGAGAGAGGACATCGCTTCGTTTCTCTCCTTGTCATAGAAGGGGGGTGGTCCGGTACAGCACGCTCTTCTGAGTCTGACTTCTACTTCCCCCAACCCAACCCAACCCAACCCGACTCTCTCTCTGCTAATCAAGAACCAAATCACCAAATAAAGAAATCGGGGAAAAAGAGAGAAATAAAGCAGGGCAAAGGCGAGAGAGAAAGAGGGTCTTCTTCACTCTCTCTTCTTCACTTCACACACTCTCTCTCTCTCTCTCTTCTGCTTGGGGTTGAGCTCCCGCACTCTGCACGCATTTACGCTCACATTCAATCTGCCTTCAAAGTCCTTCCCTTTACCTTTTCCCTTTTAACCCTTTTTTTTTTGGTTTGTCTCTCCTCTTCTTTCACCTCCCCGCATTTTTTTTTCCTTTCCCTCCTCCTTGTGTTGCCTCTTTAGATTTGAGAAATCTAGGGTTTCGGTTCTAGAGGGCATCTGCGGGCTCCCGAGAAGTTTAGGTGCTCTGGTTGCTCGCGTGCTGGCGCATTTCGTCTCGACGAGGTCTGCTTTGTGTCTCCGACGGCGGAAGGATGAAGCCTTTCAGCTGAATCTGTTCTTTAGGTTTCGTGGGTGGAGGTTGGATTCTTGTTTTTGACCTGAAATTTGCGCATTGCATCGGTAGGGCTGTCGTTAGACCTTGTGTTGCTAGGTTTGTTTTGAGGAGATCTCCGATAGAACTTGGATTTCTCTGTCTCTGGTTGTCAATTTCTCTTTTCGTCGAGGGTTTCTGTACTTTTTTAGCTTTTGCTAGTCAGTATTCACTCTCTTGTAAAACCCTTGAACGTATGATCTAGACTTGAGCTAGTAAAATTTGGGGGTCGATCCGTTAGCATTCAGCGTCAGTCCAAGTTATTTTTTTTTAATTAAGTTAAAAGGAGGTCAAGACGCTAGCTTTAGTCATTGTAAATGCATGGATGGGAGAGAAGCCATGGCTATGTCTGGTGGGTCAGCTCAGTATTTCATACACAGAGGAGTGGCATTAAGTGGAGCAGAAGCCAGTGGGTTGAATTCCCCGCCAGTTTTTAGAGCATTGGCGAATCCCCATGTTCAGGCTCAGTCCAATGTCCGGTCCAGCTTAGGCGGACCGGTATATGCAGCTGAACCATCCAATGCCAATTTCTCTCATGGCATTAATATGGCAATGTCCTCTGCGATGCCACCGAATGAGCCGGTAAAGAAAAAGAGAGGGAGGCCTCGGAAATACGGGCCTGATGGGAAGGTTCCTCTGGGGCTTTTGCCTATGTCTGCTACACCTTCAAATGCTTCTTCTGGGTCAATTACAGAATCTCAGAAACGGGCCCGGGGAAGGCCACCTGGAAGTGGGCGGAAGCAACGGTTAGCTGCAACTGGTAAGGTTTTCTTATCTCATTCTGTTACTTGTTCTTTGTATCTTCTTGTTTTTATTTTTCATATGAGTGGTTTTTGTATGGTTAATATAGCTATTATAGCTGCTTATAGGAAAATGCAATATTCATTATTTTAATGAGATTTTATATTTGCAATGTGCTACTATGATGGCTAAGTAGGGTTCCATGTTGTAAGTTGATGCATGTAGTGGGTTTGACTTAATCAGGAAGACGCAGGTTGATTTTGTTATTTGGTATAAAGAAGTCACTGGCGCCTGATAGTTAATCTAAGCAATGCGATGCTGGTATGCTAAATTTTTTAGTGCCAACGAAATAACATTTTAGTGTGGATTCTTATTCGTCATTATGACATTTCATCAACTTAAAGCTCACAGTCTTATTCATCACTGGATAAATTTACAAAACGTGCTAAAATAACTATTGACATGCAGCAGTTGGTATTTCTTCGATTGATGTTTCGTCACTTGTTTGTCACATGTAAGGTTTGTTTCTGTTGCAACATCTGGGTCAACTTTTACATATTTATTCTCTGGTGTACCCATTGTAATTGGATTATGGGTCATTAAGCACATTAAAATGGTAAAAATGTTCTTTGCTAGGTGAATGGATGAACAGTTCAGCTGGAATTGCTTTTGCTCCACATGTGATCACCGTAGGACCAGGGGAGGTATGTTTTATTTTTCTCAATTCGTGAGAGTTAATTTGGTGTGAAAAGCACATGAACAAATCATTCACCTTTGTAAGAGTGTTAAGAGTTTGAGATGCATGCCATGTTTTTTGCTTGGTTATTCACAAAAAGCTATTAGGATTAGAAGATATTGAAGAGCTTAGCATATTAAATGATGAGATTCACTTTCCCATGGCTAAGTTAAGTGATGTTTGAAATTAGCCAGTTGAGTATTGGGCTTCGTTTGTTTCACGGAAAATGAATGATCTTGAAATCATTTCCCTAAAAATGATCTCTTGTATTCTTGAAAAAATTAGATGACAGTTGTTTTCATCGTAACGACAATTTAAGTCTAAATATTTTTGTGAATATTCATTCATTTTGTGAGGAGAAAAAAAGCGGACATTTTTAGGAAAATGTTTTCCAAATCAATCATTTTCCAGAAAACAAACGGAGCCTTAATGTTATAGTTTTAGACATGATGAAATAGTTGAGGTTTTTGAACACATGGATGGTTGTATGATCGGTGTGATTGGGATATTGGCTCTAATGGATGAGCATTTCAGCTTTTCTCAGAATTTCATGTGCTTTGGTGGTCTATTTGCAAGAAGAAACTTGAATGCACCCGAGAATGCACTGGTTCGATAAACTTGTACTTGTCCATGTATAGCTTGGTCAGCAGTTTTTGTTTTTCTCTCATTAGTAGGGAAAGGATACTTATTGACCTCTTGGTTGTACTTCTAGGTGTCTTTTCATATTCGCTGAAAGGAACTTCAGTCCTTTTTCCTATTAAAATGAGTGTACAATTGTCAGAGCTTTCTGGTGATGGGCCAGAGTTCCACTTATCATGGCCAGCTAATGCATATCATTCTTGAACTTTTCTGTTATAATGGTTACTGTTGTATTTGACAATGCAGGATGTTGCTGCTAAGATATTAGCTTTCGCCCAGCAAAGGCCAAGAGCTGTATGCATATTATCAGGGAGTGGTACAGTTTCTGCTGTAACTCTACGGCTGCCTGCGTCTACTGGTGAAACTATCACATTTGAGGTTGAAGCATTCTTATTATTCTATGTCCTTTTTCCTGGTTTTTTTTTTTTGGGGGGGGGGGTTGTAAAGTTACTTTTTCTGTAAGGGAATACAGAAGGCTGCTTCTTAAACCCGGTCAGACTCAATTATAACTCCACTTGGTCTTGGAACTTGATGCAAACACTTATCCATTGATTTGTTTCTTTAATTCTTCGTTAGGCTTTGTTAGTGCTTCCAATCGGTACAGAAATGTGGCGCAGTATATAATCAAATTATATGCTATAAAACTATTGACTTGTTAAGTAAATCTATGATACAACTAATGGTGTAATGTTAGTAGGCACGGAAAAAGAATAGATTAACAGAAGAAAGACAAGTGAATTGCTGGCAAGAGTCAATTGGAATTTCCATTAAAAAGGAAAAATTAGTATGGTTGTGACTTGTGATTGGTGTAGATGTAAAATTCGATATGGCATGTGATTGGTTGTTATTAGCGCAATAGAAGCAAACACCATTCAATATGCAGTTGGTGATGAAGTTGAGCCAGCAATGAACAAAGAGATATTGTTGCGAGAATCAAAGTGATGTACAATTTTCTCACGTCTGCAAGTGATTTTGTTAGTCTGTGTAGCCTTGTTGGCAATCATGAGGACAGTACTTAGTGTAATAGGGGAATAATGGGCTTTTATTTCTTAGTAGCATTGTTACTGGTTTCCTTGTTATTAGTTGGTGCAATTTGGAGTACATATGTTGAATTTATGGTGTAGTTTTACTGCTTGTTCACTAATCGGGTTTCTAAAAATAGGTGAGTAAGGGTCTCGCTTTGCTTTTGTTGCGGAGCTTGCTGCCTTCCATACCTCTGCTTTGTGTTCCACTTGTGATCCTAGATGCAGCAAAGGGTTTGATGCATGCGCCCAAATAGGCTGCATCATGGCATTGTTGATTAGATATTGGCGGACTTTACCCACTTACTGGAAGGAACATGGGTCTACTGAGGTTATTGTGAGCTTCCTTGGTCATTGACAGTGGCTAATATGCGGATGTCAATTGAGGTTGATTTCAGTGGGTTGGAAGTCTAGTTCTTGTCATGTGGTTGCTTGTCGATGAGTTTAATTTTAGAGTAACATTTGCCAAGGGAGGTATACTTGGTGCAAACTGTAACGTTCCTCGGTGTTTTTGGGTTGAGAATGGTCTCTCTGCTCTGGAGATAACTAAAATTTATTGTGATTTTAGGATTGTAAATGCTTATCTTTACCAATTTATACGAGTTCTCATACCTTTTTTTATCATGTTACAAGCTTGGTGTTATTCCTGCTACAATCCTTTAGGGGAGGCGAAAAAGACTTACTTGGTTAGGTTTGCTTTTTTTAGGGTCGCTTTGAGATATTATGCTTGTCGGGATCTTATTTAGTTGCCGAAGATGGTGGACCCCGCAACCGCACTGGTGGAATAAGCGTTTCACTTTCGAGTCCTGATGGGCACGTCGTCGGTGGCAGTGTTGCGATGCTTGTTGCAGCTAGCCTGGTTCAGGTACTTCACATATATCACAACTTTGTCTCCACTTAGGAGACTTGTTCTACTTGTGAACTATGTAATGAGAGTTTCCTTCCTCATGAAATGGTGTCCCATGGTGCCCAAAAAAAAAAAGGAGAAAGAAAATGCCGCACTTCAGCTGCTGAAAGCTATGCCTTTAGTAAGGTTATTTGGTGCTTGAAATTTTTCTTGCATTTTCATGGAAACTATCTGTTAATATCTGCATTTTCTAGCTTCGGCGTAGCTTTTTCGATGGAATCCCAATCTGGATCAGACATTCAGATAGAATCACATGCTGTTGAATTCTTCCATAATTTTCTTACAGCTAATGAGAAGCTCTAGCTCTTGAAATTAATTTCTTCTATTTTTTGTGCCTCAATATGATGAAAAGCTCTAGCTCTTGAATATAAAGAACAGAAAATCTTCTATTTTTTGTGCCTCTATGATGAGAAGTCTAGCTCTTAGAGATAAAGATTATTCTTTGTGCTGGATTGTGGGTTGTGCTTATCCAGCAATCACTATAATTGAGTATTGCAATAAGTCAGGCAAGCTAAGTCATGTCATGTCATCTTTCTGTTTGTTACCAGTGTAAAGATTGTTGGATCGCAGCTAATCCATCTAAGAGTTCTATGCTGTTTTGGTACTTTTACACACCTCATGCATGGACTAACGGTTTGCCAGTCTGTTTTCTAAAGCACTCATACAAAGTGCTTCACTTGACTATCTCCCCCTTTAAATACATGCTTTGTGCATACGCTTTTTGCAGCCTGATGTTTTGCCATTTCAATGCAGTGTTTTGAATATGAAAAGTGGAAGGAATTCGTGGTTGAATTGCTTCTACGAGACCCTAGACTTTGTATGAGTCCAAAAACTTATGGACATTACTTGGTGCAGGTTGTGGTGTGCAGTTTTGTATACGGCAATACTAAGCCAAAGAACAAAGAGGTGGCTGCTCATGCGGTTGATGAGGACACTAAACCGAAGATTGCTGATAATAAAGCTATAGTCCTGAGCAATGCTCCTAATCAAAGCTACACTCCATCCCCAGTAGGCATTTGGCCCGGCTCACGACAGCTTGATTTGAAGAGCCTCCAAACCGGTATTGACTTGACCCGTGGTTGACGAATTGACGCTTTGCTGCAACAGACACATATCAGGTTTTGTATATATGTGTTGTTGTATATTGAACCAAAATTTCTAGATCATAGGATGTAGAATTTGCCTTGATATTACGGTGGAGGCTGATGGATTATTGCTAACTTATTCTAGTGACAAGGTCCATTTTCATGTCAAGGAGCTATGTTGTGTCTGAGGGTAGGGTTTCTTGTTTAAAATGCTAATCTGCATCAAACATTTCTTTCGATGAACTCTTCCCTTGAGTCTCTTTCTTTTGCTTCTCTCTTTATGGTTGAATCTGCTCAGATGTCGATCTTTGACTGAAGATTTTCTGCAAATTCCTCCTAAGATCTGATTGCTCATTGCGGATCATGACGAGTTGCATTATGAATTGCAATAAGCATCTTTATCGTGATTTTTTGCAATTGCGGAGAAGCATTTTTCTAATCGTGCATTAGCATAATTGAAAAGCTAGTCGGTGAACTCATTCTCATGTTTTGTGGATGATGATTTTGTCTTCATAAGAGCGAGGCTCCATTACAAACTCGAGTGAAAGCGTGACAAGGTAAGCTGTATTGGAAGGTGAGGCTGGATCACCTCCTTTATGAGTGTACTTTGTGCCAAATTCGTGTTTGGTGGAATAAGCATACACTCTCTGCAAGCTCTCCTTCAGAACATAACTTCGTAGCGTTGCGTTTCGTTTCGTTTCGATGCCTTATCTTAAAATCGAAGTTGTCCGCAGCGAGATTTTTAGCTGGCCTGGCGTAAAACTTTTGAAGTTTTAATGGAGTCCTGAGCACAGATGTCAAAGGAGAGCACTTAACTTCTGACTATTGCCACTCACCTCTACTGTGGATTGACTGACGTAAGTCCCCACAAGTTTACAACCATCAATTAATACTTTCAAAACCATGCCACCGACACCGTCGATCAGCTCGGCTGTCCGGACGGAGGATACTTTGAGCTTCCTGAAAAACAAGAGATTCTGAAGCAACTTCTCGTCAGCTCTTTTGGGAGTGGTGGATCTTGCAGCATTTTTGCTTAGGTTGCAGTTTTCCTCCGTGAACTGTCTGAATTCATTCGTCGGTCGGAGGATGACTGACCGATCTTTCGCGTGAAATGCGGTCTTCTCCTTGTTAATGCAACTTTCTTTCATCTCTCCAGTGATGGATTCTTGGACAATTGATTCCTCTGCGTATCAATCCATTTATTGTCTTCTTTAAACTTGGGACACCAAAGCTCCTCTTGCTCAATAAGACAGAAACGAGAATTTGTCATCATCAGCTCTTTCTAATGCTTCTTCTGGATTCCTTACGACCGCCTGGGTTTATGGCTCAGCAGATGACCCGAGAGGTAGAAACTCTTGCCTCTATTGGATACTAGCGTGGATTGGGTAAATCTCAACCATCGATGCTGTAATGATCCACGCCGCATAAGCTTCATTTCGTTTCTATCATCCGTCGATCACGAGGAGCCGGCATGTCGTGAGCGAGAACTAGAACCCATGGTTGAGATTCACGATCTTCACAGTTTGGCGGAAAATTACAAGAAAGTGCTAAATTTTTTTTAATTATGCCAATTCAGTTATAATTTTTTTTTTTTGGCCGATTCAGTTCTAAAACTTTTGTAATTATGCAATTTAACTCTATTCGGCGAATTTTAGCTGGTTGGCGCTGATGTGAATGACGACTGAACGGCGACTTAATATTTTAATATTTTTTGAATTTTCATCCAAGCGATCCTTCTTCCTTTGGCGCCGTTCCGTCCTCTACTCTATCCTCCTTCCTTCAGCCGCCTGGCGATGGCCATGACTCGGCCCAACGAGCTCAAGGTGATTGGTCCCGACGATCTCAGGCTTCTCAAGGTTGGCAAGCCACGAGCTCTCCAGATCCAGGCGAGTTCGAGCTCGGCCATGGCTGGCGAGCTCAAGATTTGCCTGATCAGCTAGCTTCGAGCTACGTTGAGGCCAACGAGGTAGGAATTCGTCGACCTCGACTGAGCTTGAGGCTGACCAGTCAATCTGGTGAGCTCAATCTCCACGTCATGGCTGAGATCAACTGGATTGGCGAGCCTCAAGCTCGAAATTGCCTGGACAACGTTATGCTCCACACCATGGTCGAGCTCGCTTGGTGAGCCCTTGAGCTTGACCTTCCCGTTGCTGTCTCAATTGCATTGACCACCACCTCCATCAACACCCTCCCTCGGTCATTCCTCAAGAATCCATCTTTCGGTGCAATCTCTTTCAGCCCAAATCTTGGGCTTGCAATTGCCGTTGCTTCCTCGCTATGGGGGGTGAGACTCAACCTTGTCGGCCAAGATTTGGGCTTGTGAGGTCGAGTCTCGCCCAGTCGTGGCAGGGCTTGACCTCGCCGTCGCTGCATTGCCCGATGACGATGAGGCCGACCGTTGCCATGACCAGGCGAGGCGGCCCATTCTCGCCTGACGACGGCGAGGTCGACCCCTGTCATGGCCGGGTGAAGCAGCCTATCAGGTCGTGCCTCTGGCTGGTCATCAGATTATGACGATCGGCTAGAGTTGCAGGGGAGGGGAGAGGGAAACAAGAAAAAGAGAAAAATCCTAAAAATTATTAAAAAAATCATAAAAATATTCAAAAAATATTAAAGATAATGGGTCGCCGGCTGGCCAGCATCCACGTCAGCGCGAGCCGGTCAAAGTTCACTGGATGGGCTTAAATAACACAATTATAAAATATTTAAGACTGAATTGATAGAAAAAAAAAGTTTAAAATTGAATTCACACTATAATAGGTTTAGGAATTTTTGGTAATTTTCCCCAATTTGGCTGTCCAGTGGCCATTTGAGATACCAAGGGATTCGTCGAAAGAGGACGACGAGGTAGGTACGATCTTTCCCAGATTCCAGCTGCTCATCCTCTCAAATGCTTTGTTTCAGTCAATATTGAGGGCCGTACAAATATCCCTCGCGTTAGTGCACTGGATGTGTACCCCTCGAAGTGGACCTCGAGAAACCAAGGGAAGTGAGAACTCAATACATCAATGAATGGAGCTTCTCCATTCAACTCTCTCTCATGTATTAATCTTTGTCCTTGCCGTCGCGGTTGCTTCAGCGATTGCCGAGGCTCAAGCATGCAGGCCTAGCGGCAATCTCCGAGGGACTCGGGGCAAGTGCGACACTCGTCACGGCTCCGATTGCTGCGACAGCGGCGAGTTTTACCCGACTTACAGATGCTCGCCCCCAAGGCAACGTTTAAACAGATTCAAGAAGGGTGGGGATGGGGACGCGCGCCTTCCGAGTGCGACAACCAGTTCCATTCCGACAGCACGCCTGTTGTGGCGTTATCGACCGGGTGGTACGATGACGGGAAGAGATGCCACAAGGAGATAACTATCCATGGCAACGGAGAAGAGCGTGAAGGCAAAGGTGGTCGACAAGTCGCGACTCGACAGCTGGGTGCAACAAGGATCATGATTTCCGGCCACCGTGCTGCGAACAACAATGTCAATGCTTCGAAAGCGGTGCGGAAGGCTTTAGGCGTTCCCGAGAGCGGTTGGGGGGAGATGGAGATCTTCTGGTCTGAGGACTGATCGCATTTCTGAAGACTGGTCCATGAACTAATGCCAAAGAGCTTGTGAGAAGAATTAGCAAGTTGTCTTTCCAAATTTCCTCAAGGAACATCAAAGAAATAAAGACTTGCCTACCTATCATCATTCATCATGTGGTTGAAACAAGAAAATAATCGGTGTGTTCGAAGTGCGAGACGTGGCACAAAGTGGAATTATTATGTTAATCTCAGCTTATAAGCAAATAGGCTGAACAGTTGGATAAGAGATCAAGCTAGAAATTCAGAGGTTCAGGATTTGCTTTTGCTTTCTTCTCTGTTTTCTTCCCTGAACTTTGTGCTGACTCTCCTCATTGAAATATTATTTTTATGGCACCTTCTTAAGAAAACAGAGTTTTCGAGCAAGCGGAATTTGAGCAAACTCATACGGCCAAATACTCCGAAGCCTTTGGGCGCAACGGCGTCAAATGTACCGGGTCGGGTTTTATCTGCATAGGTAGGACATCTCAGATCGCAGGAAATGTAACACATCGAACTCTATGAAATTCAGTCAAATGTCCAAAGAGCTAGCCACATTTTAGTTCCCTTTTCTATAATCTTAGTCTGTAATAGCCAAAAACGTGGTGGACCAGATAAAGGCCAAACAGAGCCATAGACAGTTGAATTTGGGAAGTCAAGCAAACTAATCCTGGTGAATGTAGAGGGAAATTAGACGGGGGAAGTAAAAAGAGAGCAAACAAAATCAAGCAGCAGCAACCCAAATTGAGTGCAGTCCTTTGTCGAAAGAACGGCTTGGTTTATCTTCGGCAAAATGATGTGAATTGTTCATAATAGACAACATTAGAGAAGAGCATCAACTTTCACAATGCATTCCATATTCAGTTCAAACCAACAGAAGTTTGAGCTGACAGTACCAAGCGGAGCTAAAAGTAGATCATCTGGTTTCAATTACAGAAGTCAAGCAGAGGCCAGAATCATACAAATCATGCTCAGGTTAGCACCAATCTGATAAATATTTTATTAGTCTTGACAAAGATTCGGATTCGACTGGGCACACTGGCCTTTTTCTTTCGTCTTCATGAAATTCCCAACAGTTTCTCGTGCCCCACCGCAGCATGTCCCGGCCATTGTTCCGTTAGTTCAGTAAATGGACATTAATGTTTTCTCGTGATTCAAGCATATCTAGGGGACCGTCTTGCGAATTATTGATATAAACTACATGAACCTTAAGCATCTAACGGAAGTGAACATGATCCTGAAGCAGGTATGCCTCATTGGTAAGAGGAGACGTTGTGGGGTAGTAACAATCTATAAATAGGAACTTGGCAGGAATTCCTTTCTACCTCAATGGTATGAGGAATTCCTACCAGGAACTTGGCAAAGTTCCACTGAATTTCATCCTCGAAGATTGCCCATTTCCCTGATTTCAGAAACTTATATAGGGGCGCTGCCTTTTCCCTATTCGCTTCAATCTAACAAAGAGAAAAAGGCAGTCGAATGTCAATTCCGTGTTGCGAACCAGCACTCAGGTACCACAAATGTAGAATTTGGAAAAGGGAGCAACTCTTCAAAAGGTTTGGTCATGATAATTATGAGAACAAACAGAAACGAAGTGTTCAGGCTGTATTGGAATATGATGGAGCATTAACATCTTAGCAGTGGTCAAGCCATTGTAACTTGAAAGTTCGTCTAGGCAAGGCTATACTCAGAGTTGCTTGTAGACCCTATCGAAGATGTAAATTTCGTACTTAAAGCGGGTGCAAACAAATTCCTTGATGGTTTTGTCTTTTCATAAATGCGCAAGAGCCTGGCTCCTGCGAGGCTCCATCACAGGCTTCGTAGCGTTTCAATGCCTCTCCTCTGCAATTCGAATTTGTCTGCCGCGGAATCTTCATACCGACCAGCTTTAAACTTCAATTAAGCTTCATGGAATCCTAAACACCGGTTACAAGAAAGTCACTTAGCTTCCGACCATTGCCACTCGCCTCTACCGTGGTTTGATTCCCATAGTCAGTCATCACAAGTTCACAAAATCACCTACTAATGTCGAAGTTATGTTTCGGCTACCAGCTACCTCCGAAACAGTTGACCGGTGGTCCGTTCTATGAAAACACGTTCTAAATTGTTCAGAGTGCCATGGATTTGATTTTCTGGGGAACCTTTTAAAATGACAGAGCATGGCTAAACGGAGCACCTTCAAATTTTTTTTTTTTGCATATAAGACAGTCTGAAACAGCTACTCATCAGCTGTTTTGGGAGTGGTAGATCTTGCAAAACATTGCTTAGGAGTTGCCGGTTTGCTCAACGAACTGTTCGAATCCATTTTCATGAAAATGGACAGCCTTCATCTAGTGGGTGAATCTCAACCATCAATGTGACGACCCTGACATAACCCTCGTTATCATCATCTAACGATCGTGGCGTCAACAACCACTCGGGTCGGTCCCTAGGGCGGAGAAATACTTGTATGGACCCAGTCCACATGGACCAATCTCCACGGTTGAAATTCAAGAGATTCACAATTTGGCTGGCCAGTGGCCGTTTTGAGATTCCCAAGTTCGTTGAAAGAGGTCGATGAGGTCCAAGGTATGACTCCCCAGATTCCTTGCCCATAAAACCCACCATGAGGCCAACATGCCAATGAATTTTATCTACATGAACAACTGGATTCTCTCTGTTGAATTTGAACCAGAAAAAGAAAAAGAAAAGAAAATAAAAGAATCTTTCATTCATGTTACATTCCAAAGTCGACCTTTTTACATGTTTCGTAGTTTTCGGCTCCAAAGTGGCGTCCTCTTCGGTCACTAGTGACAGTAAATATGCACCCTCTCGAAATAGACTTCAAGAAATCAAGGGAAGCGAGAACTCAATACATCAAGAAATGAAGCTTCTCCATTCAACTCTCTCTCATCTATTGATCTCCGGCCTTGCCGTGGTGGTCGCTTCGGTGACTGCCGAGGCTCGAGAATGCCAGCCTTGTGGCAAGGTCCAAGGGACTCGGGGGCGAATGCAACACGGATTACAGATGCTCGCCCACTGTGAAGAGATGCACCAAGGCGATATTGACCGTAAACAGCTTCGAGGAGGGTAGGAAATTGTGCGCGCCTTGTGGGACAACCAACCAGTGCCATCCTGACCACACGCCCGTAGTGGCGTTACCGACAGGGTGGTTCGACGATGAGAAAAGATGAGGCTGTTGTTCTGACCAGACTTAACGCTCAAGGGGTAAATAGATGTATAAATAATGTGAAATTGATATAATGAAGTTCGATAGGGGCATAAGTATTTGCAAAATCACTCAATGCTTCTACTAGATAGTAAATAGATGCGAGTAAAGAGTAGAAGTTAATGCAAAGGAGATTATAGTGGTTCGGTATTTAGTAAGTCTATGTCCACTCTTTCACACAAACAACTTAGATTATGTGATTGCTTGAACACAATCACTTCCAACAGAAGCGAGCTTTGACTCTACCGAGGCTATCTCACTCTACACACTTGATTTTGTATAACAATAGTGAAGCTCTCTTTGAATAAGGCTTATGAAAATCTCGATGTAGATCCTTGTCTTCCATACTTCCCGCTTGGACAGAATCATCGAGAATCAATCACCAAACACTAGCCGTTGGTCGATTGATGAAGAACATTAGTTGATGAGGTGAGATAAACCAGAATCTTCGAGAAAGATTCGTTTGCCCATACAAAACAAATCTTAGGGGCCTTAAATAAAGCATCTAAGTAAGGTACGTATCTAACGGTATGATTGTCAATCAAGATTCCTCTCATAGAAAGAATATTTGAGAAGATCTTTGTGATTTGTTTAGACAATCGATATAACTTAGATACGAAATCCAAACCAGATTATTAGTGGGGAAATTCAATCCGCCAAAATAAGTAAGATTAAGATTGATTGAATAAATAAGGATCAAAATATGTCTCAATAAGATTCTCGTATCAGTTCGCTTCTATCACGAACCTTGCCTGTTTCTATTAGGGGTAAGCATGGGTTGGGTCCAGGCTTAGACTTTAAAACTGACCATGTTATAATTGGTTTTCAGTTTTTGGAATCAAGACCCGACCATGTTTTTCTTAGAACCTATTTTGGAACCAACCCTATTTTTCGATCCCAACCCTATTTTTCTTGCAAAAGTGCAGATCGATGAACCACAAAATCCTAGTTTTCACAAAATGAAATATATTTACAAATGATAACGCTTTTGGTAAGACAATCTATATCTAAAAACCAAGAAAGACTTAGATAATATACTCATTCAATAGTTTTTTTTAAAGTAACTAAAAACCGGGCACCTCGGTATAAAAAAAAAAACCGGTTCTAAAACCTGTCCGGATGGGCCTTCACCTAGAACCGGTACCCGAATCGATTTCAACCAGTTCCCAAAAATTGGAACCAGTACCTGGACAGGTTTCAATCGGAATTGGTATCCGACCCTATTTTTTGAATGGGCCGATTTGGGTTCCGAGTCAACCCGGTCCGGTTGCACACCCCTAGCTTCTATTGAGATAAGAATGTTAGCATCTCTTATGAATAAAAGGCAATGAAGATATATTTAAAGTAAATTCAGAAAAAGCCGATTCATCAAAGAATGTAAGTTTTGTTTCTTTCAAAATCAGATATATTATCCTAACGGAGGCGAGCAGACAACTATCCTTGGCAATGGGAGGAGCGTGAAGGTAAAGGTAGTCAATGGGTGCGGCTGGACAATGGGGTGCAACACGGCTCATGATTTCCGGCCACCGTGCCCAAAATATACGGTTGACGCATCGAGCGGTGTGGAACGCTTTGGGCACTCCCGAGGGCAATTGAGGGTGGATAGAGATCTTCTGGTCTGAGGATTGATGACATTTCTGAAGATTGGTCCATGATCTAATACCAATGAGCTTGTGAGGAAGAATTAGAAAGTTCTCTTTCCAATTTCCAATACAGAACTCAAGGAATCGATGCGTTTGAAGACTTGATGGGAGGGTTTATGAGTTCAGGTTTATATTGCCATCTCTTCTGAGTTCAAGAACACCTATCTGCAATTGTTTCTGCAACTCAATTAGCACTACCGGCGAGGACATATATAAGATCTCAATAGTGAGACATGGCATTAAGTGGAATTATTGTCTCAATCTTAGCTTATAAAGCAAATGGGCTATACAGTTAGAGAAGAGTTTAGGCTAGAATATCGAGGTTCAGGATTTGCTTTTTATTTCCGTGTCTACTTTGTAGGGGTGTTTGATTCCAGGCTACATACAAGTTTCACTTGGAACCTAAAGGTGAAACCTGGAACCCATCCATCGGGATAGGTTTATCATTTTTTAGAATATGAAACCTACCTTGCATACCCTCAAACTTAAAACCTATCCTGTCACAGGTTTTAAAGTCAGTGTTTCATGATCCACCCATGCTCCACTTGTATTAATAATTGCACTATTAAAGTGAATCATCGCATTTTTTTAACGATTACCACTTGGTGCCACAACCCACTGACCAGAACTCATATTTAGACGCATAAATAAACATGAAGCATTAACAAAGTAAAATTCTCAATCATAAAATATCAACGAAAATAAAACTCAAATAACAATTTCAGCCCACACACTCGTTATTGGGCACCATGGAATATCGCAATATTGTGTGAAAACATATACCAAGAAAACCACAAAAATCGAAACCTATCCGTTGCAACAAGTTTCTCAATTTTTGGAATCTGAAATTTGTCCAGTATAGGTTCCCTAGCTATCTGATTCCATCTACCCCTTGAATTTTGAGCTAACTCTCCTCATTGAACAATTATTCTTACGGCGGCTTCTTAAGAAAACAAAGCGTTCTGGAGCAAGCGGAATTTGAGCAAACTTATAAAACCAACTACTTTGAAAAGCCTTTGGGCATGATGGCGTCAAATGGACCGGGTTAGTTTTTATGCCGCGCAAGTCGTTCATATTGAATCTTAGGAAACGCAGCCATCGAACTCCATGAAATTTAGTCAAATGTCCAATGCTAAATTTTAGTTCTTCTACAACAATCTTAGACCGGTGAAACCAAAGAACCTCATTACCAAACAAAAGCAAACAGTCATAGACAGTCGAAATTGGAGAAGTTTAGCAAACTAGCTCTGAACAAAACAAGGCAGCAGAACCCTAGTTTACCTCCTGCAACGACTCGACATAACTTCAGCAACAAGGACTGAATTAACAGTAACAAAACAAAATTAGAGAAGAGCAACAGCTTTGACAATGCAATAGATATTCGGTTCAAACCGACAAAAAATTCGATCAAACAACACCCAGTGGGCCTAAAAGTACAAGATCTGGAGTCGATTACAGAATTCACCCTGAGGCTAGAATCACACATATTATACAAATGCTAGCACAATCTGCATAGAGATTTTATAGTCTCAAAAGCGCAAGAGAATCGACTGTGCACACCAGCCTTTTCTGAGCTTCATGAAATTTCCAACAGCTTCTTTATGTCCCCCTGCAGGACATCATTTCATTAGTTTAGTAAATGGACATGTTCTTTTCAATATTCAAGCACATCTAGGAGACCATCTTGTGATCTGTTATAGACAACATGATCCATAAGCATCAACCAGAAAAAAAAAAAAAAAAAGGTTCGTAAGCAGGTATATACCTCAATGGTAAGAGGAGATGTCGTTGGGTAATAACGATTTATGATCACCCCATTCTGATCTACCAGGAACTTCGCAAAGTTCCACTGAATGTCATCTTTGAACATTCCCCATTTCCCTGACTTCAGGAACTCATATAGTGGTGCTGCCTTTTCACCATTCACTTCAATCTAACAAAAAGAAAAGGAAGTGGCGCGTTAATTCCTCGCTGCTGAGCCAGCCCTCAGACCACAAATACAGAATTTGGAAAAGGAAGAAACTATTCAAGAAGTTTGGTGATGATAATTATGGCAAACAAAGGAAACTAAATGTTCGAGCAGCATCTTGAATATAATGAGGCATCAACATAGTAACTTAACAGTGTGTCTAAACAAGGCTTACAGAAAGCAAGAGACAAAAAAGTTGCTTGTAGACCTTATCGAAGATGGGAAATTCTGATTTAAAACGCGTGCAAACAAATTCCTTGATCTGATCATTTGTTCCTGGTTCCTGTTCACCAAACTGATTGCATGGAAAGGCCAGTATCTCCAAACCTGAACAACTTCACTTATCAGAAAAACCCAAGGTCACTCAGCATTACCTTCTCTCTATTTTGGGTCAGGATAATCAATTCCTCTGCCACTGAACATCTAGTACTGCCACATATGAAATGTAAATAGTAAAACTGGAAAGGAAATAGAGCTAACACGAAAAAATCTCTTGCAAATGGAGTATTGCAAGTCGGAGAGAAAGCATATATTAGGCCAATGAAGTGAGAATGAAGGACCAAAGGCTACGGGATGAGTATTGATCTTTCTATTCCTTTTTCCCTTGCTGACATAAATATTTGCTTAAATGTCATATTCAAAGATCTGCTGGTTAGATTTTTTTGGCCAGAACAAGAGAATGAATTTTCATCCTCAGAGCGCTTGAAGTGGAGGCCATACAAAAAATATAACACTAGTAGTGATGAGGAAAACTATTCGAGAGTGGTGACCAAACCTGTGCTTACAAGAAGATCATCCCTAGGACGATAATAGCTAGAGTGAGCACTATAAGTTAAGCTATCATTGTGAAAGTTTCCAACCAGTTTCAAAACCAAAGAATGCAAGATGGAAAAATGAATGGTTAGTCCACGAAGGATGATGACACAAACTCGGATCCACTCAACCATTAACGTAGTACCACAGTCCTTTTCCATCCTCAGCACCATACTCCAGAGTATAGTTATATACAAAGGATTCGAATTGACAAACCATTACTCTAACATTCCAACTTCTGCAGTCTTGGTGGATTAGTCAACTAACGAAGATGGGAACTCAAACGTAGAGTTTGAAGAGCTCACCCTTATCTTTGTACCTCTCATACAAGTGGTTGAGCTCGGTATAGTTTGAGTTAGTCAATCCACTGCCAAAACCAAACAAGAACTGATTAAATATATACAGGGAAAATCTAGAGAATATCGATTTGGTGAGCTGTTGAAGTGTAACACAGCACTAAGTTATTAAATGCATCACATCTCCTAACAAGGCCAACATTATCTCCGAGTTCAGAGGTTCATGATAACAACAATCACCATGCGCTACCTTCTCTTCTCGCTTCTACAAATTAAATGCATCACATCTCCTAACATTATCTCTGAATTCAGAGGTTCATGATAGCAACAATCACCATGCACTCCCTTCTCTTCTCTCCTTAGTAAAACCTCAGTAATATGAGACAGAACAAAGGAAAGAAAAACAAGGTGGATGGGGTACATACCATTTCGAGGCCACATTCACAATGAGTAACACCTTCCCTCTATAGTCACCCAGACTTACATCATTTCCCTTGTCATCCTGCATTTGTCAAGAACTACAAGCTTTAGACCACCATCGCCGAACCAGCTCCATCAAGTTCACAAATAATGGGGGAATGAACTACAAGATTTTGTGGGACCACTGCAAACTACTCTAAAAGCTTAAACTATTAAAAAAAGGCGTGGTTTAATATTTATATCCAATACTCCCCGTCACGCTTAGTCTGCTATTTTGCCTAGTACTAAGCGCATAGAAATTCATTGGGGAGACAAATAGGGACCTGAAAATATTTAAACTCAGGACCTACCGCTATTATACCATGAAATATTTGATGGGAACACTGCCGAATACTCTAAAAGATTAAGTTATTAAAAAAAGGCGTATCTTAATATTTATATATTCCAACGTGAACAACATTTTCAGGCAGATGCCAGAAAGCAACATCCGAAAAGGAAAACAAGCAGGACAGAACCTCCTGCCATTTGACCACAAGACGGATCTCTTCTTGATCGTTTCTCACCAGCGAAAACAAAAATAATTCAATATATCAAGAATCTTCTGGCTCTCAACAACTACTCCCACCCAGAGTCAACTAGCCATTCACACCAAAGTTGCAATCTTTCAATGTTTTCGACAATAATCAGCCGATCCTCCTGATCCTCCAAAAGGGAACATTATCATCACCATGATTAAGTTCTTTACCGAAACAGTTCAGTTCAAGAACAAGCTTCACGAAGCTAGTCAACGCGAAAGAGAGTTTGTGCCCAGAGAGCATTCAGAGACTTGCAAAGCCAGACAAAGAAAGAAAGATCAATGGTTATTATCAACCCACGGAGTAATCGGAAAGGAAAAAATTTCTCAGATGGGTCGATAAACTGACGGACAAACCTTGGCAGTGAGCTCGTAAATTGGTCGCGGGTCCTGCATCAGTTGACTCGTCATTTTGTCTTACGGTCTCAAACTCGAGGAGAACCCAAAGCTTTTGCCTATTTAAAGTGGGGCGGAGGGGAAAAAGTAGAATTACAGAAACCACCGGCAAACTTTGCTAATATGTGTTTTGGACCTCCTTTTTTCAAATCTTTAGACTTTACCCTCTGAGATCTCCGGGGTATATGCTTTGTAGCGGGAAAAATTGTCCAATTTTTTTTTTAATATTGTAAGGTGACCAATCTAATCATAAACCTATTAATTTTGTCAATCTTGTCATAATCATATAACGATTTGCCAATTCCTTTATGCCAGTCTTGACTAGAAATCTTTGATGTGGATGTTGGGTAGCCCAAGTGGCGTGGTCGTACCTAACTTTGCCAATTTTAGTCAACCGACCATAGGTGAAAGGAAACGTAGCGGAAAAAAAATTAAAATAATAAAAGGAAAAGTTCATAAACATTAAAAAAAAATTATCCAAAATTAGCGACAATCATACCACGTAGGATGATCGATAATCGATCCTCATCCATGTCAGCTATTTATAACAAAAAATTACTAGAAAAGCTAAATTAGTAAATCTTCAAAATGTTTAAGACTAAATTAATACAATTGAAAATTTTATGACTAAATTGACACAATTAAAATGTTTAAGATTGGATTGTGTGCCATTTAATAAGTTTATTTTTGGCAAAATTTTTCCCTTTGTTGTTTATACCGAATTTATGAAGTTTCAATAGTTTACCTTTTAAAAATGTTGTCGTTTAAGAAATAATATGTTCACTAAAAGTCTTAAAACTTATCACGAAAGTGCAGTTGAGTTCTTAAAACTTGCAGAAAGTACAATTGATTCATTCCGTCAACTTCGTCCAGTTTGACTAACAAAAAATGCTGATATAACTTTTTTATTGTTACTTTCTCTCTCTTATGTGACGAAGGTAGAGTAAAATGATTTTGTTTTGATCTAAATCTCATTTTTCATAGTTTTTTTATTTAAATTAATTTAAAAGATGCACCCAGTTCTTGCTGCCAGTGGCGGCACCCGACCGGAACTGGCAAGGACCGGCAATCATTGCCCGATTTGGGTGAGGGCCGGCCAGCCCATGGCCGAGGGATGCTATTGTAATGCAATTAATCTTTCATGGAAGCCCAATGTGGAGAGAAACGCTTCAAGGAAGTCTTAGGTTTTCTGCATGTCCAGTTTAAAACGTTGTCTTTTGCTTATGCCATTGCCGACTTCTAACCTGATGGTACTTCCTGGACAACGAAAAGGCGCTTTGTTCTGGGAAGATAAGATGGATAGTAATGGTTTAAGCCCATCAATCAGAATTTCAACTACTATCTTGATTCTTGAAGCAAAAATTACGTAGACTTACAGGTTTAAACCGAGGATAGTCTTCCAAGACTTGTGCTATGTTCAGAATCAAGTGTCATGTGTACAAGGCTGGGATTTACAAGGCCATGCAAAAACATATTTTGCGTCTCGATGAAGACGTCATCTTTCGAAACAGACGGGGAAAAAGTCTTCGATTCGAACAGTGTTATGACGTTACTAGCTTCAAGAACTGCGGCGGAGCGGTCGCTTCAGTGATTGCCGAGGCTCAAGCATGCGGGCCTGGTGGCAAGGTCCGAGGGACTCGGGGCGAATGCCACAGCACAATGATGACGGCGCGGCATGCTGCAAGAAAGGCGAGTTTACACGGCTTACAAATGCTTGCCCACTGTGTGGAAACGCGCCAAGGCGATATTGACCATAAATAGCTTCCAGGAGGGCAAGGAATTGGGCGTGGCGTGCCTTCTGAGTGCGACAGCCGGTACCTTCCTGGCCACAAACCCGTAGTGGCGTTATCGACCGACGTGGTTCAACGATGAGACGAGATGCGGCAAAGGAGATAACTATCCATGGCAATGGGAGGAGCGTGAACGGAAAAGGTGGTCGATGAGTGCAACTCGACGATGGGGTGCGGCACGGCTCATGATTTCCAGCCACTGTGCCCAAACTATATTGTTGACACGTCGAGACCGGTGTGGAACGCTTTAGGCATTCCCGAGGGCGATTGGGGTTGGATGGAGATCTTCTTGCCTGAGGACTGATGGCAGTTTCTGAAGATTGGTCCATGAACTAATACAGCTTGTGAGCTGCGAGGAAGAACTAGTAAGTTGTATCTTTCCAAATTTCCGTAACAGAACTCAAGAGAAGAAGATTTGCCTATTCATCATTATGTAATGAAAAAAATGATGTGGGGCTAATTGTGGTTGAAACATGAAAGGAATCGATGTGTTTGAAGACGCCATGGGAGGGTTCACGAGTTCATCTTTATACTATCATCTCTTCCGCTTACAAGAACAACTATCTGCGTTTTTTGTTCTGCAACTCAATTAGCACCATCAGTAAGGACATATAAAGATCAACAGTGAGACGTGGCCATACAGTTAGAGAAGAGTTCAGGCTAGAATTTCAAGGTTCGTGATTGGCCTTTTATTTTTGTTTATTTAGTCATTGGATTTTGCAGAGTGATTAGTTCTAGATTACGTACATGTTTGAAACTTAGAAGTGAAACCTGAAACCTATCCGTAAAAACAAGTTCATCATTTTTTGAAACCTGAAACCTACCTTGCATACTCTAGAACATAAAACCTATCCCTTCCAAATTAGGTTCCATAGTCTACTCATGTTCCACTTGTATCGTTAATTGAACTACTACAGTGAATCATCGTATCTTTCGATGACCACCTTGCCGCTATAATTTACAGATCATATATATATGAAATGCTAACAAAGTAAAAATCCTAATCACAAATATCGACGGAAATGAAAACTCGGATTAGTTGTTCCAAATTATATACTTATTATTAGACGTCATGGAATATCGCAAGATTACACGAAAATATATACTAATAAAACAGAAAAAAACACTTGTTAAAAATTTCAGGTTCTACCTACCTAAAATCTAAACCTATCCATTGGAACAAGTTTCTCAATTTTTAGAATCTGAAACCTAACCCAGATAGGTTCCCCAGTGATTTCAATCCAAGTTAGAGATTCTACCCTAAAACCATGATATCCTTAGAATTTTGAGCCTACTCTCCTCATTGAACAATTATTCTTACGGTAGCTTCTTAAGAAAAACAAAGCGTTCTCGAGCAAGCGGAATTTGAGCAAACTTGAAAAACCACGTATTTTGAAAAGCCTTTGGGCATGATGGCGTCAAATGGACCGCGTTGGTTTTTATGCCGCATAAGTTAGGCCATCTTCAATCTTAGGAAACGAAGTTCATGAAACTCCATGAAATTTAGTCAAATGTCCAAAGCACTTGCTAAATTTAGTTCCTCATCTACAATCTTAGACCGGTAAAACCAAGGAACCTCATTACCAAACAAAAGAAAACAGAGTCATAGACAGTTGAAATTGGATAAGTCTAGCAAAACTAGTTCTAAACAAAACAAAGCAGCAGAACCCAAATTTACCTTCTGCAACGACTCGACGTACCATCTTCAGCGCACTGAATACAATAACAAAACAAATTAGAGAAGAGTATCAGCTTTCACAATCAGTAGATATTCGGTTCAAACCGATAAAAACTTCGATCAAACAACACCCAGTGGAGCTAATAGTACAAGATCTGGAGTCGATTACAGAATTCACCCTGATGTCAGAATCACACATATTTTACAAATGCTAGCACAATCTGCATAGACATTTCATAGTCTCAATAGCGCATGAAAATCGACTGTGCACACCAGCCTTTTCTGACCTTCATGAAATTCCCAACAGATTCTTTATGTCCCCCTGCAGGACATTGTTTCATTAGTTTAGTAAATGGACACGCTGTTTTCAATATTCAAGCGCAACTAAGAGACCATCTTGTGATCTGTTATAGACAATACGTTCCCTAAGCATCAACCAGGAAAAAAAAGAAGAGAGAGAGAGATTTATAAGCAGGTATACCTCAATAGTAAGAGGAGATGTCGTTGGGTAATAACGATTTATAATCACCCCATTCTGATCTACCAGGAACTTGGCAAAGTTCCACTGAATGTCATCCTTAAACATTCCCCATTTCCCGGATTTCAGGAACTCATATAGTGGTGCTGCCTTTTCCCCATTCACTTCAATCTAAGAAAAAGAAAAGGAAATCGCATGTTAATTCCTCGTTGCTGAACCAGCCCTCAGACCACAAATACAGAATTTGGAAAAGGAAGAAACTATTCAAGTAGTTTGGTGATGATAATTATGGCGAACAAAGGAAACTAAATGTTCAAGCAGCGTCTTGAATATAATGAGGCGTTTACATCTTAGCAGTGGTCAAGCCGTAGTAACTTAACAGTGTGTCTAAACAAGGCTTACAGAAAGTAAGAGACAAATCAGTTGCTTGTAGACCTTATCAAAAATGGGAAATTCTGACTTAAAGCGGGTGCAAACAAATTCCTTGATCTGATCATTTGTTCCTGGTTCCTCATCACCAAACTGATTGCATGGAAAGGCCAATATCTCCAAACCTGCACCACTTCACTTATCAGGAAAACCCAAGGTCACTCAGCATCACCTTCTCTCTATTTTGGGTCAGGATAATCAATTCCTCTGCCACTGGACATCCAGTACTGTCACAAATGAAAATGTACATACTAAAACTGGAAAGGAAATAGAGATAACACGAAAAAATCTCTTGCAAATAGAGGATTGCAAGTCGGAGAGAGAGCATATATTAGGTCAACAACGTGAGAAAGGACAAAACAAAAGCTACCGAACGAGTATTGATCTTTTAATTCTTTTTTCCCTTGCTGACATAAATATTAGCTTAAATGTCATATTCCAAGATCTGCTGGTCAGATTTTTTTTGCCCAGTGCCAGGTCCAACAAAGTAAGAGAATACCTCATGGAAAAAAGAAGTAGATGAAGAACATTCATCCTCCAAGCATAGAAGTGGAGGCCATGCAAAAAATACAACACTAGTAGTGATGTGGAAAACCAAAGAACAGAAGATGGAAAGAGAGAGTGGTTAGTCCACGAAGGTTGATGACACAAACTCAGATCCACTCAACAAGTAACGTAGTACCGTAGTTCTTTTCCATCCTCAGCACCATGCTCCAGAATATAGTTATATAAAAAGGATTGAAATTGACAAGCCATTACTCTAACATTCCAACTTCTGCAGCCTTGGTGGATTAGTCACCTAAGGAAGATGGGAACTCAAACCTAGAGTTTGAAGAGCTCACCTTTATCTTTGTACCTCTCATACAACTGGTTGAGCTCGGTATAGTTTGAGTTAGTCAATCCACTGCCAAAACCAAACAAGAACTGAGTAAATATATATATACAGGGAAAATCTACAGAATATCGATTTGGTGAGCAGTTGAAGTGTAAAACAGAACTAAGCTATTAAATACATCACTTCTCCTAACATTATCTCCGAATTCAGAGGTTCATGATAACAACAATCACTATGCACTCCCTCCTCTTCTCGCTTCTACAGATTAAATGCACTCCCTTCTCTTCTCGCTTCTACAAATTTAATGCATCACATTGTCCTAACATTATCTCTGACTTCAAGGTTCATGATAACAACAATCACCATGCGCTCTCTTCTCTTCTCACTTCTACAATATTTATTTTCCTCGGATCTCTCTCCTTAGTGAAACCTTGGCAATATGAGACAGAACAAAGGGGAGAAAAATAAGATGGATGCGGTACATACCATTTCGAGGCCACATTCACAATGAGCAACACCTTCCCTCTATATTCACCCAGACTTACATCATTTCCCTTCTCATCCTGCATTTGTAAAGAAATACAAGCTTTAGACAGCTATCGTCGAACCAGCTTCATCGGGTTCACATATAATGGATGTATGAACAACATTATCTTCAGTCGGATGCCAGAAAGCAACATCTGAAAAGGAAAAGAAGCACCACAGAACCTCCCGCCATTTAATTGACCACAACATGGATCTCTTCGTTATCGTTCTCACCAGCGACAACAAAAATGATTCAACATATCAAGAATCTTCAGGCTCTCGACAACTACATCCACCCAGAGTCAACTAGCTTTTCATCACCCATTCACATCAAAGCTGCAATCTTTCAATGTTTCCGACAATAACCAGCCGATCCCCCAAAAGGGAACATTATCATCACCATGATTAAGTTCTTTACCGACACAGTTCAGTTCAAGAACAAGCTTCACGAAGCTAGTGAACTCGAGAAAGAGTTTGTGCCCAGAGAACATTCAGAGACTCGCAAAGCCAGACAGAGAAAGAAAGATCGATGGTTACTTTCAACCCACGGAGTAATCGGAAAGGCAAAAGTTTCTCAGATGGGTGATGAACTGACGGACAAACCTTGACAGTAAGCTCGTAAATTGATCGCGGGTCCTGCATCAGTTGACTCGTCATTGCGTCTTCCGGTCTCAAACTCAAAGAGGTCCCAAAACTTCGCTCATTTGAAGTGGGGCGGAGTGGAAAAGAAACAACTACAGAAATCAGCAGCAAACTTTACTAAAAAATTCCCAAATCTTTGCACTTTTTTTTTTTGGTCAAAAAATCTCTACACTTCTCCACCCTGGGATGTTTCGGGAGCGATGCTTTGAAGTTGGGAAAATTATCCAAAAGTACCGTACATCCGCCAATTCAATTTCATAATATGTAGTCATGCTAATTCAATCATAGTCTTAAATTTTTAATTATGTCAATTTAATCATTTAAATCAACTTTAGATAGAAAATGTTGACCTGGACACCAGTGGCTTACGTGACGTGGCCGGTGTGCTGACACCGATAATTTTTTTGATTTTATCGAACTAATTTTTATTTTTTTCCCTTTATTTTTGTTGCCTTTTTCTTTTTCATTTCTTTTTCCTATGGCCGATACTCCGTTCATGAATAGAGTAAGCATTGTTTTAGGGTAAAATCGCATAGTGAAAAATCGAACTGGTTCCCAATAGCTTGGTTTCAGATTCTAAAGTATGTTCCAATATTTCAAAAATTGGAAAATAAGTTTCGACGAATAGGTTTCAAATTTCAAGGCATGGAACTTGGAACTAGTCTTTGTATTTTTGTTGCTCTGTTTTTGCATAATCATGTAATATTCCATCGTGTACGAAAATGAGTATGTGATCTAAAATCATTAGTTTGAGATTCCCTTTTTGGCAATATCCATGATTAAAACTTTTCACTTTATTAATATTTCATACTTTTTATGTGTTCAAATATAATTAGTGATCAGTGAATTGTAGAAATAAGTGGTAGATATGATCATTTAAACAAGAATACTAATGAAATCTGGGTAGACCCTGAAACTGTGACATGGTACGCTTTAAGTTTTAACTTCCAAAAATTGGGGAATTTTTGACGAGTAGATCTCTCAGCCTTAGCCATGGCCACCGATCAACCATAAACCAAAGGAAAAGAAAAGGAACGAAAAGAAGAAAAGGAAAACGATCATAAATATTTAAAAAATATAAAAACTGTTCACGTAAACGCGAGTCAATGCCGCTCACACCATGTAGGATGGCCGCCAGCCGATGGCATCCATGCAAGCGATTTATGGCCAAAATTGACCATAACGACTAAATTGATAAATTATCAAAAGATTTAAGGCTAAATTAACAAATTTCCAAAATATTTAGAACTAAATTAACATAATTAAAAGGTTTAGAACTAAATTAACAAATCGTCAAAATATTTTGGACTAAATTAGCATAATTAAAAAGCTTTGGACAAGTACCCCCTTCATAGTTTATACTAAATTTGTGACGTTTCCAGAGTTTACCTTTCAAAATTGTCAACATCTGATAGCATTTTATTGAATATGAGAATACGAGGATGTAAAATATAGAGATACTCTTTTTTCTTTTATTTTTGTTCAGAAAAATAGAGATACTGTTGCAATGCATTTCATTAATCCGGCAACAAATCATTCACGGAAGCCCAATCTGTAGAGACATGCTTCAAGGAAGAGTTGTTCTACTCTGTAGAGACATGTCAAGTTTGAAACCTTGCGCCATTGCCGACTTCTAACATAATGCAGCACTTCCTGGACGATGAAAAGGCGCTTTGTTCTGAGAAAATACGATGGGTACTCATGGTTTTAAGCCCGCCAACTAGCATTTTAACTACTACCTTGTGTTGTGTTCAGAATCAAATGTGTTGTGGTTGGAGCTGGATCTACAAGACCATGCAAAAAACATATCTTGCCCCTCGATGAAGACGTCATTCCTTTAAACAGACAGGGAAAAACAGTGTTCGATTCGAAACTTGGTATCACAACGTTAACTAGCTTCAACAACTGCGGCGTAATTGAACAATATTCACACATAAGAAGTCTCCTCACAAATCTACTTCCCCAGGTCTGCTTCCATTATAATTTCATCAACCAGAATCAGAAACCGTCCACCTTCTGAAATTCACTCGACCCCCAGCAGTTTCTTCACATCCTTCTGCAATCACAAGGGAAACGAACGGCATCACTCAGAAATGCACCGTAAGGATTCGGAATATATGGCACGTGAAACAAGCGATCGGTTCCTTTTACCTCGAAACTCAGGGGTGAAGTAGTTGGAGCGTAACGGTTGACCACATTCCCCTCTTTGTCGACCAGGAACTTCGAAAAGTTCCATTTGATGCCGTCGCCAAATAGCCCGCCTTTGCTAGATTTCAAGAATTTGTACAATGGATCAGCATTTGCACCATTCACGTCAACCTGTATAAAGAGCACACATACAATGTCGTTGACTATCCTGCTAACCAGTAATGAGAATGAGAGAGGAGGGTAGGGGGGGTTGGTTTTCAAAAACCACGTGTTTATCTAGCTATTTGTATGATAAAAAGATCCTATTCGTAAGCAGGAGTTCTACACTTCCATGTCGGAGTTGGATCCAGCTCAAATTGGAAGATCCGATAGGTCACAAGGTAATATTGAGTTTGTTGGATCCTCAAGCTAACCGAAGCTACCAAGAGAACCAAAAAAAGAAACACGACCTTAGAAAAGACAGGGTATTCGGCCTTGAATCGAGTACAGGCAAATTCTTGGATCTGCTCGTTGGTCCCCGGTTCCTGAGATCCGAATTGGTTGCATGGAAAAGCCAGAATCTCCAGACCTGCATTCCAATAAGGGGAAAGGGTCATCTCCTTACGTCTTCTCCCACCCAAATTTCGTTTGTACAGACCATGAATACTCCAGGGTAATGAATTGCTAGACAAAAGAGACATTGTTCGGTCTGATGCAGGAGGTTTCACAGATTGGACATGGCATTACTCCATATCAAAGTACTAATAGAAGATCCCACGGGGAACATAAGTGACGGCAAATCCTTTACTCCGTTGGGCTACCTCCACTGCTTAGCAATTTAAAAACGAGGAATACCAAATGGATTCATTAACAGCAGAAGCCCTAGTTTCACTACAATAAATATGTTTCGTGAACTCGCTCCATGAAGGAACCACAAGGGAAAAAAAACAGCAACAAGTCTCTCGCTCACGGGCACGATAACAGCTACCACCAGAACCGATGAAATAGCTTGGTCCGAGTCACTGCTGTCTAGTGCAGCAGAGCTAATTCAAATTGTGCGACGAGGGAGAATCAGAACTAGCATACCTTGATTTCTGTACTTCTCGTAAAGCTTACTCAGCTCTGTGTAGTTTGAGTTTGTCAAGCCACTGCATCACGACAAGCGCGTACCGGTTAGAATCGAAACTAGAATCTTACATCAAAGGACATCATTTGGGAGACCCACATCTTGATCATGAAAAATTGTACGTCAATTGTCGTCTGCCGACAAAGAATATACTGATTCTCGAATCACCCGGGATAAAAGAACAGAAACACAAAATTGGAACTTGCACTGAATGGAGTCCCCGAGGACAGGTGCATAAATATGGCGAGATATGTTCTCACCCAGTCTTAGACCGAAAATGAAGATCGAGTATCCAATCAAACAATTACCATTGTGATGCAACGTTGACGATCAGCAGGACCTTCCCCTTGTACTGGCTGAGATCGACATCATTCCCCCTAGCATCCTACAACAAAAGCAAACATGGAATCAACAGAAAGTCGCGCCACAACCAGTGACGACACAGGAGATCCATCAAACACCCGAACTCCAATACAAAACACGGTAGAGATGAGTCAACATCAGAACGTCGCCGACCCAATCCCTGCCACACATCCCATTGGGAACACGACAAAGACGGAGGCTTTACGAGTGGGATTAAACAAAATCGGCAAAAACCCAACCTTGACAGTGAAGTCGTGGACTGAGGCTTTCTGCGGTTGGGTCGTCATCGTGCGATTCGATCCCAAAAGCACCGAACTTGGATACCCTGCAACTGCGACAGCGGGGGGAAAGGAAATCCTTTTTTGGGTCGGCGGAGACGGATGCGTATCGAGGAGGGAACGGGGAACGGGAACAGTCGGCTTCGAAATGCGACGGAGGAGCTTTAGTGGCGTAACTTTGGTTCTGCGAAGAAGACGAGCGGAAGAACAGTGCGTTCGATGACGAAAAGGGCATCGAGCGAGGGCATTTAAATACATTTTTTCCGGTTTCCTTCGCGTGGAGCGTGGGACTTGGCGCCGCAATCGAGGACTGGTGTACGTGACGGCGCCACGTGGCTCCAGCCCACGGTTCCACGTAGATTTGGTCTTGACCAAGTGTCTCACCTTGCGTTGGGCAATCTAGAAATTGGGGAACGTGTGTTTCCTACGTCAATGCCTAATGTAAACCGATCCGCGGGCCGATTGGATTTTGATTCTCAATTTGAATCGAATTTTGCTGCCGATTTCCAATTTTTTGGAAAAGTAAATTTATATTAGGTACAATACAAAAAAAAAATATCATTCATTTATGACAATTATATCCAAAATTTTTTTTTCTCATAAAAAATCTATGACTTTTAATTTTGTCCAAATTCTATCTAAAATTTTTATTTTTATCTCAATTTTACCGGCTTAGTACAAAAAAAAAAAACCTCAACTTTTGCTTTTGTCCAATTTTTTGCCACTATTTGCCTTTTGTTTATAATCATCGTTAGCTAATCTTACCTTAGCAAAACTGATATGAAAAAGTAATTTTGATTCGCAATTTGAAATCGAATTTCGCCGCCGATTTCCATTTTTTTGGAAAAGTAATTTTACAATATGATTCGAAAGAACTCTTCTCGAGTTGAAACACCGAACCCCACTGTCATATTTTTTTTTTTTATAATTCTTCTAATCAGAACGAGATCACGTTGGCATTCTTACCGTCAGCTATATTAAGAGAATGTTCAAATCTCAAAATATTTAGGCTAGATGATATAATCGATGTTCTATTAATAATTTATCGAATTGTTTAACAATTACTGCGCGATACTTTTAAGAATGATCTGAAATTGCCTCATCTAAGTATTTCCTATTTTTGGCCTGTAATGGAAAAATATTCAATTGCGAGAAACATTATAATGTGAACAGTCTTACCATTTTCCTGGCCACACGTTAGGGGGGCCTTAAAGTTTTGGTCGCCGCCTCAAAATATCCAGTTCACATTATTGAGGCTTGGAGTTATTACCAATGGAAGAAGGACTCCTCCTAGATATTGATATCAATTGATGGACCACATGTCTGAATCTTGAAATTGATTCGATTGGAAAGAGAATGCCACTTCATGGAATCTTCCCGCCAGTTGAAGAGCAAATCATGGCCAATGTTTGATCAAGATGTACTTGGAAATGGACTTTTCATGGTAAATCAAACTTTATATCTTTGATTGGGGTTTGGTTCCCGCATGAGAAATCTTCAGTTGGAATCTTAATTGTCTCTTGCTAGCAATCTTATGGATCGCGCCTTCCCCATTGTGGATGGAGTTTTTATTGGAAAATATCGATCGAAATGGGATGAAATGAAATCAGATCTTAAGGTGTGGTAACACTCAGAATTTATTTACCTCACAATATAGCTAATGATTTCAGGAGAATATCCTCTAGATACAACAAAGTCTCAATGAAACAGATAGCAATTATGATATTTCTCTAGAATATCTCATGGAAAACAATTAGAGAAGATAGCTGTGTTATTTGAGAAAGAACAAATTCGAAAGTTCTGAAAATGAACATAATTTCCTAATATGTAACAGTCGAAAGAAACTAACTTTTAATGTCTCAATAACTATAATACTGGCACAACTCTTCATGTCTAAAGAACGATTAATTCGGACATACCTCTTCTGTGTCCGAAAAATAGTTAATTTGGACACACCTCGCTATTATTATTTTTTTTGGCCAAAAAATGTTATGTGTGAAAAGTTGCCACCATTGAAAATAATTAACTAATTAAAATTCAAAAAATAACTATAACTAATGAACAGCATTACTATTTCTCATTAGGACTCAATGATTTAATTTTATTATAATTTTGAAAAATAAAATGATTGTTGATTAGTGCCAATAATTAACTGTGACCACGCAAGCGTGTAAAGTGTTTCTAATAATTACGCACCCGATGGTATAGTGGAGTATATCTCACTTGCTTATTTCTTTATTTTGAAAGATTATAGTAGTCTTCTAAGTAATATAGAGACTTGCACTCTTCCTTCCATCTTATGCAGGATTGGAAAATGGGCACTTTTGTTTGTTTTACAAACAAACTTCGATAATTTTGCCTGATTCACAAAGATACATCAAGTTGCCATGTATGATGTATTAATGAAGATTATTGGTTGGTTATACTTAGGGCTATCAATATGGGTCAAAGACCCATATTTTAACCTACATTTATGAAAGCAGTTTAAATATGGGCCACATTCGAATTAAAATATGTGCTATGTGTGGGTTAAAAAAAGCCTAAAAAATATGGGTTTTATTTGGGTCTTTTACAAATCTATTTTCAACCCTTTTTCAGCCCATTGCCTTTCGCTTTCCAAGCACCAACTGGTAAATGGGCCTCAATTAAAGCATATTAGTTTATCTTTTTTTTTTAAAAAAAAATTATAAGTAAAACAAAGAAAGAAAATAAAAACAAAAATGTTCTGCAATCACTGACCGTCGCTGCCGACCCCGCTCACTGTCGCCGACGCCATCTCCGACAACAAGAGAAAAAAGAAATAGAAAATTTTAAAAATTAAAATTTTTAAAAAATCAGTTTTATGAAAGTGTTTTGGCAATATCCTTTTTCTTAACAAATTATAATACACAAATATTTCATTTTGTAGTTATATATAGAAGTATTTAAGTTATAAGGGTTGGATTGGGTATGAGTTAGGTATAGATGGTAGGGTATGGGTCATTAGATTTGTATGGCATGGAAACAAGTCAAAACAAATTAAATGTGTCTGTACCCGGCCACATCTCTAGTTACACCTAACAAGAGAGGAAAGATGTTGCAGTCAACTCATGATTATTCTCATTTCCCATTGCAATTTGCTGGATCTTATCTTGTACAAACGAGTAAACAAAAGCTTTATGAATAGGCCCAAAAAGAGGAAAAAAACAAGCCGACGCTTCACAATGGGTAACATGTCAATGGAATCAACTATAGTCTTCTCATCCTCTCAAGCAAATTGTTCATTGTTATGGTGAAAGCATCCTGAAACTTACTAAACCTTGAATCTGAATCACCATAGACCAAACCTGGCAAGAGTTCATACACAATGTACCTCCTCATGTCCTCTCTCTCCTGCACCGGGACCTTCATCAACCTTTCGACCACGTTCACCTTCCTCTGCCTCAGTTCCTCCTGATCCACGAACACCGAGAACTTGCTGCGGTCCTCCGGCAAATGCCACGCATACTGGTAATATGCCGTGAAAGGGTCGAACAGCACTGGTATGCAGCCCGCCACGAGAGAGTCGAACAGTGACTTCCTTGTCGGACTGTCCCCAGGGGGCTGCAGGCAGAATTCGGACTCCGTGAAGAGCTCAATGACTGTCTCAGGCCCGGTGCACTGGCCAGAGCGGCAGTCCAGGAAGTGGCACTTCCCTTCGCCCTCTGAATTGCACTGGTCGATCAGCAACGTCCTTATGTTGTTGGGCAATTCAGGCCTCGTGGCCCCAGCAAAGCTTGCGAGGATCTTGCGGCGCGAACCGATGATCCTCTGCTGCCAGAAGATGATGTCATCATCTGAGTGCGGATGGAAGCCGGTGGGGTGGGGGACACCGATGTCGTTGGCGTGCCAAGGTTGCCGTTCGATCAGGATCTTGATGGGGTTCTGCATTTGATCATGCTCTAGGAACTGATTCCCCCATTTGGAGCCTCTATTTCTCCTGAAGTCCCATGAGATCTTGCCCAGCACAAAAACATGATCTTTGCCAGAGTTTTTGAGCCATGGCTGCTGTTGCTGAAGCCACTTCATCAGCTCCAATGCCAACGTGTCCTTCACGTCATTTGTCACATTCTTGAAGTGCCATCTCAGGATGTCCAAGCCGCCAAAGAATGGCACATAGAACAGCTTTGCCTCATTCTCATTGTAGACCCTGCAAGGATGTTTCAGAACTCTCGAGTGAAAAATCGGCTCCAGAGAGTACTGATGGGTCAGGTACCAGTTCCTGCCGAGCTTCGGCATCGGCTCACCCATCGCGTCGTTGGTGAAGTATCTGCAGAAATCAGTCCAAGGAGTCATGTCCTTGCACTGAGATACGAGGTCCTTGTTGAACTTTGGAGGCAAGTCGTACACGAATATCCCCCTCTCCTCGCAATCCTGATTGTTCGAGTGCGAGATCCAAGACCGCTGCATTTCTAGCTGCTCCTCAACCGACTTCATGGCATTCGCGACCTCATCATCTCGTACATCATCAAAGGCGTTCTTGATGACCAAAACAGGCTCCACAATCTCTTTTGTATCTCCGTTAACGGAGCTAGGCATGGCTTTGCTGGAAATGGAGGAATTCCTGATCGAGGGAAGGGCAACTCCGAAGTTGGGCTGCGCACCTGCGGAGAGGCAGTAGAGATTGTTGAGCTTGCGCGACGAGACGCAGAGGTGGACCATGTGTCCCGATATGACAGTGGTCGTGGAGGACCACAAGAAGATGAGAATGAGGAGGAGAATCACAGCAGGAACTCTGAAAATGATTCTGCACAAGAGGGCGTTGAAGAAGCGACAGCAAGGATACGGTCTCTCCTCCGCCTTTTTGGTTGCTCTGGTTTTCTTCCTGGACACTGAGATTGCCATGATTTCCTAGAGGGGACAAGATGGTGTTGCATGGCTTTCCTGGGGCTATCAAAGCTTTCGGTTTTCTAGTGAATTGAGGCTGTTCTGTCTCTAGCCGGTGATCCTGAAACATGGCGTGCACGTCCTGATTTGAGGGATTTGAAGCTGCATGCACGTTTTCAAAAGAATGTCGTCGTTGAACCAAATGAGAAAATGTTCCATGAATGGGTTGTGGGAAGCACCATTAATGATCGCTGAGGAGATTATTAAACAGGTCAATTATGCCGTTTAGCTAAATAATTAATTCCAGCATTATTCACAAAAATTTTGGTTTGAAACCATCAGAAAATACATTGAATTTTCGGGAAAAAAATATTTTCTCAAATAAAGGTCATAAATGAACATTCTTTGAAATAATAGTTTAAAATGTATTCATTTTCTCAAATAATAACTCGAAATGAAACTTTATTTCAAATAAGTACCTGAAGTGTCCATTTCAGTTTCAAAAAAGTCCCGACATCACCGGTTGGTAAGTGCACTTTCGTCTTTTACTTTTTTTAGTTTTTTTTCTCTTTTTAAACTCAAAAAAAAAAAAAACAGGCCTACCCTTCTTGTATTATTTCTTTTTTTTAATAGTTTTTTAAAGTCTTAATCTAATTTAACTAGAATTTGGGTTGAAATTGTCTTTGGAATAGAATGTTCTTGACCGGCCGACGAGATCATGCTCTTATTTGAAATAAGTATGGCTACTTCTGACTTTTGCTATTTATTTGAAATAAGATCAAATTCAGATCCTTATTTAGAGTTTTTCCTTAAATTTGGATAGCTCCCAGCCACACGCAGGCATTGGTATCATCCAATTGGGAAACTCTAGAATATATTTCTTGAGATGAGGTCTTGCTCGATTCTCGATTTGGTTTCTGTTTTCTTTAGACACAACTTGTGATATCCTAAAAAGTGAAATCTACACTGGGCTCATTCACCACGAACATAAGGATCTGCTACCTGAGTTTGGAATGTAGACATGGTCATTTTGTCCAATCTCTGACTTTGTTATGGGGGAGATCAGGTGGAAGAGTTCAAATAAGACAAAAAAGTTGCCAACTTAAATGGAGAAAGTCAACAAGTTTTGGGACTCAAATGGTAAGACTTTGCCTTATATTCGTCATGGTTGACTTTACTCTCCTCATTGTCGAGTCATTGATGCATGCGTGATTGATAAGAAGTAGGCGTGGATAATCTAGTTTTCCGACTACAACATGTCCAACACTGTTCTGCCAAAAACAGCTGAATCTATAGTTAATTACTCTAATAACAGCATTCAGGACCGCAAGGCCACGGTACAAGATTCACACGAGAAAGAAAACAGGAATAAACTTAGATTTAGACAGGCCAGGACATCGGTTTTACAGTTTTACAGCATGCTATCGGTTCTGGCTGGCAGGCGTCTGAAGAAGTTGAGTGGTGCCGATGGTAGCCTGTGACGGAACCTGGGATGTCTCATCATGTAAAATCCGGTCAATCCTGCCACCACCTGGAAGGGGGTCACGTACAATACAAGCGCGGCGACAAGGCAGAAAGTGACAAAGATGGCCGTAGCACGTGGATCCCGCCAGCTCAGCAAAGCCTGAAACCGCTCTCCTTGGGTCGCCACATCGCCAACCACGGTCTGAATCCTACCAGCCACACTTCTAAGCCGATCGTACCTCATCCTGACCACATCCGAGCTGCGTGTGGTCGGGAAGGTGTCGAATTCTTCGTCCAGCTCGTCAGGATGTACCGCTTCAGCTTGTGAGATTTTGGTGTTCATGTGGGGAGGGTACCTGGGGCGATACCTGAAATTCCATACTCCGATCAGAAACATGTACAGAAATATAGTGGGCAGTATCAGCTCCGGGAAGCAGACGAGCATCGCGAAGAGCACATGAACCAGCACAGTCGTAATGGGATTCCTCCACATGCAGATATCCCCAAACCATTTTCCGACAGCAAACAATCCGGAGAAAACCGACATCAGACGAAAAAAGTTCGCTTTGCTCTTGCGCATACTCCAGAGGTGCGAGTCCGCATCGGACATGTACTCCACCACCTCCTTCCGAAGCGGAGGCTCAGCCCGGCCGAGTCTCGCTGCCACTATGGCGACAGCTTGGTGGCGGAGCATGTCGAGCTGCATCACATTGAAGGGCCTCACATAATGCATCTTAGGTAATAGCGGACGCGAATAAGTGTAAAGCATGTTCACTAAAGACGTGCACGAGAACCGTATTGCCAGATGCAATTCTCCCATCTTCTTTACTCCTGCAGGATGGAGCACTAGGAGTGGATATGTGTGCGTGTAGACACGACCTGTCTCCAAGGTCGAAATGCGGATCCTCACCTTACCGATTTTCAGGTCCTTGCTGCCGTTTGCACCCTTTTCACCAAGTTGGCTGTTATCGAATACACCTATTGTTAGAACCGTGGCCGGATCGAAAACCTCCCAAGTGTACTGCTCATTATATTTCGGGCACAGATTGTCGACGATGGTGCGTGTGCGGACCCATTTGTGACCGTACTTGGCAACACAATAAGTATCAGACGTGCCCCTGCCATCTCGCGTTTTCATCGGGTGAAGGCCCACGGCATTCAGAATTCCGAGTTCTAATACACCAATTGACGGCTTCCATAGCTGCTTGGCTGTGGGCCGTAGATCGCTGCTATAATGAGTTGACTCATCAAGAACATGATATCCTCCGTCAAGACAAACTCGGAGATGGATCTTGCTTGAAAATTTCTCTTTCTTTATCTGATCCACATCCACAGCTATAGGCTTCTCTAGATTGAACCAGCGGGAGTGGATGATCCGATCATCTGCACGCTTCTCGACTGACCCCAAAGGAATGATGACCCTCCCTAGGATCTCATCTTTGCCAGGGGCTACACGGTCTTCAACTGAAAGGATCAGATGGTCTTCAAAAGGTTCGGCAGCAACAAACAAAAGATCCTCATTCCACAAGGAATTGAAACCTCGAGCCTGAACCGTCTTTGTCTTCATTATCTGGTTCCCGATCTGAACCTTAACATAAACATCAGGGAAACGATTTTTCTCGGTTGGAACTAAGTCCTGAGCCTCCACGACATTAACCCTCACATACCACAACCGCGGCGCATGATAAACCTTCGACCGTATCAGGGCCAAGACCATGGGGGCAGCATTGACAGGCGTCGCGGCATCGGAGTGCCAAGCATCAGGAAAGGCCTCGTCAGCCTGGGTGCCAATCCAAACTGCTAACATTAGCTCGCCCTTTATCTTCTCTCCCTTTTTATTTTCAAGCCGGTACCACTCCGGTGCCAGGGGGCTATCCGGTGGGACCCTAAGAGGGACCTCAGTGACGTCAAATCGCACAATGCCCACAAAGTCGTCCTTGACCAGATCCTTGTCCTTGACAACAACATCTAGCATGGAAGCTTGCATCCGCTCCCTCGAGAAGGCGAACACCTGGTTCCACTCCGGGTTTTGCTTTTTCTCGAAGTGCTTGGTAATTCCCTTATAGTTTCCCACTTTCACCTCGACATATGGATCGAGACTACCAGAAATGTCCATGGCCGGAAGCTCACGGGCCTTAACGACTCTCACATAGAGAAAATGCATCTGCTCAACGAGATCATAAGTACTAGCGGTCTTGTCACCACGAATAACACGGCCCGCAACAACTCTTCCCCCTCCTAGGAATGGACTCGTCTCCTTCAAGGCATACTCAATTGGTTGGGACGACGCTGCAGAGTACATCCGCACCAGCTTCGTAGGGTGTGGTTCTGCTTTCATATGGTCGATGCCATACTTTGGCCCGTGATCATGTTGAGGCACATGTTCCCTGTGGGGAATTTCTGGCTCAGGAACCTGCTGTTTCTGTTGATGATTCGTGTTTGGGAGGTGGTGAAATGTGTGTCTCACCCCACCTTTCTCAGCATGGCCCTTGTTAGAAACCATGTTTAGGACATTTGCACTTGGATCCACTTGAGGGACATCGGTCGCCGGCAGTGGGTTGGAAGACTTTATGTTTGGGTCGTCAGTGATGTACACTTTCAGGCCCAGCTCTCCCCTCACTCGTGAAAAAATGCCACGTTTTTCCAGTGGGTAGTGAAGCACAACAGCGTCAGAGTAGGGAACGAAGGAAGAACCGCTAAGGGAAACCTTCCCGAGGAAGTTTCTGGAGCTGGTGGCCTTGATGGTGTTGTAGACGTAAGCATCCAGAGTGATGTAATGGAGATTGGAAGGATCGGAGATGTTGAAGTAGAAGCTTTCATTCCAAACGGGGTTGAGATCCTTTTCTTTGATGGTGGTCCGAAACTTCTGCCCATCGAAAAAGAGCTCCACAAATGCATTGGACGAACCTTGCCCGTCTTTTGGCAAAAGATTGTGAGCACCGACAACATCTACTCCTAGTTTGAGGTTGCTCATTATCGAAATCACAGCCACCTGAAAAGCAGAAAAAAGTTTCAAGCAATCACCATCTGGTTTAACAACAGCATACTCACGACAAAAGGACTAAAGACATTCAACCCGTGCACTTTTACAATGAAAGTACATAGAAACAGAGAAAATACAAGTAGAGAGATATTATTATCATCTTCAGTGGAGGAAATCAAGTTGGACGTAACGGAGTTCAATTAAGAAAAAGTTTGAGATCAACAAGTGTTTTCAAAGAGACCAAAGAGATAAGCCTAGGCAGACACTAATGAATCTGCAAATAAACATTCAACAAGAACACTCCTATCAAGCGGTGAAGGCAAGAGACAGAGGGATGGCGGACGTGGCAATGGTTGTCCCTTGACAAGGTCCAAATTCATTTCAGCTAACTTTCAATAGTTTGTGAACTCAGTGAAGAATCAATAGTCAGAGAATAATACTCTTCAGCGTGTACGTGATTAAGTAGCTACATACAAGCAACTACTGAATAAGCTGTAACAATCTGGATCTGTCAGGACATCGAGATCAGGCACACTGAACAAATCAAAGCCCTCTGACTCTGAGAATCAGCTAGGAATCGGTGATTACTAAGATTCCGATCGACTGTTACCTCTAAGGCTCAAGCCAAGCAGTGATAGAATCCAAGAAGAGTCTTTTTGTTGAGGAAGCGAGCTCTTGAATGGCAAAACACTAGTCCAACACAAACCACTCTAGCAGTAGCAGTGGCTCCAATCTCTGAAACCATGAAAAACAGAGAAACCTGAGATCAAATCTCAACTCGACAACACATCAATCGCTTCGCCATATATGCACAGAACATATAGCTTATCAATGTCTTCCTTTTTCCATGGACACCAATAAAAAAACTACTGACTAGCACGGCAATTTGAAGCATTGGACAGAGACAAAAGAGAGACTCTTAATAAAACAAGCGCAAGCATAACAACCAATTATAAACAAGCTAGAAGTTTGGACCCTGCCTTCTCAAATCAGCAGAATCAAAGGTAGAATGATAACTAACACCATGACAGAGCCCACAAGATCTCTTCTTTTTTGTCTTGTACTGCAAATTATACTGGTCATAGCGGAAATAAAGAGAGATTGTAACTTGAAGTTATGGAAAAGTGAGCCAATTAGAATAATAAGGCAAGCAGAGTCAACAGTTGTTCAGGTGCATGTGATGTCTCCCTCGTAAAATGATCTGGGACCTTTAACAATGCCCAAAAAAATTCTAAAATAATCGAACAAAAGTCGAATCAAGTGCATTACTTAGCATTAGACGACGAGTTCAAAGATCCTGAAAGAGCGGTTAAGACACGACTTAAGGCGACTAATGCAAGCACTATACTGGCAAATAGTACACTCGGATCCGATAAAACATGCATCGAACTGCGCTATGGAAAAATGTCTGACAGATTCACCGAAGGCGGAAAGAAATGGAGAAAGGGGGAAAAAAACCCACGAATCTTGGGATCATCTCACGATCTCTTCCCAGAGAACCCATCGCAGAGACGAAGCATTCTTGATTTTCCCATCGCCGCTTGCGCCATCGGTGTTCTCTTTTTTCTGGGAAACTTACCAGATGTTGTTTGGTGGGGGCATGATTTGAAAGAGAAAAACGAAGGGTACATCCAAACAAAGACGTTGAAACGCTTATTTGTCATTTATTGCAGGGGAGAGAGAGGGAAAAAAAAGGGTCAAAGGGCTGAATTGCATTCTCGTTAATGCAGCGCTCATAAAGAACTTTTCTGAGACTCGCGACTCACCAAAATGCAAACGCCATTGCCGAGATCTTTCCAAGTAAAATGGACCCTCAAACGTGCCAACTTTGAGCTGAACAAGCTATTTCGTGCAGATGTTTTGAAGCTACTCTAAACACAGGTCACTGAGGCGCGCATTCTCAACAGGGCGTTGAAGTAACAGTAATGGAATACAGGAAGGAGGGGGCAACTGTACCGTTCATCAGCCAAAGATGGGAACTTCAGAAGCAGAGAGAGAAAGAGAGAACCAGAGGGACTTATGGGTGGGGGTGGGCACTTGGAACGAAGAAGGGAGATAAATTTTCAGCAAGGCAGCCATTAAAATGATGGTATGGTCCCACGGGAGACTAGGAGAGAGAGAGAGAGAGACATTGAAGGTAGGTCCAAGACTGACTGGTCTGGTCTCCGCCACCAGTTTCTCCTGCTTCGATTCACGAGGCGAGGAATCTCAATGTGTTCGCCTGCGGTTTGCCTCAATCCATTACCATGCACTTGTACCCTTCTACATTTAGGAATAATAGTAGTAGCAAAACCAATTTCAAAACGCTATGAAAAAAAAATGATCTTATTAACCAGCGTAAACTTTTACTTCGACGAAGAAATATTTTAATTTCAAGATACTGATTCCACATAATACAAGAAAAAATATACATGAAAAACCCATAAAATTTTCTTACTTAATTATTTTTAAGCCTTTCTTAATTGTTTAATGAGTACTTAAATGGTATCCTTTCCAACAAAATTCATCCAAATGGAAGAACAAACATATATTACATGCTACGCATACGTTTTGATTCAGGGAATAGATTCAATTTCTTCGTCATATGATTTGATAAAATATTTCGAATCTATTTTGAATTGGTGCAATTTCAATTCATACACATGTATGTGTATATATGCGTGCGCATTTGCAAAGGATGAGCACATATTTGGAAGGCTAATGTGAATCTAGGTTATATAACTAAGGTTTCCATTTTTCTGATTTTAACTAGTTTAGTAGTAAGGCTAGCTTTATGGGGGTTGTTTGGTATGGCCCTATGGGCATGTGACATAACAGCTGGTTATTATAGCCACCTAATGAAGATTAACTCCTTAGAAAAAGCGATTCGAAATTTCTTTAAGGTGATTGATAAAAACCCTCAAGGTTGCAGTACTAGCAATTGCAATACCTTCGTTGTCAATTTCCAGAAACTCTGTTACCCGGTTTTGAAATTATAAAGAGATCTCATGGGCAGCACTTACTTCATCCTGAGCAATTACGATAATCAGGTTCATTGATATTCTTGAGCCTATAGTGAGTTACGGACACTCTTTTGATCAAAAGTGTATGGTGCAGGGGATCAGTAACCAATGCTGCGCACTGACTTTAACGACTCTTCAGCCCGTGCATCAAGCGCACGTCCAAAGATACGATGCGTCGGGACACAACCGAATGAACTATACGGCACGATCGCAATCGGACCAAAACGGGGACCTAAGCTACGGGACGAGCTACAATGAACTCCGTTTCGACAGCTTGATTAAAACCACCACACGTACGACGCGAATGAGATTGTCCCGCACGAAACGCCTACCTTCTCTGCTGCCGAACTCGTGAACGGTAGGAGATGGCGGGTAGTAAATGAGGAGTGAATGCGACCATCATGGCGGAAGGAAGGGAGTCTGCTGCAGGTGATGGAGCATGGATTGGACTAAGGAATTAATGCGCGGTACGTGCCGCACATGGATGGAGAGTTATTGCCCCTCGTCCAGCCTGAAGAAAGAGCATAGAGGAAACGCAAAAGGCTTCTCCTGGGCCTCTGGCTAAATGATCCAAGGCTTGACTTTTCCAGTTGAAGATCATAAGCTCGACTCCACCAATTTATCCCCCATCTCAGGAAATCTCGTCTAATGTGTTGTGTGAAGGGCGGGCTTAGACTTAGGTTTATGGCCAATTTTGATCGTCTCCTCCACTAGCCCCAATGCTTCCCAGGAAAATTATCAAAAGAAATCCTAAGAAATTGAAGAACCCACGAATACAAGGAAAAACTCGTGTGGAGGTCGATTCATACTTATGCCTTTCAATTTAATACTAATTTTTTTTACGATTCCCCGATGTGATTTTTTCAATCAAGTTTGATTTGAAATCACTTATGTGAATACTGGACGTCCTGCGTGGCACGGCCGATATTGGCGTGAATTTTTTACAGTAAAATTTTTATTTATTTTTTTTAATTCTGCGTTGTGGTCGGCGAGGGTCGTAATAGTTGGGTGAGGACTACAACCCTTGCCTAGTGGCCAACAACCCTCGTCGACCATAATGAAAATAAAAATAAATAAAATAATAAACATTATACATATAAAATTCATAAAATTGTTTAAAAAATAGTGAAAGTTGTCCAAGTCGGCACTGACAGTGCCATGTAGGACAACCGGTTGTCCATGTTAGAGGTTTTTGCTTAAAATTGATAAAAAAAAATTACATTGGTAAATCATTAAAATGCTTAGGATTAGTTGACCAAAGGGATAAGTACACTAGAAGTACCATAATTTTTGTACAGCATTTACTTAAATGCCATAACTTTCAAAACATTCATTTGAGTGCTCTATCAGGGCAAAAATGTTCAATTAAATGCCAATTACAGCCAAAATTGTTCATTTGAGTGTTATTTTTAACGAAAAAGGCGACATGGAATTCTCATTATTATTTTATTGATTTTTTAAGTGCCGCGTGGACTTCTTTACATTTTTAATAGTTTCTTCAATTTTTTATTTTTTATTCAAATAAAAAAATAAAAGGAAAAAAAAGAAAAAAATAATGGAAAATTTAAAAAGTAAGAGAAACATAAGGGTTTCTCGGTGGTGGATAGCAAGAGTCGCCGCCGGCCACCACCAGTCGGCCTAGGTACCAGGGTTGGCTCGCCCTGGGCTGGTGAGGCTGTGATAGCCATTGAGGCCTCGACAGAGGTGGAGGGCGTGAGACCCTTGCCCAGATTTGGCAAGGGTTTGAGCTCTAGTCTGTGCCTCTTGAGGCTGCGATGATCGTTGCTTAGGGCTGTCGCGGCCTCGTCGGCCCAGGGCGAGCCAACCCTGGCCCTTGGGCCGGCCGCTGCAAGAAACCCTTAGGTTTCTCCTTTTTAAAATTAATTTTTAATTAATTTTTTCTCTTTTTTTCCTTTTTTTATTTAAATAAAAAATTAAAAAATTTGCAGAAGCTACTAAAAAATGCAAAGAAAATCCACTGGCACTTAAAAAATTAATTAAAAAAACTGTTTATCGGTGTCACATCACCATTTCTGGCAGTCACATCAGCTGTGACACTCAAGTGAATATTTTTCAAAATTATGGCACTTAATCAAACGTTTTGAAAGTTATGGCACTAAAGTGAACGTTATATAAAAGTTATGACACTTCTAATGTACTTATCTCGTTGACCAAATGTAAAGGTTTGGTACCTACCTCACCCACCGTCAAAAAAAAAAAAAGGTAGGTGTCAAGCCCACTCAATCCATTTTTCTTATTTCAAAGAAAATATAGGTTTATATCTTGTCATGGGGGCAATATTTGCTTTTGATTCTCTAACCTGTGCTCTTTGATGTATTGAGTCCTTGGACCTTTAATTTGTGCATTGAAGCCCTTTGGTTGGTTGTCATGATCCAAGCAATTGAGGTCGCCCAGGCTCCATTTGTTTCACGAAAAATTACTTCTCGAAAAATTACTTCTCGAAAAATGTTTTTCGAATTTTTCAGCGTTTGGTTCACGGAAAATACTTCCTCCATGAAAAAATCTCCTTCAAAAAGAGGAAAATATTTTCTTCTTCTCTTTCAAAATTTATTTCTTTTTAATTATTTTTAATTTTGATTTCAAAATTTTATATATTTTTCTAATAAAAATTAGGAAAATTTCCACACACAAAAAAATCGGAGCCCTCTCATTTTCTCAAATAAGAGCCCCAAGTAAACTGCATTTAATTAAGGGCTTGAAATGTCTTCATTTATCAAATAAGGATTTGAAGTGAATATTGTTTGAATTAAGGGCCTAAAGTAGCCATAAAATCTAAAAAAAGGATGATTTCAAGGGCATTTTTGTCCTTTTATTTATTTGCTTTTTTTTATTAGACTTTTCTCTCTCTTTTTCCCTAAAAAAACAAATTTTAAAAAAAAAAAACAACATGCAAAGGGGATAAGGTCTATACAAGCGGGAGGGCCTATGGCCACCGCCCTACCGCCGAAGGCAAGGGTTAGGCCCTCCCCTTGATTTGGGTGGAGTCGTCGGCCTTGGCCCTAATCCAATAGAGGGCCCAACCCTCTTATGATTTTCAAGAGAGCTAAAGGCCTTCGAGTTTGGTCAACACAATTGTCGGCTCTCGCCGAGGTGCCGGCGACCACAGGCAAGAGGGGCACACCGGTGTGGTTGTTTTTTTCATTTAAAAACAAAAAACAAAAATGGAAAAAATGAAACAAAAATCAAAATGAGAAATGACGAAAATGCTCTTCAGGCCAGATCCTTTTTTGAAATACAATGGTCACTTCAGGCTAATATTTGAAAATATATTATACTACTTCGAGCCCTTGTTATAGAAAACGAGAGGACTTACGGCTTGTATTCAAATTATTTTTTTACTTTTAATTAGTTTTGAATTACTTTTTTTTTATTTTTTCTCTTCTTTTGTTTTCTTTCGTCGACAACCTCGTCGTACCAGGCGAGCAAAGCAAGCAAGGCTTAGCCTCACTTGAGTTTGGCAATGCCGAAGCTCACCTCAAGGGATCTTGCTTTGCGAGGCACAGCTTGAGCTCCTCGACTTCGACGAATACCTTGCCTATGCCAAACTCAAGTGAGGCTAGGCGAGGTATTCCTTGAATTTTTTAGCGTTTGGTTCACGGAAAATACTTCCTCCATGAAAAAATCTCCTTCAAAAAGAGGAAAATATTTTCCTCTTCTCTTTCAAAATTTATTTCTTTTTAATTATTTTTAATTTTGATTTCAAAATTTTATATATTTTTCTAATAAAAATTAGGAAAATTTCCACACACAAAAAAATCGGAGTCCTTTCATTTCCTCAAATAAGAGCCCCAAGTAAACTGCATTTAATTAAAGGCTTGAAATGTCTTCATTTATCAAATAAGTATCTGAAGTGAATATTATTTGAATTAAGGGCCTAAAGTAGCCATAAAATCTAAAAAAAGGATGATTTCAAGGGCATTTTTGTCCTTTTGTTTATTTTCTTTTTTTTATTGGACTTTTCTCTCTCTTTTTTCCCTAAAAAAACAAATTAAAAAAAAAACAACATGCAAAGAGGATAAGGCCTATACAAGCGGGAGGGCCTGTGGCCACCGCCCTACCGCCGAAGGCAAGGGTTAGGCCCTCCCCTCGATTTGCGTGGGGTCGCCGGCCTTGGCCCAGATCCAATAGAGGGCCCAACCCTCTTATGATTTTCAAGAGGGCTAGAGGCCTTCGCCTCTGGTCAACACAATTGTCGGCTCTCACTGAGATGTCGGCGGCCACAGGCAAGAGGGGCACACTGGTGTGGTTGTTTTTTTCATTTAAAAACAAAAAAAAATGGAAAAAATGAAAAAAAAATCAAAATGAGAAATGACGAAAATGCTCTTCAGGCCAGATCCTTTTTTGAAATACAATGGTCACTTCATGCCAATATTTGAAAATATATTATACTACTTCGAGCCCTTGTTATAGAAAACCAGAGGACTTCTGGCTTGTATTCAAATTATTTTTTTACTTTTAATTAGTTTTGAATTACTTTTTTTTTATTTTTTCTCTTCTTTTGTTTTCTTTCGTCGACAACCTCGTCGTACCAGGCGAGCAAAGCAAGCAAGGCTTAGCCTCACTTGAGTTTGGCAATGCCGAAGCTCGCCTCAACGGATCTTGCTCTTCGAGGCACAGCTTGAGCTCCTCAACTTCGACGAAGACCTTGCGTATGCCAGTGATCGAATGACGAAGAAATTAAAGAAGAAAATTAAAAAAAAAGAGAGAAGAGAAAAAGCTAAGGGAAGTAATTAAAAAATAAAATAATTAAATTTCAAGTTTTATTAAAAATAATTAAATTTTAATTTTTATTAAAAATAGTTAAAACTATAATTTTTCTGGAAAATCAATTTCTTGCCAAACGATGAAAATAGTTTTTCAATTCAGTATTAAGTATCTGCTAAACATTGAAAAATATGGTATTTTCTAAAAATATTATATTTTTCGCAAAACCCTAGATGTTAATAGACTTTAATTATCTTGATGTGGCTGCTGATATGGTGCTTGTAATTTAAATTTAGTCTGACTATCCACTTTTAAAGAGTGGTCACTGTTCCGGAGGGATTCGGATCCCCTACCCGGGTCGAATCTAGGCAAGGGTGTTAAGGGCACATTGTGACCATCCGATCAATAACGGACGGTCACGATCACTCTAAATTGCTTCTACACTATTCATCTTTTTTTTTTTGCTTTTTAGAGTCAAATCGTGGCCGTTCGACCAATCATGAACGGCCACGATTGACCCGAACACTCCAATCAAAATGTTCACCTTGACAGGGGATCCGCTTTGTCTCCGAAGTCGCCTTAAATGATGATATGAGAAACCTGACAAAAATTAAGGGGAAGGACTATTACACTATTTTTTTTTCCTTTAGGGTCGAATATTACACTAGTTAAAATCGTCAAAATGAAATTTAGAACAAGTTTGTTTCGATAGAAGTGTTCTTTAGGAATTAATTTTCTAGATTTTCACTAGCGTGATTTTTCGAAAATGATTTAGTTGACGGAAAATTTCAACAAGAAATGAAAAAAAATTCAGTCAATAAAAAATTCTTGTATAAAGTTAAGAAAGTGAATTCCTAAATCTAATTTGAATATTTTTCGAAATTGCTCATATCAAACTTTTAACATTTTTATTTGTTAATTTTAATTTTCTATTCTTCAAATCTTTATTTTTTTATTTTTGAAGTGTTTTTTTTCCTTCCTTCACCAATTGCCGGGCCTCAATGATCATCTATAGACATGGGTTTGTGAGCTCGAGCTCGCCCGTGGTCATTGTTGACGAGTCGCAAAGGAGGGAGAAAGAAAAAAGGAAATATAAGAAAAAGAAACAAAAAACAAAAAACAAAAATATATATAATTTAAATTATTTTTAGCATGAGATAAAGTCATGATATTGAAATCATTTTCAAAAAAGTTTCAAATACCAGACATAGGAAAACTAATATTATCTTGGAAAATAATTTTCCTTTTTATGGATTTTTTTTCCTAATCAAATGCGCCCTTCCACTTCACTCGATGAAATATCTTGGTAAGATGAGCATTAATTTCAAAATGCAGTCTGACGTGCACATCGAATTCCAAAGTGCCTAATGCCAAACATGTGCAGACTAATCCCAAAGTAGCTTGCCCTAAGTTAATTTGGAATGTGATTAGTTTACAAATACCACTGAATAAAAAATATTTATATTGTTACGAAAAGTTTTAGATCCAAATTATACTTGATAATAAAAATATTTTTTATTGAATAATTATTTTAAGCGATACAAGTATATGTATTTAAGAAAATATATTTTTAATAATTTATTTTCTGCTAAAGAAACAGATCCTTAACAATAACATTCATTCCACCCACGAATTTTTCTCATTGTTATTATCGGATAAACACTAATGCTCTGCCCTTTTAATGCTCCCTTGGCAGATCAATATTTCGCTGTAATGCAAGTCAATAAAGAACAAAGCTTACACTATCGTTGGCAACTATACTTAAAAAAGTTAAGCTCTTATATAAAGACGTGCTTTAATGTATAAATACTTAGATGAGGCAAATAGGCTAAAAAAGATTTGAAATCATCTCTAGCATTAGAACTAAGTTAACTTTTATAATTAATATCACGAAAAACCCTAAACTGGTGTACTTATGACAAATTTAATACGAAATATTTTTTTGACCATGAAAAACTTCAAACTAGTACATATGCGATAAGTTTACCCCGAATTATTTCTTTGATAATAAAAAACTCTAAACTCATGTACCTGTGATAAATTTACCACAGATTAATTTTTCTATCATAAAAAATCCCAAGCCGGTATATCTACGATAAAATTATTCTTCATTAAATTGATTTAATACCACGAAAAATCTCAAAACAACACACCTATAATAAATAGAGTGATAAAAACCTAAATTGGTATGCCAATGAATTGTCACGTGTCATATAACTCAGCAATTTAATGATTAAGTTTAACGAAAACTGACAGAGGATAAATTTATTACAAATATACCAGTTTGAGATAAATTTGTCACATATGTGCCAGTTTAAAATTTTTTGTGGTAAAAAAATAGTTTGAGATAAATTTATCATATGTATATAAGTTCAAGATTTTCCGTGGTGTTATCCTTAAATTTTACAATACCACTGCCAATTTTAAAAAAATTTAACCTATTAGATAAATGCATAATTAAAGTTTGGTTTATTTAATGAAAAATGGATCATTTAAAAAGTATTTTTCAAATAATGATCGCTTATAAAAATAAATGATTGGCAAATATTATCCTCGTTTACGTAAACATTTAGATACAAATTATTTTTAAGAATGTAAATATTAAGCGATATAGTTGATCAATTTAAGTTTTTTTTAAAAAAAATATTCTTCAATTTTTTTTTTCCCGAAACAAGACGGAATCTATTTAAATATTTTATTACTGCATAGATGGGCTAATCTCACTTGGCAAAAAAGACAAATAGTCACTCTCAAATCCACAAAATTCTATTTCGCCTCTCTTCCCCCATCGCTCGGGCACATAGGCACAAGCAGATTAGCAGAGAGTTGAGGAAATAGCAGCGAAAATGAAGCTCAAAGTCTACGCAGATCGCATGTCGCAGCCGTCTCGTGCTATCATCATCTTCTGCAAGTACGATTTTCCTGATTCTTTCTTCAGTTCCGTCTTGTACTCGCCATTATTGGATACTCTTCTTCTTCTTCTTCTTCTTCTTCTTTTTCCCAAATTTTGAATTGGGTCTTCAACTCACGTGATTCAGGGTCAATGGGATCGACTTTGAGGAGGTGAGGATAGACCTCTCTAAGCGCCAGCAGCTGTCCCCCGAATTCAAAGGTCCACTCCTACTACCATGATTGGATAGTCTTGTCGTGTTTGAGCGCAATTTGTAAATTCCCGTGAATTTGGCACTTCAAAGTTGCAATCTTTTGATAGTCATTGGATGCCGATCAGACGCGACGTATGTCCGTTCATGTTTTAGACATGTAGATAGCTTAGTGGCATCTAATGTCTCTACTTGGGCTTCTGATTGGAGTAGGTGGAAGAATACCTTTGATTATTATCTTAAAGTGGCAATGAAGCTTGGAAATTCATTGAGTTGTCATTAAATTTCTACGGGGAAGTAGTTCTCGCTTTCCTTATTTTTGTTAGGAAAGTGCAAATTTTGTTCGACGCCCACCGTAAGTTGGAGTGCCACCAAGCCCCCTAAAGAAGATGATAAACACCTTTCCGATTTTTGTGTTGTATCCGTCATCTGATTGAGCGGACATAACTGTACGATAAAGGAAGAAATCTAGGGTGCAAGGAAAAATGAGATGCTTTTGTTGAATAGCTGGAAGAATATGACTGACAAGTCCTTACCATATATATATATATATATATATATATGACTGACAAGTGATAAGTAAATAACATTTTTTTAATCGAAAATTAAATCAGATGGTTAACAGGTGAAATCTTTTTCCCTAGTCCAAAATTGTTTAGATGTTACGAGTCATAGATGCGAAGAAAGGTGCTTTGGAACCATTGAAATCAAGTTTGTGCTCACAATTTACGAGTCCATGTCCTCGGCGCCGCCATTCCCATTTGTATCAAGGTCATGATCAATAGTGTCACTGTATCGTCACTATCCTCGATATCGACATCATTAGTTTGTTTCCTAATTGATCTATAACCTTGTTGCATCATACCTGAGTCGAGGCTCTGCCTCGGATCAGACGTTTGCCCTTGTACTTTCAGGTTATCACGAGTTATTAGATGACACTCTACCTGGATTTCAGCACATATCTGTTTAAGGGGAGAGTGCCTTTCTGTAGATCATTTTTATTTTGTGGCTACAATTAGCATTATTGTTACCGCTGAGGAAAGCTTATGTGCTGAGTTCATGCACTTATTTGTGGTAAAATTTTCAGCTATAAACCCAATGGGACAAGTTCCAGCTATTGTTGATGGGAGATTTAAGCTTTTTGAGAGGTACTGGAGCTGTTTCTTTCTGTTTGCTTTGTCAAGGTTGAAGTGCAAGGCTATGTCTATGCTAAGAAGACAAAGAACCTTTTTCCCAATTTGAAGAAGATTGCATAAATGAAAAAGAAACTGCAGTGTCTTACAGCGTCATGAGTAGTTTATTAGAAAATTAATACTCCTTCTAAATAGCTTCCTGTAAAAGATGCTCTGGGAACCATAGGTTCATCATTAATTTGTCATTTTTGTACTTCTTTAGCATATCTTATTCCAACATAATTAGGCAGCACTAGTTCTATTTTACTAGACCATATTTATATTGGAGTGTAGGTGGCATAAATGTGTGTGTTTCACAATGATCACTAATTGCCGTCAAGTGTGCATCTTTTTCTCTAATTCCTCCTCAAGATTTTTTTGGTGTGAACTACTCCACATCACTATTTGGGTGCGATTATATGGCTTTGTGGGAAAGGTGCTATGTACTTCATGGTACATGCACACACATGATTTTCCTGTAGTCTTGTCAATGTGTCAGAATATCGTATTGTGAAGGGAAATGAAAGGTCATTCCTGATGCATTGGTGAACTTAGCAGCGTTTTTGAGTCATTTTATACTTCTATCGTGAATGCTCTTGAATAGATCCTTGGCCAGTTTTCATCTTCTTAACCTTTAGAATATATTTTTATTTGCCATTATATTTCACCAAAGATATTCCAAATGTTTCGTTTCACTTTCATGTTTGCAGTCATGCTATTCTCATCTATCTTAGCTGTGCATTTCCTGGGGTTGCAGATCATTGGTAAGCACAGTAATCCTTTTTAATCTACTCAAACCATTTTGACTGTAGGAAGTGCACTTTTGGAAGTGGACTCAAATTGATGTTTAACCACTAGGTTCCTGCAGAGCATTCTTAAGCAATTAAAGTTCCTTCTGTGCTATTATTCTGGTATTAGTGATTATAGTTTCACAGTGAAAATGCATAGGTTGGTTTTGATATCTGGCAGTAGGCAGATACAGTCAGTTCAATAAGGAGATTCAATTTTGTAATTATATCACTTCCTTTGCCGTAGGATCACGTGTTCTTTCACTGAATTGGTGATTATCATGTTCAAAAAGTTTTTGCGTTAAATTTAATCTGTGCATTCTGCTGTTTGATCTTGTAATCTCTGGCAGGTACCCTGCTGATCTTTCCCGGAGAGCTAAGATACACTCAGTATTGGATTGGCACCATTCCAATTTACGACGGGGAGCAGGTGAAAAATGCTTCACATTTTTAGATAATGTAGCACATGATTGGCCATTTTAAACTTCAATCTGGATAACGCAGATTGATGCTTTCTAGGTCAGTTTCCCGGTCTATTTGAAGTGAAAGAAATGTACACATATTCATCAATTAGTTCATCAAACAATTTTGACGAGTATGAGATTAATTTTTCAAAAGACAGGCAGTGTTCCTGGAATTTAGCCAGAATACAAAGGGTGCCAGAGTATTCACCTAAGAAAATAACTTTTCCAGTGAAATGGGAGTTGAGCTAGTGTTAGATTGCCTGATTTAAATTGTGATGATGCCTTCAAATTTTGTGATCTTGCAGAGCCATCTGAACATAGAACAATTTGACATATGATATTTCTAACTCTGTTTTGCTCGTGTCGTGGATCTTTGCATATTGTGCAACCTTTGAGAAACATTTCCTATAGTTTACATTTGTTCTTGCTTCAGTCACCGTAATTGAACATTACATGACTTGTCTTTGTTTTTCAGCTGCCTATGTACTCAATACTACTCTGGCTCCCGCGCTTGGAATACCAATGAACCCAGTAGCTGCTGCTGAGGGTGAGAAACTTCTGTCCTTATCTTTGTTGAAGATAGAGTCTATCTGGCTCAAAGGCAATGGCCCATTTTTGCTAGGCGGCTTTCAGCCATCCATTGCTGACCTCAACTTAGTATGTGAAATTATGCAATTAGAGGTATGTTCTGCCCCAATAGACTCTGTCTCTCTTCTTCTTCTTCTTTTTATGAAGGAAAAGATAATCTGAAGGGAGACATAATCATATGACAGGGTAGAAACTAGTGGAGTGTAATAAGGTCATTATCAAGTTAGAAGATGTAGGCCGAGAAAGCTAATATAGCTGCAGGTGTTATTCTGCCTTCATATGTTATCAGCGACAAATTCACCGCACTTTACTGAAAATTTTGCATTATGGACCAGAGGGAAGCTGCTTGCTTTAGTGCATGTCGTACTTTCTTCCTTACTCTATCTATCTCCCAACTTTTGTTTTAATTTGGTTCAATCGTATGACCGATGGCATATTTCTTCCCAAGAGCACACATTTAATATGGAGCTCCTTATTCTCTTTTTTAATGTTCTGTTTTAGGGAAATAACCCATTTGATTGAGTACGAATACTATTACACTGTGAATCAAATGTTGGAGTTGGCGAATATTCTGGGGACTCTTGTTTCTCACGCCGGGTACGCCCACGTGAGCTTAGGGAAACTAAAGTGTTATTCGACGACATGTGACCCATGTGCGCGGGATGCGGGGGTTCGGGGGTAGCGCCCCCGACACGGGTGTTTCGCTGCATGGTCAGCGGATGGCTGCCCCACTCGCCAGTGAGCGGGCGGGGGCTCGGGGGCAGCGCCCCCGAAACCTCAACAGGTTTGGGCTTTAATTTAAGTCGGCCTGTTTGTTGTGGGATTAAAGAGTTTCAAACATGTTTAGGTTTTGACCCCGTTTTTGGGCATATATATTTTGCTCTTTTTTGTTGATCATTGTAACGAGTTGAGTGGCTGTAAATCGATAATCATAGTGAAATCTCTTTGCAGGACGTAACCCTATTATGGAGTGAATCTGGGTAATCTCGTGCGTCATTCAATTTTCTTGATTCTCTGTGTGATCATTTGATTCGGTTGCGATAAATCCCATCATCAAAGTCAACTAGTTTTGTGCTATGCTTTCAAGAGAATATTTCCTCCTCAAGGAAAAAAAAAAATTGAAGCAGTATCCTATTGGTTGCGCGAGGCTTTGGTAGGCGCAGTTGCCCAAGGAAACAAGTTTGCAAAGGAAGCTGATAATGCTGTTTATCTGCTTCAGGTAGTTGATGATAAGGACCGTGATCACATTCTAGGTCCCTATGAGAAAGTTAAAAAATGGATGGAGAGCACAAGAAAGGCGACGCAACCACATTTTGATGAAGTGCATCAAGTCCTATCGAAAGTAAAGACTAGATTGCAAATGCAGCGTTCAGCAGGAGCAAACACGGAGGCTGATTCGACAAGAAAATTGACTTCGAAGATGTGAACCCTCGGAATGACGTCCTTTTGAACTTAAGTGTGAAGATGACGGTGCTCGGTTCTCTCGTAAGGTATCTAGCCCAAGATGGGGGGCTTGGGGTGGCTACTTTTAATAATTGTATGCAATACTACGCTCTTGTGATTGAATCAATCCGCAGAGTTGAAGCTCAGCTTTCTGGTTGCTGGCTGATTCCATCTCGTAAACCATTTGTGTTTTGAAATAGGGATAATTGCATTACTAGAATTTGTTGTGAAATTACAAACGAGCACAAGCACTTTCAAATAGTGCGATCGGACCCTAAGATTTATGAGCTATGCACGAATGGACTGAGCAAAAATGGGAAGTCTGCTAGCATAAGCACGTGGAAGAGCCGAAACTCTGGCTTCTCAATCTAGAAACTATTTAGAGTGAGGCCTGGCGCGAGGGGGAAGATGATGCGCTTTTGAACTCTCAATGTTGCCGCAATAGAGAATGCATTTTCAAAATCTCAGTGTTGCCGCATTAAAAGACGAGAACCCAATGGCAATCGGACAGAGATGCTTGGCAAAGGATACTACTTAAGGACGGTCGCTTTGGTGGGATATAACCCTGTTTAGTACTCGGCAAATTAATATAATAAAGTCTTTATTAATTCCGTCTGATTTGACTAAAGAAAAGTGTTACTGTAAATTTTTTAATTGCTTTTCTAAAATACATATAGCGTTGATTTGGTGCTTGATGGGCGCTACATCTTAAAAAAAAAAAAGAGAGAAAAGAACTGGAAACAAAAAAATCTAAAATCCACTTGAGAGGCCCTGCACCACCGCAGCAATGATGCCACCACTACCACTGATTGACCTCGTCACCGCCGGCCGCCAAGATCCATCCTCGTCCCAATCGCGATTGCTTTCAACCTTCTACAGGTTCAACCAGGGCCACTATAGCTTCCAGGCTTCTTCAAACTCGCGGCCATAACCACTTGAGCTTCATCAGTTCTGTGATATGCATTGACAACATCAGGCCTTGTATTTGGCCATGCGGTGACAGGTGGTCTTTTGACCATTTGACCGATTAAAAAAAAAGAAAAGAAAAGAAACATCACTGCCTCAATTGATAATGCTCGGCTAAGAGTATAAAGAGAGAGAGATTGCTTTCTTCGTCCATCAAAACAAAAACGAGAGAACACAGAACGAAGAGAACGCAGAGAAGAAGAAGAGAAAGATAGAAAGAAATTCGCTCCGGTAAAAAATCAAGCCCAATCAAGTACGTTTTTCAACGTCTACTAAAAATTCGAGCTCCTCGTTTATATCATTAGAATAATTTTCGAAGTTACGCTACGTTTAAGTTTTGCGTTACCGATAGTTTAGATTATGCTATTCGGATTAGCGTTTTGTTGATTCGTAGAAATAATTTGACTAGTGAATAAAATTATCTTAGTCGATTTATAATTACGATAGCATTTTTACTTGACCATGATACCGATTTTTGCTAAATGGATAGGAGTTGAGTCCGAAGGCTTGAATTAGCTATCGAGATCCGAGTTAAGCTATATCAGGTTAGTGGTGCTTATCTCTTCTTTAAATTTATAAAGTCATATCTTGAAAGTGGTTCGAATTTGATATACTATGAATGCTAAAAGCTTATTTGTTGCATCAAAATCTGGATCGGACAATTACTGTATTTTGATACTTGCGAACTATTTAAAAAATATGTTACAAAATGAATTGTGAAATATGTGATTGATTTCTGAACCTGATTTATCAGAAATGGTTGTCGAATATATTCTGATTTGCAAAATGATTTTTGGATTGGATTTGTGGATTATTCGCAGACGTTGATTTTGATGCTCAATATCGTTGTGAACCCAGTGAAGGGTTTTTGAGTATGTGCATACTAGTTAGGATATCTTTTGGGGCCGAACCACTTGCTGATATAGGTAGATACTTTACCGAGGGGAGAATCTTGGTCGCCTTGTCACGAGTCGTTATACGTGACCATGGTTAGATATTTAAGCACGAGTTTGGTCAATGGAATGTACCATTGACATGTGATTTGAGATATATCGATGGATGTACCATCGATGTGTGATTTGAGATTAAATAATGGACTTGACCATTGATTTTTATTATGATTTTTATTGATAACAGAATATTTCTGTGATATATGTTATTTTATATATGCATAGTGAATGTTCGATCTGCTTAGAAGAGATATGTACTACTCACTAAGCTGTGGTTGCTTATCCCCTTTACTTCCCAATCTTTTTAGGTTCTTCAGTCGTCGACAAGCAGAAGAGAGCGCGATCGTCGGGGACTTTTGGGAGTTAAATTTTGGTTATGATCTTGGAGATTTGTGTACATATTTGTTGTTAGTTGTCAAGTTTAGTTGAATGATGAGATATAAATATCTTTGAGAATTGTAGAAACTCTGATCAAGGAAGCAACTATATGTTCAGTCAGTTATCTATATATAGTTGAATATATATTTGATGGCAGGTTTATGTTGGTTTCTATTTGAGGCTGCGTACTTTAGGTACAAGGACGGCCGTGTCATTTCCTGTTCATTGTAAGAATTGGGGTGTGACAAGTTCAGCCATCGTTTCTCCAATTTCCATGCTTCTGGCAGCAAGCTTCGTTCAGCTGGCCACCATTTGAGCCGGTCATCATAGCTCCAGCTTCTGGGCTTCATCCAGCTCGTGGCCATGGCTGCTCAACTTTTGTCAAGTTTGGCCATGGCCGCTCCAGCTTCTAAACGTGGAGGTCAACCTTGAAGACCGCGATAAGGACGACATGGTAATGGGGTGGATCAGAGTTGGGAGATGCAGTGGTTGAAGCAGTCCTAGAGTGCAGCGACGATGGTGGATGGATTTGATCGACGGGGGACAAGGAAGAAGAATATGCTAGAGTTGCGGATGCCACGTCTATGCCTCTCTTCCGAAAAATGATAGAAGAATGTCACATGTGCATTTTCCGTTACTCAAGTTGGAAACGGACTTAACGAAAGCACTTGACTATACATATTTGTCAAGTTTATAAATTGCGTCGATTGAGATTTCATCCCATCATCCAACTCATGCTGATACTAAGAACGTATCATTGAATGGATTTTCTAGGAAGAACATTTCCTATCCATTGAGGGACTAATATGCTCACAGGTATATAATGCCAACTTTATTTGCTTACTTCTACTGATCTGCCATAATTTACACCACTCCCTAGTGCGCTTTCACTTGATGGGAATGGTCCTGGCGGTAAATCATTGTGTCGCTATCCCATGCATTGGTGAAAAGTGTCCAGTTCTTTCGGTCTCTTGTAATTCTTCAGCAGGAGAGAAGAACAGACAACACTGACAGAGGAGGCTGCCATTGCCACTCCAGCAATCCAAGGTGGTAGCCTGAATCCTGTAAACGGGAAGAGCATCCCGGCTGCTATCGGTATTCCTACGACGTTGTAACCAAAGGCCCAGATGTAGTTCCAGCGGATCCGGCGGAATGTTTTCCTGGAGAGATCGATGGCGGTTATCACATCTTCTGGATTGCTCTTCATAAGGACGATGTCGGCAGCCTCGATTGCGATGTCTGTGCCAGCACCGATCGCCATTCCTACGTCAGCTACCACGAGTGCCGGTGAGTCGTTGATCCCATCTCCTACCATTGCCACTGTATAACCTGAAGCCTGTCATTGTCACAGGTGAAGTTGTATCAATAGTGTAACTAGCAACAGCTTTCTATAAGTTAGCAGATAGTGAGTAGAGACTTGGACATGGCTGATAGTTGAATGGATGGAGGTGGTTTAAGTACCTGTAAGTCCTTGACTTTCTCGGCTTTCTGCTCCGGATTGGCTTCTGCAATAACTGCTCCGATGCCGACCTCCTTGGCAATGGATTCGGCAGTGCCCAACTTGTCACCTGTCACCATGATGCTCATCACTCCCATAGACTTGAGAATGGAGATAACTTCACGTACACCTGGCTTTAATGGGTCCGAAATGGCCAACACTCCCGTCACCTCTCGGTCAAAGGACACTAGAATCCCAGTCTGAGCCATTTTCTCTGCTTGTGCTAGTATGTTCTCGGCATCCTCGGGAATGGTCATGTCGTGTTGCAGCATCAAGCTCTTGTTTCCTATCAATATTTCTCTATGCCTAACCATGGCCATGACTCCATGGCCAGGGACAGAGACAAAGTCTCTTGCTTCTGGCCAGATGGATTTGTCCCCTTCTTCCCAGAACGTTTTGGCATGTTCAACAATGGCCTTGGCCAACGGGTGTTCGCTGTTGACCTGACATTCATTCATTATACTGACACGATAATCAGTTCCGAAGAAATTGGATAATAATTTTAAAAAAACTTTTTTAGGCGCAATATGTGAAGAACAAACAATGTGATAATCTAACGGGTTAGTAAACTGACGCAAAAGGCGTTAGGAGATGGAAAGGCTACCTCGGTTGCAGCAATGAGCTCGTAAAAATGTTGTGGTTCCATGGTCTTCAAGAGTTTCGTGTAGACCACCACTGGCTTCCCCGTTGTGAGTGTTCCTGTCTTGTCAAACACGACACAGTTCACCTAGGATTTAGCAGAACACAAGATTAAGTTGATGAAAGAAGAGTTCAGGACAAGTGTGCTAGTATGGAGGGACGGAAGATACAAAACAGTCCACCTTTGCCACCTTTTTGTTGGCTTACTTGAATGGAAAACACACATTTTCGTCACAGCTTCAACTGGAAACCAGCTTACAAAGAGAAACTAGAAAAACTAGGCAAACTCCTGATACAGAGGTTACGCTGTTTAGAGCCGGTATTTGTCCTGATTTTATGGCTAGATAAATATCTTGTATGCTAACCTTATGTGTACTTTCCAATGCTTGGCCTCCTTTGATCAGCACACCGTGAGATGCACCGAGTCCGGTGCCGACCATCACTGCAGTTGGTGTTGCTAGGCCGAGGGCACACGGGCAGGCTATGACCATCACAGCTATTCCGAACTGCAGAGCAAGTTCGAAGCTATTCATGGAAGCTGGAAGCCAAGATTGTGGATAGCCATGATAATTCCCCACCAAAGTCCAGGCAACCCATGTAGACACTGAAAAGATTATGACCTGCACGAAATACTATTTGCTCAGCGAGATTCTTTCCTTTCAATGGTTGCTGTAGGTGAAGATGCTGTTTCTAAGGTTGAAGTTCCTTTGATGGTTTGATTTTGGATCCGTGCACTACTCAATTGTTCCATCTATATACGTCCATAAGAGCACGTTGGTTTGGATATATTTGCAAGACAAGTGGTTGAAGTGCAGGAGAGGGAAAACTTGCTTACCAAAGGCACAAAGTACTTGGAGATGCGATCGGCGAAATTCTGGATAGGAGCCTTGCCCATTTGGGCCGACTGGACCAGTCGAACAATCTGCGAAAGGGTAGTGGCTGATCCAACTTGTGTTACTGTAATATGCAGGACTCCGTTCTGATTCACCGTGCCTCCGATCACCACATCACCCTTGGTCTTCATCACTGGTTTGGGTTCTCCTGTTATCATGCTCTCATTGACATGGCTTTGCCCCCAGATGACCAAACCATCCGAGGCTACTTTTGCGCCTGGCATGATCTTTATCACATCATTCTTCTCTATCAGCCGGGTATCAATTTCATGCTCATCAGTCACGTTGCCCTCCTCATCCATTGTTAAGAGAACTCCTGTTTCTGGTGCCAAGTCAATAAGCTTGGCAATGGCTTCAGAAGTCTTTCCCTTGGCCAAAACCTCTAAATACTTCCCTAAGAGTATGACCGTGATGAGCATACAACTTGTCTCGAAGAAATCCATGCTCTTGAAACCTTGAGAAGTTGCTGATCTCAACAATGAGTAGACGGAGTATAAGTATGCAGCATTTGTCCCTAAAGTGATCAGGACGTCCATGTTAGCAGAACCGCGGTGCAAAGCTTTGAAAGCCCCGGTATAAAATCGGCGTCCAATGATGAATTGTACTGGAGTGGACAGGACCCATCTCAAAGTTTCTCCTAAAGTCAGCATGTTCACAACTTTGACATCTAATATACAGTTAATCCTAGGAACATACATGAAAACCATAGAGGTCAGAAAGACAGGAACAGTGAACATTAAACTCCAGAGAAAAGATCTGCAGTATTGCTCGGTTTCTTCTTGCTTATGAGCTTCTCTTTCTCGCTCTCCTTCAGGAATTATACTCGCCTTGAGATGGCCGGACCCCGTCGACTCAATCACCTTGATGAAGCTCCTGGGACCTGTCAAATCTGCTTTATAGCATATGAAGATTTTACTCATTGCCTGATCTGTATCCACAGATTGAACCCCAGGAAGTGCCTGGAGAGAACTTCGGATAATTTCCATTGTGCGGGAAGGGTTATCTGTTTGGATGCCCTCAACTTTGAGCTGTATCTTGCTAATATCTGTCCCTGAACTCACCAGAGTGGCCTCAAAGCCAGCATCCTCAATGGCTCTGAGCAAGTTGGCGTAGCTTAAGATGCTTGAGTCGTAGTATACTTCTGCTTCGTCCGTTACCAAAGCCACATGGGCCTTCCGCACGCCCCGGACCGCTTGTAAAGCTGATTCAACTGTGGAGGAACAAGAGGTGCAAGTCATCCCATTGATGTGGATCCGACATACCTGGACTGATCTCTCACTCATTTCCTGTTAAAATGTTCAGAAACGTTAGTTCAGATGGAAAGACCGGCAAAGCAGAAGAAGCCAGAACGGTACGGGCTTAGAAGCAGGATTGAACTAGTTAAAATATACTCTCCGGAAAATTGAATAAAACATCTGCAGCTTTTGTTGTTAGTTATGAACGATTGTTCCTACATTAATGAGCTCAAAACACAAGATTGGTTGACGGATACTTCATTCGAAGTGGAAATTTTGTGTTCACTAAACAATATCCACAAATCCTCTAGATAGTGCATCTGTATCGCCACAACAGTTTATAAACATCGGCTGCGAATTTTTTGCAATGCATCTTGTGGAAAAAACACATCACTGCAACCGACACCAGAAGGCGGCATGGACTCAGGCCAACTTACTTCGACATCCACAACGGCTTCCTGGACTCCTGGAAGCCGCTCAACCGCTTTCGCCACTGATCCAGCGTTTGCAGAGCTCCTCATTTGGGTCGCCGAAAACATGGCGCTCGCCTCTAATCCTTCCGTCGAAATTCTAACGTGTTTCTTTGAGTTAATGCCACTTCAAGTTCAAATACTGTCTTCATCTGCCTCTAGTTGCGTCCCAGCCAGCACTCTTATATACAAAAAATAATGGCTCTTCCACCCTCATCAATCATGGCCAACTCGGCCCACAAAAGGAACGAACAGACAGTAGCACTAAAAGAGAGGAGAGATCAAAAAGCAAAGACCATGAGATGATTTCGCTCAGTCTCGGTCTTTGGCCTGGACCGAAAAAAAAGGGCATCTGCTTTTGCGCATTGCCTCTGCTTTTTTATCTTATTGCAAAGCGAGCAACTTTCGCTCAATGATTTAAAAGGACAAGCATTATCGTAGTTTAATATGTTCGAGTAATGAACAGGCAAAACATGAAGAGTTCACAAGTGGCATAACTTTTTTTTAAAGTTTGTAGTGGCGATGTTTGTCACCAAGAATCCCACCGTGTTGGACTTGCTCTGTTTTGGCCCCATAATGAAAAGGAGTTCGTGTTTCTGGGTCGATGTCTTTCTGTCCCTACATTAAGCAAAAGTCCCATGATCCTCTGTTGCGATGTCTTTCTGGGTCACTGAACTCTGGAAAAATGGTTTCAACAAGCAAACTTAGATGCTCCTGAGTTGGCCAGGGTGATGGGCTTTGCTAGCATATAACAGTCTTTGAAACTTTGAAACGACTTTGTGAATAAACGTGCGTTGTGAGTCGTAAATTCTGAAAAGATTGCAACTCCTTTTAAAAAGCGCCATAAGTTCAGAACAATCCATAGTTGAATCAAAGCAAGTAGTGTCTGGAAAAGTCTTAACGGATACGAAATGGCTAGAAGGTCGTCATGAAAAATTACGCATGGCCGTCTCCATACGTCGTTTTCTATAGACTCGTGTATGTTTCATTGTTAAGGTCCTCGGACTAGAGGTTACGAATCCATTTGATTGCAAAGCCAACCGTAGACCACGACAACATGCAGCATCTATGTCCACTTAAGTTGCATTCAAGGTGTCCAACTCGTAGTACATGCGGTATCTAAAACGCTGCGGAAGCAAAAATCTATAAATGTATCTTCAGGGGCGTTGTTCATGAGTTTTAATCAAGAATCATAAAAATTGTTCGAAAATCCAACTCAAAATCTTAAACTAATACGTGGAGAGATACCTCATGAATATAAATAGCATACAGAACCATTGTCAAGCGATGTGAGGCAATAACTTCAACAAGAACAAAGTAGTTTAAACACCTATTGTAGCGTGCTCAAACTCAGTTGGTTCAGGTGCTCTTTAGTCCGAGTCTCACAAATATTAAATCTCTAGCTTAAACACATTACCAATTGCACATCGGGCGGAAGAAAGAACTCGTGGATGGTCACTATCGTGACCCTCCCACCGAGGTCTCGACCTTGAGGGCTAATGGATTGTCCATTGGTCCCACTTTGAAATGTGATGGGGCTTTCTCGGCGCGGGCCCTCCTAAGCCCATACTAAATCATGGCGAGAATAATTTTGAGTTTTCGATAATAAGAGTCGATCGAGTTCGACCTTAGTGTAGTCTAGTGACATTGGCAATGTGTGCATATATTTAGAGTTGTCACCGATCTTTATTGGAAGGTAGATCGGAAACCTGACTAAGCAATTGGGAGATATCGCTCAGTTCTGAAAAATCAGAAATTTTGGATTCGGGGAGTTAGTTACATTGGTATCATTGCCAGCACCCTTTCGGTACCTAACGTGAATAATTATTCTAATTAAGATTTCATGTAGGCACGAATTTCGAAATGAGGTAGGTTCAGATTGGGGTTTTCATGCAGATCAGAAAACTAATCCTATGTATTGAAAGCACAATCAAGTGCATATATAAACCACGTCAATGCATATCAAGGGGTCCCTATATAACCATAGGGGCTTAGAGAATGTGTGATTAGGGCCCAGGGGTAAATTGAGAAAGTTTGGAGATAATTTGTCAAAAGGGCAAAATCGTCATTTTTTGAAATAATTAGAGGTAAAAACACCCAAATTAGTCTTGGCTAGTTGATTGTTGTCATTTACTCTCTCTCTCTCTCTCTCTCTCTCTCTCTCTCTTTTTTAATTTATGATTTTTTTTTCTCATTTTTATGAATTTATGAATTTTTTGAATTTTTTTATTATAAATTGTTATCCAAATTTCTTAATTATTAAAAAAAGATTTTCCAGACCGGGTCAACCCGGCCTGCACCTCTCGGGCACTCGGGCCGATCATAAGGGTCCGAACCAGCTTAAAACTACATCTTTTTTTAATTTTTGAGAAATTTTTTTATTTTTTAATCAATTTTCTAATTATCCAAAAATAGCCCCAATAAATGCTCTAGGATGTGTCGCGTGGCTTATCCTGGTGCGTCTGATTCTCTACTTAATTAAAAAGATGTAAAAAGGACCAATTCAATGGCTCTCCTAACGCCACGTGACGCAATGGCCATCGAATCAAATTTTTTATTATAACCAAAAATCATTTTTTAGTTTAGATTTTTTTAAAATTTTCGAAAGAATCGGATCGCGACACGTGGCTACTCCACGACCATCCGATCCGGTGCTTTTTGTTTTTGTGAGTTGGCCCTCACCTGCTAACGTGGCCGCCCACGTGACATGCCACATGGCACCACATGGCGCCATGTCAACGTTGACCAGTTAACCTTCGTTGACTGGTCAACCCCCTTCCCAGGGAAGATGATTGGCACCGGCATTCCTCGCCGGTCCCTTACTGGAATATCGGTTCTGACATCCACAACTCACGATGACTCCGCGATTTCGACATCACTCGACTACCCTTAAACCCCACATCAGCATACAACCAATGTTGAGACAAAAAAGCAGTCGAAACTCGACCAAATGGCCAGTCACAGAATCGGCCTTGGCAAGGGTTTTGCAAAAAAAAAATTTGCGCTCGCAACTTAACTTCAATCAACCAAAGAGCACCGAGGGGGCACAATCGGGCTTACTTGAACTCATTTAGAGCTCAGGGACCGTTGGTTGCGCCGGCACAAGCTCTTAGCTCGGCCCGAGATCCAAGGGAGCTCCGACCACCATTTTCAATGGGGTTCGATGCAAAATAAAGATTAGAGAGGGCTTGGAGTCGGTCCCAGGATACATTCAAAGCCAGAGATGGGCGAAAATAATTCAAATATGACACAACGACAACTACCACACATCAAGTAACTCAACAAGCATTTGGTCAAACGGTTGGTGTGCATTAGAGAAAACAACGCTCGAGATACAGACGGGACTCTACGGGCGCAGACAAGACAAATGGGGGTTCAAGGACGCTTATGGAGGTTGAAAATGGGGTCGACATGCATTGTGTTTGGCTCGGTTTGATCTACAGTGTGCGAAAAAACGGGGGAGGGAACCGACTTGTTGGCGTGGCTACAACGACGACCATGGGCTAGCCGATGATGAGTTTGTCGGTTGAAGCTTCGAGGCGCTTGTTCGAGCGTTAGCGATGCCCGAATGCTCCTCTCACGTTACAGCTTGGCTCTCGGCTCCCTCGCTTTTTTTTTTTCCGGACGCTGGAGTTCCGGTCGAGCACCTGTCTCGCTGTTAATGCTCTTTCGCTCTCTCTGTAGTTCCCTCTCCCTCTCTCAGTGTGTCTTCTTCTCTGCAATTCAAAGATGGTCCCTCTCTCGAGCTAGCTCTCTCTCCTTTCTTACCCACTCGGCCTTCTCTCTTCTCTAACGTCCTCATCCTTTTTTCGCATGCCCAAGTGCCAACTCGCCTCCGCACAGGAAGTCACGTGCCACAAAAAGACGAAAGGGAGATTTTGAGGAAGGGAAATGTGTGAAAATGCGGCTACGGGTGGTCTGTTATGCAGACCTGGGTCAGGTCCGACCCGGCGGATGCATTTTCGAAAATTCAATCAAATCGGGCCCCAATTCGATCATTTTCGTGAACTTGACGATGGAATTGGATTCCCTGACACTTTTTACATATTGTCACGTCCCGACTTTCGAACCCGCGACATCCCTTGCCAAATCGCCACCATGTCATAAAAGATAGCGTCCCAAGCAACTGCTATCGACCTAAGAATATACTGCGCATGCAGAACGTACAATCTTCCATCCAATAAAATCACATGGGATAGATGGGAAGAAAATTCAGATAACACAATACTAAAATAAACTGATGAGAATTGATGATCTATAACCTTACAGAGTCATCAGTTGCTAATTACAACCCGATGCTTCGGGGCGGCCCTCCAGGACTCGCAAAAAGATACATGAGTCAGGTAAGGTTAACTTTCATCTACTCCAAAACAATACCCCCACAAAAACATCACCAGTTCCCTGACCACAAAAGAAAATTAACCCTCTACTGGGTAAACTCGACATCCGGGTCGTCATAACCAACCGGGGGAGCTGGGTCGTTCGGATCGTCACAGGAACTCTGGCTAGAATGCACAGAGGGGGTGACTGACTGCTCGGGCTCGAGCTCGGGCTGCATACCCGGTGCGGGATCCACCACCTCCCCATCAGGCGTATCGATGTCCATCGGATCCCAAGAGGGGACATTAGGGACCCCCTGAAGAGGTGGCCCCTCAAATCCTCTAAGCGGACCAAAGAGATCCATCCTATCAAGAAGATACCAGGCCTTGAAGAGGTGTGCCACCAGCTGTGGCATCCCCTGATCGACCCATATCGTCGTGATGTGACGTTCCCACATCTGGTCCGTACCTGGCACCGGGTGGAGACTGACATTGTGTGATGAGTGGGTGGGGGTACCAAATCGCACCGATCTCTCCATTACTTCGGACCTGAAAAGTTGTTCCATGACGGGGTGAGAATTTAATCTCAGTGAATCAAGTCTAATCTCGGTTAGGACACTGATTCGCCCAGGACATCCCAAGCACTATAATGAACCACAAGATATAAACAGATATATATCAATAAAATAAATCTGTCAAATCAACAATCAACAGAAGCACAACCATTCAAGCATACACAAGTCCATTATTAAACAATGACCCACGCGACTGGCGTGATAGATATATCAATAGTGCAATCCCGCACTCTTCTGGCAGGACTAGACTACGTCCACTTTACCCTCTCAGCGACGGCTATTACAAGCAGTGTATCCAGTGCACCCGGCACGATACTGTAAGTAGGCATTCCTTAAAAAGGAGCTTCGGTCCATCACAAGCTGCGATCGGCATCCAATGATCCCTTAAAACCGTACGACTGGCACGGGGCATAGATTATCGTGCTTCTGACAAGTTGCGAATTTCCATACAATAGGTACGGCACGAGTACCAATGGTACAATGCGAACTTATCAGGTAACGTCATTGATCCTTTAAATGACGACACAACTTGCATTCGGCAATCAATCCATTGTTTATCTATGATTAGTGCCAAAATCCATTCGGAAAAACAACCAACTCGGCCCAAGGCCCACAAGACTCTCAATTGAGCATTTTAGCTAGGCAATCAAACCAATCAAGCAATTCACGCACTCGCGAGCAATCAACTCAACCCCTCAATTTCAAGCTCAATTCATATTATAAATTTTAATTCTCAGTCGAATTATAGCAATCAATCGCTCGCTTGTCTCTAACATGTCACTCACTCGCGACCAAGCACAATCAATCAATTAATTGATAAATTACCACAAATAGCCACAGACAAATAATCGATCGGCCATTTATCCTAACCATCGTTTTTATCTAAACTGGTTCCGATCGAATTTTTTTAAATAAATAAATAATTAATTAATTAAAAATAATCATAAGCGCAATTAGCGCCTTAACCAACGTTTAGGGTCAACTCACGACATGAGTTAGCTCGAGCGGCGGCGGCGATAAAACTAGGATTTATTATGCGGCGACCCGAGCTCAAATTTCGGCGACACCCCGAAAAAGTCCGGTGAGGTCGCCGGAACAGGTGGTTGGCGGCGGAGCTCCGACGAGTGGTGGCCGGTGGCCTTGGGATCGGTGGGGGTCGACCGGGATCAGTGGATGGCGGCGGGAGGCGGCCGGCGACGGCAGACGGCCACGATCAGTGGCTGCCCTGTTCAGCGCCGAAACAGGGGCTTTGATCGGCGGCCGATTCCGGGCGTCACATGCGGCGGCTGGCGGAGGTGAGCTGGGTGGCGGTAGAGAGGACTCAGGGGAGTCGTCCGGCGGTGGCGGTGAGGCACGGCGGCAGCCGTGGTGGTCGGATCGAAGACCGGATTGAACCGGGCCCAAAACAGGGCCCCGAAACTTCGGGGCCCAATTCCGGAGACTCCGGCAGCGGAAGGCCGGTGGGGAGGGGTTGGATCGATCGAGGGGGAGTCAGGGGTCAGCTGAGGGGCGATGGTCGACGTCGGTGGCGGCCGGAGGAGGCCGAGAAGTTCTCGGGTCCTTTGACCCGAGAATAGGGCAGGTTTGGCTGCGACTGCTCTTCGGCCGATCGACAGCGATGGCGGCTCGGCTCGGGTCAAGGCGGCGACGGGGAGTAGCTGAGGACGGTGGCTGCCGGTGGTGAGGCGTCAATCGCGAAAAAAAGATGACGAACGGAGGAGAAACGATCGGCAAAGGTGTGGTCGTCCACAGCCAAAACAAAACGAAGAAGAAGAAGACAGAAACGAAGAAGAAAAAGAAGACGGAAGGAAGAAGCGATGTGGTATTGGGCAGAGAGAAGGTGGCCCACGGCAAGACTTTTTGGCCAAAAATTAAATTTTTTTTTGTCTTTTGTGTATGAATAATTGTGGGGGTAAAATGGTAATTTTGGCGCGCCGCGACTGAACGAAATTTTTGGTATACTGAACGAAGGGTAATTTCGATAATTTCACTGGCCAAGCTCGGTCGAGGTTAGGCTCGACTGCAAAAATGGCAATTCAAAAACACCGCGGATCAATTTCGAAACTCAATTCGAAATAACCTAAAGTTCGAAATTAGTCCAAATTTTCGTCTCTTAGGTCCATATAGTCCAAAATAGACGTCGATTATGATTATAAATTCATATCATTTAATCGAATTTCGGCACTTACAAAGGTTGAATTTCCAGGACGTCACAACTCTCCCCTACTTAGGAAATTTCGTCCTCGAAATTACAGTACAGTTCTAATTACTCAAAAAGATAAGGATAACTAAACTTCATAACTTCTTCGTTCTCCCATGTAGCTTTTTCAGTACCATGGTGTTGCCAAACCACCTTGACAAACGAAATTGTCTTGGATCGGAGTACTTGCTCTTTCCTGTCCACGATCCTGACTGGTCGCTCAACATATGAAGCCCGTTCATCCAAATCAATTTCCTCGTAACTCAGCACATGAGCAGGGTCTGGCTCATACTTCCTCAACATCGATACGTGGAAGACGTTATGCACTTGAGCAAGTCTAGGCGGCAACGCAAGTCGATAAGCTAAAACTCCGATTCGTTCTAGAATTTCAAACGGTCCAACGTACCTCGGGCTCAACTTTCCTTTCCTGCCAAAACGGGATGTTCCTCTCATAGGCGACACTTTCAGAAAGACATGATCGCCTACTTGAAATTTCAACGATCTGCGCCTTTTATCAGCACAACTTTTCTAGCGACTCTGAGCTGTTTTTAATTTATCTCTAATCACCTTAATTGCTTCCATTGACTGTTCTACTAACTCAGGGCCAGTTATCTTCCTCTCTCCAACCTCATCCCAACAGACTGGCGTCCTGCAAGCTCTGCCATACAAGGCCTCGAAAGGTGCCATCTTAATACTCTGTTGGTAGCTGCTATTATAGGCAAACTCAACCAAATGAAACTGCTCCTCCCAGCTACCTTTGAAATCCAGAACACATACTCTCAACATATCCTCCAAGGTCTGAGTCGTTCTTTTAGACTGGCCATCTGTCTGCGGGTGATAAACTGTACTAAATTGCAGCTTCGTTCCTAAAGCAGTTTGTAAACTCCTCCAAAATATAGCAGTGAATTCGGGATCTCGGTTAGAAGTGATTGTCACTGGCACACCATGTAACCTTACAATATGCCTCACATACAATTCTGCGTATCTGTCTAAAGCGAAGTCCTTTCTCACTGGAATAAAGTGCGCTGACTTCGTTAGCCTGTCTACCACAACCCAAATTGAATCATGCCCTCGCTGACTCCTTGGCAAACCCATGACAAAATCCATCGTGATATGCTCCCATTTCCACTCTGAAATTTCCAAAGGTCGTAGTAGTCCTCCAGGTTTGCAATGCTGCGCCTTGACCTGCTGACAGGTCAAACACTTAGTCACATGTTTGGCTATATCAGTTTTCATACCATTCCACCAGTAATGCTGTTTCAAATTCTGATACATCTTTGTACTCCCAGGATGGATACTATAACTACTACGATGTGCTTCTGATAATATTTCCTCCTTTAAATTTTCATCCGCAGGCACAACCAAACGTCCTCTGAACTTAAGTATCCCATCCTCAACTATTTGAAAATCGATCCTTCGTTTGGCCGAGTCTCCTTGAAGGATCTTCTGAATAAAGGGGTCTGTGGACTGCAGGGCCTTAATTTTAACTTGCACTTCCGGCTCGATTCTCAAGGTAGCCACGAGACTCGATAGGTGGCTTATCTCCAGTTTAAAGTCTAAGTCTCTTAATTGCTCAAGTAAACGCCACTCATGCACCTGTAATTGAGCAATCACTGATTTTCTACTCAGGGCATCAGCAACTTTATTCGTCTTACCAGGATGATATAGGATTTCGCAGTCATAATCTTTTAATAACTCCATCCATCGGCGCTGTCTCATGTTCAGCTCCCTTTGAGAGAACAGGTACTTCAGACTCTGATGGTCGGTATACACCTAAAAACTTTCCCCAATCAAATAGTGTCTTCAGATCTTCAAGGCAAACACGACCGCAACTAACTCCAAGTCGTGTGTGGGATAATTCAACTCGTGCGGTCTCAACTGACGAGACGCATACGCTACCACCCTGCCATGTTGCATTAAAACACAACCCAGTCCCCTAAGCGAAGCATCGCTATAAATTTCATAACCACCAGGACCAGACGGAATTGTCAGAACAGGAGCCGTGATTAGCCTATGCTTAAGCTCTTGGAAACTACGCTCGCACTTGTCCGTCCATTAAAACTTCATATCTTTCTTCAGCAATTTAGTCAAAGGCGATGCGATAGCTGAGAACCCTTTCACAAATCGCCTGTAATAACCTGCCAAACCCAAGAAACTTCTAATTTCTGTAGCAGTTGTCGATCTTGACCAATTAATAACTACCTCAATTTTAACCGGATCCACTGCAATACCTTCACCCGAAATTACGTGACCTAAAAATGCCACGCGAGCCAGTCAAAACTCACACTTACTGAACTTGGCATATAATTGATGCATTCTCAGAGTTTCCAGAACTACTCTCAGGTGTTGATCATGATCTTCAGAACTCTTCGAGTACACTAGGATGTCATCTATAAAAACGATTACAAAGCGATCCAGAAACTCCCTGAACACTCTGTTCATCAAATCCATAAAAGCAGCAGGAGCATTCGTCAAACCAAACGCCATCACTGTGAACTCGTAATGTCCATAACGTGTTCTAAATGCCGATTTCGGTATATCCTCTTTTCTGATCCTCAACTGATAGTATCCCGTCCGTAGATCAATTTTTGAAAATATAGATACTCCTTGCAGCTGATCGAACAAGTCGTCAATTCTTGGCAATGGGTACTTATTCTTGATCGTCACCTGATTCAACTGTCTGTAGTCAATATACAATCTCAAAGACCCATCCTTTTTCTTGACGAACAAGACAGGCGCTCCCCAAGGCGATGCATTAAGGCGAATGAATCCTTTATCTAACAACTCCTACATTTGAACCTTGAGTTCCTTCAACGGTGACAATGCCATTCTATATGGCGCCTTAGAGATCGGCTCCGTCCCAGGAGCTAACTCTATTAGGAACTCAATTTCCCTTTCTGGTGGCAAACCAGGTAATTCTTGAGGAAAAACATCTGGAAACTCACACACAATCGCAATATCCTTCAATTTCAGTTCTTTAGCAAAAGTATCTACCACAGAAGCCAAATAACCTTGGCACCCATTTTCCAACAATCGAGTCGCCTCTAACGACGATATCATCACAGTCGAGGTTCTTCCTCGATTACCCAAAAATTCAAAGCTAATACCATCCATCGGATTAAACCGTATTACCTTATTAAAACAGTCCATTGTGGCTCTTTGCTTTACAAACCAATTCATTCCCACAATTAAGTCAAAATCATGCATTTCCAGCACAATCAAATCTATCTTACTCTCATGGCCATCCATCACAAGTCTACAATCAGGACAGCTCACTGTAGCCACTACTTTATCTTTCAACAGCGTAGATACATTAAGCACAATATCTAAAGATACCAGGTTCAACTCAGATAATTTAACGAACTGATCCGTAACAACGAATAAGTGGCACCTGGGTCAAACAAGGCATATGCTACTTGGTTATGCAAGAGGACCGTACCTGTAACAGTCGGCGAATCCTTCGCCGCTTCCAGAGTGACTGCAAAAACCTTTCCTTGTGCCGGCGGGCGATTCTGGAAGTTTGGCGGCACAGTTCCTCTAGGCTATCCTCCCTGCTGTGGCGGCGCCTGTCCACCTTACCTCTGCGGGTAGTCCCTCACCTGATGGCCCAGCCGGTCACAATCAAAGCAGGCACCACCTCGATACTAGCACAAACTAGGCCCATGCTTCTGTCGACACAAGATGTACGTCTCACTCTGACGAAATGTCGACTTACTAATCGTCCCTCGGCGATTTGGTGGGATGTGACTCCGGTTGTTAAACATAGGTTTCTTCTCTTGTCTCTTGTCAAATCTATTTGGGGACGTAAATTGTGATCCAGATGCGGTAGTCCTTTCAGATAAGTCCCACTCCACTATCAGCGCCCTCGCGTAGATATTATCATAGTCATGGAGGTCGAGTGATGCCAGAGCACTCTTAATCTCGGGCTTCAACCCGTCTTTGAACCTTCTAGCCCTATCCTCCGGATCCTCAATCATTCTCGGAGCATATTTGGACTGTTCAGAAAACTTTGCCTCATACTGGTCAATTGTCATTTGATTCTACTAGAGGCGGAAGAACTCAGCCATCTTTTGCTCTCTAGCTGTCCTTGAGAAATATTTATTATTGAAAACTTCCACAAAAGTATTCCATACTGGAATTGTACCTTCCGAAAAAGTTCTATCCTTGACAGCTCTCCACCACGTACTAGCGTTCCCTTCGAGTTGATAAACTGCTAGAGTAACTTTATCCCTATCTGAACACCTCAGCAAATCGAACGCTTTCTCCATCCCTTCGACCTATCGAGTAGCAGCTTCAGGGTCTCCACCTCCAGTGAATTGAGGTGGCTTCAATTTGAGAAACTGTTTCGCCAGCTTTTGAGCCCTACGCTCCTCACTGTCATGTATAATGGTGGACTCGCCGACGGAACTGCAAATAGAATAGCAGATGAAGTCCCAGCAGCAGCGATAGTAACTGCAGCTTGATTCCTTACTTGCTGCCCCATCAAATCTCCAATAGCGCCTCAGGTTTGCATAACTTCAGCCATAGTCGGTTCCCTTCCAGTAGGTCCTGTAGGTTCTACAGCAGAGGCTGTAATAGGGGGTGCAATAGGGGACACTGCAGGCGGTACTCTTTCAACATCAATCAATTCTTCCACTGGCCTTAAAGGCCTCCTTCGAGGTGCTCGGCGTGCTCTTCTACCACGTCCGCTCATTTTGCAGTAAGAGATGGAGTCCTGCTTACCCCATAGCAAAACGCGATCAGAAGGCAACCCTTAAATTCTACCATGAAATTAACAGTCACAGGCATAATAACCAAAAATCTTACTAACTATCCCATTTCTCAACGCTCCTTATCACTCCATGCCAATGACCAGACGGATCAGGCTGACCTCGCTCTGATACCACCTTGGGCGGGGATGTCACGTCCCGACTCTCGGACCCATGACATCCCTTGCCAAATCACCACCAGGTCATAAAAGATAGTGTCCTAGGCAACTGCTATCGACCTAAGAATATATTGCGTATGCGAAACGTACAATCTTCCATCCAATAAAATCACATGGGATAGATAGGAAGAAAAGCCAGATAACACAACACTAAAATAAACTGATGAGAATAGATGATCTATAACCTTACAAAGCCATCAGCTACTAATTACAACCCCATGTTTCAGGGCAGCCCTCTAGGACTCGCAAAAAGATACAAGAGCCAGGTAAGGTTAACTCTCATTTACTCCAAAATAATATCCCCGCAAAAACATCACCTGTTCCTGACCACAAAAGAAAATTAACCCTTTACTAGGTAAACTCGACATCCGGATCGTCATAACCAGCCGGGGGAGCCGGGTCGTTCGGGTTGTCACAGGATCTCTAGCTAGAATGCACAGAGGGGGCTACTGACTGCTCGGGCTTGAGCTCAGGCTGCATACCGGGTGCGGGATCACCACCTCTCCATCAGGCGTATCGATGTCTATCGGATCCCAAGAGGGGACGTTACGGACCCCCTGAAGAGGTGGCCCTCAAATCCTCTAAGCGAACCAAAGATATCCATCCCATCACGAAGATACCAAGCCTTGAAGAGGTGTGCCACCAGCTATGGCATTCCCTCATCGACCCATATCGTTGTGATATGACGTTCCTACATCTGGTCCGTACCTGGCACCGGGTGGAGACTGACATCATGAGATGAGTGGGTGGGGGTACCAAATCGCACCGGTCTCTTTATTATTTCGGACCTGAAAAGTTGTCCAACGACGAGGTGAGAATTTAATCTCAGTGAATCAAGTCTAATCTCGGTTAGGACACTGATTCGCCTAGGACATCCCAAGCACTATAATAAATCACAAGATATAAATATATATATATCAATAAAATAAATCTGTCAAATCAACAACCAACATAAGCACAACCATTCAGGCATACACAAGTCCATTATTAAATAATGACCCACGCGATTGGCGTGATAGATACATCAATAGTGCGATCCCGCACTCTTCTGGCAGGATCAGGTTACGTCCACTTTATCCTCTCAGCGACGGCTACTACAAGCGGTGTATCTAGTGCACCCGGCACGGCATTGCAAATAGGCATTCCTTAAAAAGGAGCTTCGGTCCATCACAAGCTGCGACCGGCATCCAATAATCCCTTAAAACCGTACGACTGGCACGGGGCATGGATTATCGTGCTTCTGATAAGTCGCGAATTTCCATACAATATGGCACGAGTACCAATGGTACAATGCGAACTTATCAAGTAGCATCATTGATCCTTTAAATGACCACACAACTTGCATTCGGCAATCAATCCATTGTTTATCTATGATTAATGCCAAAATCCATTCGGAAAAACAACCAACTCAGTCCCAAGGCCCACAAGACTCTCAATTGAGCATTTCAGCCAGGCAATCAAACCAATCAAGCAATTCACGCACTCGCGAGCAATCAACTCAACCCGGCAATTTCAAGCTCAATTCATATTATAAATTTTAATTCTCACTCGAATTATAGCAATCAATCGCTCGCTCGTCTCTAACCCGTCACTCACTCGTGACCAAGCACAATCAATCAATTAATTGATAAATTACCACAAATAGCCACAGATAAATAATCGATCGGCCATTTATCCTAACCATCGTTTCTATCTAAACCGGTTCCGATCGATTTTTTTTAAATAATTAAATAATTTATTAATTAAAATTAATCCTAAGCGCAATTAGTGCCCTAACCAAGATTTAGGGTCAACTCACGACCTGAGTTAGCTCGAGCGGCGGCGGTGGCGATAAAACTAGGGTGTATCGCGCGACGACCCGAGGTCAAATTTCGGCGACACCCCGAGGAAGTCCGGCGAGGTCGCCAGGACAAGTGATCGGCGGCGGAGCTCCGGCGAGCGGCGGCCGACGGCCCTGGGATTGATGGGGGTCGGCTGGGACCGGTGGAAGGTGGCGGGAGGCGGCCGGCGGCGGCGGACAACCACGATCAGTGGCTGCCCTGTTCGGTGCCGAAACAGAGGCTTCAGTCGGCGGTCGATTCCGGGCGTCACGCGCGGCGACTGACGGAGGTGAGCTGGGTGGCGGTAGAGGAGACTCAGGGGAGTCGTCTGGCGGTGGCGGTGAGGCACGGCGTCCGTCGTGGTGTCCGGATCGAAGACCGGACTGAACGGGGCCCAAAACAGGGCACTAGAACTTCGGGGGCCGATTTCGGCAACTCCGGCAGTGGACGGCCGGTGGGGAGGGGTCGGATCGGTCGAGGGAGAGTTAGGGGTCAGCTGAGGGGCGGTGGTCGGCGTCGGTGGAGGCCGTGGCAGCCGGAGGAGGCTGAGAAGTTCTCGGGTCGTTTGACCCAAAAACAGGGCAGGTTTTGGCCGCGACTTCTCTTCGGCCAATCGACGGCAACGGGGGCTCAGCTCGGGTCAGGGCGGCGGCGGGGAGTAGCTGAGGACAGTGGCTGTTGGTGGTGAGGTGTTAGTCGCGAAAAACGGCGACGAACGGAGGAGAAACGACCGGCAAAGGTGTGGTCGTCCACGGCCAAAACAAAATGAAGAAGAAGAAGACAGAAACGAAGAAGAAAAAGAAGATGGAAGGAAGAAGCGACATGGTATTGGGTAGAGAGAAGGTGGCCCACGGGAAGACTTTTTGGCCAAAAATTAATTTTTTTTTGTCTTTTGTGTATGAATAATTGTGGGGTGAAATGGTAATTTTGGCGCGCCGCGACTGAACAAAATTTTTGGTATACTGAACAAAGGGTAATTTCGATAATTTCACTGGCCAAGCTCGGTCGGGGTTAGGCTCGACTGTAAAAAGGGCAATTCAAAAAATCGCGGATCAATTTCGAAACTCAATTCGAAATAACCTAAAGTTCGGAATTAGTCCAAATTTTCGTCTCTTAGGTCCATATAGTCCAAAATAGACGTCGACTATGTTTATAAATTCATGTCATTTAATCAACTTCCGGCTCTTACAAAGGTTGAATTTCCAGGACGTCACACATATAGTATGGGTGTTTTCACAAATAAATGAATTGAAATTTGACAAAAACCCCAAATTTTATGTAGGATCCAAAATTGATTTTCAAATGATTCAAGGCTTAATTGGGTAAACTGACCTAAATCAAGGCCTCCAATGGATTCATAATGGCAAGTGTAGGGTCTAGATTTTCATGGGTGTCCCTAGGAAAAGTTTAATTTCGTTTTTAGTGAAATTGGTGACTAAATTAAATATAATTGTACAATCAATCCCTTTTGGTCAAAATTGAGCAAATTGTGAGGCAAATGGACTCAATTGCAATTCAAAGCTCTAGATACCAATATCATAGCTTATGAAAAGTAAAAATTGAAATTAAAATACTCGAAATGGAATTTTTGGGCTTGATTCGGGTTTATGTTTGTTAAGGAACATAGCGACTCAAGTCAAAATTTTGAGATTTAAATTGAACAACATGAAGAGGAAATTAAAATAAAAATATTGACTATTTTTCAATTTTTTTTTACAACAAATGCTATTTTTCTATTTTTTGGCTATTTTTATAATACAATAAATTAGAAAAAATAATAAAAATTACGAAAAATATTTTTTTTATTCAAAATTGGTTCCAAGGACTAAGCCGAGGCTTTCAAAGTTAATTTTGTAATTTTTATGATTTTGCTATTTTTAAATAATTTTACAAAAATAAAATGACAAAAAAAATCATATGTCAACGGTCACCACTTTAATTTTGCTAACAATCTCGTGGAGTCAATTCTCCGCACTCTTGAAATTTCGGTCACGGCAACAACAAAAAATGAGAGAATAATTTTATCTCTTATACTCAGCATTCAACAGCTGTTGCTGCGTAGTTGCGTATCGTGTCCAACGTGCACAATCATTGACATTGTGCAGTGAGCACACGATTTTCTTTTAAATTATTATTATTCAGCTGTGGAGGACAGAATAGCACTACTTTGATCTGCCATTTTTTGAAATCTATTTTCTAACAAATCGGAGTGGAAACGATTTTTAAAAAACTAGGGAGAGTTTTCCTAGGCTAAAGCTATTATTATCATTAATATTGTTGTTGTTATTATTATTATTATAAAAATTAAAACATAAGAGTGCCCAACCAGCACGTATGCATAACCAAAAAATAAAATAAAATAAAATCCCATTTAATCTAATTTCATCACGACTCAATTCGATTGCCATGATTGCAGACATATTTGCAATATTGTTGTCCTCATGTATTGAGTAACGTTCGTGACATACCTAGGTTCATCACTGAGCTAGTAATAAGGCTCGTACTAACACATTAGTACTCCCAAGAGAATTAATTGTTCCGACCAATTTTCAAGTCCTACCTAGCAACTATGTCATGACTACCCAGACAGTGCGAATGTTTTAAATGTTAGATATATTGTATTTATTAAATTAGGGTTTTCCCTTTAGTGCATGTATTTACGTTTATACACTTCTTTGTATGTATATTTATATCGACCTTGTGCCTAATTGTAATGAAGCATTCCATTATCTACTTCTCTAAATCTACTATGGTATCAGAACTAGGTTTGCTTCTTATGAATACTATACGCTAATTCCTGATTAGCGTACATTATTACCTATCATTATGCTAGTGTGCTTCGGATTCTGTGATATCTTCGTGGTACTCTGACCAGTTCTGTTTTTCTCCTACCAACTTCATCAACTGCCTTTTGTGCTTACTCTGATGCTGACTAAGAAGTAGATATTACTGGCTGCAAGTCTTTCTAGGTGATTCTCTAATACCTTCACATGCTAAGAAGCAGCTTGCCGTGTCTTGCTCTTTTACTGTGCTATGATTGATACTATGGTTGAGATTATTTAAATTCGTCGTCTCCTTACTAATCTGAGTGTTGCCTCCTCTGCCCTCATTCCTTTTCATTGCGACAAACAAGAATATTATTCACATTGCTACAAATCCGATTTCTCATGAGCGTACCAAGCATATCGATATTGATTGTCACCATCATGCATTATCAGCTCTGAGCTCGCATCATTTCTCTTCTTTTTGTGGCTTTTGCAGCCTGTTGCCGACTTAGTCACCAAATCTCTTACACCACAGTGATTTGATGCTCTTCTTTCCAAACCATCGCGCCTCGAACTCTTCAGGATCGATAGCATCCCGCCATGACCGTTTTCTTTAGGATCTTCCTAGGATCAATGACGAACGACTTAAACGCGATATGAAATGCACATGCGGAAGCGGTGAACAAAATCCTTTGAAATAATTTCTTCTAAATACAATGACTCGGGATGGAAAAGAGAGATTTAAAACATACTTCATGCATTTCTTATAAGCGTCAATACACATAAAAAAAATTACAACTTGTCATTTTCAAAAATACAACTTCCTTTAATAAAACAAAGATAAATGAAGTTTAACCCCACAGAGCAATACAGGTGTTTACAACCCCAAATATGAAAACAACACTCTAAAACTACAAAAAGAAATACGGTCAAGTAAGGTTAAGGGTTCATCTACTTCAAAAGGGCATCTTTGGAAGTCAAATTCATGGCAGTCACGAAACTTCATCATTCGGGACCTGAAAATGTTATCTCATAACGGGATGAGAATAAATCTCAGAAATTTATTCCTAAACCTAGACTAGGCCAATAGTAGCTCCAGAAAATTCCTAAAACATGCAATTCCACGTAACAGGGACAATTGGCTAACTAGACGAATGGCATAGACACAATGCAATCACAGTTCAGAAGTTCACAATTTAAGTCATGTTTTACAATTTTAAGGTCGAGCTTCGTACTTTGGGCATTTTATTAATCAATTGGTTCTCATAAGGTACTTCTAGCAATTAGCTAAGTTCTTACTATTCAACTCTCGCCATAATGCCTGGGAAATAGTTTGATAATCACAAAGTACTAGGCATGATCCTCGTAGTAATGCCTAGGTCGAATAAATAATTCATTTGTCCAGACCTCCCGTAGAAACACGGCTCTTAGGTCGTACTTGCATTTGGTAAACGCCTTCGCCATAATGCCCAAGCCATTATGTTTACCAGGACCATTGTAATAATGAATCTTGGGTTATGCTTAACCTTATTGGGTTATGTGATTTCATAAGGATATAACTCAAACCCAACATAATAACGCAACAGGGTAATATGCACTCATCCATCGATTAGTCAATAAAATCAAATACTCAATCGCAAAGAGGCAACTCTTGGTTCGACCTCTACATTTCAATTCATCCATTGACTTCAATTTCATGCAATTTCCATATCACTTGACCAAGCATATCAAGGCGAGAAATCAATAATCCTTTAGCCAATTAGGGCGCATTATTCTCTCTCAAGGCCGAATGTTCATGAGCAAGCAACCAATTCGATCGATCAATCTCACTAAGTCAAGGTAAGGCCGAACATACACATAGGACGAGCAATCAATTCAATCATCCAAATCACAACACAAGCCATGGCTGACCACGATGACTCAGGTTAATCAATCGACTCCAAGATCACTTACATCAGTTCCGACTATTAAGTCCACAAAATAGTCTTAAGTTCATACTCAATGTCCTCTAATCACCCATTACCAGCATTAGACTCACGAGGTTAACCAAGGCAACACAATTTTTGGTTCAAGAACGTCCTAGGTACGACCGATCCTCAAATGACAGATTCGATCTTCAATGAACACAGACTCATAATCATATTTACTTTTGAGACATTCAACCTTAGATTCATGTTACTCATGATCTTACGATCTCGTGGAAGAAAACAGAGTTCAATTTGGCCTCCGGATGACTTCGAACGAGCCATTTTACTTTTGACGTGCGCTGAAAAAACGGAAATGCGAGCTCTCGATATTACGACGTTTTTCATACAAGAATAGCCCCTAAAACTCTCCAAATCCAACTCTAATCATCTAATAGTAACCTAAAGTCCTAGACTAAGTTTAGAAGCAACTTACCACAAGTTTAGGCCAAGCAAATCCACGAAACAAACGGCAAAGAGTCATCGCACTAAGCTATTCGGTAACGAGCACATTTGATCTATATGAAGTTTATGCAAGAATCACTCACTAATCTCCATCAAAATCACTCCAAACCTCAACCATTATCTTCTTAACATGTTAAACTAAGTTTATGGAGTCTCATTACCTTGAACCAACTCAAGAACTCCCCTAGAATAGCTCCACAGTCACAGTTTATGGCTAGTTGATGGTGCAAGGATAACGACAGTGGTTCGGTGATTCTGGGGCTCCAACGGTGATGGTGACTCATGCGCGGTGACTGAAGGTAGAGGAGAAGGCTTGGTAAGGGTGGTGCTCGGTGGTGGCCGGCACGGCGAAAAACGGACGGCAGACGAATGGCGAAGGAAGGCGGTTGTCAATCGGCGCGAGGGACCGAGAGAGAAGAGAGTATTCAGGTGAGAGTGAGAGAGAAATGAGGGGAAGAATGAGAGGAATAGAGGGAGAATGGTTTGGTTCTCAAGTTATTTAAGGCTTCCTCAAGAAGCTAACTTGCAAGTTGGAAGGACAAGAAATGACAAGGTAATGGATTGACATGGTGTAAGAGTGACAAGTTGATAGACTTGATGAGTAATTTTTGGGGTTTTGACTTTTGGGCCATCTTTGTCTTATTCTCCATTAATAATGCAAGGCTGCAAATGGACAAGAATGTCCTTCTAACTTTCGGCTAACATGGTAAATAGCACAATGACCATCTTACCCTCATAACTTCTAGAGGAATGAGCATTATCCAGGGTAAAAGGTAATTTCTAATCCTTAGTGCAATTTTTGATTTTTCGATCACTTTGGGTCGAACCCTAATCTTAATTGCTCTTGATAAGGCGACGTCCAATTTATTTATATTGGAATCCTTGAATGTTCAGCATCCAGTCTTGAAATTCAATTCATGGCCAAACTTAGTCAATTGGCATTCCAATTTATCTCAAACTAACAGGCGGTTCTTGGGAGTTACGCTTATCGACCCGTGATTAATGTCACGTTTAAGAGTTATTAGAACCATGGCGACCTTGATTGTCATATAATCACGAGGGTCAATTATTAGTTTCAAAGGACACGATCGTCAAGAATTGGTTTGGGTTAATTTATAAATTATACTATAATCAAACGGAATCACCCATGAATCAACTGTATAATGCTAGCAAATCGTTCTAAGACCAATCTTAGACCGGTCTTTAATGACTGAAAATATTCCCTCGGCAATCCTTATGGTCAAGATACCAATCCATAGTCGAGTTCTTTAGTCCACGTACTTAAATCCTAGTTAGTCACTCCCCTTTGGTTAGTCGACTCAAGAGAGATTAATTCTGAGTGAGATTTAACTGAAATATATCGATAGGCATTCATTCATTTATAATCTTCGAGATATGGTCGGAATTCAGAATGTCACACGAACTCTCATTAATTGACCCACCTTGAGTTTGAGGAAGGGTGTTAGATATATTGCATATATATGATTAGTGTTTTTCCTTTATGTATGTATTTACATTTATACCTTTCCTTGCATGTACATTTATATCGGCTTCGTGCCTAATTATAATGAAGCATTCTATTATCTACTTCTCTAAATCTATCATTAAGAACATAATGAACCTTTTAGATTTGATTAAAGTATGATTCGATCCTCTGTCTTACTATGTCCCGACCGAGCAAAGACCGTGGAATATTTATCAAGCCAACGATTCGATCTTATGCACAACCCTAATCGGTGTGCATTTTATACAAGATATAAACATTTCTTTCTCAATTGCAACTTGACCAAGGATTTCAATACAATGTCATGATTATATCGCATAGGATACCACTATTGTACCTTACATGTAACAAGGAGACAAATTTCATATTGCGCACCCATGTACCTTCATATGTGAACAAATTATGACTATCAAGTGCAGAGACGGATCAACGAACTATCAATATGTGCAATTATGAACCATAATCATTGAACACACAAGTTAACACCGTGCCTCAGGTTTAAGGATTATTTACACAAGACCAAAGTATGAATAATTAGATATTAACCACGCTAAAAGCTTCCTTGCTGCTAATCGTTCTATGCATGTCAAGTTCGTTGAACTTGTTTGATACAAACACTTGTGTTCTAACTTGGGTATCACAATACACAATGACTCGTAACTCGTCATTCTCTTGAGTATTCAACACTAGTATAGTCACAACTGATCTTATGAATCATTCATTTATAGTTATTACTTGGTTTCGTTAGGGTATACATCACCAAATATATGGGACTTGGTCTACAAATCAAAATATATATCAGTAATTTGGTTGTCAGAATCTTATCTTGCAAGAACCCAAGATGGGGGACTTTCCTGCCTAAACCTGGATATCATATTGGTTAAAGATTAGACACGTTGAGAGAAGAGGAGATGACAGATTAATCAATGAGGGAGCCAAGAAGGGGGTTTAAATATCAAAGGGTAGCCCGGCCAATTCTCTTCTTTCCGAAGCTCAAAACCGTGTGCGGAAACGTACGTGTAATACATGTTATGCATGATGTATATAAGTTGGGCTTCGCACGTGAAATACAGAATGTTCCGTTTATGCCAACTGAGGGGTTTCTTTGGACTTTAGCTCTATTAGTAATAGGGGACATGGTTAAGGATTTACCTAATGTAAAATATCATAATGTCCCTTAGCACTAAGGTCCTGACACGAGACTTCCAGAGTGGTATCACCGCTGATGGTCACCCGCCTGCGGAAGGAGGCATTATTCGCCTTCCACCTAAGCTGCGCAGGAAAGGCCAAAAGCTAATTCCATGGAACTGTAAAGTTTCATAGGGTCTTTATGTCCAGATGCTAATAGTCCACATCTTTATAGACATGTCTATTTCATCGAAGTTTCTCTCCAAGATAGTGCTATATCGTTACGCCTTTCAACTTATTCGACAAGCAATTTCGTTACCTTAGGAGAGACAGTTTTTCTTTTTGGCGGTTGTTCACCGATAAGTTCGCTAAGGTGGGAGTGAAGTTGATCACAACCTTTGTCTTCTTTCGTTAGCCTATTCCTCCGATCAAGTCTCTAAAGGTCTTAAACTCACTGGTATAATCTATAATCATGATACTATCAACTATTACTTTTGGCAATCCAGTTGGGATTTGATTTCTGTACTCTATTGAAGCTAATCAATTTAGTCCTTTGATCTGGTTCACGTCCGACGTGACGATTCTACTCAATCATAAGTTGCTAGTATGGTTGTATATTAATAAACTAGGAAATTACCAAAAAAATATTCTAAATCTATCGCATTCATGCTAGGTCAATCTTTAACCGTGCAATTTGACCAATTTTGTCCTAAATCTTTTGGCGATTTACCAATTTAGTTCGAAACGTTTTGTATATTTGCCAATTTAGTTCTTCACTTTTACACGATTTGCCAATATAGTGCTTCCGTTTAATTTTGATCGAAAATCACCGACATAACTGTATAGTCATTGCTAACTATCCTTCGTGGTATAACCAACACTGATGTTAATAATTTTTGTAATTTCTTTTTCAATTTTATGAAAAAATTTATTCTTCTTTTTTGTTTATTCTTTTTTTCTATTTTTCCTCTTCCATCAGCCATTGTCAGTCTTAGGCGACGACCTCCCTCGCGACCTCAAGAAAGGGCAGACTTTACCTAGCGCCTAGATAGCCTTAGATAAGGCAACCCTCCCTTGCCGAGGTTCTCCCTCGCAAGGGTGGCCCTCGCCTAACCCGAGACGACGTGGGCGGCAGTTGCCCAAGTCACTGGCCATGGACGAGTCCTGATGATATATGAGTAATGGAGGGGGAAAAAGAAAAGAAAATAAAATAAAAAATAAAAAGAAGAAAAATTCAGAAAAATTTAAAGAATTGCAAAATTTGTCCGGGTGAGCGATTTTCAGCCAAAATTTATCAGAATGAAAAATTACAAATCATCAAAAGGTGTGGGACTAAATTGATAAAATTAAAAGTTTTATGACTGAATTGAGACAAATGTAATAAATTTATGATTTTTTTTTGATAATTTTCCTTTCTAAGATAAAAAATCCGAACTCCGAAGGATTCAGACTGATCTGAGGATCGAATTAAACCACATCTTTTTCATATGTAAACCTAAACACATTCTCATGGAAGACAGGCACCAAAAGGGTGGGACGGAAGAACTCCTGTGTCTGGAACTACGTGAAGGCATTGGCTCCCATAGGGGACAAATGTGGCATGACTTTTCGTTTCCTCAACTTTCTTCGACCATCGTTACAAAATTCACACAAATGAATCATCACGCATGTTTCTGGTCTAATTTGCCTTGCCTGATGAATTGACGACATCGAATTTTCTGGTCATTGGATTATCTGTCCGCCATTGTTTTCTCCAAAAAGATCCCCCGTTTCGTAGTGCTTTTCGTGGTTTTCGCTTGTTATCTTCTCCTCCGCCCTTCCAGATTTCCAATTCTGAAAACTCTGCAGCTACCCATTCCTCTTCGTAGAGACTGGTGAGCTAGCTGCTCTTCTCTTCCTAGTCAACGTCGTAAGTTTCTGGAAAGTGGAAACCCTCCTCTTGAATTTCTTTCTGCTTCCTGAATCTATTCGTTCCCACAAGGTTCGTAGAGCTTCATAAGCTCGTGGTTTTTATCCATTTCTGATTCAGTTGGCTCACCGTGGGGCGGCATCTTTCCCATCACTTAATGTGATCTCAAAAGACGCGCTTGATGCTGAATAGATTGATTTTGCTGAGTGGGTTCGAAATAGATCTGATCTTTCTCGCCTCGTCTTGTGGGGTTTTGACTGTGGCCAACGGGATCGTCAATTTTCGAAAGAGACCATATGCAAAGCGTAGCCCAAAGAGCAATGCCGACGGCAACAAAATGGGGACGAAAGCGTAAGAAAGAGCTTCGGAATGGCAACGGCACGAGGGAAGCTGCCGAGAGCGAGGCGGCGAGGGTTGTGAGGCTTCAAATTAAGGCATATGAGCACGAGGATGTCAACCAGGAGCGATGAGTTACAGAGGTAGGTGATCAAGATGTGCCAAGAAGCAAATACAATCGTAGGCTTAAGATGGCGATAGAGGTATGGCTAGGATGGGCGTCAAAGTGGGACTGTGGCTTGCCCTGGTGCTTCTCTTGAATGACAAAGGTGAGAGTTGGAACCAGTGCACAAAGAGGTACACGCCAAGGTTTCGATGCTTCTCAAGAATACTGCCATCGGAGAAATCTAGAGTGCTTTTCTCGAATTTGAGTGGTCGCTTGGTGGCGGTGTGCGAACGCCATTGAAATACCACAACATCGCTTGACAATAAAGTTTATATTTTCTTTATATCGATAGGATGATGCTAGCGTGACCGTCCTTTGCCAAAAGACAGTGTGATTCCATTATAGATATGACCTTCCTCTGCGTGTAAGTTTAGAACTAGTATACTTCGACTAACTTACTTACGACGAGTGCCACAACTGACGAGCGGTGGCTATCGATTGTGATAGTCGCTGGAAGGTCTCTTAAACGGGATCAATCCTAAATCTTTCCAGAGTCCGATCATGATGTGTTCTTTTCATATGTAAAGCTAAACCTAAAGACATTCCCACGTAAGAGCGCACCAAAAAAGGTGGGCAGAAAGAACTCCGGTGTCTGTTACTGCTTCGAAGGAAGCGGCGACCATAGGAGGACGAAGTGGCTTAGACTTTTCCTCAACGTTATCTGAACAGCTGCCACTACCTAAAATTCATCGCACATGTTTCTTGTCTAATCTGTCTTGCTCTGATAGATTGCTGACCTGTCAAGTTCTAGATTAGACCTCCTCTTCAACCCTTCAACTCCAACTCCACCCTCGATATGATTTTCTTTGCTCATCAGGCTTCCATTGATAACCCCCTCTGATCTACCCATGTTAGCCGTGTCCATCTTAGCAACATCACAGCTTGCATGGACTCTTACAAAAAATCTAGTTATCTCCTCGTTTCTGAACTTTTTTTTTCGTAAAATACAAAATGATTAGAACTGAATTAAAAAAAAATTCAATATTATTTTTGGCAATTATTCCGCAAAGCGCGCATACAGGGCAAGTGGGATTGTGGAAATTTCCCTTCGCCTCGTTAACTCTACCAACTTCAAAAGTCGAAAGCAAGCCGACATTGATTTAAGTAGCTTTGATCACGTGCATGTACTTGATATTCTTATATGTATTAATACAGTTTCAGCTAGTACTTTTCTTATCGATGGGGTATTTGATTTGGTCTTTAGTTTCAATAATGGGTGACATGGAACTTGGGCCTCATGCATTTGGTCGAATCATTAAATCTTATCTTCTCGTGTATTCGATATGAAGAAGGAATTCGAATTCGTATCGCTGAACGCCACCCGTGGGCCTCCTCGCAATGAGTGCAGTAACCCTCGCCGGTGGCTGTTTGATTTCGATACTCTTCATACTATTTGTCGGGCTTCGGACACTTAAGAGGATCGAATCAGTAATGCTCTAACGTCGCATTGACAACATTAATGAACCTGCTCCAAATCTTGACTCTCGACTGTTTCTACTTCACTCTCTGCTTCATAAGGAAGGTTGCGAAGCTTGCAAGATGCCATCATAAATGCTAGAGATATCCCAATTGAATTATAGAATTCATCTACCAAACGATGAGGTATACGCGATGAAAAACAGTGGTCCTATTTCCACCACGTTTTAATTTATAGGAAAAATAATACGAATGATTCTTAAATTTCAATCTAATATTCAACGTCGTCTATGAACTTTTAATTTGTTTAATATGATTTATATAATTTTACAAATTTTTATATTATTTAGGAATTATATTGAACAGTTACCAACGAATTAGGGACCACATTTAATAAATTAAAGTTTATGGACGACATTACACACTAGGCCAAAGTTCAGGAAACATATTGTATAAATTAGTTTAGAAATGACATTTTATATCGAATAAAAGTTCATGAATCATTTATACTATTGATTCTTAATCTTTTGGTACTTATTTTTTCTCGGATAATTCGAATATAATAATGGACTGGTTTATGGTTAGTGGATTTTTTCTCCCAAAAGATTCTCCATTTCGTAGCTCTCCCATCGCTTTCGCTTTGGCATGTCCATGGGTCGAAATAGGCCGGTTCCAGTTCGTGGCCTTGGAGCAACCAGAACCGAGCCTTTAAGGGGCAGTTCTGGTTTGATTTTGAATGGCGGTTCAAGCTTGGTTTCAGGCCCGGTTCTAGTTCAAAATTGAAAATGAAACTGCTGGTTTTGATTTCGATTCCGGTTACAATTTTTGAATTTAATTTTTAAATAATGAATTATTAAATAAAAAAATAATGAATTATGAAATAATAAATTATCAAATTGTAATCAAATTTAGGGAAAAAAAGAGAGGGGAAAGGGCTTGAACTTAATGAATTATTATTAAATGCTTACATATCTTTTTAGGGATAAAAAAATAAAAAATTATGTAGTTTTTTTTACCTTTCATGACCCCATACTTACCTCATCGTCAATCGTTACTACCCATTTCGATACCGGTAGCCGTGGTAGTGGTATCTCAATCATCGAAAAATTCAGCTTCATTGTTGCGATCTATCTCTTATTGTCGATATTGAGCATTTGTCCAATCATCGACGCAAGCTTGAGCCTTCATCGAATTCGAAGTTAATCTTGAATATCGTTCGTCCAAAATATTATCTCCAACGTTAAACGCTTGTTCAACTGCAACTATCGAATAAGGGGTTGCTAAAACTTATTTTGCAATGAGAGCGAGAAGTGAGTATTGGGTGGAGTGCCTCTTCCTTTAATCTAATATTGTGGAATTTATGCTACCTTGAGATTCATCAAACTAAAAAAAAAAATGGTTAAATAGCTTTCCATTTCGGAATTACTACCTGTTATTTGCTTTTGCTTTTTTTGCCTATGTAACAAAAGTTTGTACTATCTACTAATTTTACATAGATCCCCGCTTTGTACGTCATTAGGTTGAAAAGATCCACTATCACCTAGATTATATCCACTACAAAATTCATTAAATAATTTTATTATTGCATTTTAAACCATTGTTTGTGTAGCTCTAATATTTACCATATCAATTTAATGTAAATATTCATAATACATATCTAAAAAACCAGTCAAACCATCTAATTTGCAACATGGATAAAAAACACAAGCAACTAAATAAATAATAAGAATTTCCCCATAATAATGTATCCATTTTGTTCGCACTACTATAATGGTGCCTTTTAATTTATCATCATTTTTATTTTCTTCAAAAACTTCAATAATATTAATATGCTCTATTAAAAATAAACGCGTAGTAGGATAATAAACACTAGACAAAGTATAAGTTGCATCATTAAAAGCTTCTAAAACATCTAAAAACAAATTTGTAAATATCTCAATCTTGCGGGTATAAATTAATCCGAGTAATTTTATCCGAAATAAATACACATAATAAATCTTTATATGCAACAGATTCATTAAGTAAATTGTAAGTAGAATTTCAACGATTTGGAACAACGATTTGGAACATCTCTTGAAAATATTTTTGGTCTTTTTCCATGAATTTTACAAAATCTGCACCATTCTTTCATTATTTGGGGATGTTTCCATAAAAATTGAATTGCTATTTTTATTGGGTTGAGAAAAATATCAAGATTTTTTAAACTATCTTGTACACATAGATTTAAAATGTGACAAACACATCTAATGTAAAAAAAATATCCACCAAAAGAGAATTTACAAATCTTTTCTAAATCAACAATTGAAGCGGTATTTGTCACAGTATTATCAAAATTAATTTGAGAAAAAAATATTAAGCAAATAATATTCTTCTAAAATTTACCTAATTATTCTATAAATATTATTTTCCATATGCCTATCATAAAAAAATCTAAGTGTAATAACTCTTTTTTGAATATTCCAATCATCATCTAATCAATGACATGTTATATCCATATAAGAATGGTTTTGCCAATGATCACTCCAAATATCGCTACCTATATAGACACGTCCATTAAAATTCATAAAAAAAAATTTGTAAATCTTTTTTTTCCTTTTTTATAAAGTTAAAAAACTACTCCTTTAACCTTACCCAAAAAAAAAAAAGAAACTACGCCTTTAAGTGTATTTCTAAAAACGCGTTTTGCTTGTGCAGCACATGCATTTTGTATAAATTTATTAAAACTAAATTTTTTACCAAAACTAAATGATAATTTTTCAACGGCAACATATTTAGGTAATTCTTCTTTATAATTTTTTTCATTACAATGAAATAAAGGAGGAGTGTTAGAATTAGTGTACCCAGAAATTTATTGTTGTCTGGTGTCAATTCCTGCTTGGGTTGGATGTTTCGCTATAAGATGTCATTTAAATGTTTCATAGCCGGCTTTACCTTTATATTTGTATATTACCCCATAATGTTTACAAATTACATCATACATTTTTGCATATAAATCAAATCTTTCCCTCTTTGTGAAGTGGTCCTATACGTCGGACATAAATTTCAGTTCCGACTCCTTTATTGTTGACATTTATTCCATACCGGTAGAAGGAAGAAGACTTTCTTGCATTAGAACGTGCTCCATTTTAGGAATGATGTTGATATCGTCAACATCGATTTCTCAATCTACATAATCATGAGGGTCACGGGATAATCGGATTCTCCTATTTTATTCATGCCTTTGTCATTAATTTTGCTTCTACTTGCTATTTTTTAAGATAATTGAGAAATTGAGCGGATTGAGAGAATTAAGAGAATTTAGCAGATTAAGAAAATTTGAGAGAAATTGTGAAGAAAACATGAGAGATAGAAGGGATATTTATAATGGTTAGGATAGAATTTACAAATTAATAAAGAAAGAAGCAAAAAAAAGGGGGGTAATAAATTAAAAGTTGCTCCTGCTACTCTAGAGCCTTGACTGTTGCAAGGCAACGGTCAAATTGTTTGTTTGGGGGACGGCGTGTAGGGGGTAAGAGCCGTATTTTTTTTTTTTTTTTTGTACCGGATCTATTTCCGGTTCAACATTTGGGGACCTGTAATCGGCCCCTGTGGCACGGGCCGATTACGGGTTTGACCCGGGACCGTTCGGGGCCCAAACCGGCCCGTGTCCATGTCTTCGCTTGTCTTCTCCTCTTCCGGGACTTACGAGTTTCCAGTTCTAAACGCTCTTCAGTCACCCATTCTTCCATGGAGACTGACGAGCTTAGCTAAAAAACCGCATTGATTCTTCTTCGAAATCCTCTCTTCCTTGTCGAAAGGCGTAAGTTCGTGAAACCCCCACTTGAATTTCTTCTAACCTCTTGAATATATATCTTCGGTCTGAGCTCAAATCATGCACAGACGCAGAGCTTGTAGAGCTTCATGAGCTGCTTCGCATGCATTACTCCGGGTTTTATCCATGGCCGATGAAGTTGGCTTTTTTGTTTAGGGGCAACTTTCTCGTTAGCTTATGTGATGTCAAAAGACCTGCTTGATGCTGATAGATTGATTTTGTTCGGTCGGATTATGGAAAAATCTGATTTTTCTGTATTTGTCTTGTGGGGTTTTGACCGTGGTCAATGCTATAGTCAATTTGGTAGCTTGAGTGTGTTTACAATTCATCTGGGGAATTATTTTTATGCTGTTAAATATCAGAGTTTAGTGATTCTCTGTTCAACCTTTACCGGTTTGATGGGTAACATTTGCTGGTCAAATTGTTCAAATCACTATGGCAATCAAACACAAGCTCAGCCTAGCAAGCCACTGATTTATGTCTGAAAAAATCGGTTGGGTCCTGTCAAAAAAACCTAACTCTGAAATTCTGTTTCGTGACTTAACTTAGCCTTTTGATCTCAGCTGCAAAGAAATCTTACTGGGATTTGGAAGAACTTCATTTTGTTTTTTGCTGACTTTGAGCTGTATTATCCTTAATTCTCAAAGTGAAACGGTGAGATGAAAATCCAGTGCGAGGAATTATATAGATACATTTTTTGTTGTCAGATAATATGTGCATAGTTATTTTGACATTTCAGTTTCTTAACTAGAGCTCGCTGAAATTGTTTCTGTCTATTTATAGAAATTACGGGGCAAAGTGGTTGCTTCATGATGGATGCAAGGATCAAGGAAGGGAAGTATGCTGCTGATATATCCTCCGTAAGAGAAGCACTAGAACGCATCGGCTCATTTGTACACAAGACTCCTGTTATCACTTCAGAATCTCTTAATGCAATGTGTAACAGAAGTTTGTACTTCAAGTGCGAATGCTTTCAGAAGGGGTGAGAAGTTCTTAAGTGGAGTGTCTTCCTCATAGTATATGTGTTTCCCCATTTGGTTCATGTTCAGATTGGCTTTGGCCAAAGAAAAAAAAAGGTTCAGATTTTGCACAACAAGCATTCCCTTTCTTTGGCATGAGTTGTTGGCTTGAACCATAGGCATTTTTCTTTTACAATCAGTTTAATGTGGGTCTTCAAAATCACAGTGGGGCATTTAAGTTCAGAGGTGCTTGCAATGCCATATGGTCCCTTGATGATGCTCAGGCAGCTAAAGGGGTTGTTACACACAGCAGGTAAGTTTGACATTTGATGGTGTTCTAGACTCTTACTTTCCTGACTCATGCTTTAACTATCCCCAAGTTCTACGAGTTTAGCGGAAACCATGCTGCAGCATTGTCCTTAGCTGCAAAATTACGAGGGATTCCAGCATATGTAGTGATACCAAAAAATGCACCAAAATGCAAAGTCGATAATGTCATTCGCTACGGTGGTCAAGTTATCTGGAGTGAGGTTACAATTAAGTCGAGGGAAGAAACAGCTTCGAAAGTTTCGCAAGAAACTGGAGCAGTTCTGATTCATCCGTACAATGACAAACGGATAATAAGGTACTAGATTCACTATATGTTCTTCTCACCCTTTTTTATAATCACATCATCCAAAGTCTAAAACCTGAGGAATTAAGGAATTGGTGATCTGGAACTTGTAACTTTCTTAATGAATGCTTTCAAAATAATACAAAAACTTGAATTGCAAGTGGGAAGCAACACTGCATTGCCATTAAGCTTAAGCGACTTTAGTCCCTTCCTTTTCTTGCTCCTTTCCTTTTCAATTCTTTCAGCTTCCACATTCAGCTCTGAAATTCCTTCTAGATGTGGCTCATGATACTGTAATGGCCAGATATTATCGTGTAATTTTCGATTTATCCAGTGGACAGGGAACATTATCTGTGGAGCTTCTGGAGCAGGCCCCACAAATAGACACTATTATAGTTCCGATAAGTGGTTTGTCTGATAATCTTTCCCGAGTTCAATATTCTGGTTCTACGTAGTTGTCATCCTCATGCAGTGCCACTCTTCACTAAAAAAGAGGCAATCAAAATTTTTGCAGGGGGTGGTTTGATTTCGGGAGTGGCATTGGCTGCCAAATCAATGAACCCAAGAATTCGAGTTTTGGCTGCAGAACCTAGAGGGGCAAATGACGCAGCCCAATCTAAAGTAGCTGGAAGGATTATAACTTTGCCCGAAACCAACACCATTGCTGACGGGCTTCGAGCTTCGCTAGGAGATCTTACATGGTAAGTTTCATACTGAGATTGTTATAGTCGTCAGACCGAACACATTTGTTTGATATTTTTTTTCTCCCCCTAATAGTCAGTTCTCAATGACTTAATATATTTTTGGTGCTTGTACATATAAGTTTGACGCAACTTGACAAAGAATTGCATGCTATGTGGCTGCATTGACCTTTTTCTTGGACCAACTGATTAATATGCTTCTTGATTTCGTGGGACTTCCTGTTCATCTTCTGGTGGAGCAGGCCCGTAGTACGTGATTTAGTCGATGATGTCATAGTTGTGGATGATACAGACATCGTGGAAGCGATGAAACTTTGCTATGAAATTCTGAAAGTGGCGGTGGAGCCAAGTGGAGCCATTGGTCTTGCTGCTGTTCTATCGGAAAGCTTTAGGAGTAATCCTGCTTGGAAGGATTGTAACCATATAGGAATCATCCTTTCAGGAGGTAATGTTGATTTGGGTGTGCTTTGGAACTCTTACAGAAAATGAAGGGGATGGTAGATTGCTAATACTTGCTCTTAAGGAATCTACCTCATCAGGCAACAAAGATTTCCCCCTTGATTACGCCATTACATCAAAATAGAATTATTGTTCTGTTCCGACTACTCAACCAGGGATTGTTATTTCTAGTTCATTTGTCTTCTGTAAACTCGTGAGTTTTGTAACACCATCAATGCAATGCTTTCTTTCAATTACTGGTGTAGTTTGTGATGTGTGCCCTCGTTTTTGTTGTCGTATGGAGGAAAGGGGCGGACCACGTAAACCGGCACTGCTCTTCCTTCCTGTCGACTTCATCTGCATCGATCGTCTTTGCTCGTGACTCATGCCACACGACGCGATAGCCTTGATCATGTGGCATTAGTGCAATCCGGGCCCACATTTCTTCCGCACGGTCGGTTCCTAATCTTCCATTCTCTCCAGTTTGTCTCTTGTGCATAATACAATCTATTCCAAGTAACAACATCAATAAATCATAATAATCCGTGGTCTTGCTGAAAATTACATGGGCAACCATTTATTCCAAAAGTTTGTTAGTTCCCTTTACATGGAGGTCGATTCGACCAAACCCCCCATAAAAAGATGAAAAAGGATGTGCGGTGAATCGAACTCAAGGCTCTGGCTCTAATACCATTGAAAGTCTGTCTGTCTAAATTGTTAAGAGTACGATGCAGAATATATGTTTTATATCCCGACAGCTCTAATGCAACAATGTAAAAAGCACATAAAAGAACAAAAGCAGTAAGGTTTAAAGCGGGAGTTTCAGCCTCGGGAATGATACGTGGTTCACTGCAAGCTTTATCAAGGTCTGAGATGAGCTGACCAGAAAAGCAAAAGGCTGTACTTTGCTCCGTCATCTTGGCCAGAAATATGTTGGTTCAGGTCTCCATCCGATCACAAGGAGGAAATCAGAGCGCAAGACACGTTCTCTTCAAACTGGGTTGGGGGAATGAGACGCCATTCGATCCGGAGACGGTTATCGGCACATTCCTACATGCACAAGACGACACTTCCCACAGCTGGAAATTTTTCTTTTTTCTTTTTCTTTTTTTTTGTCGAAAGGAAGATTCTATTTATTAATATTGAGCCAAATGATTCCAAACTCCCAAAAGATAGTGAAAAATTCCCCGAAAACAAATTCTACAGCAAATAGCATAATTTCTTCCACGAATAGTAGATCTGATATCAAATCATTACGGCGACCGATCACCAAAGTCCATGATAAGCATATACCAAGAACTTCCATACCAAATGCTACGGCTTGCAGTGCACATCCAAGTGCTACGACTCCATCGCCAACGCAGAGCACAAACATCAACAATAGTATGTTGAGAGACTACAAATCAGAGACTTGTAGAGGACTCCAAGATCTATACATGAATATAAATCGGGAGAAAAAAATTCTTAAATCTAGATTTAAATCCAAATCGGGATAGAAGAGCAGCTTAATCCGCTGCAGAAAATTATATACACCGATTAACTCCAAAAACATAGTCGAGGAGAAAAGAAAAAACAACCTAATCGAGGATTCGGGTTGCCGATAAGCTCCTCGAGGCCGACGTACTTCTTGGCAGAGGAGATGGACTGGGACCAGCTTTAGAATCTAACCCCACCGAGATGAAAGGAGGCGCCTTTGTCAGCGTGCCCTGCTTCATAGAAGTAAGAAACGAAGGGACCCTTCGAACTACTTCGTGCGCCTTTGTCAGCCTGTCCTACTTCATAGAAGTAAGAAACGAAGGGACCCTTCGAACTACTTCGTCCTCTGAATCAGCGTCAGACGGTAGAGAGATTCCCGGCGCAAAACCGACCCGAAAGAATCGCTGTCCCAAGAGGAACCGTCTGTCTCCACAGGTCGCCGAAGCTGACCGAGTAAAACAGATGAAAGGAAGCGGGAGTGTGAGAGAGGGACAGCAAAACCAGATGAAAGGAAGAGGTTTGGGGGGGAGGATGGGGGGGAGGGAGGGAGGGAGAGAGCTAGCTGGCTCTCCCCCTCCCTCAGAAAATGCAGCCGCGGCGCTAACCCTAGGGAGAGAAAAGGGAGGACGAAGAGAGGGTAGGGCTGTTTTCACGCAGCTGGACATTAACGAGGTAGAACAGCATCGTTTTCTCGCCGACCGTATACAATCCGGCATTCTGATCATTGCTACAGAATTTCCGTGTTTCTGTGGACCGGAATGATATTGGAGGAGACGTTATAAGACAAAATGATCTCAATTCCCAGAACAGTATGGACGAGACGAGACCGTGGACTGACCTCCAAATATCCCAAGTTGAAAGACGCCCATCAGCTTGAATCCCTTCGGAAAGGACAGGAAAAAAAAAATTAGATTTGAGCATGAGCCAAGTATAATATTGGGAAAGAAACTTAAAGGCATCCTAATCCATCGATTGCGCTTCAGAACTGTAGTCATCAATAAATGGTATACAAGGAGTACACTGTCAAGCTCAACACTCTTTGTTTTTCCTTCTAGCACTCCAAACATTTACACGAACCAGTAAGAAAACTGAGAGATGAGGTATCAATGACGAATACTACACTTTTATGTTCCTCATTTACAGTATGTTAGCTTTAAAGTTCAAACTTCAGCTCTGTTATGATGAAAGCGCAAGCTCGGCCCATGCCAAAGACGAAGACTTAAGCTCCGCAGAAAAAGATGTGTCGATCTGGGTTTCCAATGTGGAGATTATATCTCGCATCGAAGGCCGCTTGGTAGGATCAGGATTCAGGCATAAGCTCACCACCTCACACACTACTTTAAGGTCCTCATACTGGAAATGTTTCAACTCGGGGTCTACCACGTAAGACATTACTTCTGGCAGTTCAAGATAGTCCTTAGCCTGCAGAGAAAAGAAATGAATGGCAAAGATCATTTGAAGTCTCCCGCAACCCTTCAAAATATTTGCAGTACGAAAGTTCGTTCAAAAAAACAAGTTTCCATAAGACTACTTACCCAATTTACCAAGCTCCCTTTGTCCTTGCAGTATGGAGGTCTTCCGCTCACTATTTCTAGCAGAAGTACCCCAAAAGCATAGATATTTCCCTGAACATCCTCATGGCGTCCTTCTAGGGCATTGGGAAGAACACAAATTGAGCCCTGACTGTCAACAGATCCCGAATGCTTTTCTGATCTTGCAAGAATCGTCTTCCAACTTTCAAAATCAACGAGCTGCAGTTGAAATGAGCAAACAATTTTTTTCTCAAAACAAAACCATAAGTTTTGTGCATTTCCATTTCTCCATCAGCACTTTCTGATACTAAAGACCCAACAATGTAGGGCTCACAAACAGCAAAGCAGAGGAAATTTTGTTGTCGTATTTAGTCATTTCAAGGTGCCTGCTAAAAGGAGCGACAAATTTTATGGAATATCCTTTTCGATTCTTTTTTTTTTCCTATCTGTCTTGACTCATTTCAGGTATTCAATCACATTTTCATCCAGTTGAATCTTTTGCTATCTCTGTGTCATATGTAATGATTTAGGGGCTAGGCACTGGCTTACCTTCGGGTAAAAATCTTCTGTTAGATATACGGCACTGGAATTCAACTCGGATATAGTAAAGGGTGGGTCAAGCTCGTGAAGATACTTCAACCCACGAGCAATGCCCAAGACTATTTTCATACGCCGTGTCCAGGATAATTGGCAGCCTTCTCCATCTGTATGAGTATTACAGTTATAAATGGGAGGTAACAAAATGTGCCAGCCCAAAGCGTGCTTTGAACCAGGATGGTTATTCCACTTACAATGAAGGTGTTCATAAAGTGTCCCGTTGGATGCATACTCAAAAACAAGCATCCGCGTGAAAGGCGTGCTTTCCTTGCAGTAGCCTAATAATCTTCCTGTATTGTCATGATTTAGTCTAGCTAAATCTGCCACCTGGATGAAAACATGACCTAATCTTTAACACGGGTTTTCCAAATTCACAATTTCAACTTGAAGTTTTCTAGTTTGAAGATGAAGTTTCATATAGGGGGGAGGAACCAATTACCTCTCTTTGGAAGTAGAGTTCTAGATAGCCTGTCCAATGCTCTTCTTTGATGCAAAGTGATATTACAGCGATCTCAGGACCGCCTTTAATAGTTCCCTTGTAAACCAAACTATCTGGTGATGACCCAATAATATTGCTGAAGTCTTCACAAGCTACTTCTAGCTCTTGTCTGCTAAATCTCATTACGTCCTTCAATGCATCAGAATCTGCGGCAAACCCAACATAAATTTTAAGTAGCTACATTTTTCAAATACCAGGGAAATGCATTGAACATAATAAAGGCTGAGTTCTGACCTACGTATACAGAAATATGGTCCTTCTCACTGGCCGATTTCTTCCAAGGTATAATGATGGATGACTTGCTACCGCATCTCTGAAGAGCAGTCAGAAGAGCTACGAGAAATAGAGACCCCACCATAGTTCCCGTCACAATCTCTAAAGCCAATAACCAGGTAGGTCTCGATGTTCTCTGATTTTTGGCTTCATCGTTGGCCGCATCATTGGCAGACCGATGTTTTGGAACGTCATCTGAATGGCTTTTGCTGGGTGGAGAAGCACCTAACAAGTAAATACTGTTAGTAATAAAACAAGAACCAGTAACAAAGGTTGATCTTTTATTTTTTCCTCATATAAAGATCAATCTACTAATAGAATAGGACACAACACTTCAAAATGAGCTACACAAAAATCAGTGACAGCATATTAGTCATATATAAATGACGATGTCCCATCAAACCAAAATTTAGCATGACCTACATATGACCACATTACAGAAATAACAGATGGCTTAATTTTCATTGACAACACAGTGAAAAGGACAAAGGAACATCAAACATACCACACTGTGCACTGGAACGCTGCTTGGGATCTTTATTTTGAAGGCAATTTCCTTGAAAGCTCACACTGCAAGGTTGAGTGAGTGAAAAGAAAAATATATAGAAAAAAGAAAGCAGATGGAGAAAGCCAAAAAAAAAGGCACCTTGGTAGATACTCCAGGCATTTTGGTATGCCCCCAACCAAAAAATTAAATGAAAAATCTGCCACCTTCAACTGGGATAAGCGACATAAGCCGCTTGCATTAGCATTTGAGGCATACCTGACAAAAGTGGCAGCATAAGGCATCAACAGAAGGATAAAGCCTCTACATCACCATAACACCATTAAAAGAACTTAGTTGACAACATATTTGGCTACGGTCATCTCTAAGCTTTAACTGGTAAGGGTCATTAATCATTAGTTCATTTTCCATGAGCTCACAAACAGCAATTACTTTTCTATTGCTCCAGCATTTTTTAAGTTTCAAACCAGGGTACAAAAATATTCTAAGGACAATTTCCTCGATCTCCACCTTCAGCTAACAATTTGCCTACGTACAGTATATAGACGCGCGCTATGATTGGAAAGTCTTTCGATTTAGTTCAAAGGGCCGGTTGGATATTATAAAATTATTGTGCAAAGGCACAAAAGAAGGGAGCATGAATCTTTATCCACATGTACCAAACTATTAAAATCAGAGAAAGCATCTAGCGCAAGGATCATCTACTAACATGCCCTGTACATTGGATGTGAAATTGATGCTGCTTTGAGCAGGAACATTCCCTTGAAGCTTATTCCTGTCCAGCAGAAGTTCCTCGAGATACTTTAGATTTCCAAGTTCTTGAGGCATCATGCCAGTCAGGCCATTGAACTCTAGATTTCTGCACATACAGAGCAAACAACGAAAAGAAAAAGAAAAAAACTGAGAATGTGTCATCTACATTCTACACCTGTTCTACACAGACAATTAAAGAAACCCTCATACATTCTAACAAGATTTGTCAGATTCCCTATCTCAGGAGGTATTGGGCCTGATAATTGATTCATCCCCAAATCCAAGACTTTAAGGTTCTTCAAAATTCCGACTTCTTTTGGAATTGTCCCTATCAGGTTGTTATTGTGCAAAATTCTGCAAGCCACAAGTACGCAGAGAGTAAGCTTCACTTATATGAAATAGGTTCGGTAGAATTGACAACAACGTAAGTGTATTGCATGATGTCTTGAAGACAACAACATACAATTCCTGCAAGTAGGTGAGGTGACCGAGGTCTGGCGTAAGAAACCCCTTCAAACCTGAATTCGAAATGTTTCTGCACAACAGAGATTGCACACAAAATTGAGCAATAAGAACATTCCTTCTGCCGGCACCATCAACAATTTAGGGCCAAAAGGCATAATACATTATTGATTACTAGACAATCAAGAAAAGTCTAGATCCAAACTTACATTTTGAGTACATGGTCCCGAGTGGCCGAACAAGATATGCCGGACCAGTCGCAAGGATCTGCATCTAAGGCATTCCAGTTGGACAAAACCATATTGGGGTCCTCATAGATGGCCTCCTTGAAAGTTATTAACGCCCAACCTACCAAAAGCCAGAAAGCAACTCACCATTAAGCACAGAAAATTGAAAATACATCAATTTCAACACCGGAACTAGACAAAAGCTCCAATATAATGACTATTTCCTATGCCCTGGACTAATTTGCATTCTGTAATTAAGATCCCAGTAGGATAGTAGTGCTCTCTTGGTGGCTGAGAAGTAAAGCTGATAAAGAGAGAGCAATCAACTTCTTGATCTCAAAATTTTCTTATCATCCATTGCATCAGAATATCAGCCGCAAAATTTGATTTTTTTCTTGATAAAAATGAATCAACACAACACAGAACCAGAGTAACCAAAATTCAAATAGCCCTATAGTCCTATAGTCCGGATTCTTTTTAACAAGTGAACACTGTTCAAGAGCTTTTAACCAAACAAGATCTGTGGATCGGACACGAGAGTGATTTACATAAAAAAAAAAAAAGCACATACCTTCGTAAGGCGCAAAAGAATCACAAGTCACCAGCAGAACTCCAAAAACCACAAGCAAAGGCTGAACTGACCCGAATACTCTCATTTCTTCGCAAATCTCTACACTAAACAACTCGCTTCACCTCAAGAAACTTCAAAGAAAATGACGCTAACCCAACAAAGAAAACAATGAGGAAGGTGAACCCCCAACCCCCCAGATTTGCAATAGATGGGGCTACAAAGAAGAAGCAGAAAAGATTAAAAAAAAAAAAAATGAAGCCGCCGTGTGTTCTAGGTCTTAAAGCTGCAACCCAGTACCGGAAATGGAATGTCTTGAAACAGAGGAGAAGAAAGAAGCACTCGCAAGAACAGAGAAGAGGAGCTTTGGTGCACGGTAGCGAAGACCAGAGAGCCCGAATCCAAGATTTGGTAACTACCCACCAAACCAAGCAACCAAGAATGTGCGCTGACAATGCAGAAGATGGACGCCAAGTTAAAAAGGGAACACACGCACACACCCAGATGTGGAGAGAGAGAGAGACTTGGAATCAAAGAGAGGTTTCGTTGCTCACTCGCAGCGCTGCAGAGAAATTTTTTTTTTTTTTCTTCTGGGTCGAAATGCTGCAGAGATTTGAAGCATGGAAAAAAGAGGAAAGAGTGGGGATGACGATAGAAACACCGGGCGGAACAAAATGAGTGAAAGCGAGAGAGAGCGTGTTGCTAGTTGCTACACGTCCAAAGGCTTTTGCTGTTCCTTTTTTCGGGGATGGATAGAATAGAAATATCAGAAGAAATGGTTTTTTTTTTTTTAAGATTAGTGTTGCTTTGTCATTGGAAAGCTGGGAGCTTTATTTTACTATTGTCAACTAAAATTAATGATTGCTTTCCACAAGGATTGAAATTCACAATTATTTCTTCTTTCTGTCGATTAATTTGGGAGTTTTGAAATTCGATATGATTGCGAGAGAAATTCACATCTATCGCGAGATTTTGGGTGTACGGTCAGGGAGAGCACGCCACTTCTCATGCTGTTCCATTTACTTAAGAATAATCTCAAATAAACGGCTCTTATTCAGAAAGAAATTTATTTTTGGATGAAAATGTCCTTCATTGACCAGAATATTCAGCCATCTAACGTCAGAACCATATTTGAAATTGTTGTAGCAACTTCATGTCCTTAAGAATGATATGACCATTTGAGACTCTTATTTGAAATAAGGTACACTTCAAGCCATTATTTAAGAAAACGAATGCACAAACCCTTCTTTAGAATTTTTCCATCTATTTATCTCTACTTTGGAATGATTAATTAATGAAAATCCACCAATAGTGTTGGGATTGTCCCACATCGGTTGTGGAAGGGGCTGGTGGTCAGTGTATAAGTGTGAGAGAAAGTATCAACCTTTAAACCAACTTTTGAGTTTAGAGATGTCTAAGATCACCCAACACTGGTATCAGAGCTCATACTGATGAATTGAAAGAGTGGACCAGTCCTGGTGAATGTGACCTCTGAGAAGACATCAAAGGATCTTTGGATGAAGCTGGGAAGCATTTATCAAAGCAAGTCAATTGTGAACATGTTGTTTGTGCGGAAGAGACTATACAATCTTCGGATAAGTGAAGATTATTCTTTTTCTACACACTAAAGGAGTTTAATATTATCCATAAGCAGCTTGCATCTATTGAAGTTAAATTGGATGAGGAGGATAAAACATGTAATTTATTGTGTTCAATGTCGAATATATGGGAACATATAATTGTTTTCAATTGATACCAGTATTAAAGCACTATCCTTTGAGAACGTTGTGCTGCTTTATTGTTTTAGGGTGTAGGGAGATCATGTTATGATAATGCAACAAATGAGACTCTTTCGAAGAGAAAGGAACAGTGAGCGATCCAAATCTATACTTGGTGGCAGGAATAAGGCTAGATGAAGATCTAAAGGTCGGGATCGATCTAAAATAAAGTATTAAAAGTGTGGAAGAGCTAGACACTTGAAGAAGGATTGTAGAAACAAAAGTGTGGATCCAAAGAAATGAGACGAGGCACCATCCTTTAGTAGAAGAAAGATGATGAAAACAGCAAGTGAGATATGTATCTCACTTGCAACTCATCTCAGGTTGATTGCAATGCATGGATAATTGATACTAGAGTCTTTTCACATGACACTTCATAGAGATTGGTTCTATTGTTATGAGCCACATTATGGAGGTATAGTGCGGATGTGAGATGATAGCACGCTTGATATTACTAGTCATGGAAAGGTGAAGCTGAAGAAGAAAGATGAGACAATTAAAAATCTTTCAAATGTGATGCATATTATTGTTTTATTGGGAACATTATTTCTGTGGGAACTATGGCAAATGTTGGCATTACTTTCACTAGTGACAAGTATTCATGCAAGCCAACTCGTGAAGCTATAGTGATTGCTAGATACGATCGGTATGGAATACTATGGAAATTACTTGGAAGCATAGTGATAAGTAGTGAGAGCTATATAATAGAGTGTATGGAATGAGATCCTCTGATGGTAAGGCATCGGAGATTGGGTCATATTGGTGAGAAAGGCCCTTACTTGACGGAAAATGGTGCATGGAATCCCAAGTTGTTTGATGAGTTTCGATTATTGTGAAGATTGTCTATATGAGAAACAAATTTGGATATCTTTTGAATTCGTAGGAGGAGATCAAAAGGGATTCTTGATTTAATCCACAATGACATTTTTCGTCTACACCAATAGCATCGTTTGAAAAATTAAGGTTTTATGTTTCTTTTACTTATGATATTTCTAGATATGTGTGGATATATTTCTTGCAAAGGAAATATGATATTCTTGAAAAATTTCATGGGTTCAAAGCTTTGGTGAAAAATTAATTTGATAGGAAAATTAAAGTTTTGAGGACTAATAAAAGAGGAGAATCCGACCAAAAAAAAAAAACGGAGCTATTCAGCGAAATTCGATTAATTATGTAGAGCCAGTGGTATTGCAAGGTAGAAGACAACACCCTATTCATCTCAACAAAATTAGACAACTGAGGGTCTTAATGGGACTCCCACGAAAAGGCAAGGGGTATGCTAAGTGGGGCATGTTTAGAAGCAGAAAAATGAGACAACTGAGAGTCTTAATCGGACTCCCACGCCTCACCCGCGAGGCTCTGCTTTGCCTTGTCATCTTCTTCTTTTTTTCCTTCCATTTTAGTTTTCTAAATTTAATATTTCAATCTTTTTTCGAGTTTATTTAATTTGATTTAAATAATAATTAAAAAGAAAATAATATAAAAATGCCACATAGGATAGAGAAATTAATTTAGTAATATTACGTTAGACAAATTGACAGTGTCAATGTAAGGACTCGATTGCACCAATTTGATAAGTTTTAGGACTCGATTGCACTTTTTGCAAGTTTTAAGACTCAATTGTATTTTCGTGACAAGTTTTTTGACTTTAGTAAACATATCCCATTTTTTTACTAAGGTAGTGAGTACATAAAAGTATGAATGATGTACAATTGAGTCAGGCCTAAAGAAGTATGTGAAGTATTCACTAAGTGAGAGAATGTTGGAATGTTATTCATACTCCTCACAGACAAGAAGATATGTAGGTCTCGCTCCACAGTGAGCGGACGAGTGTCGTGGGGGCAGCGCCCTTGAGTCGCTAGAGAGTTTTTACAGTTTAAATCCATATTTTTCGTTGGTAGTTTGGGCTTACGCTCATGAATAACTATTGTTATATATATATATATATATATATGTATTTTTTTTTGGCTTGTAACCGAGTGATATAACGAGAGGTGCGAAGTACAATTGTAGTGAATTCTCTATTACATGTAGCCCTAGTTTGAAAGTAAATAGGTATAAAATTTATGCATCGATTTCTTTTTCTTATTTTTACGTTTTACTTCGTTGTAATTGGGTGCCAAATCTTAATAAATTGTACTAAGGAAAAGACGCCCTAGAGTTGGTAGTAACTCAATGGAAGTGGAGTTGGCAGCATGGTTACTCCATAGAGTGATAAGAAGAAAAATAAAAGTAAAAGAAAGCAATACGTTGCATAGTAAAGAATTGGCGGACGGAAGTAACGGAAGAGGTGAGCATCGACTTGTAACGTCAAAAGTGGGTTGTTGCTCGTTGAAATTAATGACGATCGACGTATCAATCCATACCCTAAAGTCAAAAGTTCAAAATTCGTACTCACTAACAAAAAAGTTCATTGGCTGGCAAATTAAAAAGAGTTGCTTAAGATTCTCAAGCCTCTCGATAAAGTAGCATCAGTTTTATTTATTTAATCGTGCCATTATGGTGTTTAATTTTGCTGATTAATGTGTTTCATTTTATTTTAATTTTTTCCAAGGATTTTTTGCCGGGATCCCAAACTCGAGACACCCAGAAAAATCCAAGGATGAGTTCACAGGTTTTGTCAAAAGAAAACGGCTGATGAAGGATTTTGTCTTCATGCTTTGGTCGCTTTCCTCCGTAGCTGTCGTATCATCGCTGTCTTTTACTTCACTGCATATGAGCAAACCTCATTCATTTCCGATTAAGACTACATGGAGAAACTTTCAAACCGCACAAGAGCAGACCTTGTCCGGCAGACAAATTCAAGTCAAACATAATTTGTGGCTCAGCCTTGTTCGCATGGAGGTTCATGAGCCTGCCGATCAATGCTGAAATTTAACTACAGTCGCCCTTGGAAAGGTATTTGCAATCTACTTCCAGGGTTCTTTTGAATTTTTCTTTTATTTTATTTTTAGTGTTGGAGATTTATCCATAAATCTTTACGCAAGAAATCTGATGGTCGAGTCCACCTAAGCTGTGGAGTAAAGGACCAAAGGTCCGTTGCGCGCCTCGTGATTATGTCATGATAGATCCGAATGCTTGCCCTGGATCGGCTTCCAGATAAGCTCTTGCTAAAAAAAGATATTAAAAGAGGTTAATAATATTGTCACATTGCTTCTTCTTCTTTTTCATCTGAAAAAAGTCCATCTTTGAAGCAAGAAGAACAAGAACGAGAAGGGCAATCGAAAATTGTTATCCACTTATTCATGAGTGTTTCGTGGATGTTGCTAAGGGTTTATGAGGTACTTGAAATACGTTTACTTCATTTACTTACGTGAATGTGGAGGGCAATATGGCAAGTTTAGAGTTCGAGTCTCGAAATTGTAGTCCCCAAGCTCCATTTCCACTATATATATTCCAGGACAACTCTCAGCACATATAAATTGAATTTATTGTAGCAAACCCAATTTGAATAATGTTAACAGACAAGATAGTAGACAAACCGTCTTTGCGAATCCGAATGACATTATAGACCTTCGGCGGACTCTCCGATGCTCAAGTCAGTGCTAAGCTAATCTTAAAGGATGTAAATTTGGAGTGAGCTGAGACAGAGTACTTGTCGGATGTAATTAACATTTCAGACCTTAAAGAGCTATTTCCGTTTTCTATTTATACTTACTGCGATGACCCGCGGTTTCATATTTATTGGAGGTGTTAGATGGTAGGGGTGCTTTGCCCTATGATGGGTGCACTTGACTTCATATGTGACACCCATGAATTAACTCACTTGAAGTATTGTATGCTTTGATCTATTCGATACTCAGTCTCATTATTTTGTCATTTAATGTATAAGTAGGCACTTTGCATGAAGTCAATCACCCTCGTTTAACATTGGAGTTCCAAAGTTAAACATTGCCATGATGATTTAATTCCAATTTCACATATATAATTCAAGAACACTTTTCCCATGTTCAATAACCTCTTTGCCATCCTAGAAGTCTGTCATGACATGTTTTTTATTTGGGCCATCTTGGCCCGATAATCACTTACCCCCTTCTTTGTTAGCAATTGATTTGCTAGATAAATGAAGTAAAAACTCCTTAAAAATAAGACTAATACTCCAAAAAACACTTAATTTTAGCTTTAATCCCAATCCTTTTATGAACTTTTTCTCTTCTTATAAAATATTCAAAACTTTTGATCCATTCCCAATTCTACTCAAAACTCTTTTTATGTCTCATAAAAAACTATTAACTTTTACTTGAAACACATATTTGTTGGAGTTGGATCAATAATGAGAGAGATGGAGATTGGTCGCTTGGGGTTGGGTTGTTGGGGGCTCGAGTGGAACTTGGAGGCCGAGAGAGGACCGATAATGGTGGCGAGGGCTCCTACGGTGAGAAAGCATGACCGCCCTGTGCAAGCAAAGAGGAAAGAAGAGCCGCTTGCATATGTCTGAGAAACGTAGCAAGGAGGTGAATAAGAAAATATGCAAGATAAATTTCGATTTTCATCATTTATGAAATTGGTTACATAAACTAGTCTGATTGTTCCAGCTCCCGAATGGTTCTTCGCTTAAAACTGGAAACCAAACCTGGTTTTTTAGGGCGGTCTAGTATGATTGTAGGGTATAACTGATTCGATTGCGCACCCCTAATTATGAATATAACGATGTGATCTGAAGAGGATGCGAAGTGACCGCTGCGGTTAGAGAGTCTGGACAATGAGTGGCTCCCTCGTAGGCTTATAGGATAGTAAAGGGGACATGAATCAATCAAACTGTGCATTGAATAGAGACAGAGCAACTTTGATATGTGTGTGTGTGTGAAAAATTGAAATTAATTCTCAGAAACGCCTTTCGACATAAAGATAAGATTTGTTTTGGAACTCCAAAGTCAAGCGTATTATTGCTAGAGCACTACTAGGATGATTGGCCCCATAGGAAAGGGTCAGCTTTTACGCTAAAGAACAAAATCAGGATGCTCGGTATGAGATGTGCCAAAGCAAACAATACTTCAAATAAGTTAATACAGGGATGTCGGACTGAGTATATAATTTTCCCAAAACATTGTCGTTTTAATTTTCAAATTGGCGCATGCCAGATACAATAATATGTTTGGCTGGTGTCCATTTCCATTGTCCCCAAGACCCGCTTTGGAATAAATAAATCATATGAAGAGAAACAACTCATTTTAACAGCACACATTTAACATTTTAAAAATAGAGGAAATATGCAGGCATCGCGAGCACAAGCAAATCTTACATATGTAGAAAAAAAGTTATGGTATCACGACATTCACTAGGAGATAATTTTTTTTTAAAAAAAAATTAGACTTCATTTTGCTTCATAAAAATTGAAAGGTTTGAAAAATATTTTCCCGCTTAAAAAAAAATCAATAAAAATATAACAATAATTAATATCTATATATTTTCGTATATGATGAAAATATTTTTCGTTCATAATTATTTTTTAAAAAAAGTTAAATTATTTATTTTTCGAATGATGACTATATTTTAAGTAATTGCATTGTCACTTTTAATTTTAGGATTAATACCACAAAAAAATTCAAACTTGTAGACTTATGATAATTTTACTCCACATTATTTTTTTTTTACAGTGAAAAATCTCAAACTGGTACATCTGTGATGAATTTACCATTAAATAAGTTTTCGTTAAATTTTACAGTTAAATTATTGAGTTGGATGATAGATGCCAATTATCAGGTGTACACGTTATTTTATGTTTGCTACAGATGTATCAATTTGATTTTTTTTGTATTAATAATTTAATTTAACGAAAATTAACATAGTGTAAAAATCATATGTGTATCATTTTGATATTTTTTTAATGAAAAAATTAATTTTAGATAAATTTATCACAGTTATACCAGTTTATGAGTTTTTGATGGTAAAAAAAAAACAGTTCAGGGTAAATTTATCGCAAGTGTACAAATTTAAAATTTTTGATGATAAAAAAATAATTTAAAATAAATTTATCTTTAAATGTACTAATTTAAAATTTTTAACGGTATTAACCCTTAATTTTATTGCCTTGTCCCTTCTTATGCAACCATGACCAGGATTGGTTAGAGAGACTCGTAATTCGCGCCTGCGATCATGTGCTGCATTCCATCGGAATGCACCCACCTCACTTTCATCGTTCGCTCGCGAGATTTTGGGTCCCCGCCACTCGGCCTCTTTATCGTCAAAATATCACGAGAGAGACGTTTGTTAACTCTAGGGTACAAGTACCATTTACCCAACCCCCAATAATAATAATAATAATAATAATAATAATAATCTGAATTATCATAATCACCAATATTACCACAGAACAAACAGAAGAGTTTGTTCAGGATTTCGAGTATACATTTTACGATTTATATAACACGGCAGGCTAAATTAAGAACACCATAGCATGTGATTGCATTTGTTGGTATGATAAATCGAATGCCTATTGCGTATCGTATTGTGCTATACGTATATATTCGATTTTACCACAAAAACGATCTTGTGGATTGATGATAAAAAAAAATTAGCAAAAAATTAAACAACCCCCTTATCTCATTTTCGTGTCAAGATAAAAGAATACTGAAATAGTCTATACCCCCTCAATATATGAAATTAAACCACCCCATAATTAAATCTAGTGTGATACAAAAGAAGTACATATCTTTCTAGCTATCACAAACTTTGTTTTAAAATGACACTTAGAAAAATGGAAGTCTGATATTGTGTAGGAGGGCAGGTTAATTGAATATGTGGTCCAATTTAATGTGTGCCCAATCATATAAAAATATAACCCCCTTGCACTATTTTAATACCCTATGATTGCCTTTTCTGTTTTGTCACAGGCTCGATGACTTTTGCATAGAGTAGAGGCGACAGAGGACACTGGAAAAATGGTTTAGACATGAAGGGTCCATGCTGACTATACTTCCAAGCAAGACATTATAAAGCTTGGAGTATATTTTAAGGAAGAAGGAGACTAATGATTTCCCCAACATGCAATATGATCCACTGAGCTCCATTGTCACTGAGCTCGGGCCACGTGTCTGGTCTCCGTGGGTCCAGCAGATGAGGTGGCGAAATGGAATGCATTGGTCCTTGCTTAGTGCGTGCGTTAGCTTGGTGTGAGCCATCAAATGCTGTAATCATGTCCTTAAGAAGTCATAATTTAGGAAGAAGCAAAAATGGGTCATAAATAACAAAGGATTAAATTTTTTTTTTCAAAAGAAGAAGAAGAGGAGGAGGAGACGAGTTGGGGAAGGCCTATGCGGCTGATAATTTCTAAGATTTTGATGTTGCTTTTTGGGGAAGGCCATCAAGAGGTACGTGGGATAGGTTAAATTGTCTTCTTGTAGCTTGTCGTGAGCAAACCCCATGTGCTTTCGTTCATTGAGATAGGACCCCCTCTCTTCTATGCTTTTGGGGACCTCTTTGTTAGGTTTTTGCATTCAACTTGATCCTATTGACTATTGGTGTAATCGAACCGAGTCCGGTCGACTCAATATGCTGCCGAGGCTGAGCTCGACTTGTTTAGTATGTGCAGCGCATGGAATTTGGCTCAAAACTCGATAGCATATCGATTTTCCTGCTAGATCGCGATCGACAAGAAACTGGAGAGGCTCGATAGTCTAGTAAGCTCCAATGCAACGTAAATTGAAGTACATTGTGTCCATTTTCATATGCATCGACTATCTTTGAAATTAGTAATGAAAGCTCGATCAGAGCAAGCTTAACAAGATGGATATTAACAAGTTGAGCTCCATACGACGAGATACTCACATAGCTCAAACTCGAGCTCGACTCAAAATTAGGAGAGTTGATCTGGAGCAGCCATCAAATTGAGCTCAAGCTATTCGCAATTAGTTCGACTCCTTTCACACCCCGCCGCCACCCCCCTATAGTCAATGTATCTTGAATCAATGTATGAAGAGGCCATGCTTACTATCATGCTAGGATGCAATGTCTTTTGATTTTCAATTGTGAAATTTGGTATGCCATGTTGCATAAAAAATAGATGGCAGTCAAAATAAAAGAGAAAGAAAAAAAGGAGGAGGAGGAGGAATGGCAAGAATCAAATCTGACGGTTCCTCATTGCAGTTAGTTGGACAAATCTGGATTAATGATCCCGTCAACTTCGCCTACCCCATAATTAAACTCGTAAAAACCAAGTGATTAACGAGCTATGATGGGTCAGCAACTCATATTCACTTGCCCTAATCATGCATCTATTGCGCTAAAGCTGAGGATTAGGTCTGCCATCTTCTTCACTAACATAGTTGATTCGAGACCAAGGAGCTCCAACGGCTAGTTAATAATTGAACACGGCACAAAAGCAATGGTGAAGAGAGTGATAGACCCAAGAGTCCAATTTTCCCTACATACATGGGTTGGGGCTTTAATCAGATCTTAGCATTTCATTTTCGTCATTAAGAGCCGTGTTTTCTCGAGGAGTGGCTTTCACTAGGCTACCTTCTTTTCGTGAAAGTCAAAAGATTCATCGTGACGATACAATGATTATCGAATCGCCCCAAATTTTTCGTCACTCCATCCATTGATCGAGCAATAATAGCGGGTTAAGATTCCAATTCATATCAACTTATAGTAATATTCAAAGTTTTCAAAATTTGAGAAGGGAATAAAAAAAAAGATCGGTGTACATTATGTTCCTTTGTCGAGCAATTAGGCCTACATCTCTATGGATACTAACATCGTACTAAGAAAATGCTTTTAGTTGGTCAAGTGAAAGCATTGAAAATCAGTTTGATGTCCACATCGATTTGAGTTCCGGGGGGGCACGAAGGGGTGGGGATTGATGAATCGGTTGCTCAAAGACAGATTGTGGAACAACAACAGTACCTCATCAGACCAAACACTCTTCGTTTTGTACAAGAAAGTGAGCCATGTCGTAGGATTTGTTGCCACTTCTTCAGCAATTGGTCAAACATTTTCTTCTCGCATCATTCTTTTCCCTTCCATACGTCAATATCGATAATTTTTACGTATTACGTAAATGACATAAATGATCCATAAACTTTAGTTTGATGTACATTACGAATTTTTAATTTTTAATTTGTCAACGTCCCTGCATTCTGGTAACATATTCAATGTGATTTTCAACCTTTAAACATTTTCATACAATGCAGAGACTAGATTACGCATTTAGCAATAGTTCAAGAAATCACATTGAATAAATTAGAGTTTTTGCACATTGGACCCACATTCAGGAATCACACTGCACAAATCAAAAGTTTAGGATTTGTGTTGCACTTAGGACCAAAGATTAGTGACTAGTTGTGCTACTATTTCAAGCATAATCAATGTCTTTCTAATTAGGGCGGATCTATGATCGAGATAGTGGCTTTTTTAATTGGATATTGTAATGGCGAGGAAATTATAGAGAAAACCCTTGTAAAACACGGTAGAGCATTGGTGGATATGAATACTTTATTTATTTTTTTAAAATTCAACGACAAATTTAGGGGAAATTGTCCAATTAGTCCTAAATTTATAGTACAAATTTCGATTCTGTCATGATCTTTTCTTTTTTACCAATTCATTCGTAAGTGTTTCCACGAGATTCTAATGTTATCATTTCGATCAATTTCCATTGAGAATTGCTGACGTGATGGTGTGCTAGGTAGGACGTGGTGATTGGCGATGATTGAATTCTCACGTCAATGATTTTCGGCGAAGATTGCCAGGAGAGTAACATTGAAATTTCACGTCAAGGTATAAGCCTAAATTGGCAAAGTTTTAACAGCTACATAATATGTTTAGGAATGATTAAGTCATTTTCCCGACCAATTTAGGTATCTCATCCGTGTTTCCTTATTAGTGGCTATTTATTCCTGAAGTTTGTAAAATGCAAAAACAAATGCTAATCAAGATATACCGCTCTCCAAAAACCTCTATTGAGTTCGTAAAACATTTCTAAAAAAATTATGAGCATGATCAAAATTTTGATCATAGAACTAAAGAGATGCATAATATCTATATTTTAGTTAATATTTGTAAATAAATCAAAAGGGGAGGACGCAATTCATTCTGTTTTTTTTTTCAACATTTTCTGCGGACTTCTCCTTTTTGTTCTCTATTTCTATAAGTATGCAGTTAATTTTAGGATTAATACCATAAAAAATTTCAAATTACTTCATTTGTGATAACTTTATCTCAAACTAATTTTTTTACAACAAAAAATTCCAAATGATATACCTGTGATAAATTTACTTCAAACTAATTTTTTGACCATAAAAAATCTCAAATTGCTACATATGTGATAAATTTACTCCAAACTAATTCATCCTTTGTTAGTTATGCTAAATTGGGTTAATATCACGAAATATCCAAAACTAATATTTTTGTATAAATGGTAAAAATCCTAAACTAGTATGCTTGTTAATTGTCACGTATTATCTATGTCATATCCGCCACGACAGATTTTTCATTGAAGGCTTGTGTTCTTGGTTTTGATGTTTAATTTGGTTCTTATGATTATTTCGGATAGGAAGTAACTATTCGAATAAAAGGTAAATTGAACAATAAAGATAATTGAAATGAGATAGTAAAAGTAGATAACTTAAATTGCCGAGTAAATTGATAAGTATTATTGATTGTGGATCCTTTACAAATATTTGTCTTTGACTACTTATAACTAAGCGTAAAGGATAATCGTCGGTATGGTTGCTTTCATATATTCTATCCATAAATTCTCCAGTAGGCTTTGGTAACTGCTTATCTTATCCACTGACCGGTTGACCTTCTAACTTATCTACTTCACTTCTACTTCGATGTTCACGGTGACACCTATGCTTCCTCTGCCTCTACATCGGCCACATGTCTCTAGTTGCCGGTGGGCCCTCTTGATTTCTAAAGCCTGGCGGCATAGGAATAAATTTGTTACATGTTTACTTAGGGGTTTTTTGTGATATTAACTCTTAATTTTAAAATTGCAAATTAACTAGAAACTAGTCTACACAGTAGGCCTCATAGCCAAACACTACGTGGCCGAGGAAAATTATTATGTAATAGGCACGAGACCAATCTAAGAGTGCAAAAATAATTTTGACAATAATATGCCTATGGAAAGAGGAAAGTCGCTTCATAAATGCCTAAAAATATATGGAAAATAACTCTCTCAAGCCCTAATGCACACCAATTTGGATAATATGGAGCTTCTCTTCGTCCCTAATGTCACTGCCCATTCATTGATTATGTGGACATGCGTTGTAAGCCCTTAACCTCATCCTACCTACAATTGAAAGACAAACATATCAGCGGCATGGCAGCAACACGCGGTGTATTAGTTAGATAGCAACGCGATTTGGTATATTGCAGTTCTAATGCTCCTCTCTCTCTCTCTCTCTTGTAACACCGGTGCTTAGAAATGAATTATTCTCAAGAGCTAAACGGGGAGGATACTTGTCCAAAAAGTCATAAACTTATTGTTCGACAATCAATTTAGTTCTAAAATATTCAATTTTGTCAATTTAGTTTTAAACTTTTTTATGATTTGTTAATGTAGTCCTTCAAGTTAATTTTGGCTGGAAATAACTAATGGGTTTAAATAGCGACAACCCCTTCTACGTGGCATCCATAGTGCTATCTTGGACAATTTTTTTTTTACAGATTTTTATATTTCCTTTTTTTTCCTCCTTTTTTCCATATTTCTCTCCACTAATCACCAAACCTTTGCAATGGCCAATGACGGTCGCTCAGCTCTGGTAATGTGAGGGTCACCCTCGCCGGAGACTGACAAGGGTTGTTATTGCCAGATCGGCGAGGGCGACCCTCTCCATCGCTGATGCTTGGCGATTGGCAGAGATAAATAGAAAAAAATGAAAATGAAAAGAAAAAATCCAGAAAAAATAAATAATTTTTTTTAAAAAATTGTAAAAGTCATCCATGTTAGCATTGGCCATGTCACATAGGATGATTGTCATCATGTTAGTGATTGTCAATCAAAATTTGTTGGAAGGACTACATTTACAACGCGTTAAAATGTGTAAAACTAAATCGACACAATAAAAAGGTTTAAGGTTAAATTGACAGCCATACAATAGACTTATGATTTTTTTGGCCAATTTTCCCACTAAATAGATTGAACACACTGAATCTCTAGCTCTCATACCATCTACATTTTATCAGGATTTATTGAGTTCTGCGAAAACTTAACTGCGGGATGAATGTAGAATATAGGCGCTATTTGTTTCGCAAAAAATGAGTGATTTGTAAAATATATTCCAAAAAATGATTGTTTGTAGCTCTGACAAAAATTAATGGACAAAGAATATTTTCAAGGTTTATGTAAATATGTTGACACAAATTGTTTTCGATGATAATAATATTTTTTATTGAGTAATTATTTCAAGTGATGCATGCAATCATTTCTAAGAAAATGTTTGTCAAATTACTCATTTTCATGAAACAAAGTCTTTATTTTTTCTTTTACAATTGATGAGAACCTTGATATTTACGAAACAAATAGAACCAAGTAGTTATCAGACCTGTTAAACAATTGGGATGGGTTGAATTATAAATGGATCTACCCAAATTGACCATTAACTCATTTACTGTAAAGCAAAATTCTCAACCTACACCCGACCCACACCTATATCGATAAAACATTTTCATAATTAATCCATTTAGAAAAACTTGTAATATCATTAAATAATTATATTACTAAAATATTATTGATAGTTTTATAATTTTTTTTTGAAAAAGTTAAAAAAATCTAATTTTTATTTTATTTTTTAATTATTACATTTTCCTTTTTTTTTAAGTCTGGTGAGGGCCCAACTCTCATCCAGATCTGGCGAGGGTTTCGTGGCCCTCGTCAATCGCTCGCGAGGGTTTCATGGCCCTTGCCAGCCACGAAGCCCTCATTGGCCATGGGCGCCCGACTATCACCCAAATTTGGCAAGGGTTTTGTGACCCTCGTCGGACTTGTAGAACGAAGATAGAAGTTCGGTGATAAAAAAAAAGTAAAAGAAAGAATACAAAAAGAATACACAAAATAAAAAATTTTAAAACCTTTTTATGGCTTATTAAAATAGTAAGGTAGTCTATTTAACATCCATTAAGTTCTGAAGTGACCTATTTATGATTCACTTAAGTTTAATTTTTTTTGGTCCCACTTAAGTTTGTTAAGTAACCCATTTATCACCACTAATCTTAAATGTGGGTTAAGATACGAGTTCTTGATTCATTTTGTCAATTCTAGCAACCATTGAGATTGTAATATATTTAGTAAAACATCTAATTTTTATGTGTTTGAAGCATTTCTCTTCAGTGTAAGTACCCTATAAAATTAAAAGACCAGGAGACTAAAATGAATATCCAAAATGGTATGATAACAGAAAAGAGGGGGATTCATCGCGAAGTAGAAAACAAGACAAAAATTATTTGTACGGATGTGTGTTGACATTTTCGAGAAAATAATGGTAACATATTTATCGATGCTAAATTCAAAAAAATAGTACGACAATTAATGCCATAAATGCTCAAGAGCACGGGCCACCAAATTGGGTATGACATGTGATTAATGAGAGTTGTCCTTACATTGGGGCGTGCAGAACAACACTTCCGAAAATAGGATATCTATTTTAAAAATATTTATGAATTAAAAATTCATTTGATTATGTAATTTTAATTTTTAATTTTTTAAGTATTTTTTTCTTCAGAATTAATTTTGAAGTCATTTGAAAAAGTTAAAAAACTTTATTTCTATCCAAAACTTAAAATAAAAAAGAGACAATCGGCCGCCGGTGACTGTAGTCCACCGTCGACGATGATTGCCACTCACCGTTGCCATTCTACTCCGGTCGATAAATAAAAAAGTAATTTTTTAAAAATAAAAATGTTACAAAATTATAGTAATTTTTTTTTTGCTAATTTTATATTACAAGAAAGTATTTTAGCAATTTCATTTTAAATGAATTATAAGGAATAGATGTTATATGATTTGGTTAAACGGCACCTCACAAAGACACAATCATGGCGAAGTGGACCAACCAATTGACCCTATTGTTTGTGAGCTTGGTGGTAGATGAGATTAAAAAGGGGAATCAAATCACCTGTGTCTACTCGGGTGGAGTAATATTCCGCGCTAATTCAACAAAAAGACTAGAGCAGAAATTTGTATTTATCTTTTCTAGAATAATATGCATTTTAGATCATGATCAATAATTTTTTGTAGTCGATTTTGTGCTAATTATGTTCTCGAAATAGATGACTTTTAATCGTTATGAAACGAATTTGTGCTCCGGAAGTAGAAATTTTTCCTTATTATCAAACGTTTTTTTTTAATAGAAGTTTGCTATCGATAGTATAATACGAAAAAAGCAAGAGATCAGCGGAAACTTACTTGGAGGAAATTAATAAAACAAGATTTAATGGAGTGATAAATAGATTGGTGTACGGTTTGTCTTAAGACAGAGTGGAGGAAAGCTATTAGTGTTGTAACGGGATTGTGTGTGTGTATATATATTTACACATTTATCTTTTTTTCCTCGATTGATTCTGCTTTTATTTTTATTATTCTTTGGGGTTCATTGACCGCCGATTCTAACTAGTTTGGGATAAAGGTGTTGTTGACATTGATATTGATGTATCAAACGCCTTTCTCTAATCAAAAATCTTTTTGGAGCAGAAATAGAAAAGTCAACTTTTATTCAAAAGCAGAAGTAGAAAAATCAACTTTACGCTAAAAGTTAATTTCTAAAGCATAAATGTTGCCATGTGCGCCCTTATTTCTTGATGTTCAAATTCAGTGGGAAACAAAAAAGGAGTAATGAAACAAATGATCCATAAACTTTGATCAAATGCACAATGTGATCCTTGAACTTTTAATTTGACTAATATAATCTCTGAATCTTTGGAAACATGTTCAACTTAATTGCCGAACTATAAGAAGATGTTCAATGTAGTCCTTCCATTAATTCAAGTTGAGAAATGACATTGGGCATTTTCTTATAGTTCAGAGATTAAGTTGAACATGTCCAAAAAGATTGATGATCATATCGAATAAATTGAAATTAGAAGGATAACATTGCATATTGGGTTAAAGTTCAGAAAATCTATTGGTCAAATTAAAAGTTCAAAGATTAAATTGCACATTGAATCAAAGTTTAAGGACCATTTGCATAATTTTCTCAAACAAAAAAACATCTCGGGAGAGCTTCTTCGGGAGTCAAAATTGAGCATTTGATATAATTTATTTACCCTTGAGAAATAATAAACAAACCTGGTATAAATTACATGCTGCAACCAGCAGAGGACACAGGAATTTATGTTGAAAGGGGCAAACATTTCATTGAAATGAAGGAAAATTCTGTGTTACGGATAATTAGTTCATTCAAATTGAAGATATTTCTTTATCAGGTACGGTAAATAATTCCCGGCTTATTCGCTGACAAGAACCATATGAAAATTGGGGTGGATTATTTCCACTCCCGATATAACTAAAGACACTTGCTTCTATTGCGCAATGACCAAAGTACCCTCCAATCCCTTCTCTCTCTCTCTCGCTCGCTCTCTTCTCTGGCTCATGCGCGCATCACGGCTCAGTTGTCCTTCTTTCGTGGATGAGTGTTTAACTTGACACCCGGTATCGCGAACTGTCCCGGCCGTCTTGGATCTCGGTTCTCACACATCAAGGGGAGGATAGGAGCTCGGCCACAATGGTGGGCTGACGGAGGTTGCCACGTCGCTAGTAATGACTTTACCTGATGGAGGCGACGAGCGATCGGGCAGCGGCCGGGGATGAGGGGAAAGAAATCAGGACTAGAAATGATAATCGACATAATTTTTCATCATTCATTTTGGATCCCGTCTAATTCAAAGTGAGATCCATGTGGAATAACCATGTATTTGGATCGTCGGTAATCTCTATCCCTCTTTCCGTCTTCCTTTGATCAAAAGGAAGGCGTAGTAGAATGTGAGTAAAAATTATATCCTTTAAATTGTTGGGAGAATTATTAAAGAAAAAAAAAACGTCATAAATCTATCTTAATTGTGTCAATTAGTCTTAAACCTTTTACATTTATGTTAATTCAGTACATTCGGCCAATCTTGAATAGAAATCGCTAACTTGAACGCCGGCCATCCCACGAGAAATGGGTGTTAGTGATGCTGATATTTTTGTTAATATTCTGTAACAAAAAAATAGTTGACTTACAAAGTAAGTAATTTGCTCTGTTTACAAGACAAGTATCCAAATAGGAACATGCACACAACTAAGCTGATCTGTTGCGAGACTTTTGCCAAAACTCGTTTTCCCATCTCTCCACCCTCCTGATCGCGCTGGCACTTCTCCTCCACATGGCATTGACCAACTTGGGCTCGTATGGTGGGGGCATAGTGCATGGGCCTGTATCAGATGGGCTCATGGTCAACGAGTCCACCATGAACTCCCTCTCAACTCCAGCTGCAGGGCAAGCCATGAGCTCAGAGCAGACCTCCACTGCTCCTTCCGGGATCTCCGGCTCAAACCTGAGAAGCTTGGCGTATTCGTTCATCGAATGAAACATGTAGTCATACACATTGCTCATCTTCACTTGCTCCAGGATGAAGTCGCTCGAGGCCTTCCCTATCTCTTGTGCCTATGCAAGGCCATCGAGGATCGCCCGGCGTCAGGTCAACACGTTTATAACGGAGTTTGGTTGTAGCTGCTATATGGAGAAATTTCTTTTACCTTTTGCTTGTGGCTATTGCCCCAGTCCACGGCGAACTTGAGGGATCGGCACTTATCGTTGGCCCTGATGGGCCAGTAGTGCTGCAAGGGATTGAGGCTCCTGGTGAAGAAGTCGTAGAACTGAGGCGTCACCAGCAGGGTTGTGGAATCACAGGCCAGAATGTACTTCTCGCTGACCGACCACGCGTACCCTTCGATGTAGATCTTGAATCTGGCCACAACATGTTCATTCATTAAAAGGTTGGACTTTCTAACTTACCAAGTGAAGCTGTTTTTCGCTAATGGAAAATGACATGGTTGGTGATGGGTGAGAGCTCTAATCACATCACCTGTGTGTGCATTGGCTCGCTAGGTCTGAGTTCTTGAATCCTTGTTGTGATTCAAGGATCCAATCCTGCAAAAACCATCGTCCATTCATGCATGAAGTTCCTAAGTTTACAAACTCAAAGTGACCACGAAAGGTGATCGTGATTGCAGTGGAATAAGGATCGAGTCGATTCCACGTGCTTCATGGTCGAAACCCTAAAAGTTACTAATTTCATTCTTACTATTAGAAGTTATATCAGCTTCTTACACTTCTACTGTTATTCAGTAATCCATTCTTTAGGTCTTGGGCTAAACGAAAGGATTGTTTATACTTGATAGTCTGACACTACTATCAGTTACTTCTCACTAGACGATCTCGCAATCAACGAGTGATTTATGCAAACGAGGTGATGGTGTGTGGATCTATAGTTGAGGAAAGCATTTCTCATATATACCTGGATGAACAAGCGAGCGTTCCAGTCTTGGGTCTCGGAAACGTTGCACTTGAGGAGGTCTCTCCTGGTTTCAGCCACAAAGGGATTTCCTTTCCAATACGCGTGCGGTTCTCTTTCTATCCATTTCTTCCTCTCGTTCCCTTGCTTCAGCTCCATCCGCAGCCTCTCCCATGGCTTGATATTAATCTCAGCCCTTAAACAAATTCCAAGGAGTAATGAAAAAGCTCAATACAGATACATATGCATAATATGCGCAATTATTCGATAGTAATTAGACGAGATGTTTCAATTTCCCCGATCCTAATCGAACACTTGCTTTTCTTTTGATAGGAAAAGGAGAAAAGGGACGATCGGCACAGCCACCTTGATCAGGCGAGACCATACAGACCTCATCATGCTACGGGATTTCAAGCCTAGAATTCAAATATTTGAAGTATCTCAAGCCTCGGCTAGATAATTTTAATATATGCCATCACATTTTTTACTTTTCAATAGCTTTCTTCGTTATAATGAAAAGACATGCCTCGTAACCACAAGTGATATAAGGCCATGTTGGATTTCTTCAATCGAAATCTTTAAAACTATATCTATCAAAATACCATTGATCTAGTAACTATAGCTAGAAACGAGTCAGATACAGGATTTTTATTATCTTGAGCCGACAAAGCAAAAGAGGCCATGGAACAAGACAAAAAAAAAATCATCAATTGACCTCAATTGGTAGGTCACATATCGCTAGCAGGAGGGACCGATACCCCAACAAGATTCATGTCGCATCTCGAATAATTCTCTCCCGCATTATTATTATTATTATTATTTATCCCAATCATAGTGCTTTCTTAAACATGTCTACTTCTGGCCTAAATTAACAGCTGCGACTATAGCAAAACTGTCATTCTTGAAACTAATTCCGTGTATTCTAATGGTTTTCTTCAGAACACGAGCCGAATCCACGCAAGCATTTGTCCGATGTTAGAATCCCCACGAAAGGTTGAATCAAAGAAGACAAACCGAAAATGACGAGCAGATGTAAGAAATTACATACCAACCCCAGAAGGACCAATCCGGAAAGACGATATCCATTGTCCATCGATCCCCGCAGTATCGAAACAACGGCGGCGGGCTCGTCCCATTCTTCCCCCGGTGGTCCCGCGACCGGATCACCGGGAGGTCGTTGCAGTCAAACATAAGCTCCAAATCGGGTATTTGACCGGGATACCTCCTCAGCAATTGCAAAATACCCCAAACTGTGAACATATCCCTAGTTTGTATTGACTTCCTGAACTTTTCCACATAAGCTTTGCCTTTGATGATCACTAGACGAAAATGGGCGGTCGGTTTTGCCCTCTCCACCATGTCCCTCGTGATTCCTGAAGCCTTCCACGGACTCAGATCTTCGTGGATCCACCGGAAATAATCTGGGCAATCGGGTTCAGTTGATGGATCTTGCGGCGAAAACGACGTCGGATAGTTTGTTGGGCAGGTTTGGGTCTGGTTTTCGGAGCTGCAATTCAATGGGAATTCGAGCTTCTTCGGTCGGAGATTAAGCCGGTTCTCGTCTGAGATGACTGTGCCTTGATTACTTGGATTACCCGAAGAGAATGTAGACTGAAACCCAGAAAAAATTTATCAGACAATCGTCCAGCAAAAATGGACACATATGTATGGAGTTTGAAACTACAACATTTACAGATATGTACAATTAAAACAGATATATTAATCCGCCGATTGCCAAAATTATATTGAAATTGACTATGACTTTCTCAATAAGCCTATAAACGATGCGAGGCAACTAGAAACATAAAAAAGAACCAGAACTCACCGTGTCGATCTTCAAAGTGAAGGTGAAAGCAAGAGCAGCAAGGACCAACAGGAGGAGCAACAGAGAAGGAACCACGGAGGAGGGTCCTTTCTTAAGCGGAGGATGCCAAATCGACGTCCGTCCGGCAAAGCGATTCGTGAGGCCGACGCTCGATAATCTTTGCATGGTGTGTGTGTCTAATTTTGAGAGAGAGAGTGAGTACAAAGAGCTCAGTTTCTTGCCGAAGTTAGCTTTTTTGCCGTGGAATAGTTGGCTTGGCTGAATTCTTCATTGGGATGGGAGAGAGAGTTGCGGCTTCGGGCGGCAAGTTGGAGAAAGGCGTAGGATTGCATCTTCCTAGTGCTCATTAATTTTCTGTTCCGATTTGATGACTCGCATGTCGTACTTTTCGTCTTCGAATTTTAATTAAATGGTGGAAGGTAGTCTGGTTTTCAAGGAATGAGAAGTCAAGCACATGGCCAACAGGACAAGAGAAACCTCTACCCGCATATGACGGGCAAGCACGCACATCCCTCCACCAGACATTCAGAAAATGAACAAAAATATTTAAAAAAAAAAAAGAAAGAAAGAAGAAGATGGTGGGTTCATCTATTCTTGGTCCCACAGAGAAGCATGATTGACGAAGGAACGGCCTCTTCCTTGGTTGGATTCCACGTCAACCGTATCGCGTACGATATTGAGACTTGTCCGACGTGTGAGAACATATTGCGTACCCACGGGTAGAGCTAACGTGATCCCCATCACCATTCACTGCGCGCCACGTGTAGCATGAGAGACCCACGAGTAAAAAAAAAGGAAAAGGATAAGTTCACCATAGTCCTTAAAACTTATTAACTTTGTGCGATTGAGTCCTAAAACTTGCAAAAAAGTTTAATTGAGTTTTAAAACTTATCAAATTATTTAAATTGAGTCTTTTCCGTTAACACCGTCAAGTTTTTTAACGGAAAATACTGAACTGGCACATTTATCTCTTTTACGTGGCAAATTCACTCCACCAACTTATCCATGTCAGCAAAATTACGTCAGATTAAGTGGCGTTTGTTTTTCCCGTGCAAACCCCTAGTGACATCGCCTCTGATTGTTTCTCTTAAAAGATTGAGCCAAAAAGTCATCCACCCTTTCGACAATCTGGCATCCACGAAAACATCTCAGCCGCGGATCCGCTGTCGATGACGGCGACCGTGAGGATCTCCAATTGTCTGCCCTCTTCGCCGTCTCCATAAATTTGAACTCTAAAGCTCAAATCAAGCCGATGTGGTGTCTCGCGAGTCCTTACGGCGGTTCATCCGTGTGAACCCTAAAAAGTTTCTCATCCTCTCACGAAGGCGAGGGTGCTCGCGTCGAATTCAATGCCATTGAGGTTGGAGTCGAGCTCGGGCCGTCAGATTCAACGTTGCTAGGGTGCTCGCGTGTGTGATTGAGGAAGACCATCGTCGGCTTCTGTTCCAAACACTAAAGCCCCCCGATTGAGGTGCTTTCGTGAGGTTGAGCCCTTCATTTTGGAACTTTGATTTTTCTGGGTTTGATTTTAATTTTACATCCAGTACATAGAGAATTTTCAGGACTTTATCTCGTCACTAAACTTAGATTCTACAGGAAGATCTCCGAGCACTCTACTGATTTCCATTGTTTATAGTCTACTGATTACACTCGTTCCATTACATTCTACTGATTTACCTACACGAAGATCTTCGGGCACTCTACTGGGTTTGATTTTTCTGTGTTTGATTATAAAAACGTTTCTTTCTTGATTACACTCTGCTGATTTCCCTTGTTCTATTCTGCTGAAGTTTTTGATGCCATGTTATAGTCCTAAGATGACGATGTTTGTTTCTTTTTTCTTTTTTTTTCCTTTTTTGTTTTGCGAATTTGATTGGCTATTTCAATTCTCCCAATTAGTGTAACCTAAAGTATTCATTAGGTGAATGAAAAGTGAAAATCACATTGTTGTATGCGAGGCATCTATGCTTGTGGTCCAGTGCCTGTGTTTTAGCCTAACTTGCATTTGACTCATGTCCATTTTATCGCACATTAGAAATCTTACTTCAATGGATCTTGTGCCAAGCAAGTGGTAGAGTAATCCATAGACTTCATTTGATTGATTCATGTTAGTTTTCGAGTTGGTAGTAATGATCTCGACACTGTGATATTCTGCATTTGATTTGATTCTTCATTTTGCCTGGTTTGTAGCCTGTACATGCTTTCTTAATATGGTGACAAGAAGAATGAGGGCATCAACATCTACATCAAGTGTTGCAACTCCTAATGAAATTGAGTTAGTGCTAACATGCTATTGCGGTATTCGATCACCAATTTTTATTGCAAAAACAAGAAAAAAATGCTGGAAGAAGGTTTCATGGATGTGCTAAGTTTGATGGTCCATGTTGCTGCAATTTCTTCATGTAGGTTGACTTGAAGATATCAGATGGAGCGAGGGACATGATAGTTAATCTCCTTGAAAGAATCAAGCACTATGTGAATCAAGCCAATCGAGGTGGCGACGAGATTGATGTGAGCTCACTGATAGTTGAAATGAAGATGGTAAGTGCGAAAAGTAGACGTTTAAAGGAGAAGCTTGCGCTAGTGAAGCAACAAAATATGCTATATCGATTTGCATTTTTTCTATGTATATGTGGTATAATTATATCAATAATTTGTAATGTGAAAGTTAGCGGGAAGTTTCTAAGTCTTCCATAGTGTCATGTTTCTAAGTTTGTAAGACTAATTGTGAGTAATTAGAATGAATGTTTACTTTTATGTCATTTGTAGTTGAGCCTAATTGTTCCTCTTCGTTGTCATGTGACTATGGTTGGATCAAATTTCTCCTCAGTTTTAAACATTCCCATCTAAAGAAATGGAACCAATAAGTTTCAAAAAAGTGAAATTCCCGAACAACATAATGCTAGTTCTTTGTCATCAACATACGGTTTATGTTTATTTTTATTGTCAGAACATATGATTTTATCTTCACCTGAAACAAAAGGAGACCCTTTCTATCAAACATAGTATCCATTTGTTAAAGAAAAAAAAATTGGCCATATCATCTTTTTCAAATAGTTTCGAGCTTGATCCTTTCTATTAAACATAGTATCCATTTGTTAAAGAATGATTTACAAGGGATGGACAAAAAAATGAGCAAAGAAACAATATGATCTGCACAAATCGTTCAAGATAATAGAAACACCCACAAAACATCAATGCTCTATTTTTCTTGTAAACACAAAATGTCCACAAAACTTTTTCCTGTCATGCTGTGTTTTTCCACAAATACGTCCACAAAATGTCAAGTCTCTATCTCTTTTTCTTGTCAATACTAATTCAGTGAATATCTAAAGATCCACGGAGCAACCTCAACAGAGCATGACTTATGTCTACGTCATTGGTCATGCAAAATACAAAAAATCATAGCTCATAGCTGATATAAAAAATACAAGTGCAGCAAAAATGTCAATCCAAGTCTACGATTTCCGGTGGTCCAGCCGGTTCAGCGTTAACTTGATTCGTCCTTGAATAAGGTGTACCTCCTGTGACACTTTTCCAAGCAAGCTTTGGAGTTGCTGTTGTAGCATGAGATGAAAGAGGTTGGTGACCCCCTTGGGATTATGATAGGGACATTGGCTTTACGGCAACATGCTTTCAAGGAATTCTGAATGGCTGATGCTTAGAACTCTTATGGGATTGTGATGTTGCTTCAGAACTCGCGTGGAGTTGAGATGATGCTTTTACCTTCACAACAATATATTTTCGAGGATTAGTTCCCAATGATTGAAGTTGTTCACTTGATTCGGGATGCGTCTTTGCCATTGAAGCTCTCAAAACTACTCCTTCGTCTAGTAGTTCCAATATTCTTGCACCAATTGTGCCAGGCTATATAAAAATAAACATGTTAGCTCAAGAAAGTGATCAATTACTATTATAAAATGTGATGTTGTTTCGGAACTCGTCTAGGGTTGAGATGATGCTTTTGGCTTCACAACAATATGCTTTCAAGGATTAGTTTCTAATGACTGAGTTTGTTCACCTGATTCGGGATGTGCCTTTGCCATTGAAGCTCTTGAAACTACTCCTTTGTCTGGTAGTTTCAATATTATTGCACTAGCTATGCTAGGCTACATAAAAATGTACATGTTAGCTCAAGAAGGTGGTCAATTATCATTATAAAATGTAAAAACGTTACTCACATTGAGGATTTGAAGGTTTGTGCTAGGATTTGTATAAACGCCATAACCTATCATTCTCTTCTTCGATTTGAAGGTGCTTGCCCTTATAGCTGATTATCCTTGCATCATTCCCACATTAATTGCAGGTCTTTTAAATTGAAAAAAGGAGAAAACATTGAGCACGAGAATGTAATTAAAATATATGAATGCATGAGGATTGAGGTACTACTAATCGAAATTTTCTAAGGCCTATCTTGAGATATTGCAGCTGCTTGAGCAAAAAAAAAAATTCGTTGTTGTTGATCATAATTCGCTTCAGCAAAAGCATTGGCTTGTCCACTGCATGCACTTACATAAGCACTAGTCTTGCATCCTCTTATATCTGCTTGAGCAAAAGCATTGAATTGGCCACTATTATTTTGTACAATTGCACTAGCTTCTACAGAAGCACTTTCTGAAGCAGTGGCTGAGCCTTTAGATCTCCTTTTAGAAAAACTTGTCGAAGCACTTGTTGAGCTTGTAGATCCCTTTTTATGTGCACTTGTTGTTGCTGTAGCTTTAAGCTAAATACATACTTATCATCATTAAACTAAAACCTTCATATTTAAAATTTACAATACGTGATTGTACAAGAACTTATTTGTCCTTTTTCAGGCCTTGATCCAGCGGAGTTGTCTTGAGATTAAGCAGAAGGTTGAGCATCGACCTGATAAGCACATAGAAAGCATCAATTGACAACATATTAAGACATCAAGTATAGAATCTACATAATCAATTTGTCATTATGTCTTGAATTAATTATGGGTTTGAGCCAACGTTAGGGTTTGAGGGGGTAATAGTATAAATATTGCTCTTTCTCAAACTATTGACAGAGAAGCATATTTGAGTCTTCTTTTGTAATCTTTGATTCTATAGTGGATTTCGCTTCTCCTCTCTCCTGTGGTTTTTCCCGCAAGGGTTTTCATGTAAATCTTTGTGTTCTTTTCTTCTTCTCAGTTTCAATTTCATTTTAGTTTTTGCATGGTCATAACAATATGGTATCAGAGTCTTAGAGTTTTTTTTTCTTATGGTTATGGCTTTAAGTTCAACAACGAAATTAGATATTGAGAAGTTTAATGGGAGCGACAGTTTCAACCTGCGACAGGTTCGTATGTTAACTATTCTTACGCAGCAGGGTTTGAAGAAAACTCTGTTTAGTAAATGGAAGAAATCGAAAACCATGTCAGATGAAACGTGGGAAGAATTGGATGAAAAATCTTTGTCCACTATTCAGTTGTGCATCACAAATGGAGTTTTGCTGGAGGTACTAGATCAAAAAATGGCTACAGGTTTGTGGATGAAATTGGAGAATATTTTTCTGACAAAGTCTCTCACTAATCGATTGAGGCTCAAGCAACGACTCTTCATTTTTTACATGGTTGAAGGTACTTACCTTAAATCTCATATTTCTGAGTTCAATGCTATTATCGCTGAATTAAGGAGCATTGATGTTAAGATTGAAGATGAGGATCCACCTCTTTTGTTGTTAGTTTCACTACCTTCCTCTTATAAGAATTTTAGAGAGATCATGATTGTTAGTAGAGAAACTATTGATTTTGAAGATACCAAGACTAGTCTGCTAAAAAAGCAGAAACTCGATACATAATTGATTTTTGAAGGCAATAATAATCATGGGGCCGGTTTAGTTGCTTGGGGAAGGTCTGTCGAGAGAAGCAATAGTGGCATAAGCAGGTCAAAATCCAAGCATAGAGATATGATTTGCAACTATTGTAAGTTTCCAGGGCATATCAAGATAAATTGTCTGAAATTGAAGGCAAAGCAATAAAGAGAAAATAATTTGAATAAGCAAAATCAAGGAAATATCAATCGTCACAACAATTGCAACTACCAGAATAGACAAAATCAAGGAAATGAAAAATCCTGCTCAAGCTGATGTTGCGAAAGAAGAAGACGAAGATTGACTATTGGTTGCAGATGATAAAGATAAATTCTATGATAGTTGGATACTTGATTTAGGCTGTTTGTACCACATGTGCTCTCATCGTGATTGGTTCTCTACGTACAAAGAATATAATGGTGGAGTTATTCTAATGTGCAATAATGCTAAATACAAAGCTGTTGAGATGTACAGTTAATATTAAGATGCATGATAGCATGATCAGAAATTTAGATAGTGTTAGACATGTTCCTGATTTGAAGAAGAACCTAATTTCTTTGGGTACACTTGATGTTAATGGTTGTAGATTTACTGCTGAAGGTGGAGTTATGAAAATTATGAGAGGCTCACTTTTATTGATGAAAGGGCTTAAAATTGACACTTTGTATCAACTGCAAGGCACTACTATTACTAGTTCAACTGTGGTTTCATCTGATATGACAAATTCAGATAATACTAAACTATGGCATATGAGATTAGGCCATATGAGTATTAGAGGGATAGAGGAGCTTAGTAAAAGTGGTCTTTTGTGTGGTTAGAAAATTGGAAAACTAGATTTCTGTGAGCATTGTATCTTTGGGATACAGAAAAGAGTCAGCTTCAAAACATGAATTCACACAACAAAAGGCATTCTGGATTACATTCATTCTGATCTTTGGAAGCCTGCTAAAGTTCCATCAAAAGGCATCGGTTTCAGGTATACACTCACTTTTATTAATGATTTTTCAAGAAAAATTTGGGTATTTTTTTAAGGCAAAAAAGTGATGTTTTTGTTACTTTTAAGCAATGGAAAGCATTAATTGAGAAGTAGATCGGTAATAAAATCAAGCGACTGAGAACAGATAATGGATTCGAATTTTGTGGAGGTGAGTTTAATGAGTTATGCAAGAATGAAGGAATTGTGAGGCATCATACTACAATGAATACACCACAACAGAACAGTATTGCAGAATGCATAAACAGAACTTTATTAGAAAGAACTAGGTGTATGTTGTCTAACGCTGGTTTAGGCAAATAATTTTGGGCTGAAGTAGTCAATACAACTTGTTGGTTGATAAATCGTTCTCCTTGCACGTCCATTGAGTGCAAGACACTCGAGGAGGTATGGTCAAGTAAATCTGTTGATTATTCTTCTCTTCAAGTATTTGGATGTCTAGCATATGCACACGTTAATGAAGAAAAATTAGAGCCTAGAGCAAAAAAAATGCATTTTTCTTGGTTAATTTCTGGTGTAAAAGATTAAAGACTTTTGGTGTTCTGATTTATCTAAAATTATGATTAGCAGAAATGTTACTTTTGATGAATCTGCTATGCTTCATCCTATCAAGGAATCATCGTTACTTAGGAGAATCTAAAAATTGCGGCGAAAAAGGTGGAGTTGTGTAAGTTCTTCACAACTAGTTCAGTCAGCTATAGATAATATTGAGATTGAAGAATCTGAAGAAGAAAATTATTCTATAGCCGAAGATAGACCAAGAAGAATAGTGAAACCTCCGCAGAAATATGGATACTCAGATTTTGTTACTTATGCTCTTTTAGCTGCAGAGTCGATAGAGTATAGTGAGCCTAAAACGTACAAAAAAGCTATTTCTTCAAAAGATTCGGCAAAGTGGTTAGTTACTATGAATGAAGATATGTAATCTCTTGAAAAGAATCAAACTTGGGAGCTTGTCAAACCACCGAAAGAAAAGAAAATTGTGGGTTGCAAGTGGGTTTTCAAAAGAAAGGAAGGTATTCATGGAGTTAAAGATATTATATTTAAAGCACGTCTAGTTGCTAAGGGCTGTAGTCAGATTGAAGGAGTTGATTTTAATGATGTGTTTTTACCGTCGTTAAACATAGCTCTATTCGGGTTTTCCTTGCATTAGTTGCTATGTATGATTTAGAGTTGGAATAAGTCGATGTGAAAACAGTTTTCTTGTATGGTGAACTTGAAGAGAAAATTTATATGGGTCAACTAGAAGGTTTTCAGTTTGAAGGTAAGGAAGATCATGTTTGTTTATTGAAAAAAACCATGGCTTGAAGCAATCACCTAGACAACGGTATAAAAAGTTTAATTCGTTTATAGTGTAACTTGACTATTGTGGAAGCAAATATGACAGTTGTGTATATGTGTACAAACTTTCAAATGGGTCTTATATTTATCTGCTGTTATACGTTGATGACATGTTGATTGCAGTAAAAGATAAATTTGATAAACGAAACTTGAAGGCATAGTTGAGCCTGAATTTGATATGAAGGATTTAGGTTCAGCAAAGAAAATTCCAGGTATGGAAATTCGACGAGATCGAAAAAGGGAAAAATTGTATCTTTCCCAGAAAAGTTAGTAAGTACTCTTCTTGCTGCTCACTTTAGATTATCGGCTAATTTATGTCCACACACAGATGGGGAAATAAAATATATGTCACATATTCCATATTCTAGTGCAATTGGTAACATTATGTATGCTATGGTTTGCACTCGACCTGACATATCACATGCTGTTAGTGTGGTAAGAAAATATTATCATGCTCAGGTAAAATTCATTGGCAAGTAGTGAAGTGGATTTTGAGATATTTGAAGGATACTTCAGATTATGGTTTAGAATTTGGAAAAAGTGGTGATATTCTTACAGGATATGTTGATTCTGATTAGGCTGGTGACCTTGATAAGAGGAGGTCTTTGACTGGGTACATCTTTATTATTGGAGGTTGTGTAGTCAGTTGGAAAACTTCTTTACAGCACACAATTGCTTTGTCTACTATAGAGGCAGAGTATATAGCTATTGCAGAGGCAATTAAAGAAGCTATATGGTTAAGAGGCTTATTTGGAGACCTCAGTGTGGATTATGATGTGACCTTTGTGCATTGTGATAGTGAGAGTGCTATACATCTAACTAAAGATCAAATGTATCATGAGAGGACAAAGCACATTGATGTGCGGTATCATTATACTCGAGACATTCTTGCTGAGCTATATTAAGGTCTTGAAGATTGGTACAGAAAACAATCCAGCTGATATGTTAACGAAGTCTTTGCCTATTGCTAAATTCAAGCACTGCTTGGGTTTGGTTAATGTTTGCGGCAACTGAATTTTATGCTGGTGGGAGGAGAAGACTGTTTTAATGTCTACTTGAGGAATTCAACACAATGTGGAGATTTGTCATTATGTCTTGAATTAATTATGGGCTTGGGTTAACGTTAGGGTTTGAGGGGGTAATTGATGTGAATCGATGTGGAAACTGATTGTTCTACGAAAATCCAAGGGTTGTGAATTGCAAACCTCGACCCCTAATGGAATTTGTGATTGGTAACCTCAGTATGAGCGTGACCTGTTGACGAACCTGTGTCAACCAATCCACGCTGTAGACGCCACGAACAAGAAAATCCGCAATCTTGCTCGATAAGTCGATCGATCGCTATAAGGAAACCTTGATAAGATATAGTTTTCAAGAGAACTTGAAGAGGAGGAAAACTCCCTGTATAAAATTCTGAATTAATGTTGTGTTATCAGAAACTTATAACCACCTTTATATATGGTGCTAACCCTAAAAGGGAAAAAAGACGAAAATAACTTAAATTAATAAAAAATTCACCTAAAAATAGAAAATAGCCTAAAAGTCTATCTAAACGATGTCGAATGACCGAAATCTATCGTAGTTCATGGCCATAGGCGATGAGTATTGATCAAGACGTCATTTCGCTTCAGTCGACCAAATTTGAGCCCATTCGGAGCTTGTTAGCCCTAAATCTATTCATAATTCGTGAGGTAAAATGTAATCATTTTGCGCCAAGGAGCTTCAGAATCTTAAATTCTCGAATCAAGATCACCTCTACTCCAAAGATTTTGAACTATGATGCCGACAGCTTACTTGAATTTCCTTGTCCTTGCTCGAGTAGTTGGACCAAACAAATAAAACAACGGGTCCCTAGCACCTCCTTCTTGATATAGTTCGATATCCACATCATTCCCTCTCCCGTGCAAAGGATTTGCCCTCAAATCATCACATGCATCAAAAAGAGTCAAGTCAGTAACATTAAAAGTAGCACGAATACCATACTCACATGGAGGATCAAGCTTGTAGGTATTATCGTTGACCCTATCTAATACCATGAATAGTCTATCCACTCGTGGTAATAACTTAGAACGATGCTGCTCGGGAAAATGTTCCGTGCGCAAATGAATCCATACACAATCGCCGGGTTCAAACACTACTTTCTTACGACCCTTGTTAGTCTCCTTTGCATATTGCTCTGTTTTGTGCTCAATATTTAACCACGTCTTCTCATGCAATGTCTTCACAAATATGGCCTTCTTAACACCATTTAAATCCACACGCTCATCAATAGGGAAATGGGTTAAATCTAATGGAGTTAACAGATTAAAATCATAGACAACCTCAAATGGTGTGAATTAGTAGCAGAATGCACCTCCTATTATATGCAAACTCAACATGCGGTAAACAATATTCCCAAGATTTAATATTTTTTTAATCACAGCACGCAACAATGTCCTTAAAGTTTTATTAACTACTTCAGTTTGACCATCAGTTTGTGGATGACAAGTAGTAGGGAATAAAAGCCGTGCACCTAATTTCTTCCACAATGGCTTTTAAAAGTAGCTAAGAAATTTAGTATCACGATCAGAAACAAAGGACCTAAGCATGCCATGTATACGCACAATCTCTCGAAAGAACAAATCGACAACATGTGATGCATCATCGGATTTATGACAGGGTATAAAAGCATATTTGAAAACCGATCTACAACTACATAAATAGAATCCCTACCATACTTAGATCTAGGTAATCCTAACACGAAATCCATAGAAATATCAACCCAAGGATGCGTTGGGATAGGTTAAGGTGTATACAAATCATGTAGTTTAATTGTAGACTTAGCTAGCTTGCATGCAATGCATTTCTCATAAACATGTGTGACATCTCCCTTCACGTGTAGCCAATAAAAGTGTTCGTGCATCACTTCATAAGTTTTGTCAATGCCAAAATGGCCCATTAAACCACCACTATGTGTCTCTCGCATCAACAACACTCGCAAAGAGCATCTAGGCAAACACAGCTTATTTTTATGAAAAAGAAAGCTATCATGCCCATAGAATTTTTCAAACACAGCATGCTCACAAACTTCAAACACTCTTCCAAAGTAGTCATCATCATCAGTATATATTCTTTGATATGCTCAAAACCTAAACACTTTGCCCCTAGAATAGTTAGAATTACGTACCTTATGAAAAAGTCGTGATGAGCTCCATACATTTGGCATGTCTTTTGTTCAACTTTTGCTGTCCCCTCAAGTACTTTAATGTCTCGTGATCAGTGTGGATCACGAACTCCTTTAGCCATAAGTAATGTTGCCAAGTCTCTAAAACTCACACCAAAGCGTATATCTCCTTATTGTAAGTTGAATAATTCAATGTTGCTCCACTTAACTTTTCACTGAAATAAGCTATGGGACGTCCTCCTTGCATCAACACAGCTTCAATTTCTGTACCAGAAGCATTGCATTTTATTTCAAAAGTAGTACTGAAATTTGATAAAGATAATAAATGAGCATTAGTTAGCTTATCCTTCAACAGATTGAATGCTCTTTCTTGCTCTTCTCCCCACGTAAAAGCTACGTGCTTCTTGATAACCTCGGTTAAAGGTGAGGCGATGGTGCTGAAATCCTTCACAAATCTGCGATAGAAATTGGCTAAGCCATGAAAGCTACATACCTCTCATACAATTTTAGGTGTCGGCCATTCTCGGATTGTTTTCACCTTTTCTTTGTCAATCTGTATTCCATCAGCACCAACAATAAATCCTAGAAATACTAATTTGTTAGTCACAAAAGAGCACTTCTTCAGATTAACATATAGTTGTTCGGCCCTTAAAACCTGTAAAACAGCTCGCACATGTTCAATATGGTCATCAATATTTCGACTATATATCAAAATATCAGCAAAATAGACAACCACAAATCGACCAATAAAAGCATGCAGAATATGGTTCATAAATCGCATGAAAGCACTAGGTACATTAGTTAAACCAAATGGCATGACTAACCACTCATACAACCCATACTTGGTCTTAAATGCAGTTTTTCATTCATCCCCTTCTTTCATTCTAATATGATGATAACCACTTTTCGGATCAATTTTAGTAAATATGCAAGCTCCATGTAACTCATCTAACATGTCATATAATCTAGGAATAAGATGTCGATACTTTATTGTAATATTGTTGATTGCTCGGCAATCAACACACATTCGCCAAGTCCCATCCTCTTTGGCACTAACAAAACAGGAACAACACATGGCCTAAGACTTTCTCGCACATATCCTCATTCCAGTAATTCACTAACTTGCCGCTGAAGTTCCTTTGTCTCTTCGGGATTACTTCAATATGCGGGTCGGTTAGGTGATGACGTACCAGGTATCAAGTCGATTTGATGCTCTATGCCTCGAATCGGTGGTAAATCTTCAAGAACCTCATCAGGAAAGATATATTCAAATTCCTGCAATAAAGACGCGACAGAACTAGCCAAACTCGGGTTAAGATAGTTAGTATTAAACGATGCCTCTTTGTACAAAAGTATAAGTATCGATCGGTCAAAAACCAAAGCTCTCTTCACGTCGCTCGATCTTGCATAGAAATTCTTTTATCTCTGCTTTTCCTTCGGCTTTTACCACTCTATTTTTCTTAGCCTCTCCTTTTCCTTGCGTCTTAGACTCTCCACACAAGCTCTCAGTTTTCTCACTTTTTCTCTCTTTCTCAGTTTCACGTTGTAGTGCCAATTGATCTTCGTACACCTAAGTAGGTGTCATTGGCACCAAAGTGTAAGTCCTCTGATTCATCACCAATGAATATCGGTTAATGTACCCATCATGATGTGTCCTCCAATTATACCACCATGATCTATCAAGTAAAAGATGTCCCGCTTGCATAAGTACAACATCACACACCACCTCATCCTTATATCGCCTTATCTCCAATGGAACTATGACTTGCTTTGACACTTTCACTCACTACTATCATTCAACCACTGAAGTCTATATGATCTCGGGTGCTTTGTAGTCTTCAATCCTAATTTCTCCATCATAGTACAACTTGCCAATTTGTACAACTACCTCCATTAACAATTAAACTACAAATCTTACCACTCACCAAGCATCTTGTATGGAACAAGTTATCACGTTGCTGATGATGTTCCTCTTCTTTGACTTGCACTCTAAGAGAACGTCTAACCATCATCAATTCACCCTTGACTGGCATCTTGACATCGCTACAGTCCTTCAATGGCGGCATGACATCATACTCTTCCTCCCCGTCACTTTTAGATTGAACATCTCCAAGACTAGTCATTATCACTACGCTCCTATTAGGGCATTGATTCACCATATGACCCCTGCCTAAACACTTGAAATATTTAATTTCACGAGTTCTAGTGTTAAGATTTTCAGTTTTACTTGAAATCAGATTCGAACCAACTCTGCCATCTTTCTCCTTGTCTTTTGAAGTTTCGACCTTGGTATTGTTTTCCTTCCAATTCAGCTTCTCGTCTCTCTTCCAATTTGAGTTTGAACCTCCACCACTCTTGTAATTTCGGTCCAACTTCAATTGTCTCTCTACTTTGATAGCTTTGTCCACCATTTCCTCCAACTCGACATAATATTACAACTCAACCACTCTTGCTATATCTCGGCTCAAACCACATAAAAATCGTGACATAGTAGCTTCACGGTCCTTTACTACATTAGCATGGATCATGGCAATCTCCATCTCTTCATGGTACTCTTCCACGCTCTTGTGACCTTGGGTGAGGTTTTGCTATTTATAGAACAAGTCTCTATAATAATGACTTAGTATGAAGTGCTTCCTCATCACCGCTTTCATCTCATCCCACGTTTTTATCGGTCTCTCATCATTGCGTCTCCTGTTATTCACAAGTTGATCCAACCAAATTATAGTATAATCAGTGAATTCAATAGCTGCAATTTTTATCTTCTTGAGCTCCGAATATCGCTGACAGTCAAATACCATCTTCATTCGTTTCTCCCATTCTAGATATGCATCAAGATCATTCTTTTCTTAGAAAGATGGAATCTTCATATTGATATTGCTAAGCTCATAATCTTCTCGATGTCTGAACTCTCGGCGTCTATTGCTCCTCCCAAACTTGCCATCTCGGTCACCTTCTGTATCAGACATATATTCATCGTCAAATTGCTGCTGCCATCTGGGTTGTACCCTAGGCTCATCTCACTGATTTTGTGGTCTCCCTCGTGGTTGCTCTTGATCATCATCAAGCCTCGTCTCATATCTCACAACTCGATTGCTAAATGCTTCAAGTTGTAAGATCAATTGCTGGATGCCTGCTAAAATCGCATTATTCCTTGGGTTGGTGCCATCCTTCCTTTGATTTACGCTTTCTTGGCTTGACATGATATTTTTTTTGTCTAAACCTGGAAGATGTTAGAAATAAAAGAAATCTCACCACACTCCCTTACGTGTTTCGCTCAATGTGTTTGTCACTCCTCTCGTGTTTAACTCAATCTAGGCTTTTTCTTCCCTCTATTAATCTCACACACTCTTGCCTTTTTCCTCTTGTTTCTTTCTTTCAGGCTCTTTATTAAACTAGAATTCATGTCTCACAAGCTCCTCAGAACAGTCGACTAAACCATCAAGCAAGATCAATTCAGCAATATACTGCTCAATTCAGTAACTTTTGCTAAATTTGATTCAAATTCAATTTATGCTCCCTTTTTTTTTTCTATTCGGTCCAACTAATAATAAAGAAATGAGTCATCCTATTGATTTTTTCGGCTTTTTTTTTTCGATTTTTTTTGGTCTTTTTTTTTTACTGATATCTTTTTTTTTCTTTTTTTTTCATTGAATTTTTTTACCGAAACTTTTTTTTTGACGAACTCAATACAATTAAAACAACTAGGACCGAAAAACCCTAAATCAAAATTGACATCGCAGAACGAACAATTCAGAACCCTGATTCGATTAATAACGAATCCTCAATTCTATAAACCATAATTCTATAAACTCTAGATTGCTGAAGTAAAATCAGTAAAAGTAAGATAACTAGACCTTGTAGAACCAGCTTTAATACCCGGTGATGCGAATCACTGCGAAAATTGATCGTTCTACGAAAATTCAGGGGTTGCGAATTGCGAACCTTGACCCCTAATTGAACATGTGATTGGTAACCTCGGTATGAGCGTGACCTATTGACGAACCTGTGTCAACCAATTCACGATGTAGACACTATGAACAAAAAAATCCGTGATCTTGCTCGATAAGTCGATCAATCACCACAAAGAAGACTTTATAAGATCTAGTTTTCAAGAGAACTTGAAGAAGATGAAAACTCTTTGTATAAAATTCTGAATTAATGTTGTGTTCTCAAAAACTTATAAGTACCCTTATATGTGGTGCTAACCCTAAAAGGGTATAAAGATGAAAATAGCATTAATTAATAAAAAAATTCGCCTAAAAATAGAAAATAGCCTAAAAGTCCACCTAAACGATGCCGAATGGCCGAAATTCATCGCAGTTCATGGCCATAGACTATGAGTATTGATCAGGACGCAGTTTCGTTTCAGTCGACCAAATTTGAGCCCATTCGAAGCTTGTTAGCTCTAAATCTGTTCAAAATTCGTGATGTTAAATGTAATCATGTTGCGCCAAGGAGCTTTAGAATCTTCAATTCTCGAATCAAGATCACCTCCACTCCAAAGATCTTGAATCATGATACCGACAGCTTACTTGAATTCTCTTGCCCTTGCTTTAGTAATTGGACCAAGCGGATAGAACAACGGGTCCCTAGCACCTCCTCCTCGATATGGTTCAATGTCCACATCAATAATAGTATAAATATTGCTCTTTTTCAAACTGTTAGAAAGAGAAGCATATTTGAGCTTCATTTTATAATCTTTGATTCTAAAGTGGACTTCGCTTCTCCTCTCTCCCGTGATTTTTCCTGCAAGGGTTTCCACGTAAATCTTTGTGTTATTTTCTTCTTATCAGTTTCAATTTCGTTTTAATTTCTGCATAGTCATAACACAATTAGTTCACAAAATACCTTTTTTAGAGGACATCCCTTACAGTTACGTCCAACCACATTGCAAGTAGAACAAGTCATTCGCTTACTCTCTTTAGTCATCATGTCACCTCTTACAAGCTCAATTGGTTACTTGCTTCGGTTCCTCTTTGTCCTACCAGGTATTTTTTTCATTGGTGGGGGCCAAGGAGCTTCTTTGTTGGTTCTCTCTCAAAATTTCTCTCCTCTCACAGAAGGATCATGAATTGATAAGAACTTAAGTATTTATCCTTGGTGAATCACTCAGCTAGATAGTCACCTGGATCATATTTCTTGTAGTTTATTGCACAAATAGCATGGCAACATGAAACTCCATTAACTTCCCAACTCTACAAGAACAAGTCTTCAAATTCGAGTCAACAACATATTTGGCAGTTCCTTCCACAATCTCGAATCCGTCATCTCCATTCCACATTAAATGACAATACCTACTAACAATTGTATTTAGATGTAACTTATGCACAATCCTTGGACCATATTTTTTAGTCCACCTAGCATATGCATCTCTTTGAGTATGCATTCTAGTCATAACCATGATTCTAATATCCTTTAGCATACTCACAATACCCTTGCACCTAGCTTTCACGCACCTCCCATTGAAAACTTCACTAAAATTATTATCAACAACATCACATTTAATGTCGGTGTCAAAGAAGGCCTTATACCGATGTTTTGGCTCAGTATGGAAAAGGTCATCATGACCTTGTGGAGACATTTCCTTCAGCCTCTTTCTATGGACCTCAAAATTTGTCATGTTAGTACTCTTAGCACCTTTTCAGAATTGTCTCATCAACTGCTTTCCTTTTGTATTTTTGACCTCGACTAGAATATATATGCCTTGCACACATCCCGTGTTTTGCATTTGGCAAAAGTTCAACTACCAAAGAGATGAGATCCTAATAAATACAAAAAAAAAACAAAACATTAATACTAAGAGTCATTGCATATAGTGCCATAAAAAAATTAAGATGAATGATAATATTATTGCATACCTTTTGTTGGTCACTTAATAAAGCCCAACCATTCTCATCACCCATGTCGAGGTCTTCCTTCAATAATTTGATAAACCAAGACCATGAGTCTTTATTCTCAATTCTTACAACTGCCCATGTCATTGGATACATTTGATTGTTGGCATCTGTCCCTACAGCGCACAACAGCTCACCCTTGATCAAGCCTCTCAAGAAACATCCATCTAGTCCAATGATCTTTTAACGCCATGCTAAAAATCCTTTCCTGCAAGTATCAAAGCAAAAGTAGGCCCTATCAAATAATGGTAGGGAATTTGGCAGTGGCCTTTCAACTTTCATCTTAAATGTGCTTGCGCGGCTTGCAGTGTAGAGTTCCTCCAAGTAGTCGTACATCTGTCCATACTCCTTCGTATAATTGCCTTGCAGTTCCTTGAATAACTTTAGCTTAGTTCTCCTACATTGACTCAAAGTGGCATTTACCCTAAGCTATTCCCTAACTAGCTTCTTCAACTGAGGTGCATTAATTTCGGGCATAGCAAAAATGAGAATTATGACGTGTTTAGCTAAATAAGAACTAGACACTCTCTTATTCTCAAAAGTAATACTACAAATATGTTCATAATTGTACTTTTTCAAATGAAATGATCCAGTGTTTTTATCAAGAGTGCCATATATCATCCGATTAAAATTGATCTGGGCATACCTGGCTCTTATAAATCTATAGTGTTTTTGGTGTATTTAATTGCTCTTTGCTTGGCCACAGAATACCTCAAAATTGCATCTTTAAACTCAGCTGCATCCTGAATGTCATGCCAATAACAAATACTAGATTACCACATTTTCGATCATATGATGAAAAGCTACTCTTCCTCCTTGAAATGACATCATCTTCCTCCTCTTCACTCGTATCATTGGAACATGAATTAAGACTTTCTTCTTCATATGAATCGTAGTACTCTATTTTGTAACCAGAAACATGCACAGTCAAAGGATCCGCTCCTAACTCTACTGGAGAATCAACATCTAATTGGGAGGTACCGGTTGCCACAATGTTGGTTCCCGCTTTTAGCCTGTGTCTAACTGAAAATTTCTTTAAATTTCTCCATACATCAACCAGTTCACAATCATCATTGTCACTCGAATGTTTCGCATCCTCTAAATGACATGCATAATCATCATCACCATCATCCCTATCCGTATTACCAATCTCAACCCGATTAGAGTTTTCATCAACATCCCTAATCATTTTTTCGAACAAATTACCAGCCATACTATCCACACTTTCCACATTCACTTCAGACGGACCTTCAATTTCCATCTCAACTCCCCCTATAGCAGTAGTTGTCTCTTCATCATTGACATATTCAACATACAGTTCCACATTTTGAGAATGCAAATAATGATATAAAAGATATATCACACCGGAGTTATTCCATAAATACCTAAGAGTTACCCCATTTTTAAGAGTATTACTTCCAGGAACTCTATAAAACAATTTCTCTATTTTGTACTTGGTCAAAGCTTTAACAGCTTCAGTTATATTACACATTGAACAATTATTTAAGTCTATTTCGACCATATCAACCCTTCCACCTACATATTCCAATGGTGGTCCAACTAGAAATTTACCTCCAAAGAAAGCAGTGACATCAACTTTGTTGTTGTTGGCCATCAAACCTACAAGGGATGAAAACAAAAAAGACTTTCATTCATCACATTTTAAGTAGAAAATATTAATGACTATAGTCGTAAAAGGAAAGGGAATGTAAACATACCACCATAAACTAAATTGATGAATCACTCGGGCCTCTCGATCCACTGCTGATCTTGTGAACAAGTACTATAAAGAGGGGATCCAACCTCACAAGTCCCACAATTCACTTCAACATCTATATCTATTCGATTCTAGATGAAGCATTACTTCCAGATGACAAGACAAATCACTGGTCAGTAAAGGGTTAATAGCAAGGCTTTTGAACAAAAAACTGATGAATTATCTTATTTAATATATACAACCCACATGTAAAACCTCGGTGGCACAGTGGAGTAATTTACCAACATCTTTATCGGAGAGGTTATAAACACGATCAGAGTAATCTGGTTCCAGAATGCTCCAAAATGTAGTCCAACTTATAACTCAAAGGTGGCACAAGTGAAAAATTGATTCCATCATAGGGATGAGCCTGCCATTAAAGTAATAACGGGATTCTCCCCCGGGGGTATACTAATCAGAAAAGCACTTTGTGGGTAACATGTCATTCCAATCATTCAATATCAGCCAAAGAGTACTCCAAAACTGAGTGCCCATGAATCCGTTGAAGGTTGTTTCTTACCAGTCACATTATATAATGCTCAATAGATTGACCGAAGCCATGTCTGCTCATCTTATAGTATTTTGTCGTAAAAATTTTCCTAAGACACTCGAACAAAAAACTCAAACGTTTCAAGAAACATCAACTTTATATGCCTCTCTTCATAGATGGGTTATCATGTCACAAGACGTTCTCTTCTAAAAGGTTAATAGCATTTTTTCTTTTAAAAAAGAGAACAATCACATCCCAGAGAGAGAGAGAAAGAGAGAGGGAGTTACAATCGCATCACAAGGCTTTAGGGTCTGGAACAGAAGCCAACGATGGTCTTCTTCAATCGTACATGCGAGCACCCTAGCGATCTTGAATCTGACGTCCTGAGCTCGACTTTGACCTCAATTGTGCGTGCGAGCACCCTTCTCCCTCGAATGGATACTGGTCTTCTTCCTCACTCGGTCTTCTCGCCTCAGTGTTCTTCAAAAGAGAGGGGCTTTGGGGTTCATATGGGATGTGGTTTTGGCTGGTGGAGAGAAAAATAAAGGGGTATCATACGACGTCGTTTTGGATGACATGGATATGTTCAACAATTAAATTTGACATGCAGGAGAGATAAACGACTAAAACATGCCATGTCAGCTATTTTCGTTTTTTGTGTCAGCTTGAGATAACGGAATGAGTCAATTTAAATAGTTTGACAAGTTTTAGGACTCGATTGAACTTTTTGCAAGTTTTAGGACTCAATCGTACAAATGTGACGAATTTTAGGACTTGTGGTGAACATATCCCAAAAAAAATGAAAAACTTCTTTTGCTACATGGTTTTGCTTCCTCTCTCTGTGCTATTGCTTGAACATGATGAAAATGGTGGTGGTACTGGCCAACCATGGTCGACTGGCGCACGGCTCGGAACAAGTGGCTCACAGCTCATCCATGGGGTAGGCGTTGTTCGTCCAGATCTGATTTGCTCGATTGGTGATGCCGGCGAGGGAGAGCTGCTTGAGTCCTCAATGAAGTTGAGGGTGATGACGAAGGGTCTCGATCTTGCGGTGCCATGGTAGCTCGAGCTCGAGATTTGGGTTCACCGGCCATGGGTGAGGTATCTGTAAGCTCAAAATCTGGCGGCCATAGCCACAAAATGATAGGTTATTGCCTATTTCAACTGATATTTTGGATGGCTTAGAGTCCATCTCCCTGAGGCGCACGAAGGGACTGGATCAATTGATGGCAAGCCCATTGCCGGAGACTCCGATTGATGCTCTTCGCCTTTGACGGTGGCTCGGGCTCGATGTTAGAAGGAAAGAGGGTCAGCGGAAACAGACCATGCAGAGAGAAGTTTTTTTTTTGGGCCCGTGCGACATGTGTCGTAGGGTGAGTGAATATGGGACCACGTCAACTGTACTCCATGGGTACACAATGCTTTCTCCTTGGTAAACTACCAAGAACTCTCCCTATTTTGGTACCCAACTGCTCCCCCCACCTCCAGCCACCGCATCCCGTCGTCCACCTCTAACACGTCGGTCCCAATGGAGTACCACATCTCTCCATGCTTGCTCTGTGTACTGTACTCTCTCTCCCCCCGAGGTTGATGTCGGCTTGAAGTTTGTTACCCTCGCCGGAGCTCGGTGAAACGTCGAGCTCCACCTCTCTTACGATAGAGGGGTCTCTTTGGAGGCACGACTTGCTTGGCCATAAAACCATTGAGCTCCTCTAAAATCCAGAGGTCATGTTTCCACAAAAATGGGTTGAAAACCCATCTTTAACCCATATTCAATTAAATATGTTATTTATGGGTTAGTCAAATTACAATAAATGGGTTGTTAATGGGTTTGAATTGTTACATATGGGTTGTGACATTGGTTTGTCCTTAAATATAATTACAATCCATTTAGCTTATAATTAGTTGAGTCAATACATTCATGAGATATCATCCTCTTGATTTTTTTTTATAATCTTTTGTTTCTTTTAATTTACTAATTTTTAAATAATTTTAAATATGCGATGATTGGCAGTTGGAGAAGGCATCGCGACCCTTGCTAGACTTGGAAGTAAAGAAAATGAGAAAAAACTAAAAAACAATATTATGTGAGGTATAATGTAATTTTTTATTTTTTATATTTGAGCAATACAATTTTTTTAACAATTTATAAAAAAAAATAAGTTTCCTAGATTGGATTAAATATAAAAGTGTTTTAGCAAAATATGTTGATAAATTTGCATTACAATAAATGAATCTTTATCAGGTTATAGTCAATTTAGATCGAACCATTATGACCCGGTACAACCTACCTGTTTGACAGGTCTAATTTCCACTGTAGAATTTGTACAGGACGAGGTCTAAATATGAGCTTAGAGGTCATCAAGTCGCAAATGAGAGAGAGAAGGGGGGGGGGGGAATTGGAGCAGAGCAAAGTTGCGATGGTGATGACAGTGACAAGGGTGTTAGATAGCAAGTGATTTGCTAGATAATGTGTTAGGATCAAAGTATGAAAGGTTTTGCTACTATAACGGTCTTTAGGTGACTGTGGAAGTAACACCATATTATGTGAACCACCTTACCAAAAAAAAAAACATATTGTGTGAATCCAACAAAATTTCTATTTTTTTAAATGTTTTTGTGGACTAGGACCTGCTGTTAATCTCAAGTGGATTGAAGACGATCTCATAATCAAAATTTTTTTTCATGATTGAGAGGCTTTTTCTTGGAAAGTGGGGCAACATAGAATTATCATGGGAGTTTAGGGGAAAACCGAAACATTATAAATAAATCTAGAATATTTGAATGATGTGTGGCGTAATATATTGTGTGAAATGTCACGATTAAAGTTTATATGCTCTTCAAAATAGAGATCCGTAGTATCTTCTTTTTGTCTAGATGGGGAAAAAATGTGGAGAATCTTTTATATTTTCACTGATCAATTTGATCTTTTGGGAGCAGAGATCAGATCTTTGGTACAATAATCACTCTTTGACAGGTCTAGAAAAAGTGGGTGGAAAGATATCTTTGTTATCTTCGTCGTCGTCGTGATTATTATGTGTTGATGTGAGATTTTGTCCGGCTGATCTGAGCCGACAAAGCTCCTTCGGTGGGCCGCGCGCATCATAAGGAGAGAAGAAATCTTTCTGGGGCTTATTTTCAAAAGGACTCACCAATGTTTAAGTCAGAAGATGAGGCGCTAGAGGGAGAAATAATGAGTTGGGGGTTTTTAATCCATACCTTTTCAAGGGGTTGTTACCTTGTATCTCAGTTCAAGTGAAGTGGCCAGCTTTCCAAGTGCGGGCCATTTACTCTCGGCCTTGCACTTTTTGGGTATTTTTAGAAAAATGATTTTCAATCATTCATTTTTCATGGAATAAACGCACCCTAACGGTGCTTGAGTGACAAAAAGACACCTAAAAATGACCTATTGCTTGAGTGCCAATGGGAAAGTACAAAAAGAATCTTAAAACTATTGCATTAGTATCAATTTAGTCATAAATCTTTCAAGTGGATCAATTTAATCCATCCGATTAATTCTGACAGGAAATCCTAACATGGAGGGCGGTCGGCCTATATGGCACAACGACTCTAATGTGAACAATTGTTATAATTTTTTAATATTTTGTTCTCTTTGTTTTAGTAACTCTCGTCAATGATGATTGCCGTAGGCATGGCCACGGACCGGGTTTGGCTTGGAACGGACCAGGAACCGGCGGTTCAGGGCCGATTCTGAACCAAAAAAAGTTGGGATAAAAAATGTAAAAAAGAGAAAGAGATGTTGCTTGAAATGGCTCTTTCCCTTTGAATCTATTTTTTATTATAATTTTTAACCATCATAAATACCCCTCCCCATCTCTCTTTTTTCCACACAAATTCTCTCAATCCACTCAATTCTTTTAGAAAAAAAAAAACAAGTGAAAGTAGAGCTAGTGGCTAAGGCAAGAACAAGGTGGGGGATCTAAGTATCCTCTTAATCCTCGTGATTATGAAGATTGAGCAATCGATGTTGATGTAGATGACGAAATCAACATTTTTTTCAATATGGAGCAAGTCCAAACGCAAGAAAGTCTTCATCATCTTATCGGTATCAAAGAGATGTCAATAACAAAGGAGTTAGAGTGAAAATTTGCATCCGACGTATGGGACCACTTCATGCAAGACGGAAAGATTTGATATAGGTCCAAAAATGTATGATGTACTTTGTAAATATTGTCGGATAATATACGAATATACATGTGGAGCAGGATATGAAACATTTAAACGGTATCTTAGTGCGAAACATCCAATTGAAGCGGGAAATGAAACCAAGCAACAATAAATTTTCTGATACGACAATCCTAACACTCCTTCTTTATTTCGTTATAATGAAAAAAATTATAAAGAAAAAAAAGTAAATATATTTCCATTGAACATATATCATTTAGTTTTGGTGAAATATTTGGTTTTAACCAATTTATACAAAATGCATGTACTTCACAAGCAAAATGTGTTCCTAGAAATACACTTATATTCATAGTTAAAGATCTTTATAAAAAATGAAAAAAAAAAGATTTACAAAACTTTTTGATGAATTTTAATGGACGAGTGCATGTAGGTAGCGATATTAGAGCGATCATTGGCAAGTTCCTTTTATATGGGCATGGCATGTTATTGGATAGAGGATAATTAGAATATTCAAAAAAGAATTATTTATAGATTAATTAGAGTTTTTGATGATAGGCATACGAAAAATAATATTTGTAGATTAATTAGACAAATTTCAGAAGAATATTATTTTCTTAATAAAAAATTTTCAATTGATTTTGATAATGCCGCAGCAAATATTGCTTCAATTGTTGAACTAGAAAAGATTTGTAAATCCATTTTTAGTGAACAATTGTTTTCACCTTACATATGATTGTCATGTTTTAAATTATGTGCACACGATGATTTACAAACTCTTGATATTTTTCTCGACCCAATAAAAATAGCAATTCAATTTTCATGGAAACATTCGCAAAAAATGAAAGAATAGTTAAAATTTTGTAGAGCAAATGGAAAAAGACCAAAAATATTTTCAAGAGATATTCCAAATCGTTGGAATTCTACTTACGAATTGCTTAATGAATCTTTTGCATATAAGTATTTATTATGTGCATTTATTTCAGATAATATAAATCAAATTATTTTATATCCACAAGAGTGGAATATTTACAATTTTTGTTAGATAATGATGCAACTTATATTTTGTCCAATGTTTGTTATTTTAAACACATTTATTTTTAATAGAGTGCATTAATATTATTTGAGTTTTTGAAGAAAATGAAAATGATAATAAATTACGTGACACTCTATTATAGCAATGCAAACAACATGGCTACATTATTGTAGCGAAATTCCTATTATTAGTTTAGTTTCTTGTGTTTTTTTATCTACATTGTAAATTAGATGGTTTAGGTGATCATTTGAATCTGCATTATGAATGTTTACATTTAGTTGAGGGGGTAAATATTAGAACTATATAAATAATGGTTAAAAATGCAATAATATAATTGCATAATGAATTTTCTAGTAAATATAATCTAGGTGATAGTGGATCTTCTCAATATAATAACATATAAAGTGGGAACATAGGTAAAATTAGTAGAGAGTGCCAACTTCTATTGCATAAGTAAAAAAAAAGCAAAAGGGAACAATAAGAAGTAATTCTGACATAGAGAGCTATCTAACAATTTCTTTCGAGTTTGATGAATCTGAAGGCATCACAGATTTCATAATATTAGATTGGTGAAAGAAACATTCAACTCAATATTCAATATTTGCTCTCATAGCAAAATAAATTTTATCAAGCCCTTGTTTGACAGTTGCGGTAGAACAAGCATTTAGCGCTAGATGTAATATTTTGGACAAACCATGTTTCAAGATTGGCTCCGACTTTGGTGAAGTTTCAAGCTTGTGTTGATAATTGGACAAAGGCTCAATATAGACAACAAGAGATATATCGCAATAATGAAGCCGATTTTTTTGATGACTGAGATACCACTACCTGTGCCGGTACGGGAATGGGTAGCAATGGTGGAGGATGAGGTAAATATGGAATTATCAAAGGTAAAAGAATTACAAGGGCTTTGATTCTTCTATCTCGAAGAAGATATGTAGGCACTTAATGATAATTAATTAAGTTTAAGCCTACTCTCCCTCCCTTTTTTCGTAAAAAAATTAATTATAATTATATTTGATAATTCATTATTTTCTTTTATATCATAATTCATTATTTGATAATTTGATATAATTTTATTACAAATTCATTACAATTTGATTTTTAAACTCAAAAACCAAAATTAGAATCGAAAACGGTGTTTTCATTTCTAATTCAAAATCAGAATTGGGCTCAAAACTGGCCCAGAATCGTCGATTCAAAATTGAAACGGAAACTGCCCCTTGAGGGCTCAGTTTCAATTTCCACTAATCTTGGAACCGGAACCGTCGGTTCAAGAACCAGAGTCGACGGTTCCCAGCCCGTGGCCATGCCAATCATTGGCAGCAACCTTGCTGGCTAGAGGCAAGGGCATTAGTAAGGGCATTAGACCCTTGCTTAAATCCAGGCAAGGAGGCAAGGCATCGAGGATCGGTGATTGTTGGATGGCTACCTTATCGACCCATAGTTGAAAGAAAAGAAAAAAAAGTAAAAAGGAAAGTAAAGGAAATAATTAAAGAAAAATTGAAAATTTTAGAAATTTGTTTATTTCAGTGCGATCATGCTAGATTGGACGGCCAACATCCATATTAGCTATTTCTGACCAAAATTGTTCGAACGAACTAAATTGACACAAATACAAAATATTTAGGACCGAATTGGTAATTTTCCCGTGACAAAAAGATTAAAACTTTATCAATATATTTGGCTTATCTTCTTCTTTTCCCATTTTTTCTTCCCTATTAATTTTAAATGAGACTAGCGACTTTAGTCGCAGACATTGCGATTCTTGCTAGATTTGTAAAGAATTACCAAAAAAAGTCTTAAACTTATTGCAATTCCGTTAATTCAGTCTATTTTTCAAGCTGGCCCTGACGTAGACTTTTTAAATAATATTTTACTGATATTTGAATTATTCTTCCCCTAACTCAGGATCGATAAGGGTTGTCTGTCACAGGCGAGGGTGAAGGCGTGCGATCCATTGCCCCAGATTTGGCAAGGATCATGATGGTCTCACCTGATTTGGGTGAGCGAGGTCATCTCAGCCCCCGCCAGCCCTAAGTTTGGGGGAAGAAAAAGTTAAAAAAAAGAATCTCTATAATTTAATAGAATTTTCAAATTCTTTTGAATTCTATTTTCTTTCAAAAATAAAAAAAGAAATAAAATATTTAATAATGAATAGGATTCAAATACAAATAGAATGAGTAAAAATTTAAAAAGTTCAAAAAATTATTAAAGTGTTATTTAAAAAAGTTCACGTCTACACAGGCAGTATGTCAGCATTGACCGGTCAAATTAGACTAAAGTAGCACATATGTATAAGATTTATGACTGAATTGATGAAAAAAAAAGTTTAGGACTCAATGGGCATAATTGCAGTAGATTTAGAACTTTTTTTTGGTAATTTTCTTATGATGGCCTCGCCAAATCTACTCATGGTCGTGTCTCAGGGCGAGGTGGCCATCACCTAGATCCGGGAGGAAAATAAAAAAAAATACAAAAAAGGACAAGAAAAAGAACATTAAATATTATTCACATCGGCTTCAGTCGTGTTTTGTAGAACGTCCGGTAGCCACATCAATGATTTCAGAGTTAAAATTGATCGGATGTACTACATTGTCAGAGTAGCTATATTGAGATTAAGATAAATTATTCAGTTTTGAGACCTTGCTACCATATGCAAATTTTCATATTCTGATTTCTTTCCACTGATCATGCTAATTTGTTTCTAATAGTTAGGTTTTGTCATCTTACTGGTTTTGATTCGATTCGCATTTTGATTTTCTTATGCACTTCCTTGTGAAAGTTAGTGTTCCCTGCATATAAATATTGGATTTCTTCCATTTACTACGCACAGTGTATTAAAGGTGAGCAAATCGGATCGCTCGGATTGGAAATCGCTCTAACCGGACTGAACTTGTGGTCCGATTCTCTATTCCAGATGGGTCCAGTCTGGTTTCCAATTCTTAGTATTGGAATCAGTGGCTGGACGATCCGACTTCGGTTCCAGGGACATAGCACAGTACCGATCAATTTTTTTTTAAAATAACCGTAATGTTTATTGTTTAGGGTTTGCTATGTCTTTTGTTTCTTTCTTTGCTTCATTCAACATATTCTTTATGTACTTCATTTATTTCGGGGCCTTCCTGACAAGGATGGGTGTGTTAGTTCATGATTGCTAAAGATGTCTGGATTTTTCATAGTCTTTTGAGAAGGCCCTATCAAGATAACAGACGTCAGTTGTCTTCTAGCACTGGCAGCGTGGACCTTGATAATCCTCCCCCCTAGTCCTTTGACATCCACATCTGCCATGAGGTAGTTGCATGTTATTATCTTGCTAGAGCTTCTTGAAAATATTAATCGATGAATCCTAGAAAGGAGAAAGATACTCTCTATCTTGGGCACATGTAGAAATTTTTCGTGTTATTAGTTCCTTGAAACTGATTGAGATCCAGATTCGGATTGATTCAGTCATGTTCTTGGTTCCTAGGGTGGATGGTTTGGTCCCTGATTTCGGAAAATGAGAACCGAGATCACCGGTTTGATTCCCGATTCTTGAGGGAAAATGAATCGGATCGGGAATCGATCACCCCTCCGGTGTATAGCTTATAATGAATATTCATTTTCATTGTAGAATAGGATGTAATCACTGATCTGGTGGGCTGATGTCTCCTGTACTTTTTCGATGTTGATTCCGTTTTATATCACTCTCTCAAATTTAAATGATCGCACCAAAGGACTTTCGAAATATATGTTTACCAAACGACATTTCTCTTAGAGTTGCTTTTCGAGACACTTTTCAATTATAATTTATCAAACAGTTTTTACATTTTCCCAAGTCCCATTTAGAAAGCCTTACCAACACGGAGCCTAAATTGACCAAATTAAAAGCTGTACAGTTGAATTGACATAAGTGCAACTTTAATTTTTTTTAATTTATAATTTTCCCAATTATAAAGGCATATTATTCTATTTTCTTTGTATTTGTTGTTCGAGCATTCATTTGCGCAAAAAAAATGAATTTTTGGTGTAAATATGCTCTCGTGTATCTTGAAAACCAAATCTATTTATGTAAATCAATTGGGTGCCTGCATAAAACAAAAGTATGCGACGACAATTAAGTTGCTTGCAAGCGTTGCGTGCTAGTCATCTATACTGTTAATGTTAAATGAACGTAATAAATCAGAAATTTGGAATTATCATTTTTGTAAGTTGGCATTTCTCTTTTAGGTCAGAATTTGGATTTATATCCTTTTTAATCCAGACATTCAAGGCAAAGTGCCAGTAAAAAGTGTGGAAAACTTGTTCAACAAGCCCTAAACCTATGGTACGATGGCAAATTCAATTTTAAGCTTTTTAATTTGGCCAATTTAATTTTAAACCTTCTGATGATTTATTAATGTAGTAATTTTGGCTAATTTTGGCCAAAAATTACCAATGTTGATATCGGCTGTCTTACATGGCACGATTAGTGGCAACATGGATTTTTTTATTAATATATTTATTAATATATATTCTGATTTTCTTTTGGCCAGACTCCATTTCATGAATTTTAGAACGGACGCTCGTTGGACATAGTTCATACTAATTGCAGGTTATAATAGACTTCTCTGAGAAAACACTTCATTAAAAGAATTCAGTTTGGGACACTGTATGCAAAATTTAGCCAACTACGTTTTATATAATTTGCTTAATTTTTTTTTCTCTTTTTCGATTTTCCATGTATACCGTCTTCCCAAATATAGTTAATAAATACAGTTATGAACTAAAGGTGGTTCGACGGGGGAAAAAAAAACTAAAGGTGGATTTTATGGTCCTGTGGGCTCAAATATGGCAGTGCACACATGTACGATTTGGCCCATCAAAATTAGATGAAACAATGGACACAGCTGAAATGATGTAGACAGCAGATTAAGTCGGTTAACAAGTGATTTTCTACAACGGCTTGGAGCAAAATTCATCAGCACCGAGAGGTAAAATTGGTTTCTAACTTATATACGGTTGGTTACTTAAAGATGACGGAGAATGGTCAGTAATTCAACCACGTGTATTAGCACAGTAGTAAGTTTTTAGTAAAATAACGAGTAAATGATATAGATGGTCCTCGAATTTTGGCCCAATATATAATGCAGTCTCTGATTTTTTACTGAATATGCAATGTCGTCACTAACTCTTAATTTGTTCAATGTGATTCATGAACTTTATTATATATTCAATTTAGTTACTGGATAGTATGAAGATATTCAATGTTATTTCTAAGCTTAAATTAATAGGAGAACAACATTGAACATTTTCATATAGTCTAGGGACTAAATTGAACACATACCAAAAGTTCAGGGATCACATTACATAAATTAAAAACTTAGAGACGATTTTGGACATTTGGATACAGTTTAAAAATCATATCGAACAAATTTAAAGTTCATGGACCATATTGCACATTAGATCGAAGCTCAAAGACGATTTGTGTCATTATCTCCAAAACAATAAATGTTTCTATACCTATAATCAGTAACGTTCATTGGTGATGACTGACGAGTAACTCTACTAATTATACTCTATTTGTTCCATGAAAATTGAATGATTTAAAAATAGTTTCCCAAAAAATAATCGCCTACACAACTATATATATATACATATATATAGTAAGCAAGTCAATTGAAAAAAAAAATTATTTTAAGAAAAATGAATTATTTAAAAATATTTTTTCAAACAAATAATCATTTGCATCACCTGAAGTAATTGGTGAATGACAAATATTGTCAATATCTATAACAATTTATATCAAAACATATTTTTTGGACGATGAAAAGAATTTGTATCCTTCATTTTTGTAAGCGACAGACTCAATTATTTTTAGGGAAATATAATTTTCAAATAATTATTTTTCACAAAATAAATTGAGCCTTTGATTTTTTTTTACTAAGTAAGCAACTGTTCAACTATAATCAACGAGAAGCAGGAGATTATATGTCTTCTACAAACCCAAGTTATTTAAAAATCACAAATCAGGTTTAGACTTGGGCATCACAACTGATTCTCATCAGGAGATTTGCACTGCTCATTCCAAGAAAGCATGCCGACCCTCCTTCCAATCTGAATATTAAGGGCCACATTAACCTAATAAACTTAAGCTCATGGCAGACTGGCAGTCTAGAATTACCCAAAATTAGAGTATTGGTCCCTTTCGTGACTCGTGGTAGGTCAGAATCTGACCTATCATCTTGCTTGGTTTATTTGGTACGATGAATATATCATATGCTCGAAAAGTTTAGTCATTATATTTCTCATTTTTATACCTACAAGTTGAGCAAAACGTGACCCAACCTGTACAAAATATCCAATTGTCTATGTGTATTAATACAAAAATATTCCGAATGCATGTATACATATAGGCACAATGCAAGATATATCATCTATATAATTAAAGGCCCCACGAGAGCCACATTAATTATAACAAATATACAGGATAAATGTCTGCTCGTCAACCATAATATCAATTTATTTAGTTATTTGTTTATATATATTTTTTAAGAGTATTCTCATATTATTGAGAGACGAGCAGATGCACGAGGTGCAATTCATTGACGAATTTGCTGAAAGTATACTAATGTAGCAAAGGGATCATCTGAGTCATCTGGCTCTGATACCGACAAATGAAACTGCAAAACCTCTTTTTTCTTCTTTTCTTTTTTTGGGTTCTCTGGCTTAATTTAGCTTATTAGTCTGATTATTAAATTTTGTCGCTGGACAAGGTATTGGACCGTGCCCGATTGACATATATCGGCTGGTTTAGGAGAGAAAAAAAAAAAATACTGGCCTGTGATGTCCGTCGGGCATAATTCAGCTAATATAATAGGAAGAAGAGCATGATGTATTGTGATAGGATGATGTATTGTGGTGGGGTGTAAGGAGAAAAGATTGGCATGGACCGAAGGCGATGGCGTGCGCGTTCTGTTATTTCTAAACAATGCATGTTATTTTATTTGAATAATTATAGCCCTTTTTTACACACAAAAAAGAATGAACAGAAATATTCATTTACTTTATCATTCTATAGATGTGATAACTATTCTAATCATATTTTGAGTCATTAGATTGATATGGCAGTCTTTTTATTACCTCGTTTCGACGTCGGACAATTTAGTAACAATGTTACGCTTCTTATCTATACACGGAATTTACATCATTAATTTGAAACCGGTAAGGAGACGAACTTATTGGACACTAGTTTCATTGTGATCTTGATAGTTTGGCTTGGATTTGGATCAAATTTTATTCCACCTCTTAGAAAGAAAAGAACTTAAAAGCAAATACTTAATATTAATAGCATTGCGATATATTTATACAAAACCTCTACCATTACCGATAAATTTACCGCGCGGATCAAGTATGTGTTAACAGAGAATCCCAAAAATTCCTACCAGCTCCTAGTAAAAATGCAACGCATACATGGCTTCACTTGCCTTCGCCTCCCTCAGACCAAATTGTTGTCGCAGCAACGGAAAATCACAGAGGGGGATCCAAATCCGGGCGCCGTTAACGTGCTCATCTAGAGTGCTCGATTTCACTAAAAGAATTTATTAAGCCGGTAAGATGAGACGCTTACGAGTACATTAACTACTTCTTTTAGGCTCTAATGACGCTTCATAACTCACACGTCACTTGTGCATTCTAACACTCATTCTTATCATCATACGGATAAGCTTGTCCATGAATCATCAACTGCGGATTAACAATGTATCTGGCTTCTACGTTGAATTCGTGTTGTCGCTTAACATCTTAATTATTGAAAGATGCGAAACGTGATTCTTATCTTGATTTTATTTTAGTTTCGATCGAGTCACAAAGTTGAGTAGCAGTTATCCTGTTACGTAGAATCAAGCGATCGAACAATAAAAGACAAAATAAGAAAATAAATCGATAATAAAAGACAGAACAAGAAAATAAATCGAACACCAGATGTACGTGATTTGGTCGTAGAGACTTACGTCCACGGGAAAATTACCAATAAATTTCATAATAGATCAAGCGATACACGGAGATTACAAATCATACTCGAATCATTCAAACACTTTAAGTGTTTTCCAAGCCCCAATTACATCCAATAACGTGCATAATGTTTAGACTCCAATTCCTAGCGAAATAATCTCTCAATCTCACAAAATAATTATACACAAACCTTACTTTGAGATTTATTGCTTGAACATTAATCTTCTTGGATGTAATTCACGGATATCACGCCATTAACATCTGCTCACACGAACTTGAAGTCCAACCTCAACTTCAATGGCAAATCAGGACGTGAATATCTACACGGCGACAACCCTTGCATTCTGACCCAAGAAAGAATATATATCACCATAAGGGAGAAGTCCATGTAGGATTAGGAAATAAGGTCCAAATTGGGACTTTCCCTTTTTTTTATCCCTTAAGATTCCTCTTCCCAATCGGCAACAAAGTGCACGATAGCCTTTTCCTTCTCTATGTGCTCTCTTCACCGTAAAAGTCGAATGACACTCCAATGTGGAAATATCCAAAAGATACCATGCTCCAACTTAAATAAAAGTTCGTTATTCGGATTAGTTCAATTTTGAACTTTATAATCCAATTCGGGTGAATTTGTTCAACCGGCTCAAAACTCGAGACATATTTTAATAATCTCTACCTTAGTTCGACGTTTGAACCAAGTCACAATTGCTTCGCTAGTACTTTGAACTTCACTGCTACTCTCCCACAGCCTCAATTGGCTCAACCGCCACAAATGTCATCTAAATCCAAGTCGCACTTGAACTTTGCCATAATCGAGGACCTCATCAGAGCACCAACTGTATATATACATTTAACTACTCTACAAGGAGTTTATGATATAAACTTATTAACCACAGATAAAGCAAAACCATCATTGCATCCATATATATATCAGGAGACCGAACACGGACCTTGTCAATATCAACAGTTATGAAAACTGTTGGCTCTCTAGGCTCCACCTCACTATAAGCACAATCTGTATCAATTACTATGCTAGTACTTACCATATCAGGAGTTTCTAGTTGCAACTCTACTTCAAGATGAACACCGTCCAGATCCATTTGAACACTGCTATAATCACTCATGGTCTGAAGTATTGGAGACTCGTCGAATGTAACTTATCTGCTAATAACAGGTGAATTTAATTCAGGGCTCCACAACCGATAACCACATTCACTTTGTGCATAGCCTAGGAACATGCATTTCCTTGCCATTCCATCGAGCTTATTATCACTAACTCGAACATAACATGGGCAACCAAATATTTTAAGAACAGAATAATCAGCAACGTTACCTGACCGCACTTTTTCGGGAGTCTGACATCCAATCGCAGTTGATGATGATCTATTCACCAGGTAGCTCGACGTACTAAGCGCATCCACTAGAAATCTTCTAGCCATGCTAGCACTAGAGAACATTTTGTGGGCTGTCTCTAGTATCGTTCTACTCATCAACTCTACAATACGTTGTGGTTCATTGGCACTAGTGTAGTGTCTCACTATGTCTTTCTTCATGCATAATTCATTTAACAGTTTTGAGCAAAACTCCATGCTTTTATTAGTCTGCACATGCTTGATTATTTTTCCAGTCTCCTTTTCTATCAAAGCTCTCAATTGCCTAATCTTGACAATAGCATCAAACTTGTGCCTAAGCACAAATACCTAGGTCCTCCTCGATTAGTCATCAACAATTGTTAGCATATATCTAGCACTCTTCCTCGATGGAAACCGCGACAACCCGCAAACATCCAAGCGAAGTAATTTTGCAATTTCAGTGATGTCTTTGATAGCCACACTAAACTGCACTTTTCGCCATTGATCCAAATCATGGCACCTGCATACATTCAACTTATTAGTCATATAACCACACCATAAATTACTTATAATTAGAACCTTTAGGCTTCTCGCTAATGCTCTGCAAACACATATGCCATGATTCTGACTATCGTATAGATGCATTCAATGCCTCTGCAGCGAACTCTGCCATTGTTTCACTTTGAAGCTCACACAGGCCATTATATTTGATTCCTTTCATTATCACCAAGGCACCTCGAATAACCTTCAAAATTTCACATTTTGAAGTGTACTAGTACCTAGTTGAATCTAGGGCACTCAAGGAAATCGGATTTTTCTTCAACTCTGGAATTGTTTAGCTCCAATCAATGTCTTCACGATACCGTCATGCATTCTGATTCTAACATTACCAACACCTATTACATTGCATTCAGCGTTGTTTCCCAACTGTCTCTTACTACTATCAATACATTGATAAGTAGTAAATTAGTTCTTAACAAACAATCAGAATCCATAATCCATCCATTAAATGATGAATCCTCAGTGACAAATAAGACAACATTATCCGAATTACTATAAGCTATAGCTGCGACATCATCTGCAGACTCAATTCTAATTCCTTTACCCTTTTCATTCTTCAGCTTAAAGCAATCCCTTCTAAGATGTCCCCCTCTTGTCACAGTTTCAACAGACAACACCACCAGTCCCAGAATGACTGCATCTATTCATGTTCATACTATTTCTGCTAACACGAATACTGGCTCTTCCTATATTTTCACCTACTAAAGCAGTAGATACAGATTCGCCATAGTCTCTTTTACGGATGTCCTCACTCAGAGTTAGATATCAAATCACATCAAATGTCAAATTTGTTGATCCAAAAGAATTACTAATGATAGTAACAATAGTATTCTAACTATCAGGCAATAGGGATAATAGAATCAAAGCACGTGCTCATCTTCAAAGTCAATAGCAACTGAACTTAATTGATTAACGTTTATATTGAATTAATTGATATGATTAGCAACTGACGCACCTTCGCTCATCTTCAAATTATACAGACGTTGCATCAAATATACCTTGTTGATCACAGAGGGCTTCTCATACATATTCGATAAGACTTTCATTAAACCCGCAATGGTTTTCTCTTTGACAATATTAAACACAATATGATGAGCCGACATCAGTCGAACAACATTCATAGCTCGTCTATTGAGCAATTCCCAATCAACTTGCTTCATCATCTCTGATTTTTCCCCAAATAGGGGCACGTGTAACTTCATCTGATATAGGTAGTCCTCTATTCGCATCTTCTAGAAACCAAAGTACTTCCCTATAAATCTATTGATTTTCACTTTTCCTTCTTCAGTCGCCATTTATTCGCTTCAACTCAAGCAAGCCTAGCTCTAATACAGATTGTTACGCGAAACCAAGCAATCAAACAATAAAAGACAAAACAAGAAAATGAATCGGACACCAAATGCACATGATTCAATCGTAGAGACTTACGTTCACGGGAAGAGCAGCAACAAATTCCACCATAAATCAAGCGATGCACGAAAATTACAGATTACACTCGAGTAGCTCAAACACTCTCAGTGTTTTCCAAGCTCTGCACATAGTGTTTAGCCTCCGATTCCTAACAAAAGAATCTCTCAATCTCATAAAAGAATTATACACAAACCTTACTTCGAGATTTATTGCTTGAACATTAACTCTTCTTGGATGTAATTCACGGATATCACGCCATTAACATCTGCTCACATGAACTTGAAGTCCAACTTCAACTTCAATGGCAAATCAGGACGTGAATATCCACACAACGATAACCCTCACATTCTGACCCAAAAGAGAATATATATAGGCAAAAGTACAACAGAAGTGCCAATATTTGTGTACGGAGATCACTTTAGTATCAATATATATTTTTAGATCACTTATGTGTCAAAACGAGAAAAAAACGATCACGTAAGTGTCAAGTCGCCGGAATTGGCATTAAAATGATCCTTTTTTGGATCACTTAATTGTCAATTTTTCTAAAAAAAGGATCACTTAAGTGTCAATTTCGGAAACTTGGCAACTAAGTGATCATTTTTTTATCCGATTTGATACTTAAGTGATCCAATAAAGGCACTCAAGTGATCTCCGTAAATAAATATTAGCACTTCCGACGTACTTATGCCTATATATACATAGAGAGAGAGTGTGTGCGCGCGTCCGCGCCACCGTAACAGAAAAGTCCATGCAGGATTAGGAAACAAAGTCCAAATCGGGACTTTGCTTTTATTATTATTTTTTTTTTTTTCAGATTCCTCTTCCCAATCAGCAGCAAGGTGCACGATAGCTTTTCCTTCTTAACGTGCTCTCTTCGCGGTCAAAGTCCAACGACAGTCCAACATAAAAATATCCAAAAGATGCCACACTCCAACATAAAAACAAGTTTGTTATTCTGATTCGTTCAATTTTGAACTTTATACGCAATCCAATTCGGGTGAATTTGTTCGACCGGCTCAAAAATCCAGACATATTTTAACATATCCCACCGTGCATGCTTCTAAGAACAATGCTGACGGATAGAACGGTGAACCAAATGCAGAAAAAAAAGACCAACTTGTATAAGTAAATGCTCCTGGTCGGTACTTCGTTAAATAATCATGGAGGGGTCGTGACCGGTCGAAAATACATGGGCCATCTTGAACTTTTTAAGGCATCATTTTGAACATCTAATATAATTTAAATTTAAGACAAACAATCCTACATCATTCCACGGGAGACATCCTAAATTAATTTCAATTATGCCCACTCAATCATGATTTGTTTTTAGCCAATCGAATCTTAAACTTATTGCATTTGTCTCAATTTAGTTTATCTGACTAATTTTGGCTAAAAATTACTGACATAGACACTGGCAGCCTTACGTGACATGATCGACGCTGATGTGGACAATTTTAATAATATCTTGATATTTTTTCCAATTTTTATTTTCCTTTTTCTTTTCTTTTCTTTTTCTTTTTTCTTCTTCCCTTCTTCCTTTAGCAATTTTTAATGGTCGCCGAGGTCCTGCGACTAGCTAGAGAAAGAAGGAAAAAAATGAAAAGAAAAAGAAAGAAAACAAAAAAAAAGGAAAGATAAAAGAAAAAAATTCAAAAGAAATAAAAAAAAGTATTATTAAAAGTTGTCAACATCGTCCGTGCCGCATAGGACGGTCGACATTCATGTCGGCAATTTTATATCAAGATTGATAGAATGGATTGAATTGACACAGATACAAAAATTCATTTGGCAAAAAAAAAAAAAAGAGTTTAGGATTGAACATGCATAGTTGCAATAAGTTTACGATTATTTTTGTAATTCTCCGTCATTTGATCATCAAATAAGATATACAACATCCAATAACATATAGAACATTTTATTCTTGTGTGGTACTTTCTTTTGATTGCTTAAATTCCACGATTATGGTCACAACTACTACTCTTCAAAAGTACTGAATTTTCACATGAATTGAATCTGCAATAGCAGAGAATGAGTTCTAGAAAACATATTTAAAAAAAAAAAGGTTTAGAAATCTCAACCTCATACTTCACATGTGCAAGTAAACTAGATTTTTTTTTTTTTTTACTTGTCTAATATAAAAGGCTGAGTCACTGGCCAACTTAACGTCGTTTGTCCACGTCAATAAAACTAAGGCCAGTCGAGCAATGGTATTCGCCACATTTTCATGTTGTTAAGCAGATGCTTCCCGATGCTGAACGTACGCCACGCTTTCATGTGTTAATCAATAGGTTGTTGATGATTATGCACGCCTTGTTAGGATTAGTCACACAAAAATAACTAAATAAAAAATAAATGCAAAAAAGAGAAATCGAAAAATAAAGCTTATCCCAATCCATCTTTAAATTAGTACAACATTCAACCGGTGATTCTATTATAATCAGCACATTTCACTTCTCTGTTACAATTCTCAACTACAAGAGAAAGAGATTATATATAACAGTATCATTCATGCACCCAAACCCAAACTATCAATAAAATACGGATTTAAATTATTAAAAGTTATCTGAGTTTTGGAGGGCACTTACCCCTTAGACCCCGCTGCAGCGACTTGTAAATATAGTATAGTTTCAATCAGCTGAACTAAATCACTAAAATGAGACTTACAATAGATCAGTTTCCAAGGGATAGAAGAACTTTTACTCCTTGCTTCTTCCTCGGTGGCTTAGCAAATCAATGGTTCTAAAACAACCCAGCGCCAGCAGACATGTTCTTCATGCAAAAGAGGCAACACATGGCAGTCCCAGATGGAAACAAAAACATTTACTCAGGAGGCTTATCGGTAAAGTCGATTCACGTCGCCTTTCGCTCCACATGCTTAAGTGTGGTCGGGTTCTCTATTAGGATAAGCCCCAAACTAATTAAACAGGAAAAAGGTCAGATCTGAAAGCAGACAATGCACATAAAACTCAATGCAACGAGAACGAAAGTGTTAAAGGTGATGTCTTGTTATGTTAATTATATTGTTGTCACCGTTGTCATCAACAGCCTCCGCGTAGTGACAGGTCCAACTTCATTGGCCGCTGAACTGTTAGACTCCCCACATCCAGAAAGTCAACAATTGGGTAACCATTATAATACTCTCTGGATTGAATAAACAAAGCGTTGAGCTCCATAGTTTGTGCATACATGCCATAAACGTGAAGCCTTCGTACGTTTAATACTCGAGTTCCGTCCGCTCCAGAGTATTTAAACCCGAAAAAGTGCCTCCTCCTCCTATCATTTCGGGAACACTCAAACAGAAAAGGGTGGTGAGTTCTCTCAGAAAAACAAAGTTAGCGGATGAGATGACCAAGGTTCATTCTTTGGTACCGATTGCCACTGCTGATGCTTCTTGTTCTTCACATATGACCCCGAAGAGAGAAGCTTTCACAGTGTGGATGAAGTCGCTCGTCATGCAAGGAAATGGATGCACCGTCTTCGATCAGAATGGTGAGATCGTCTACCGTATAGACAACTACGAAAAGAAGGGTAGCAGAAAAGTTTTTCTGATGGATCTTCGCGGAAAAGTTCTCTTCACCATAATTCAAAGGGTATAGGCTATGTTTCTTTTCACTTAGTAGTCAACTAGATAACTTCAATTACTATGTGAACTATAGGACTGAGGCTAATGACAGATATTAATACAGAAACTTCGAGTTCTCGGGCGCTGGGAGGGCTACAAAGGTGACGAACAGGATGTTGAGGACGGAAAACTGTGGTTTCGCGTAAAAAGAGGTTGTCCCATCTTCAAAAGGAGATCGTCCTGCCAGGTTTCTGTGCACTGCGATAAGGGTGAGCACACCTTTAACATTGAGAGTGTGGCGGGTAAATCAGACTTCAGAATAGTCGAAAGAACGGGCGGTCTGATTGCAGAGGTTAGCCTCTTCAGACATTCGAACACTCTCAATCTAGTCTACCTAATTCCTTTTCTCTCAAACTAATAATGTGCCTTTACATTGATGATTTTCCAGGGAAAGAGGAAGCAGTCATCTTCTGGAGTATACCTAGGACATGATGTTTTGACTTTGTTTGTGGAGCCTGAAGTTGATCAGTCACTTGTCGTGGCTCTTGTTGCCGTTTACGGATCAATGCATCGGAGAATGTGATCTAATCTCGACATAGCAAGAGAGGCGAGTCCACTGGACTTCGCCTTCCTTTTTTCTTTTGGGTCCGATGAGCAGTCTTTTCACCCGATAAAAAACAAACAAGGAGAGAGTTCTTGCAGAATACTGTACATTCTGTGATCCACAAGAAGTGGAGCATATGGAAATGAGTCAGGCTTGAGATCTCTGAACAGATAGACTACCTCGTTTTACTTTTAATTCAAGCAACCTAGGAATAAGATCATCTGATTTCATCCGCCGTTGCCGATGCTCCTGAAGACGAGATATTCTCTTCGTTCAGCAACATTCCCTGCTTAAAAGCTGTCTTTTGCTCATGAAATGTGCTGCATCCCGTGCCGTCACTGGCAATTTTCAAACAGAAACAAGAGAGGAATTCCCTACTTCATTCGCCTCTCTGATATGAACGACGAGGAATTTTCAAACTAGTGCTTAACATGACGGTTTTCACTAGGGTGTGACTCTGCAGAATGGAAAACAATACTTACACCGTAGAACAGAAGAAAAAAACAAGATGTCTCACGTAATTTAATCATTGTTTTCCTCAAATTTATACAGACAAGTTCAGCAAAACGTTGTCTATCTGTATGAGTACAAATATTCCGCCTGCACATTATATTTAAGATAACAGGGATATAATAAAAGGCAACACGAGAGCCATGACAGATGCACCAGGTGATATTTCTTGACGACATTGTTTATAATAATGTACCAAAGAGATCGTCTGAGTCATCTTGCTTTGATACGACCAATGAAACTTCAAATCCATTTTTAAAAAAAGAATTTTTGGTTTGGTTTAGTCGATGGATTAATTTATTTATTTTTGTTGCTTAATAAGATATTGGACCTTGCCCGATTGATATATGTTGGCTATTTCAAGGGAAAGTGTGATTCTCCTGGGATGTAATTCGCTTGATCTAATGAGGAAGAGTGCCTAATACCCAAAAAAATCCTTTAATTTTTGCAATTTTTTGGGTAATTTGTGTTAATTATATCCAGAATTTTTTTTTATAACCAAGGTGTTCGAGCCAGCTTGTGCGCATCAGCAACCCACTACCATGACCTCCCACTTAAATTAAGTGTGCTCAGCTGGAGAATCGAACCTAGGACCAGTGCACCTAATCACACAATCCTAATGACGTCCTAACCAACCGAGCTACCCGTAAGTGGGTATCTAGAACTTTTTTTGCCTCATAAAAAATCTCAAATTTGTACTTTTGTCCCAATTCTACCGTTCTAATATCCGAAAAGACCCTCAACTTTAGCATCTATCCCAATTATATCTAATTATTTTATCACCTAAAAAATATCCATTTTTACTTTTATCACAATTCTATTAGCCTTTTGTTCATAACACCGTTAATTAATCATGTGTAACTTGAATTATTTTTATCAAATTTCATAATAAATTTTCAAAATTTAAAAATAGTAGGTTTTAGAGATGGCGAGATTTTAAAAAGTTCGTTAGAATATCTCCATGTTTAGTTATTTTTTTTTTGCTGTTGAGTGCCGAAGAGAATACGAAATGTTCCATCTTAAGTGACTATATATATCTCTCAGTAATATATAAGAGAAACAGACAATAGAAGATAAATTTAGAAATTTTTCATGTCAGCTTTACTTATGTGTAATTCATTAATGACATGAAAATGCCACGTAAAATTAACTAATGATGATTATAGAAGAAAGGTTAGCAATGGTAAAATTGAGATAAAAGTAACAGTTGAAGTTTTTCTATGAGATAAAAAAAATGAATATAATATGTGATGTATACTAAAGTTGAGGTTTTTGCCAGTAGAATTGAGATAAAAGTAAAAATTTTGAGTAGAATTGAGACAAAAGTAAAATTTAAAGATTTTTTATGAGACAAAAAAAGTTTTGGATATAATTGTCATAAATACTAAAGTTAGAAGTTTTTTTGAGTATTGAGACTGAGGAAGAAGGCCTAATGTATTGTTGTGGGGGGTATAAGAAGATAAAATTGACATGAACCGAAAACGAAGGAGCGAATTCAGTTGATTGCGATCTTTATAGTTTGGTTCGAATATTCATGGACAGTTTTCCTAACCAATGAATTTATTACTCGGGCCTAGTGTGCGTGATACTCAAGAGCCCCCGAAAACCCGCACCAGCTACCCATGAAACGCGGTGCATACCTTCACTTGTCCTCGACTCTCCCTCGGGCCAACACAAGATCGCAAAAAGGGAGCCTAATCTGGGCACGTCAATGCACTGTGTTGAAATAACACAGGTAAGGTAGCTACAAGGAAATCCTAGATCTATATCTAAATATAGATCGCGAGATTAAACTCCCTAAATCTAGATCTAAATTTAAATCGGAAACTCTTGAATGCACATCGTAAACTGTGACATTATTTGGTATGGGAGTTCTTGGTATGTGAGTATTATGAATTTTGGCGATCAGCCGCTACAAGTTTATGGTATTGGATCTACTCTTGAAAGATGAGAGTGTATTTTTAGATACAGAATTTGATTAACTATTGTATTTTGGAAGTTTGAAAGGATTCTACGTAACTCCCTCAACTATCAATAATATAATCTTTCTTTTGAAAAAAAAAAAAAGCACTCATAGCGAGCACTCAATTTCACATTAAAAAAACTCATTATGCCGGGAAGATGAGACACTTATGACTAAGGGTGTCAATGGGCCGAGTCTCAGCTCGGCTCGAACTGAGCAGTACCGTGCTCAGGCCGGGCCGAATTAGGACCAACTTATTTTTTTTCTTTTCCTTTTTTTTGAATCAAAATTAATTAACAAACTCATCAAATAAAAAAATATAAAAATAAATTTAATTTAAAAGAAAAATTGGTATTAAAAAAAGTTTGGCACCGGGCCGGCTAGCCCGAGTACCAGATCAGGCCTGAAAATACAAGAAAATTTTCGAACTGAGTTGGGCCGGCCCGTTCGGCACGGGTACATTTAACACCCCTACTTATAACTTGATATCACTGTGAGGTAACTACATACTTCGTTTCCACCTTGAAATTTTTGGTGTTTCTTACTCAAGTGGATAAATGTAGTGTTAACTGGTGGGAAATTTAGCGAATGAGATGAATAATCTAACACTTTCTTTAAAAAATTATTTGCCTCACAATATCGTTAATGGTTGTAGGTAAAGATCCTTCATGACACAACAAAGACTCGCGAAAATATTAGATAGCAATTCTAATATTTTTCCAAGAACTCTCTATAAAAACAATCGAAAACAAAGGCTTCACTTATCTTGTTTTGAAAAGATTGAAAAATGGAAGTAGAAGTAATATACAATGAACAAAATTGAATATACAAAAAGAGAAAGAACCTTTTACGAAAAGACACATTGTTCCAAAAATGTCACAACTTTTCCCGTCTGACTTAAAAAACTGCTAACTCGGAATCAAACTTGACAGCTTTGGAAATGAAGAGTTGCAAGCATTAGACATAATTAATCAATTAAGATGCGAAATTAATATTAAAAAATAACCGCAACTCCATTAGAATTTAATTATTATTTTAATTTCGCAAAGAAAATAATAATAATGATATGATTGCTGATTAGTGTCAACGGGCTGCGCTCACGTGCGAAGTGCACCTATTAATCGTGCAACCGTGCATGCATGCATCAGGTTCTATCCCTCTTGACTATTTTTTTTTTTTTTTTACTATTCTATCCCTCTAACTGATAAAGTGTTTCATACTTTCGCTTCCATCCTACATGGGATGAAGTAAAATAGTGTTTGCTTTTGCAAACAAGCTTCAACGTTAACATCCACACAATATAGAATGACAGGAAACGTGATCCTCATCTTGGCGGCCAGTAATTTTGTTTTAGGTCGATCGAGTCAATTACTTCAGCAGCATATCGGAAAATACTGAAAATTATTGCTGGCGTATAGAACAGTGAGTGGATCTACAGAGCACGAAAGTGTGGTAATCCATATGATTAATTTGGAGGCTTATCGGCAAAGTCCATTTAGCGTCACCTTTGGATAAGCCTCCTGCTCATTGTACCCGAATAAGATCAGATCAGAAAGAGGACAGAACAAAAGTGTTCAAGTAATGTTTGTATATTAATTCGTAGCTCTCTGTCACCACTGTCATCAACAGCATCTGCATAATTACAAGTCCAACTGCATTTTCTGGTGAACTATTAAGACTCCCGGATCCAGAGGGTCAACAAATGGCAACCTTGATAATACCCCGTCATGATTGAATAAACAAGGACTTGAGCTCCATAATAAATGCATACATGCAATAAACGTGAAGCCTCAGGCAAGTTTTATTGCTTAGGCTTCCGTCTTCTCCGAGTATTTATACCCAGAATAGCGCCTCTTGCTCCGAAATGGGTGGTGAGAGATCTCACAGGAAAAGGCAAAGTTCAGTGGACGATTGAGATGGCCAAGGTTCATTCTTTAGTGTCAATTGCTCCGGCTGATGCTTCTTGTTCTCCATATGCGGTTCCAAAGGGAGAAGCTTTCACGGTGTGGATGAAGTCGCTCATCATGCAAGGAAATGGCTGCACTGTTTTCAACCAGAAAGGCGAGATCGTCTACCGTATAGATAACTACGAAAAGAAGGGTAGCAGAAAAGTTTTTCTCATGGATTTACGCGGAAAAGTTCTCTTCACCATAATTCAAAGGGTATAGGCTATGTTTTTCTTCATTTATAAGTCAACTAGATTTCTTCAATTGCCATATGAATTGTAGGACTGAGGCTCATGACAAATGTTAATGCAGAAACTTCGAGTTTTTGGGCGCTGGGAGGGATACAAATGTATCGAATCCGATGCGAATGACGGAAAACTTTGGTTTCGCGTCAAAAAAGGTTGCCCCATCTTTAAAAGGAGATCGTCCTGCCAAGTTTCTGTGCACTGCGATAAGACTAAGGCAAGATGTTTTAACATAGAGAGCACGGCTGGTAAATTGGAATTCAGCATAGTCAACAGAACAGGAGGTCTGATTGCAGAGGTTGGCCTCTTCATACATATGACAACTCTTATAGTCTAGTCCAGATACTTATTGTCTTAAACTAACACTTGCCTTTCTTTGGTGATTTTCCAGGGAAAGAGGAAGCAGTCATCTTCTGGAGTATGCCTAGGAGATGATGTTTTGACTTTGGCTGTGGAGCCTGAAGTTGATCATTCCCTTGTCGTGGCTCTTGTCGCTGTTTACGGATCAATGCATCAGAGAATGTAATCTAATCTTGACATAGTGAGAGCAGCTAGGCCACCAGGCCTTCCATTTTATTTTTATTTCGGCCAATGAGCAGTCTTTTTCCCTAACAAAGCACAAACAAGGCAGAGAGTTCTTGTACAATACTGTATATCTTGTAATAACACAAGAAGCGGAAAATATAAAATGAGTCACACTTGTGATCTCTCAACGAATGCACTCTCTCTTGTACTTTTAACTTCAGCAACCTGGTAATATCATCTAATCTCATGCAACATTGCAGATACTCCTCAAGACAATATATTCTCTTCATTCAGACATGTTGTGCTGTCTTTTAGAATGCAAATAGGAAAATGGAGGCACTCCCAACTTCATTGATCTCTCTCTGATCTGAACGACAACAAATTTCAAAATAGTGCTTCACTGACTGTTTTCAATAGGGTAGTGACTGGCACTGCAGACCGAAAAACAACAGATACACTGTGGAGCAGAACAAACAAAAAAAGATTAGCAATTACGAATCTTTCTTGCTTTCCGGCAAAGCTTAGTAGTGTTCTAAGATAAGGGCTTGTACAGGTTTTGAGATCTGAACAACAGCAGTGAAGCCGGAATGCTACAGGATAGAGGAAAAACGAATAAACACAGATTGATCGTTACTTCTCAAGACAAATACAAACAGTACCCCTAAATAATAAGTTTGCAGGGATAGAGACACGACCGACAAATTATGTATAAGCTAAACAGTTATTAACCCTGCATGAAAAATGAACAAATGAAAAACCTATCTGATGATGTATAAGGCCAGTCAGAGAAGCCAGCACTAAGAATAGGTATCCTAGATTTACTCTTATTGACCCTGATGCCTCATTTCTGGATTCTCAATGTTCATCCCCCGCGCTTAAACTGTACAATGTTCCTATCCATCTTTCAGTGAAAGGAGAAAAGAATCAATCAATTCTTTTTGGAGCCTTTTTGGTTGCACAGAGTCATGACAAGCTGTTGCCTTTCGCCTTCCACCTCAGCAAACATGAGACTCATCTTGGAATATTTCTTCTGCAGTTCCTTTTAGTTCACTTTCCATTGATTGATCTCTCTCCTTCATGGATTTCAGTTCTTTTGACAGATCTATAAAGCACTTCTATATTCAGATCCAATCATATGGTTCAAGAAATTCTAAGCAGGACGAGAGAGAAGCTGTATTTATTTTAGTGTCGCGAGATTGGCATCTTTTTCTCTTTTGAATTTGGCATTACACGTTAACTAGCAAACTTATGTTCCTAGCCAAATTTACGAGCACCAAATAGTTAGATAAAAGTGGTTGAGTTCGTCCAATCTACTTTCCAACTCTTCAATTTTGCTATTGAAACTCTTTTTCCTTCTCCAGAAAAGAATTCGTCAAAGCAGCTTCTTTCAACTTTACTTGATCCTGTCAGAAGCTACCATAAGTAAATGATGCACTGCATCAGCTCATTCTGAGTAATAATTGTCATCAGAAGGAAACAATCATTCAATCAAACTCTTGATAAGGTGATCAAAATGTTTGAAGCTCTAGAGAATGACGGTGACAACAGCGGAAAAAACATCAACCAAGTGCAAAGGGCACAGAATTCACCTCTAGCAACTTCAGTTTTTCCCTGAGATTTGAGGCCTCTTTATTGCTGCTAGCAAGTCGAACTACTTCATTGTTTCTTGTTGCATTCTCTGTTCCCTCAGAAATAGCTGCACGCCCATTGCTTTCCTTGACTCTTCTGTCAATGCCAATGAAGGGTTATCCTTATTTTTCAAGTCTCCCTTCAGCTGGAATATTTGCTTTCTCAGATTCTCCTCCTCTGACTTGTCCTCTACAAGCTAATTTTTCAAATCATTACACTGAGCTCAGTGTTTTGACCTCTGTTTCTACGTTGCAGAACGTAATATCCTTTCCGTCCTTCGAATGCCTCAAGCGTTTCAATTCCACAAGTGAATCCTCCAACTCTTTCTTCATCAAAGCTATTGCACTCACCAGTTCATTTCTTTCCGCATTCTCTCCCTGAACCGCCAGCTCTGCCTCTGTGATTGATTTCTTCAGCTGTCTCAGCACTTCCTGCTTGTTTAGAGAGCATATTATTCTCTGCATTGAGCCTTGTTGATCGCAGATCCCGGTCCTCACAATCCAATTTCTTCTTCACTGTTCACCAGGGTAAGGACTTAAAATTCTCACATTCCAAGTTTAGCGCATCTCTCTCCTCCTTCAAGCAAACCATTTCCCAAGAGAGATCTTGGTTCCTTTTACTCTCCTTCACAATTTGCTTCCTGAGAGTCTGCAACTCCAACTCCGACAAGTCCACCTGCCTAGCCGTCACTGCTAGCTCGGTTCTGACTTCTGAGTCTTTCTATCTCAGAGCCCGAAGCCTTCTCTAACTTTCCCTCCAGATTGGCGTCTGATGCATCAGCGACCACCTCGTGACCCAAACTAGCAGACCAACCCAGTTTCTGTCTGTGAGGCAGTAACATATTGCTCATGGAGGATTGGAAGCCATTAGATTCGTGTGGAACGATAGCATTGCTAACACTATGTTGGCGAGGCGTGTTCATTCCTGAGCTGAAGTTGCAGTTAACATCATTCATTTGCTTTGCTCCATGAGAAAGGAACGTACTTCTGCAGAACTACTCTTGGTGTTACTCATTGGTCTCGTCTTTGTCGCTGTTGCCTAAATGGGATCTCAAGCTCCTGTCGTTCAATTTCACTATTGTATCTGCATTTTCTTCCACCTCTCTGCATAAGCACTTGCAAACGTCATGAATGTAACAATCAAAAGTCAAGCTCCGCTAACATAGGCCGTCATAGTGAAAAACTGGACTGGCCCATTGGCATCTCCCATCTCTGATTGTGGCATTCTCCAACCTCAGTGTTGGTTTCCCCAGAGTCACCAGGAACCGCAGGCACCATCAATGCATCCACATCCAATTGTGTCACCGGACATTGATCTCAAATGGCGTCCCACGCCTCCTTCTGAAATTGCCATTTGTCTGCCGACAGATTCAAGAAAATACAAAAGCAAAATCACAAAGGCTTCTGACTCCTTCAGTTGCTCTGGCTTTGGTAGGCCACCACACTTGCAGTTCTTGCTTTCTCAAAATTCCCAAGAATTAACTCCCTTAAGATTTCGCAAATTCAGAACTTGTGCTGTCATAAACTACTTTATGGGGAATTACAAATTCACAACACACCCAAGTCAGCTCATACTATAATCATGAAGAAAATGGACCAAGGATGACAATGCTAAAGAAGAAAGCTAAGGCTGGTTCATATTGGATCTAGCACTACCACCTTGAAGGGGTTGAATAGACAATTTTAAACAAATTTGACTAAAAATTGCGAAATTAAAAGAATAAAGTAAAACTAAACTCAGATTCAGAATTGTAATGTATGCAGTATATGATTCTGAACACAAATTTGCAATGCTCTATCAAATACAAAGAAAAGAGTTTAGAGATAGAGAAAATTATACACGATGATTATAGAAGTGTTTGGCTTAAATCAAGCCTACATTCACTCTCTCACGTTGGATAAACTGGACTCCACTAGTTATATCAATGAGGGTTTACAAGTGATTGCACTCTTTGTACTCTCACATTCTTCTAAAGCCTCTCACACATTTCGATTTAAAGCTCTCGAGAATAAGTATGTAAATATTGAAACACTCTAGCACTTTGGAATTGATGATTCTGATTGAACACCAATAGTTGCACATAGATCTCCTTTTATACTCCTTTACCTCCAAACTAGCCGTTGGATAGGTCTTCAAAGGATCGCTATTCAATCGTTGATTGAACGTCATCACTCTTGATTAAACGAGCCTGTATCTTGAAAGATTTGATGACCGTTTATGTTGAATATAAAACCTTCAGATTCAGTCCCCCATACAACTCAATATTTGCTTTCCATAAATGGAGTTCTTCAAACATGAAAGTTGTCTTGACTCTCGTAAGATAATTTCCAATCGAAGATATTCTACTATATGTTATAGAATTATCTTATCGATCAAACAGATCAAACTTCATAGAAAAAATAATTGATTGTCAAACATGGGTTTTCACAATCTGGGATTGATATAGCATAGGTTCTAAACACCTTTAGAAACAGAAATAATCTCTAGAGTTTGAACACTAAATTTGAGCTTGATGAAGTCCTCGATGATGCTCGCATAAAAGTTTCTTCGAATATATAGTTGAATCTACATAATTTATTCCATCATCTGGACTTCCAATGACAAGTTCTTTAGGATGATTGGATTTGTGTTTCCAGTTCTTGTTGAATCTCTCGTCTTGAGCTTTGCTTGAGTTATGAGAATCGGGTTGTTTTTTCTTCTTCTCTAGTAGATGTTAGTTGGAAATCTTCCTGATCCTAATGCCTTCAGAAGCTTGATTGTTTCTTGAGACTCGACCTTCTTCAAGCGCTTGAGCTTGTTTTAGACCTTGAGCGTATGAGAATTCTGATTTCTCATCAAACGTGCTAACACGATCATTAGCATTTTTAAGAATGAAGCATTTGGACCCAAATACACGAAAGTATGCAAGATTTGATTTTCTATATTTAAAAAGCTCATAGGGGGTTTTCGCAAGTATCGATATCAAGGTTACACGATTCAAAATATAGCAAGCTACTGAAATAGCTTCTACCCAAAAGTGTGAAGTTATTTTGATCTCAATTAAAAGAATTCTTGTCATTTTTTGTAGGAAACAATTTTTCCTTTCAACTACCCCATTTTGTTGGGGTATATAAGGAGGAGAAAAATTGTGTGGAATTCCAAGATCATCACAAATTCAGAAAAATTTTGATTTTCAAATCCTCCCCATGATCAGTTTTGATGCAAGATATAGCACAGCCTTTCCATTCTGAATCCACTTGGTAAATTTTGGAAATGAAGTGAAAACTTCGTTTTTATGAGCAAGATAAAAAAATCCAAGTAAACCTTGTGTAATCATCAACAATGACAAGACAGTATCTCTTACATCCAAAACTTAGAGTTTTGTTTGGATCAAAGATATACATGTGTAGAAACTATAGTGCACGGTTAGAAGAACCATGTTTAATTGGTTTGAAAGAACTTCTCACCTCTTTTCCGAGAGTGCAAGATGTGAAGAGTTCAGATGTTTCAAATTTTGTTTCTGGCAAACCTCGAATCTTGTTCTTATCCTCTACAACTTTCAAATACTGCGATCTAATCATAAAATTAATTGCATTTATGCAGTTGGAGAAATTTTGTTAGATCTGTTCAATGTGATCAGATATAAAAGAAATTTCCACAATTTTTCGATGAAACCACGCTGTATGGGGCCAAAGTTGGGATGGCCGGGGGTTGGAGTGTTGAAAGAGCAATGCGACAGCCCCGGCTTTTTTGCCCACAAGGGTCTAGCCGTAGCCGGCGACTTCGATAGCGAGGTCGTGCTAACCCCCACTCATATCTGGGGATCTAGGAATGCTGCTTCTGATTCCAATTTTGATGCATTGAGTACGGTAATTTCTCAGGAATTAACACGAGAATTAAGAGAAATGGTTTCACTTAGATTGCCGCCGTGGGAACGATGTACCTTGCGCACTAGTATGCCATGTTATTTGCTTTATCAAAAATGTCGTGTCATTTGCTTTATCAAACATGTCAAGCATGTCGTGTTCGTGTCAAGATAGCTAGATACCATGTTCGTGTCAAGACAATTTGATACGTTTATTAAATGTGTGGTATTTAGATTAGTAAGATTTACACCCCTTTGACACAAGGCAATAATCTTACAAGAGGTGGACATGACAAGCGGCACGTATTGCCGACCTATCAACAAGGGAAGTTCAACCCCTAACCTCAACCATGTACACCTAAATCAACAACCAACTGAGATAAGCGCTTTTGTTTGTCCATCGGCTCCCATAAGCATGTAAATTGACATTATTCAAATCTGATGTTTTAAGTCCAACTCATCGGTTCAATCAGCTGAAGCGATTGATACATGAATTGAAAACCAGACAGGGCCGGTCCAAACTTATAACACCCTACGTAATACCGACATGACATGAGACGCAATATGACACGACTCGACTCGACTCGCCGCTATGTGATTTTTCAAATATATAAAACTTCGAAAAACGCATTACATATTATATATATTTATATATACATGATAAATAATTATTTTGTGATTTCTTTTTTTTCGGAATTATTTTTATGATTTCATATATTAGGGTTCATAATATTATTTTTATCACAGATCTCAACGATACACTGACCACGAAAACAACACCTCTCTACTTTCTCTCTCATCTGCGCATTAAAACACCCCAAATGTTTCCTCCATTGACGAAGCTATCATCTCTGTCCAAGGGACGAGCTCCATTTTTGTCTAGCTTCGCTGGCCATCTTCACCTAAAAAAATACCACCCATTATCTTTTGAAGAAGGCGAGCTGAGGCAAGGCGTCGAGGGGCCTGATGTCCTGATGCGAGGCGGCCTCTCCTCTTCCCTCGGAAACTAAGGCCGAGGCGTCGAGCTACAAGACATCAATGGAAGGCCAACAGACACGGACACGTGAGTCCCTCAAGTGTCCATTCGGTTGACTGCGTGTTGGAGGTTGGACATGTGTCTGACGCGTGTCGGACACACGTAAATCTACCTGAGAGTGTCCATGCTACATAGATAACACCATCATACACAGCTAATGTCCCAGGCAGACTCAAATAGGCACATGCTTTTGTCAGGTGTACCGGAAGCAAATGTGAAGAGGCAACCAAGTTGAAACACCAACAAATTCTTCCCCCAAGCCTGAGACCCTCGAAAGAGCAAAATCCTTTAGAATCCAAACCAAAGCTCAGGGGCAACATTGGGGGCCAAACATACTGATACCTCATTATTCCTCACTCGCATAGAGCATAAAGAGCGATGACCGAACTCTATCTAATAGCATGATGACCAGACTCTAGTAGCATATCGAACGAAAGGCAGAGTTGCCATACAGCCTGTGAGGTATCACCTTTCCGCCTTGAGGCCGTAAAATTACAAAAGGCATATAGAATGCCATAGAGATGTGTAGAGTAGACCAAACCAAAGGTTAAAAAAAAAAGAAAAAAAGAAAACTTGCCCCTAATGCTTATCAGAAGCATTCCCTGTTTAAAACATATTTATCCAATCTGAAATTGATGACATTGACAAAAATCTTCTGCAGAGGAACCATCTATCAATCACTTGATAATCTAGTGCTAAATCACAATGATTTATCAGATTATGGATGGTAAAAAAAATCAACAAGCTTCGTTCCCTCCACCTATTCTTGGCAAAAACTGCGAAAGCACAATACCAAATGTGCTCTGTAGGAGCACTCCAAAGCAAGATTTGTAACAAATTCCTTTCACGGCAAGGCAAGAAATAGGGCATTCCAAATCTAAAAACAAAGGCTTGTAAAACTCTAAAAAACTCTAAAAACAAAGGTTGTAAAAAAAACTCCAAAGAAACTCCAAGAAGTATTGCAAGTTTGCCTGAAATTTCGAAACTTCATACTTCTTACCTGACATGATTATATTCTGTGGCAGCAATTCTATTTATTATCAGCCAACTATCCCACTCAAGGCGGCACTACTCCATCACCTAACAGCTAAGTCTCTCTAAAATTTTCAAGAGCCATTTATAACATCCTATTTCAATAGGCAAGTAAGCAAGCTGAGCACAACGAAGTAAGGATAACCCATGTAACTCACCAAGAAGGAAGAAATGATCGTTTACCCAACTCATTCTCTATACTAAAAACGAAAAAGTGTCTTAAATACTCACAAGATTAGACAAGAAGCAATTATTAAGCCAGGAAAAGGCAAGCAAAAAATAAAAAGAAGAAAAACTAGCAGAGCGCTCTAAGAGACAATGCACCACTAACAATCCAGGCAACCCTACTTATCAGCCACAAGCAAAAGCAAATGATATGGCAAGACTTCAACCTCACACAAGGGTTGCTAATTTTCCGCATCAATTACTTAATGGATGTACATACTCAACAGAATTCATACCACTGCATAGAAACGGCACTACATAAGCACATCTCAAAATATACCAGTATGATTGATTTGATACAACAAATGCAAGACTTCAACGTGTTATAATGTGTAGATAAACACAGACACTACTGTCTGGTCAAGTCAGTCTGAAGCTCACAACATCCCAAAAAGCTAGCACAGAGCTCACAAACCGATCCATGGACATGATGCACTAGTCAAGGTCCACTAAGGACTGATCAATCCAGTCGCATGAATAGAACCGAGAGAATGTGTAAACCGCATTATCTAATACCATTAATTACCAAGCTCATTATTGAGTCTCTTTCATCGCAAGTACTTCACGGTCTCAGGGAAGATAATACTGCACCAGACAACCATCATCTTGAATTACCAATCCAAAGTCACAACGTAACAGGGCTCGACTGATCACGAAAGAACTAAAGCAATCACGCCAAATAGAAGCAAGACACCACAGCAGTAGACAGAATACCTAACTGGTTCATAGATAAAAAAGCAGGAAATTCCAGACATCTAAAGCAATATCTTTGGAAATATCAGCCAATAACCTTATGCAAATCAGAAAATAACCAAAATTATCACCGAATGGAGAACAAAATGAGTACAAAGGACCTTCCTTTACTCTCTCTATCCCTCTTAATCGACGTTCTGGATGACATCCTCGGCCGTGAACTTGGTCCCCTTCTCCTTGTCAGCAGCAGCGCGTCCCTGGGCCTTGCGATCGAGCAGGGACTTGCGGTCCTTGTCCAGCCGGAGCTTCGTGATCACGACCTTCGAGGGAGAAATCCCCACGTTCACGGTCGAGCCATTGACCTTCTCTCGGGTGATGCGCTCGATGTGGATGACCCACTTCCGGCGGTAGACCTGGACGACCTTTCCCTCGCGACCCTTGTACGTCCCGCGGACCACCTGGACCTCGTCGTCCTTGCGCACCGGCATCGACCGCACGTTGTACTTGGACCGGAGGTCGGAGCTCACCGGGGCGCTCATCAGGACGCGGCGGACGCTCGACGGCGCCGTGAAGTGGGCCTTCCGGTTCTTGCGGCGGGAGCTAGTCACGCGAGGATTGTACTTCATCTTCGCTCTCTCGCTCGCTCGCTCGCTACCTAGGGTTTCCGGAGACCGACGACTGAAAACGATCGAGATTTGGGGAGGGTGAGGTTATCTATATATATGGAGAAGGAAATGGAAACTAGGGTTTGACGATGGTGGGCTCGACTTTGTTTTGGGCCACGGCCCAAATTGGAGAATTGTTCAGTTTCAATTTTATTTTATTTTTTGGGTAAAAAAAGTTTCAAATGTTGAAAAAGTTAATTGCTGCTGAATCATTTATGCCCAATAATCTTTGATAATGTTTTACTCAAAAGGAATTATTGCTTAACTATATTGTCAAGAATTTTCTCTAGTGCCCTCCTGAACCATCACCTACATTTTGCAAGTGAGTGATGTTCACAACTTATAACATGAAAAAAAAAAAAAATTATGCACATGACTATTCGGTGTCGGTTAATTTGCTGGATTTTAACGGAAGTAATATATATATGATTCAATTAATCTTTCTGCCGATCAGATGAGGTAGTGATTTCTTTTTACATTTGTTAATATAAAATCGCTTTTACATTATACATAGAGATTTGGATGGTTTTGTCGACATGTTGTTCACTAGATGATTGCTACCATCGCACGTCGATCCATGAAAAGAGGAAAACTATAGTATTTTAATCGGGCATTATATTTTTATTTAAAATGTCATTTATTTTCGAAAAATTACTTCTTTTATAAAATGTTGTAACTGTCGTAATCATTTCACACTAAATACTAACAAATTAAGAAATTAATTACGATATAGATGGTCATATTTTTCGTTCAAGGGTTTTTCTGTTTTCAAGTATATAAAGAGATTAAAAGGGAAGCAATTCCGCAATCCACCCACCAATTACAAAACTTATGAAAATTTAAGTTATTTAATCAAAATCATTCACTCAGGAGGCTTATCTATAAATTCGATTTGCTTTCCCTTTGGCCCTGGTTGCATACTTAATCAGGGCAAAAATATATTTTTAGTGTCAAAAGTGACATCATTTTGGAGTCAAAAGTGACATCACTTCAGTTAGTGCCAAGTCAGAGACAAAAATGATCATTTTGATGCCTCCGACAAAAAATTCCAGCCACCACGTGGTATTTTTAATTAATTTTTGAATTTTAATTGGCATTTTAAAAAAATGAAGTCCACATTGGGTCCACATGGACTTCAAAATTATAAAAATAAATAAAAAAGAAAAAGTAACATAAAATCTTTAATAAATTTTTTTTATTTAAAATAAACTGAAAAAATAAGAAAAAATAACTAAAAAAGAAATGTCAGGCAGCAAGGGGGCATGTCGGCCACCTCCGCCGGCCTTAGACAAGGGTCACGACCCTCCACCAGATTGGGAGAGAGTCATCGGCCCTTGCCCAGGTCTGACCGAGGGCCGCCACTAGCGGCCAACCCCGCTGGTGGATCCCTCGACCAAATCTAGGCGAAGGTCGATAACCCTTGCCCAAATCTACAAGGGTCGCAAGTTGAAGCTCGACGACCCTGCTGGCCATGCTCCACCCTCGTCGGGCATTGTTGGCGATGGTGGAGTGACGGCAGTGGCAGCGAGAGTTACAACAACCCTCGCTCCCTACAATCTTTTCATTATTTTTTAAAAATTTCTAGCCTTTTTTTTTTAAAAAAAAATTCAGCTTATTTCTCAAATATTCAAATTTTAAAAATATGCCATGGTAGATCGCCGCGAGCCACACGTCAAAATTTCAGCGGAACAAATTGGACCTAACACCAAAATGATCCTTTTTCAAAAAAAAAAAATGTGGCACTAAAGTTATTCAATTTAAACTTTTGATATCAAAGTGATCTCTATGCATAATTTTTGACACTAAAAGTTTACTTTTCCTTTTCCCCTTAAACGGGATCGGGTTCTCTATTAGGATAAGCCCCGCTACTAATTAAATAGATGAAAAGGTCAGATCTGAAAGCATACAATGCACATAAAACTCAATGCAAAGAGCTCGAAAGTGTTAAGGTAATGTTTTATTATGTTAGTTATATTGTTGTCACGATTGCCATCAACAGCATCTGCATAGTGACAGGTCCAACTGTTAGGGTTAGCGATTTCCTAGAGGACTTAATAGGTGCTTTCAATAAACTTTAAAAAATTAACACGTAATTTTAAACAAATAAGCTTAGATTTTAATTCAAAGTCTAAGCGAGAGCAAAATTTGAGATGTCCTCGGGAACAGTAGCGTTCAACTACCAAATGAAATGACAATGAGTTCAAGGGATAGAGAATTTGAACAAAAATTTTATAGTGATTCGGCTTTATTCAAGCCCGTTACGCTAGTAACCAACAGGCTGGATTCCACTAATAGATAGTTCAGAGGTTATAACTCGGTGACGATTCTTAAGTCAAGAGACTTCCCGTCAATCAATCACACACTTGAATGAAATCTTCTAAGTATTACAATATTTGGATCAAGAATATATGAAGGATGAGAAACTCTCTTAAACCTTGAAATTTTAGATTCTACACTCTTGTGCTTTCTTCATCCTTAAGATCTCCTTTTATCCTCCTTCACCTTTAAATTAATCATTGGAAGGTCTTCAAAGTATTACTCTCTAAATTTCACGTTTGGACGAGATTGTATAGAAAGAATATTGTAACCGTTAAGAATGTCAAAAGAAAGAATCCCTCATTTGATAAAATTGCCCATACGATCGTGATCAGGGTTTCCCAAGATGAAGTTTTTCGTATGATAAGCCATTCTCGTCTTACTTAATCCACGCCCTTGAATAATCTCCGTGACTGTTAATCTTCAAGAATGAATCAAGATTGGTTTGCTAGCTATTGTAAAAATGATTTGCGTTTGAATCTAAACGTTGTGTTTGAACTCTCAGCAGAGTCTGAGCTTGACAACTTCTGATATCGTCTTGCGTCCACATATGAGTCAACATCTGAGCACATAGAAACTTCAGATGTAATATCCATAATTTCATTTGAGTTTCCATCTTTTGGTCCTTCCAAGCGTATTGGCAATTATGGTGTATCTCAATGTTCACCTATTCAAGGTCCTCCCAAACTTCACTGAACTTCCTGTTTTAGGTTTGTCCAGCTTCTACTCAGATACCTCCGGTATGTAGACATCTCTATACCCAATGCCTTGTTTACCGTTGATAGATGACTCACAACTTTTAGACGTCAAGTCAAGGCAACATCCACATAATTGCTTTTGTATCTTTCACCTTGTTCCACTCAACCAATAAATGAATTAGTATCCTTTGATTATTTTGTCATCTACGAAATATCGTAAGGCATATTCCCTAACACCAACTTTTCATTGTCCCCTAAACTGTTAATCCCCAGATCCATAAGGTCAACAATTGGGTAACCATTACAATACTCCCACGATCGAATAAACAACAGGAAAAATTAAGCCTCGAGTTGAGCACCATCTTCTCAAGAGTATTTAAACCTGAAAAAGTGTCTCATCCTCCTATCATTTCGGAAACACTTGAAAGGGTGGTAAGAGTCCTCTCTTAACAACAGAGCCAGTGGATGAGATGGCCAAGGTTCATTCTTTGGTGCCAATTGCCACAGCTGATGCTTCTTGTTCTTCACATATGATTCCGAAGACAGAAGGTTTCACGGTGTGGTTGAAGTTGCTCATCATGCAAGGAAATGGAAGCACCATCTTCGATAAGAACGACGAGATCGTCTACCGTATAGATAACTACGAAAAAGGGGTAGCAGAAAATTTTTTCTCATGGATTTACACAGAGAAGTTCTCTTCACTAAGATTCAAAGGGTGTAGGCTATGCTTTCTTTTCACTTAGTAGTCAACTAGACAACTTCAATTACTATATGAACTATAGGACTGAGGCCAATGACAAATCTTAATGCAGAAACTTCAAGTTCTCGGGCGCTGGGAGGGCTACAAATGTGACAAGCAGGATGTGAAGGAGGGAAAATTTCAGTTTCGGAGTCCCATCTTTAAAATGAGATCGTCCTGCTAAGTTTCGCAGAGTTATTGATTAACATATTTGCCCTCACTATCAGTACGAAGGACGCAGAGTTACGCTCCAAATTGTGCTGCAATCGTTCGGTGGAACACACGAAATATCTTAGATATCTCATCCTTGTGCTTCATCAAATATAGTCATATCATTAGTATACAGTCGTACACACGAAATATTTTAGAGACCTCATCCTTGCAAGCTCAATTTTCGCTACGACAATGTCAGGCGCAGAAACCCTAGGAGTTCTTGAGAGTTTTCAGTTTGTAGAAGCAAAGCATGGTCGAAGAGTACTTGTCGTTGAAAGAGTTGAAGTGAAAACTGACCATTCCTTGGTTGGGCGCCTACTTAACAGGGAGCAAGGCCCATGGGACATAAAGGCCTGGACTGAAGAGTGCAAGACAAAAATTGGCCCAATTTAGCTTTTTGAGGATAAGTACACTACGAGTGACATAAATTTTGTACCATCCCCACTTTAAGTCATAATTTTTTTTTACTCATTTAAGTGCGATAACTTTGAAAAATCGACTACTCAAGTGCTATAGATTATGTGGATGCCGAAAAAGATGTCGTGAATACTGAAAAATCTAACGTGGCACGATGGAAATAATTTTTTTAATATCATAATGTACACATGGATTTTTTTCATAATTGTTTTTATTTGTTTTGTAATTTTTCTTTTTAGTTTATTTTTTTCTTGATTATTTTGCTTTCGATAATGCTCGCCAGTCACGACCAGTGACCCTAGGGGCGAGGGCTGCCTCGTCTTGGGCCGAGGGGCCACAACAACCTTCGCTCGGGGCCGTCGTGGCCTCGGCGAGGGAGGAAAGGCCCTCACAACCTCACCGGCCATGGACGGGGCTGTCATGCCCTTGTCCGCAGCCGCCAAGGCCACGACTGGGGTTGCCCACGGCCGTTGTGACTCTACTGGCCCAGGGTGAGGCAACCTTCACCTTGGGCCAACTGGGCAATGTTGAAAAAAACAACAAAAAAATATCAAAATAAATAAAAAATAAGATAAAATTTCAAAAAACATTAAAAAAAATCGCTTGTCGCTGAAAAATTAATAAAACTTCCATGTAGGATGAATTGTCAAAAAGTCACTCATGTAAATGATTTATGCCAGAAGTAGCACTCAAGTGAATGTTTTTCATCTGATATGGCTATCAAGTGGGCGGAAAAAAATAAGTTATGGTATTCAAAGGAACGTCATATAAAAGTTATGACACTCATGATGTAGTTACCCCAACTTTATTAAGTTTACCCATTGTCCAAAAAACGCTCATAAGCTAGCAGATTAGGTGGCCAAGGGACACCGAAAAAAAGAACTTCCTACTATTTGGTTGTCTTTTCCTCTAAAACCTATGTTGGATATTTTTTGTTTTTGATGTCCACAAACTTACGTTGAATTAATCAAATTCTCAGTATTCCGGTTTTTTTTTTTAAAAAAAAAAACAGGATCTTCATTCTGATTATAATTTTATAGAGAGAGAGAAGCAGATGCACTAGGTGACATCCCTTGACGAAATTGTTTATAATAACGTTCTGAGTCACTTCCTTTGATACGACCAATGAAACTATAAACCCAATTTAAACAAAAAAAAAATTCTGGTTTAGCATAGTTGACTGATTAATTTATTAGTTTTGCGCCTTAATAAGATATCGGACCGCGCCCGATTGATATATGTTGGCTATTTACAGAAAATAAAATACTAATCCTAGCTGTGATGTCTCTTGGGATGTGATTAATTTGACATGATGAGGAAAGAGGGTGAGATGTATTGTTGTGGGGGGTGTAAGAAGAAGAGATTGGCATGAACCAAAAACGAAACCGGGCCTTCAGTTGATTGTGAAATTTTACAAGAACAATTTCGACCGAAATCTCCAGCTTATAGAAAATGGTCTTAATATAATTAATCCTTTCTGGTCACAAAATCGAAATTTCATAAACCTAATTATTTTGTTTCATGGTTCTTCAGATGTGAAAACTATGCGTCCTATCATATTATGAACGATTAGATTGATCTGATGATGCTTTTATTTTTATTTTTTATTACTAGCTACCAGTGAAACACAACGCATGCCTTCACTTGTCATCGCCTCTCCCCCAGGGCCAAATTGTCGTCATATATACCTACCGAAGATCACAATAAGGAAAGCCAAATCCGAGCCCATTAACGTACTCATATCGAGCACCCGATCTCACCCGGAAAAATTTAGTACGCCGGTAAGATGAGAGGCTTATGAGTGCATTAATACTCCTTTTGTAATCTCTAATCACCGTATCCAGAGCTCCATCAAGTTTCACATGTCACTATCTCACAGGTCAACTTCTCCCTCTCAACCGTCACCTATGAACATGCAAATGGTGTCGCTGTGATGTAACTACACATTTGGTTTCTCCCTTGAATTTTTTGGTGTTTCTTGCTCAGGTGGAACTATCCGGACAATATAGAATGACATGCAACGTGATCCTCATCTTGACGGCCGGTTATCTTGTTTTAGGTTGATCGAGACAATGACTCGAGCAGCACATATCCGACCCAACATCAGAAAATATTGAAAATTATCGCTGATGTATAGAACAGTGAGTGAATGTGCAGAGCACAAAAGTGTGGTAATACAAAATGGAAACAAAATGATTAATTTGGAGGCTTATCGGCAAAGTCCATTAGCGTCACCTTTGGATAAGCCGCCTACTAATTAAACACGAAAAAGATCAGATCAGAAAGAGAAGCCAGATGCGTATAGAACTCAAAGCAAAAAGCACAAAAGTGTTGAGAAATGTTTGTATATTAATTCGTAGTTCTCAGTCACCAATGTCCTCAACAGCACCCGCATAGTTACATGTCCAACTACATTTTCCGGTGAAGTATTAGACTCCCCAGATCCAGAAGGTCAACAAATGGGTAACCCTTCTAATACTGATATGATTGAATAAACAAGGACTTGAGCTCCATCATAAATGCATACACGCTATAAACGTAAAGCCTCAAGGATGTTTCATTACTCAGGTAGCCGTCTTCTCCAAGTATTTATACCCAGAATAACGCCTCTTCCTCCGCAAAGGGTGGTGAGAGATCTCACAGGAAAAGGCAAAGTTGAGTGGATGATTGAAATGGCCAAGGTTCATTCTTTAGTGCCGAGTGCTCCAGCTGATGCTGCTTGTTCTCCATATGCGGCTCCAAAGGGTGAAGCTTTCACGGTCTGGATGAAGTCGCTCGTCATGCAAGGAAATGGCTGCACTGTTTTCAACCAGAAAGGCGAGATTGTTTACCGTATGGATAACTACGAAAAGAAGGGAAGCAGAGAAGTTTTTCTCATGGATTTACGCGGAAAAGTTCTCTTCACCATAATTCAAAGGGTATAGGCTATGTTTCTCTTCACTTATAAGTTGACTAGATGACTTCAATTGCTATATGAATTGTAGGACTCAGGCTAATGGCAAATGTTAATGCAGAAACTCCGAGTTTTTGGGCGCTGGGAGGGATACAAATGTAGCGAATCCGATGCAAATGACGGAAATCTTTGGTTTCGGGTCAAAAAAGGTTGTCCCATCTTTAAAAAGAGATCGTCCTGCCAAGTTTCTGTGCACTCCGACAATGCTCAAGCAAGATTTTTTAACATAGAAAGCACGGCTGGCAAACCGGAATTCAGCATAGTCAACAGAACACGAGGTCTGATTGCGGAGGTTGTCCTCTTCATACATATGACCACTCTTATAGTCTACTCCAGGTACTTCTTATTGTCTTAAACTAGCACTGTGCCTTTCTTTCGTGATTTTCCAGGGAAAGAGGAAGCAGTCATCTTCTGGAGTATACCTAGGAGAAGATGTTTTGGCTTTGGCTGTGGAGCCTGAAGTTGATCATTCCCTGGTCGTGGCTCTTGTCGCTGTTTTCGGATCAATGCATCGGAGAATGTGATCTAATCTTGACATAGCGAGAGCGGCGAGTCCACCACGCCTTCTAATTTTTTATTTTTATTTTGGCCAATGAGTAGTCTTTTTCCCTAAGAAAGCACAAGCAAGGCAGAGAGTTGTTGTACAATAGTGTACATTTTGTAATAACACAAGAAGCGGAAAATATGAAAATGAATCACACTTGTGCTCTCTCAACATATGCACTCTCTCTCATACTTTTTAACTTTAGCAACCTGGTAATATCATCTAATCTCATGCGACATTGCTGATGCTCCTGAAGACAATACATATATTCTCTTCATTCATACATTTTGTGCTGTCTTTTTAGAATGCAAATAGGAAAATGGAGGCATTCCCTACTTCATCGACCTGTACCTGATCCGAACGAGAACAAATTTCAAAATAGTACTTAACATGACTGTTTTCAATGGGGTGATGATTGCAGATCGAAAAACAACAGATACACTGTAAAGCAGATGGGGCATGAAAAGATTACTGCTTCAGTTTTTGCAGCAATCCATTAGCTTGGAATTTAGATATTTCCTACCCGTTATGCCATTAGCTTCAACTACAATATGCTCTTGGAAAAGCTGATAGTCTCAAAAACCTCTCACACTAATCAACATACAAGACTCCAATTAAGATGAACTCGATCTGATTAGTAATTACGAATTTTTCTCACTTCCCCGGCAAAGCTTAGTAGTGTTCTAAGATAAAGGGCTTCTACAGGTTTCGAGATCAGAACAACAGGAGTGAAGCAGAAATGATACATGAAAGAGGAAAGATACGAATAAACACAGATTGATCATTACTTCTCAAGACAAATACAGACAGCTTCCCTAAATAATAAGTATGCAGGGATAGAGACAAGCCTGACAAATTATGTTTAAGCTAAAGAGTTAACCCAGCAAGAAAAAATTAACAAATGAAGAAACCTATCTAATGACGTATAATGCCAATCAGAGAAGCCAGCACTAAGAATAGGTATCATAGGTTTACTCTTATTGACCCTGATGGCTCATTTCTGGATTCTCAATATTCATCCCCAATGCTTAAACTGTACAATGTGCCTATCCATCTTTCTGTGAAATGAGAAAAAAATAAATCAATTCTTCTTGGAGTTTTTTAGGTTGCGCAGAGTCATGACGAGCTGTTGCCTTTCGCCTTCCACCTCCGCAAACATAAGACTCATCTCGGAATATTTCTCCTGCAGTTCCTTTAGTTCACTTTCCATTAATCGATTCCTCTCCTTCATTGATTCCAGTTCTTTTGACAGATAACTAACATAGTCCTCTGTAGTATTCACTGCATTTTTCTTCACTTCTTTGTCCAACAGGGCTTCATCATTTCTGTAGGCATAGAAAAGAAAAGAATGTAAACAGATTTATTATGCCATTTTCCTCCAAAAGTAACAATTTTCCACTTTTTGGCGTTTCTTCAACTACTGAATAACAAAAAAAGAGTCAGCAGGGATGTGGAGTTTGCTGCATGAATTCAGACCTGTTGGTCAAGTTCCCATTTTCTGTGGATGAGCATGATTTTTCTGGCAAGACACTTTCTGGAGTGATTCCTCTGGTAGCTTCGGCAACCTGGATTTGTAATTAAAACACTATAAGAGTAGAGTACAGCATGATCTGATCTCATGGAGCTGAACAAATCTATAAAGCAGTTCAGTGGTCAGATCCAATCATATCATGGTTCAAGAAATTCTAAACAGGACGAGAAAGAAGCTATATTTATTTTAGTGTCGCGAGATTGGCATCTTTTCCTTTTGAATTTGGTGGTATACATTAATTAGCACACTTATCTTCCTATGACATGAGTTGTTGGAGACCTAGTAAAACGTCTCCTTGTCTTTTTTCTAGACAAGCGAAAAAATAAAATTCCTAGCCAAAATTTATGAGCAACAAATAGTTAAGAACATATATAGAATGGCTACCTTGTTAAATGGGTAAAAGTGGTTGAGTTCGTCCAATCTACTTTCCAACTCTTTAATTTTGCTTTCAAAACTCTTTTCCTTCTCCAGAAAAGAATTCGTCGAGTCTTCCAGAGCAGCTTCTTTCATCTTTATTTGACCCTGCAGAAGCTACTGTCAGTAAAAGATGCACTGCATCACCTCATTCTGAGTAATAATTGTCATCAGAAAGAAACAATCATTCAATCGAACTCTTGATAAGGTGGTCAAAATGTTTGAAGCTCTAGAGAATGACAGTGCAAAGGGCACAGAATTTACCTCTAGCAACTTCAGTTTTTCCCTGAGATTTGAGGCCTCTTTATTGCTGCTAGCAAGTGGAACTACTTTATTGTTTCTTGTTGAATTCTTTGTTACCTCAGAAATTGCTGCACGGCCATTGCTTTCCTTGACTCTTTTGTCAATGCCCATCAAGGCGTTGTCCTTATTTTTCAGGTCTCCCTTCAGCTGCAATATTTGCTTTCTCAGACTCTCCTTCTCTGACTTGTCCTCTACGAGTGAATTTTTCAAATCATTACACTGGACTCTCAGTGTTTTGACCTCTGTTTCTAAGTTGCAGATCGTAATATCCTTTTCATCCTTCAAATGCCTCAACCGTTTCAATTCCACAAGTGAATACTCCAACTCTTTCTTCACCAAAGCTATTGCACTCACCAGTTCGTTTCTTTCCACATTTCCTCTCTGAATGGCCAGCTCTGCCTCTGTGATTGATTTCTTCAGCTGTCTCAGCTCTACCTTCAAATTGTCTTCCTCTCCTGCTTGTTTAAAGAGCATATTATTCTCTGCATTGAGCCTTGTGATCTCAGTTTTGAGTGCTATTATCTCATGGAGTAGATTCTCTGTAACTTCCTTCTCATGCTTCCCACAATCTTCGAGCTGCTTGGACTTTTCATCAATCTCCAAAGCCATGTTGTCGATCTGATCCTTTTTTTCTCTTATTTGATGAGAAAGTTCAGAGAGTTTAATTTCGTATGAATCCTTGATTAACTGTAACTCTGCATTGGCTTTCTGGAGCATCTCATCGAGTTGAATTTTCTGCATTCTCAGATCACCAGCTTCCGTGAGGGCTTTCATGGCCACTTTCTCGTTTGCTGTAAAAGTTGAAGCCATTTGCTCAGATAGCCTTCTGAACTCCTCCTGAAGCCTCTCTGCAGTATTAACATTCTTCGTTCTCATCTTTTGCAACGCTCTCTCTGCTCGGATGGCTCTTTGCTCTTGTTCCACCTTGGCACGAGTTACGACTTCCAGATCGACTTCAACCTCTCGTGCTTGTTTCTCCAGCTCTTCTTCCAAGCTCTTCATGTGAGCATGAAGTTCATCAATGGTGGTTACAGATTCAGTCAATTCTTCAGACTTTTCTTTGAGTTCATTTTCCAAGGTCTGAATCTTGTTTTCTAATTCATGCAAACTTCGGAAAGGCAAGCCCTCGTACTGCATCTTTAGTTGTTCCTGCAATTGGCTTTGCTCCAATTTACAGGAAAGTTCGTGATTTTTCTGCTTCAATATCTCATAATCGAGTGCGATCTGTTCCATCTGCATTTCTAGCTCATCTCTATCTCTCCTGTAGATCTCTATTTCACTATTGAGGTCCATGATCTTCTGCTCCTGCAGATACGTTTCTTTTGCATCTCTGTGCTCTTTAACAATCTCTTCTAATGCCTTTTGTTCTTCATCGTCATCCGTTTCACATCTCGAAATACTTCCGCTTGGAAATTCCTTATTTTCATATAACCCCGATTTGCCGGAGCAATTACCCATTTCCTGATTCTTCTGCTCCAGCATTTCATCCAGATCCTTTACGGCAAGAATCAATTCTTCATTCGATTCCTGGGTTTTCTGCAATTGCACCCGGAGATTGGCATTAAGGTTTTTCTCGTGATTGAGTTCTTCTCTAACTTCTTCCAGGAGAGTTCGCAGATCCCCGTCCTCACACTCCAATTTCTTCTTCACTGTTGACCTGTGTAAGGACTTAAATTTCTCACATTCCAATTTTAATGCATCTCTCTCCTCCTTCAGGCAAACCATTTCCCGAGAGAGATCTTGGCTCCTTTTACTCTCCTTCACAATTTGCTTCCGGAGAGTCTGCAACTCCAACTCCGACATGTCCACCTGCCTAGCCGTCACTGCTAGCTCAGTTGTGAGTCTTTCTATCTCTGAGTCTGAAGCCTTCTCTAACTTTCCCTCCAGATTGGCTTCTGACATATCAGCCACCACTTCGGGACCCAAACTGGCGGACCAACCCCATTTTTGTCTGTGAGGCAGTAACATATTGCTCATGGAGGATTGGAAGCCATTAGATTCGTGTGGAACAATAGCATTGCTAGCACTATGTTCCCGAGGCGTGTTCAGTCCTGAGCTGCTCTCAGAGCTAGAAATAGTTAAGTCAGATCCACTAGAGGCTCTGAAGCTGCCATTCAATTCGGCATTTTGGGTGACTATGGTCTTATTAACTGGCACATCCTACAATTAAGAAAAAGTTGAAGTTAACATCATTCATTTGCTTTGCTTCAGGAAAAAACTAAAACTTAACGTCGTACTTTATCTATAATGTTGTTCTTTCTCTATATGTAATGAAAAAAAAGAAATTGAATCTGAACATTGTTTTACATTAGGTAGGAAGAGAAAGGATCATACTTCTGCAGAACTACTATTGGGGTTCTCATTGCTCTCGTTTTTGTCACTGTTGCTTAAGTGGGATCTCAAGCTCCTGTCGTGCAATTTGACTTTTGCATCTTCATTTTCTTCCACCTCTCTGCATAAGCACTTGCAAACGTCAGGAATGTAACAATCAAAGTCAAGCTCTGCTAACATAGGCAGTCATAATGAAAATCAGCTATGATGCTGGTATTCACCTGTTGTCAACATTTTCCTGCAGCCTCTGAATCGAAACCTATAAAAAATCAGAAGACGTTTTCTCAGTAAGCGAAGTTCTGTCAACAAACAAAAAGAAGAGAGAGAGAGCGAGAGAGAGAGAGAGAGAGAGAGAGGCTAACATGTAATATAGCACCAATGCTTGAATTCTTTAAAGGGAGGGAAACAGAGGAAGCCTTGGTCGTCTCAGCGTAATCTGCAAAATCTACTGAAGCTTCACCGACGAAACCAGATTTCACAGCTCCCTGCAACAACCCTCCACATATAATTAACTTCAACATACAATTTGCCTAATAAAAGCACCGACATCAACGGAACTGAAATTCAAAGCAGTTCATTACCGTGGACACGATAAATTGATAAATCCTTTCATTTATTTTCCCAGTTTTGGGATCTCTAGCAAACTTAACCGTCTCGTAAACTGGATTGGCCCATTGGCATCTCCCATCTCTGATTGTGGCTTTCTCCAATCTCACTGTTGGTTTCCCCACATCACCAGGAACCACAGACACCATCAATGCATCCACATCCAGTTGTGTCACCTGAAATTAAATGTGAAACCCATCATTCCTGCAACACATTGATCTCAAATGGCATCCCACACCCTCTTCTTCTCCTGAAAATGCAATTCGTCTGCCGACAGATTCAAGAAAATACGAAAGCAAAAGGATAAAATCACAAAGACTTCTAATTGCTGACTTGCTGTGGTTTTTGGTAGGCCACTACGCTTACAGTTCCTGCTTTTTCAAAATTCCCAAGGATTAACTCTCTATCATCGCCACTTCCTGGGGAATTACAAATTAACAACTGACCCAACTCAGCTTATACTATAAGAATGGAGAAAATGGATCAATGATCACAATGCCAAAGAAGAAAGCTGAGCCCGGTTCAACCCACTTAGACAAAGCTTCGCACATTCGCAGTACCAAACAGGACATTGGAAAAATCGAACTCTTCAGGTACCTGGGTCGCACGAAACTGCAACTTGAACACGGCTTTGATCTTGTTCTTCTCGCTCCTCCATCTCACCGGCTTGAACATCTTCTTGTCCCCTCCCGCTCCGCCCCACAATCAACGCAGCTCCGGCGAGAGCCGCCGGATACTCGCCATTCCCTTTTTTTTTCCTCCTCCCCCCCGGTCACCGTCTTCTCGATGCTTGAGAATTGGCCGTTGTCCGAGTGCTAGCTCATTGGGCAGATTGAGATACAAAGCACAGTGTCTCTGAATTCGCAGAGAGAGAGAGAGAGAGAGAGAGAGAGAGAGAGAGAGTGTGTGAAATGTGAGCGTATCCAAGACGAACAAGGAGCAGATCTGATGTGCTCTGCGTCTCGAGAGTGAGAGCTCGTGCTCTGCTCACAACGTGGCTAGCTCGCTTGTTAACAGCTACTTGAGAAAGATGACACCTTTTTTTTTATTTTTCTTTTCATTTCACTTTTATTGTTTTAATTATTCGGTGTATTGACTTTTTTTTTAATTAGATCAGGAAAAATATTTAACTAAAGAAAATGGAAATTTAAATAAAATAATTTAAGAAAATGGCTGGAGCAGAAGCTTCTCTGGGATTTAATGCAATAGGATATTAAAAAAAAGAAAAAAGAAAAAAGAGTATGGTTGGAGAGAAGTGATGAATTATTTAAGTGGGGTGCCTAATCTTGGTCAGCAAGGACAGTATCTTCATCACATTTCACGAGACGATTTTGCCCCTACGTTATACCTATGAATTACCTAAATTGACATGCAAGCTTTTTTCTTAAATTTCACATATTGTCCCTATGGCCAGAGGCCCACAGATCTGTCAGTTTACTCTATTTAAAGAGACAAGAAATTGAACTTGAGTTTTAGTATAAATGCCATGTCTTAAAGATTGACCCACTTAAGAGATTTCTCACTAATTTATGTCACACAATCAGGACTCTGTTTTTTTTTTTCTTTCCCTTTATTTTATATTTTAGTTATTTTGGTGGCTAGACTAGAGTGCGGTAGAGGGATTCAATCATATTGAGAAAAAGGGATTATTTATTTATTTATTTATTTGCTTAAGAAGGTGTATAATGTAGTACCATAATGATTTTATGTTTTATAAATCAGATGTTTCTTCATAGATGACAGGGGGTAATATGAGAGGCAAGGTTAGGTAAGCTGCTTGATTCGGGTAGTTAAGATGCCAACTTTGTGGATTTTACTATTGCTTCTAATAGGGATGAGCATGGTTTTTTAAAGGTAGAATCGAAAATCGAATGACGAAATTGGTGAAAGCAAGTATATTTTCTGGTTTTATAATATGCAGAGTAGATTTTCAGGTTTAAAAAAAAAGGAATAACCGGTTCTGACGAGTAGATTTCATATTCCACTTGAGAACATGGAACCGCTCATCCTAAAGTCTAATGGAATAGTCATCAGCCAAAATGAGATTCCTTCATTATTTGACTGGAAAAATGATTATACGTTTTCTTGAGGGGGAGGCTCCCATGGACCAGAGGATAGCGTGATATTGCCAATTTGGTCATTCTGAATTGTCGGGATGTATCATAATGGTAAAATTAGGAATTGTCTCGACTTGGCATTCCAGGTGTTGTTACCCATGTGCATAGCGAATAAGAATAGATGATTGCATTTATTGGATTCCCTTTTAATTTGGGTTTCTGGTAATGTTGTCTTTATGGAAAGCGGTCTTTCTTAACCATGCCCCACAACTCCTTTTTGCGCATATATTTCATCATGTACTTCTTTTCATTAGGTAGACCAAATGACGTAATTTCCCTTCTTTGTTTTGCGCTCTCTCTCTCTCTCTCTCTCTAGAGTTTCTTTTGCAGCTGAATAAATGTTCCTTCCCTATCAATCAATGTACGAATATGCAATTATAAGATGATTTGTGTTGATTAACTTCGATTGTCCTCGTGGTAGGCAAGAAAAATTTTCAACCCCTTCGATAGCAAAATTCACGAGGCAAAAAAGGACAATTCACTAACAAAAATATGCATACTAAATAAATCTTAGTAAAAATTTTCCAAGTATTTTGAGAATTTCAACATAATATGAAGACTCGGAAGAGAGATTATCATTTCATGGGGTTTTTTTAATTAAGAAAAAAAGATTCTGTGTTTTTCTGCCGACAGAAATCTTTTAGGATGATGAAGGAAAGACAAGCGCACAAGAAAACTCATTGATTAATTTGACCAAAAAAAGCTTAGGTTTAATGATTGATGACTTTTCATTAGAATACCATGTCATGAGAACGACATTGGAACGATTGGAATTCCACTCAAGCCCAAGATTTTGGACCAATTACATGGGACAATATATAATTATAACTAATCCCCGATCTCCGTGCATCATTCCTCTCGTATTTATTATTGAGAAACATGTGTTAATTGCATTAAAAAAATTTCACATCGAAGAATCGATGTGGTGTGGAGCAATTAATATATCAAAGTTGGCCCACAACTTAATAACTTAAACTTTTAAGTGAATGTGAGTCCAATTAGATATATAGATGAGCTAAGATTTTAGCTCTTTATTGGCGATATTCTTGGACGAAGGTATCGGATTTCTACTGTGCGCCCCCTAATATTTATTTAGTCGTTTATTTTTGTCTAGAATGTACTTTATATTTTATGTTGTGTAGGCCATGGAGGGCCGTATCTCAATAGCTTTCAAGGCCACACAATTTTCAGATCGTGACAATTGACAATCGTCCTTGAATTCTAAAGCCAGTCATATTTCGTGTTGGACCAACCGACTGCACATGGCAATTAAACACATTCTCTTTATTATTGTCCAGAAAAACTATCTACTTGAACGATAAAGAAATTGTTTGTATAAATAGCCAAGACATCGTATTCAATGGCGGACTAGATAAGGAAGCGCCATTGGTACATAGGTGCTTGTGTTACAGAATGATTGACTTTAAGAATTAAGAGATACAACGATATGATAATGAAACTATTTCGACATATCGATTTGCAAGGGAATCCAAGGATAATAAATTCACGGTATTGTTGCAGAGTGCCTTCGGGACACATGTTAAGCATACTTGGCGAGAAATTTTTTCATTTTTTCAAGATATCAATTGTGGATGTCATGGTGATAGTCGGTGCATTCGAATTTACAATTATTTTGATGTGATTTGCATCTCTATCACCGATCCATGATCTTTAAAGCGGCACAAATGTCGCATGTGTACTAATGACTGGATTTGGCCGGAAAAATAACCACCAAATCACATTAAATTACATGGCAGAGCAAAATAGTCGCCACGTTCTAATGATTAACAAACATTTGATGATTCAAATTAAAACGCATTTGGGTGTCATCTCACGTATGCCCCTTGATAGTGACCGTTCGGCTTGTAATTAATGGATTGCTTATAATAATTATTATTATTGTATATCATTATTATTTGCTTAGTTTAATTACAGTAAAAAAAAAAGAAAAGCATAACCAATATAAGAAAAGGAAGAACCTTTGAAATGACCGACCGTTGTGAAATTGCGATCTTTGAGTATAACCTATTGCGAACGAACGTCCCTTGTGCAATCCCCAATGAAGGTCGGAAGAAAGGAGTATTTAAAAAAAAAAACCCACCACTCTATAAACTAATTAATTCCACCCACCTATCTTTCTTCCTACATTTAATAATATTTATTGTTTTTTCTTTAGGTAATACCAGACAAGAATTATTGAGTATTTGTCGGTCCAACAAACTCCTGCGTCTTCACTTACTGAGCCAATGCATCTTTGTCCTCCTGTAACAAATCTGCAGAGCTTTCGTCACGACGCATATGCTCCTGGATATAAAATACAAAGATCTGCTCTTGCTTCACCTGCCGCTAGGTGTGAAACAGTATGGTATGGAGGAAGAACAAGGGCCTCAGGGTGAGCTGCATATACATACGAGGAAAGAAAGGAAAGCAAAAATAAAATAAAATAAAAAAATTGACAAACCCTCACTAGCCCCTCGATCCGTTGCCGTCGGTGGTTAGTATTTTTAAGGAAAGAATCGAAGGGGGTTAAAAAAACATGAGCTGCATGTTGATAGTATTGTCTTTGAAGTGGCCGAGGAACACTTGCAGATAAAAATGATTTGAAGGGTCCTATTTAGTATCTAAGTACGGGAATAGTACTGTGTTTTCTTGGAGTCAATTGGGATCGTACTCATGCGATGGCGCTCAACTGGTATATAAAAAAAAGCTCGCTATAGATTTGGTATTAACCTGCACAGGGAATTAAGGCTTAATCACTAGTAAAAGCCATTGTTCAAGGCACTTTAGTTTTTCGATTCTACGATGAATTCAAGAAAGTGTTAAATTCAAAAGTTTGAGAAAGTATTTTTTTTGTTCGGAATATGAATCAAATCGAACCGAGGGATCCCTTAACTTGGGTGTTTTGCTTTTTCGATAGTTTTGCTCCATACACGAGCACACGTCATTAATCAAACCGACATATGTTCGAGCATGTTTAGTACACTTAATAGTCTAATCAAGGCTGGTAACATGATTGGTATTGTGATCATACATCCTCTTACCTTATTAAATCTATTCTAACTCGGCTCTTGCGGCATTTTTTTTTCTTGTCGCACTCTCGTTTATTACATTGCCGACTTCAACTAGTTTGAGATAAAGATATTATTAACTCTCTCTTATTGCATACGTGCGGATCGTACCAATTCATAACCACCACGTAACACCAAAAATATATGCTTAAGAAATTATCTATAATTAACATTTTTTAGCTTAGGAAGTGGGGCTCTTTCTTTACACTTGAAAAAGAACCAAACTCAAAAGGCTGTGTCATCTTCTTGTTTTCTTCTTGTGAAGCTGCATTACTTGGCTTTAAAGATGATCATGGGTTGGGCGTGAGAAAGAGAGCGAGGGCGAGTCGTGAAGAATCCACGTGAGTCGAGGCGTGCGGGTGGGGCAGCAGAGTCGGGTCACCAAACACGGATCCACGTCCAACTTTTGTGTCCGAGAAGCATTTAACTGGATGTGTGTCTGGGTGGATAAAGCACTGTCGTCTTGGCAATGGAGTCACTGTCAGTTAGGGTTGCTGTTCATTTGTTTAGATCTTTTAGGCCATTGGGATGTCACTTTACTTTAGTTCACAAGCTTTTTTCAACCGCCGACCTAACCGCCCGGCGCTTTACAACAAGGGGTCCATTCTCGATCTGCTGAAGCTTGGAGAGGAGAGGACACAGGCCTTGTCTTCCTGAACAGCTTCCTCCGCAAAAATTGACTGGTGTGCCAAGCCGGTCTGTGTGATTTTTCCATGGTGTCCTGTTTCATTAACCGTGGCTTGGGAACAATGGGCGGTCCGAGTTTTTCCTTTTCGGATGGACTCGAGATGCCTGCCTCTATTTCCTTGGCTTGTCTACGACCCCACTCATTAGATCCGATCCGATGTGTGACCCGGGCCATCGTTTCAACACCGCCGCCTCTAGCGAAGCATCACAAGCCACCATGACAAGACAACTATCACCGCCGTCTTCGCTGTTGCTTCTCTCTTGCTCCCTTGGATTCTCGACCATCTCTCTTTTCTCGCGGGCTTTACTCTTTAGCTTGTGCTTCGCTTCTCTCTCCTAGAAAGATGTCCGATTGGTTTCATTTTGAGCTTTAGAAAATGGCAATGATCCAAGCTCGACCTGATTGAAAAAAAAAACCCTAAAAAATGAAAAAGAAAAGGAGGGGTTGTGGTTGTTTGTAGCAATAATATCGGAAGATCTGGTAGATATAGAACGAGTGATGTGAATTCAACTACGTGTGTCACGGGCTAGCAAAATTGTGCAAAATAGGTCAAACACGTCTCACTGGAGAGCAATCTGATAAAAAGTTTAAGCCGATAAATTTAGTTGTAATGTAATATTTTAATTGTAATATCGATCATAGGAACTAGTACAAGACTCTCGCATAAATATGCAGTAATTAGTTTGAGATTAGTACAGATGATCGCAATTTCTTATAAACTCAAGATTGGCCAGCAGACTAATGATTATAAAAATAATTGAAACTCGAGTTTGTAAAGATGACCCCGATTAGTTTTCTCATATTTAAAAAGCAGAATTTGTTAGAAAATCGTTGGCATATGACACATGACATATGCATTTACCTCACAAAATTTCCATATCTACAACGTTCTATTAGTAGCTCTCTTTCTTGTTCCAGTCACCGATTTTGCGCAAAAAATGACTAATCGACTTGTCTATCAATACTCGAAAAAATTATCTTTGCTTCAAAATATATATATACACATACGGGTGATATGAGTTCAAATGATCACGAAAACTGTTTCCCTCTATAGAGGTTTGCAAACTTTTGACTAAAGATGTTCACTCAATATCAAGAAGGGACCATACAAGCCTTTAATCTTCTTCCTAAACTAATGATTGCATCTTAATCGCTCCACTATGTATGTCCATAGTGATCTTTTCTTTCCCAACCCCACGGTATCTTCTTGTTCCCCTCTTTGCCGTCTCTGAGAGCCACTTTTTCTTGAGACACTACACGTGCTTCCTTCCTTCCTTCCTTGGACCCATAAAAGCACGCGTTTCCGACAAAAACAAAGATCGATATCACATCGGTGTTGTGCTGGGGAAATGTGCAAATTGCCCATCCTGTTGCGGATCAAGAAGCCTGCCAGAATTGTGGGGAAATGACAAAGTGGCCTCGTGTTTTCACCGGTGTCTGTAACTGCAAATTATTGCCCTAATGATTGAGACAACATTGGGTTCACGAGCCAATTTGAGAATTGATTGATGACTCTTTTCCCAGAGATCTACATTATCTCCTGATTGCACATGCAAATCCTCATTATAAACTTGATCATAATGCATGCATCTTAGTTCTAAAACCTTGTCCTAGTTGCCTTTTCTTTTCAGTATTTCGGCTGGCATCTGAGCTAGGCCTAGTAGCTTGGAGAAACTAAAGTTTTGCTGTTTTTCTTTACTTGGTGCTCTGGAGTTAAATGGGTGATTAAGCGCTTTATTTGAGTGCGAAATATTTGTATAATATCAAATTCTATGTGTCGGAGCCACATTCTCCACTTACAATAGTTTTGGAGGTCATGCCCTTATGAGCGTCCAGTATTCGATCATAACAACCTAGTTTAATATATAGTCGGAAGTGCGTCAACACAATCAAGCCCCATGTCCTTAGTTGCCATCTAAATATGTGTAGTCTAGTCGCTAGTACTTTGCCATTTGTAATAGAGAGCTCACACGCTAGGTCACATGGTTATGTCTCGTTATAGCTAGTGCAACCGTAGGATAACATGACTTGAGGCCAATACATGTTTTTTTTTTTTTTTTACTGTTTTGCGGCCAATCCTTGGCTTCTTTGGTTTACTTGGAGAATAAAATAGGAGGAAAAATCTCTCACCATAAAGATTTAGTTCTGATGTTTGATGCGATTAATTAGGAGTGACGAGATTGGAGGTAAGAAGATGGTCATCATCATTAGGAGACCTTTCCAACTCTCTTATGAGATGGACCCCTTAATCACCTTTGTCTGTCCATCGTTTGATCATCCCCTCTCAACTAATTTCACAAAATTGAGAGGAGCTCACTGGTCCATTTGCTACCTCAAGGGTAGTTTCCCCATCATATCTCTTAAAAGACATAAACCTTTTTAAGGTCCTGTTAATGATCATGATATCATATACATGTCGCATATCGATTGAACAAAAAAATGGGGCCATTGGAAAGGATAAGAATATGATGAAAAATTCGCATTCTATTTGGAAAAGTGTAAAAAAAATTCATAAACATATTGTATTGATACCAATTCTAATGCAAATAAATCTCGCGATCTACGTAATATTGTGAAGATTGCGTAATATTGCATATTTTCTGTTTTAGGTATTTTTGCATTTTTAATGTTTTTAGTTATTTTATTTAATTCTACTGGCGTTTTTCGTACTTTTGTGTTTCCTAGGTCAATTAGGTTTAGCATCTTATATAAAGATGTTTAGGGTTCGAGGAAGAGCAGTTTATGAATGACTTTGATATTTTCGTTGATTTTGATAAAATCATGTGAATGGTGGTTCCTCGTTATCGATTCTTTTGTTTAGCCTTCTGTTTAGCCTTGATTTCTATCATGCTTCGATATCATTTGGTATCAGAGCACAGGTTGCTTGAAATCAATGGTTGAACGGAATCGAGGTGGTCGAAGATAGCGTGCTCGTGGAGGTCGGTAGCGTAGAGTCGTTCCTGATGCAGATGAACAGCCGCGTTTGAGAGACTTGCGAGACATAGAAAAAGAAGAGCCGAGAAGACAACTTCAGGATTTGAAGAAAAGACTTGTGTGGATGCAAAACAGACAAATGTATATGGAGCGATGATTTGCGCCGGCGGGGTTGTATTTCCCATCCAAAACAGATCCGATCGTCGATGAATATCCGATCGTTGATGAAAATCCGATCGTTGATGAATATCTGATCGTCGATGAAAATCCGATCCTCGATGAATATCCGATAATTAATGAAAATCTGATCGTTGATTAAGAATCGATCTTTGATCAAGATCTGATTTTTGATAAATATCCGATTTATTATGAAAATCCAAATTTTGATACAGATCCGATTTATGAAGATCCAGTCTATGATGAAGGTAGACTTTCAGTCTACGATGAATCTGATGGAGAACAAGGGGATACGGATCCAGGGGCACTGGTAAAAGCCATCGTGTCAGCAAAGGGCGACGAGTTCGTCCCTATCGAAGTTCCCCAGGCGGATGTGTGGATGCCGACATGCGAGGTGGATGATTGGGTTTTCGCCGCGTTCGAGGACTCGGAAAAGGAGGAGTAATTGGATGATTACCGTTCACAAGTTTCTAAATCCATTACATCTGTGGACATTAATTTTTCTCATGATAAAAGGCGCAAGAAGTTGTCTGTGGAAGTTTGTAAGTGACGTGCACATCGAGTTCTTCAAAGGTGCGTGAGCCTGAACTATTGGATATTGTTAATATTCATGAAGATGTTATCAATGTGATAAAGGGAGCGATGGGTTTAGGGAAAAATCACGATTTTTCTTGGTGTTCACGTGATTTGCCGATTGTGGAATCGGGAGAAATTTATGGGACCGAGGCCGAAGCGCTTTGTCTAGCGTTTAATACTCGTGACCAGGTTGGTTTGTCCAGGGATGAGACCGAACTAGTTTTGTCGGAGGATATTGGATGTGTTGGCTATTTGATGATTTCTTTCGATAACCAATTAAAATCCCTTATAGCTAATTCTGGGATCTCATTCTCTCTTATGGATGAAAGCAAATTGCAAAAGCTTTCCTCTTTATCTGTGTGCTGTGACCCGATTGGCTTGAGTTGTGGATACAAGTTGAATTCAGTGACACGCTGGACAAGTTGAAAGCTGATATTGATGATGAGAGAAATTCGACAAAGAAAGTTTTGGGGGGTTGATCTTATGTCTTGTCCAGAAGATTTCATGTCTAAGTTTCTCAAGTTAGTTGGTGCACCTATGGCACACAAGTTTTCAGATTGCTTGCGAGTCAGGTGCCAAGAAGCCAAAGGGTGGACTGCATTGACAGTTGTCAGTATCCTTCTCAAAGTGACCAATTCTCTTAATGTTGCGTGTTGCGTTGTGTCAATTTTAAGAGAACGATGTGAGGATGCCTTTTTATTTGAGATGCAGAAATCTCCTCTTGCTGTGGCATATCAAGAGGATCGTAAGGGAGGCGAAGCCAGAGAGAAGAAGCAGAACATGAAGTATAAACGCATGAAAAGAGTATATCAAAAGATGTTCTTATCAATGACGACGAAGCAGATTCGAGGACGAATATTTTTCCTAACAGGAAAGAATGATGCAAATATATTTCGCGATCTCCGTAATATTGCGAAGATTGCGTAATATTGAGTATTTTCTGGTTTAGGCATTTTTGCATTTTTAATGTTTTTAGTTATTTTATTTAATTCTAGTGGCGTTTTTCGTTATTTTGTGTTTCCTAGGTCAATTACGTTTAGCATCTTATTTAAAGATGTTTAGGGTTCGTGAAAGAGCAGTTTATGACAGACTTTGATATTTTCGTTGATTTTGATAAAATCACACTTGAGTGAACGGTGGTTCCTCGTTATCGATTTTCGATTGTTCTATTTAGCCTTGCTTTCTATCACGCTTCGGCATCAAATTCAGTTCTAAATATTTTTTTGATGTCAATTGAGTCCTAAATTTTTCGCATTGTGCCAATTCAGTCTTAAATATTTTATTAGTATCAATTGAGTCCTAAACTTTTTGGATTTGTACCAATTCAGTTCTAAATTTTTTGCATTTGTACCAATTGTGTCAATTCGATCGATTTTGATATGAAACCGCTAACATGAACATCGGTTGCCCACGAAAATAATTGCTGCTGATGTGTATATTTTGTTAATATTGTTTCAATATTTTTAGATATGTTATATACTTTTTTAAAAAAAATTATTAAAAATTATTAAAATACATTTAAAAATATCAACATCAACGCCAGTCTTGCCACGTAGGATAATCGATGTCCACATTAGCAATTTCGGATCAAAATTGATCAGATTGACGCAAATGCAAAAATTCTTAGGACTAATTTGACATCGATACAAAAGATTTAGAACTTAAATGGCATCAATTAAAGGTTTATGATTAATTGGCATTAATATAAAATATTTACTAACTGAGTTGACACCAAAAAAGGGATTTAAGACTAAATTGATACCAATGCAATAAGTTTATAATTTTTTGCACACTTCCCCCCATCTTATCAAGCATTAACGAGATTTTTTCGAGGATGCTTGTTAATCGGATGTCTAGAAACTTTTTATTATACCCGGCACGGATCAATTCCCAACACATCTCTAAGTCATGCTTGTGAAATTGGCCTAAAGTAAACATCTTCATGCACCATAGCCTTTAGTCACGTGAGCAATGGCTCTTATTCCCCTTGGCTTCCTATCTTTTCAATCCTTCTCTCTACAAAACACGACATCACCTCGTGTATAAAGTCCTGAAAAAGCATCATTTGACTAACCATTAACGAAAATAAATTTGTTTGTGCAAAGGGGCAGAGGAAAAAGATGCCATCTACAATGATGAGGCTACATGAACAATTGAACACACGCACACATGAGAGACAACAGAAAGTGCACATGTGATGCGAAAAATCACTTGCCATGATTTGTCTTTCGCCTCATGCTGTCCTAAAGGGAAAGCAAAATGGAAGGGAGAGATCTGCTTCGAGCTGGTCACGGGGAAAAGACGGGAGAGGAGTCACGTGCTAGGACAGCCAAGAATGAACGGGGTTCACGTGATCAAAGCTGTGTGACCAGAGGCACACTGCTGGTTCTTTAAGTCTCCGAGGAAAGGGTTATTTCTTGGGGCCAAGAGTTCTAGGGTTTGCTTTGCTCCAATAAGAGGCGAATTAGCCATTGGAGCCCATCTGATGCATGCTTTAACTTTTTCACTCTTGATCTTTCTTTTTTTTTTTTCCTTTGTATATAAGCTAAATGACATATATACAAATGTCATCTTTTGAAGCAACTGGCAAATCGCGATTACTATTCATGTATGATAAAATTACTTTTACCTCTTCAAATGTATCTAAGAAAGTGGGTTTTTGAATCGTGCATGCGTACCACTTGAAGTGAATCCACTAAGAGCAATGAGTTTCGTACTACGTGCATTGGAAACTGAAATACCTAGGCTGATATTATAGATCGTGCTCACTCTGGTATGGAAGTTATAATGCTCATAGCTCTCGGATTTTTGAATTGAGATAGATATTGAAAGCCCATCCCCATTCCAGGCATGAGACGGATGAAAGGCAGGACCTTTTGATGGTAAAGGGCGAGGCTTATTAATCCATGAACATATGATCTATATAGAAACAAAAGTGATTGTCCGAGCGAAATGGGGGCAGCCATCTTCGAGAGGTCTAGTCAGACTGACCCGACTCGTGCTCTAATACCAAACGACATTTTTTACTAATCGTTTCCATTGAAAGAGGAATCCTTGATAATTTCTTGTCACTTGTTGTTTTTTTTTTTTTTTTGAGGTCAAAATTTCTTTTCACTTGTTCATTAATCAGTTAATTGGATTCAGATTCATGACATGAAGTGAAGCCAGTGGTTTTAGGATCCAAATCAATACACTCAAGTTTTGGGCCCATGGAGTTCGCTTCAGCTGAATCTGCTTTGGGCCTATCTCGGGTCGATGCAAAAAATGAGGAAGCTCGGCATCAAGCGTAAGGATTCATATGGCTTTTTTTCGAGGAATCTCTATACGGGAAAAATGCAAGAATCAAGCTTCTAACACTAACGCTCCAATAATTTGCCCAGAGAGTTTTTGGTGCATGTTCTTTGTAGTTGATTTCTCTTACTTTCAAAAATCTTTTTTGGACCCTTTTGTCAGAGATCTGTGGTTGGGTTGGTTGAATTAAAAAAAATTTCAAATAAGAGCCCGAAATGTCCACATTTTCTCAAATAAGGGCCTGACCAAAGACATTTTCGTCTTTTTAATTTTTTAATTTTTTCTTTCTTTTCACTTTTTTCCCTCTTCTCGCCGGTGGCCTTGGCGTGGCGAGGGAAGCCTTCGTTGACCACGCCAGATCTGGGTGAGGGTTGTCTTGCGACGATCGGCCACCAGCGAGAAGGAAGCGCAAAAAAAAAAAAAAAAGAGAGAATAAAAGAGAAAGGGGAAAACATAAATAAATGGGAAAAAGAAAAAGGAAAAAAGAAAAAAAAGAGAGTAAATGATGAAAATGTCATTGGTTAGTCCATTCTTTCAAAATGAAATGGCAGTTCAGGCACTTATTTAAATTTTTTCCTATCGAATTATGCCTTAGAGGAAATGTCCATGTTCAGATTCTTTTATTTTTTCCCAACCTAATTCAAGGGTTGACCCCTTTTCACCACCAAAGTATCCACCCTCCTGGGTCGATCCCTTGTTGAAGCATAAAGATGCCCATGCATTTTGCCTCTCAGAGAAAAATACCGCTGGAGGGAGAAGTTTCCAGGTATCATTGTAAGGAAAAAAAAAAGCGCTCAGCCACCTCCAAAGTTTGTCGCTTTCGTCGCCTAAGGCAAAAGTAACAAGGTCAAAATATTGCGTTTGTTCCGTGGCCTTAGGCATGCAAAAGTAACATGATTATGTTGTGAAGTGCATATCACAAATCATACATTAATAAGTTCGACAAACAATTTCACTACATTAATTGTAATGGTGTACTAGCCACGTAATTAAAAGCTAAATAAAATCGAACATCACGAGTATGTAATTCCAGCAAAAGTCATATTGACGCTGGACAACATAATTACAAGGTAAGAAAATCGTATGTACCAAGTAATTAGATCACTCTTGGTGTTGATCCCTCTTCGATGTAAGCACTTGGCTATGGTGGACGACATTAATTAATTATAAAGGCTTTGCATCTTGCTTAAGGGTGCGTTTAGTTCAATTTTGGGGAACGCAAAGCCATTTCCCTAAGAACCTTTAACTGAAGGTGTATTTGGTGAAAGCTATAGTGTTTGGATAACTCTTTTTTTTTTTTTTTTGTTTAATGTTTATTTGGCAAAGCAACTTTGAAACCGAAAAAAAAAAAACAAAAAACAAAGGCAGACAGGGCCGACTGCCGAGCATTGGCAGAGCAGACAAGGAGTGGGTGAGCTTCAGCGGCGACCCCAAGCGAGCATTGAAGGTGACCAAAGCCTTCGACCGGCAATCGTGGTTGGAGCAAATCTCGTTGTTCGAAGCTGGGTGAAGCTTGTCGCCCTCAGATCTAGAGCCTCGTAACCAGCCAGGGTACCTCTTCTGGCCTTTAAGTGAAGACACAACGTCAACCGTGGCGATGCCGATGTTGTCTGACCTTAGGCAAGCCTCTTTGGACTCCGGCGTTGATCAAGCTAGGCGAAAGATTTGGAGTTCGACGATGTACGAGCTAGGCAACAGGCAACCAAGGCCGCGTGACCTCAACGACACAATGTTGGTGTCACGCAACCCCTTATTGGCATCTATCCATGCCCTCCACCTAGGGGTATCAATGGGCCGGGTCTCGGCCCAAAAATCAACAGTACCAAGCTCAGGTCTGCCTGACGGGGTTAGGTCTGATTTGGGCCGAATTATTCTTTTTTTTTAATAAAAATCAATTAACAAACTCATCAAATGAAAGAATATAAAAAGAAAAAATCAAAATATATTAAATTGAAATGAAAAAAAAAAACGGGTGTTAAAAAAATTCAGGCACTGGCCCGGGTATTCTACCTCCACCTATGTGAACTCTTAAATCTTTACGGAGCGAGGGAAAAATACGAATTTGAAATAAAAAGTGGGAGCCATTTGGCAAAAAAATCATTTACCTTGAAACGAGCCTTCCGAAAATGATAAAAGTCCAAAGGATTTGGTTACTTGCATTGGGCTTTCAGCTTTGCTAGTGTTGACATTTTTCCAAAAAAATTTGCCAAACACCTAAACTTTATCCCAAGGGGCTTTAGAGGCTTAGGTTGCGTTTGGTAACGTTTCTATTCCTGGAAACACATTTGGAATAGAAATATTTTTTTTGTGTGTTTCTACTCTCGGTTACGATTTTTGAGAACAGAAACGCGTTTGGTAAGTAAAAAATAAATAATTTTCTCGTCAAAAGTAAGGATTGACAGCGGCGGCAGGCACCGGTGGGCAGGTAGGCGGCGACGGCAGTGGGCAGCCGGCGGCGACCGACGGAAGCCGGCGACCGGCAACCATGACGGCGGCGGCTCGGGACCAGCAACCTTCTCCATTCGTTTTTTTTTTTGTTCCTTTTCACCAGTGTCTTCTCTCTCCCTCTTCGATTTCGTGACTCGCGACCTTCTCCATTCGTTCGCTCTGCTTCCGCCTTCGTTAGGTTCTCTTCAAAGGCAACAAATTTTGGAGGAAAGTTGACAAAATTGGATTCCATCTGGGCTTGGATTTGGGTTCAGTTCACGTTAAGTTCGGTATGCTTCACTAAATTTGCTTTAGAGATAACCAGGTAAAAAATGAAAGATTTGGTTGCGACCATTTCCGGTCTGATCGGCCTCTTTGATGGGTCTAATTGTGACCTCAAATCAAAATTGTGGCTCTGACTATCACAAATCGGGTCACGCAGAAACGGCTAAAGCAATGACCGCAACGATCTTTGAAGAGATTTGGTTGATCGACAACCATATTTGACTCCGTCACTCCCTCGGTAATTACGGGTGAGTACATAAAAATTAACCTATTATCCATCAAGTAATCACCTCAGTTATTCAGCTAGGAGGATTTTCGCCCCTCTTTCGATACTCACGCCGGCATTCTCATTTGTAAAAACTCCACTCATCCTCTAAGTTTAGCTTCATTCATTACTAGGCTCCCCTACCGCTAAAGGGTGGATTTCATGCCACTCTTACCAAACATATACAGTACACGAACCACGACAGACCCAAAAATAAGAACAATCACAGAGGCCAAGCACAAAGAACAAACAAACCTATTTTGAGCCAGTTGCTGCCATCGGAAATAGTAGAAAAATAGTGAAGTGCCGAGGCATGCGTATAGCTGTTGACCTATCGTGATTAATCGTTGTTCATGCCGTACGTGCTAATAATAATTTATATGGTGAGAGCAACCTTAAGCCCTAAAGAAACATCTTCTTCTGCTTATGGAATTCCATTTCGCCGATCCGCGACGTTCCCCTGCAATTGTAAACGCTGAAAACTCGGACCAGATCTCAACGAACACCTTTCGATAGCACGTTTAGATGACCGCGCTTGAAGTTGACGCTCTTCCCCTCGACGCATTAGGGTTTCGCAATCAATGACTAATATGAATGATGGATGTAGTTTACGGTTTGTCCCATTTGACTATCTCCTATACGTTCGAGCGAAAGCGCCCTGCCCGGAAGCATATGCTCGTCTGTAGCGACTATTCTTGGTGCTTAAGTTAGAGGTGGACTTTTCAAGTGCACGAAGAAGTCTTAACGCGAAGTCATGGATGAGCAAATCATGTTGGTTCACCATGTGGAAGATAGGTATGGATTTGATGAAAATTTCCCCAATAAAATCGACGCATCCTTCACATTTAAATCTACCGTGGAATTCTTTTATATATATATATATATATATTAACCGTAAGAAGCGAGTGCCATTGTGAATAAAGAGTTTCTCTTGATATTTCATGGAAATTAATTGATTACCATTGATTATGGATCTTTTCTACTAATAGTTTGTGGAAAAATTTCAAATAAGGGCTTAAAGTGCTCTTATTTTCTCAAATAAGAGTATGAAGTGAACTTTATTTTAAATAAAAGCTCGAGGTGCCAGTATTTTCTCAAGTAAAGGTCCTAAAATGGCATGTCAGCCTAAAAGAAGGGCCGAACCTTCCGGTTGGTCAAGAGCATTTTCATTTTTTTTACATTTTTTTCTTTTTTTTCATTTTTTTTTCATTTTTTTCCTCCTCCTATATTTTTCTTTGCTTTTCGCTAGTGCCTGATCTCAGGCAATGGCCAACTACCGACAATGCCCAGAGAGGGGCCAAACATTAGCCTCGCTTGAGCGAGATCAAACCCTTATTTGAAATTACCATGATCACTTTAGGTCTTTATTTGAGACTGACATGGCCACTTTAAGTCCTTTTAAAAAAAAATCATTATTTGAAAAAATGAGCGCACTCCATGCTCTTATTTAAATATTTCCCTTATTATATTGGGAACAGTCTACAAATAATATGATTCGATTTAATTGGTATCTGGTGATGCATGATTTTCTGCTTATCTTAGGTAGAATTTTCTTCCTTTACGTAAGAATTAAAGGCGAAGCAGGTTAATTGGCTTATCGGCAACATCGCCAAAAAGTACTATTTGTCGTTAGTGCACAATTTAGACACAAGGGACAGATTCGCGCGAGAACATGACGTTGCTACAGAGAGCTCTTGCCGGGTTACTACCTGTGATTAGCCGGTACAATATAATAAAAGGTCCTTTATAATTTGATACTAAACAATAATGTTTAGATTGATCTTATATATCTATTGAACATAGATTTGAACGCAGTATTGTCGCCAAAGCTTCCGACAAATTCGAAATTCAAAATCGAGTTTCTAGAGCTGAGAACATAAAATTGGGGAGTTAAGAATGTATGTTTCTGAGAAACATCTTCCCTAATTGGCTATTCCCTCGTGCTATCCGGTCTAGAGCCAACAAAATAATGCTATTTGTTGTTCTTGGTTTAAATACATTCAAGCACTAATCAAGACTAGAGATTGTGACGCAAGGAAAGCGATAACAGGAAAATAATTCCTCAGAAATTCTGAATTCAATTGATGATAATATGAATATTACAAAGAGAGTATGTATATATATATATATATATATATATATAGGACTCCAAAAGGAATGCGGATAACTAAAGATAATATTAATCGACTTAAATCTAATCTTGAATCAAATCAAAATCTCGAAAATTACGCGAAATTCAAAACTGCCAAAATAGAAAATCTGCCGAAAAGTGGTCTAAACCACTCCGAAACGCTAAAATTCATCGTATCAGTGACTTTGAATCAGACGGTCGTTTATCTGCAATCGACCAATTTTGAGCGCAATCTGAGATCGTTTGACCCATGATCAAAATTACTGGTAAAGTCGCATGGGCTTCTGGCGATTCAATTTGTCAAGATAATCGCATGCAAACTGTTCTACATTAGATTGTCACTTCTACAATTATTCTTTTCCGATCACGATGCTAGATGGACACGCTTCGAATAAACTGGCAGACTATAAAGAATGAGAACCAAATTCGAATCGAACTTGCATTGGGTGCTTAATTCTTAAGAAATCATCTCCGTGATGTTTACAAAAAGCAAGTTGTCCGATAAGTTCGAAGGGATTAGTTCAAGCGAAATTACTATTGGAAATGAAAGCAATTTGAGTTTCTGAGAACATATCGTTAAATCCGTTTATAATCTCTTGGAGTCGAGTCTCCGATGAGGTAATTTCTTATATTTTTACCTCTAATTTGATCATCACTCTCTTTGTATTTGAGGTTACAGTCTTATCTAGACCGTCCATAGCGGGCTCGATTTGGATAATTAAGGTTTTGGACGGTCAAAGGTGTAATCGGAGCATCTAATTAATTGGCGCTAGTGTGTAAACCGAGCGAGATTTTACTGAGGGGTGGGATGAACTTGAGGTCATGATCATAAGTGAAGGGATGCTTACTATATGTAGAGATAATCAAAGGGTCGGGAGTTTATGATCGATCTTTCTTTGTTATCGACGAGTGAACCAACAAACAAATTGATTCAAAAGACTTTTATGTGCCGAATATCATGTTAATGAAATTCAGGATTTGTTTAAAATGGCTGGCATGGCGACCACATTAGCGTCGCTCTCTTCGAAAAACAATAAAAGAGGTAGGTCAAATAAGCTATTTCGATTAGTCAAATTGGACATAGCTAACGAAGGGACTTGGTTGCATCAATTCATCAAGTTTTGAAACTTGATTGTACTTTTGAAAAGTTTTATAACTTGATTGCAGAACAAGTTTTAAGACTTCTGTTGTACTTATCCCTAAAACGAGTTAAAGAAAAAGTTTTCGCCTCGGAGACGAAGAGGGAGTTCTCCCCCTAGCAAAAAAAAAAAAAAAAGGCTTTTACTATCATTTTCTGCCTTTTTCTCGCTCCGCAATGAATATCTCAAAGTAATACTTTTACGAAATGATGATAATTGCTGAGATAAATAATATGTCGTATTCCATGTTTTAGTTGAGATTTCCCTCTTTTGGCCACTGGGTGAAATGGTTATTGTAGTTTCAATTTATTTCCATCAGACACGTAGACACAATTAGATACGAAAACCCTTTGCATGATTAAACAAACGATATAAAGACTCCATTCGATTCGAGAATAGATCGAGCTTAAGTAAAGGGAGAGAAATGGCTCCTGATTGTAGAAAATAGAAACGAGATAATGACGAAGAGAAATAATAACTTGGAAAATAATTTCAAAAGAGAACTGAATTTGATAGATGATATTGTGCATATTACAAAAACGGACATCTAATATATAATGATATGACTTATTTAGAAAATAGAATTACTAAAGATAACATTATTAAAATTATATCTAATCTATTCTAACAGAATTCGAATAAAATATTACAAATAATCCAAATATTCAAAATTGCTTAAATTAGAAAACTGCACGAAAAGTGATTTAAACGACTTCAAAACGCTAGAATTGATCGTATCTCACAGCAATGCGGTGACTTTAAATCAGAAGTTCGTTTCTCTTCAATTGGCCGAATTTCAACGTGATCCGAGCTCATTAACCTCGAATCAGTAAAATTTTCCCGATTTTTGCCGACCATGATTTTCAATATAATTAAGCACTGACTATTCTACATCAGCTAATGACTGCATGCTCGCGAGCGAGCTATTTTCCGTTCGATATTCAAGGGATAATAATAATAATAATAATAATAATAATAATAATAATAATAATATCATGACAGATGAGAAATAGAAAATGACCCCATCATCAGAAAATTTCCAAGCACGTATATGAAACTAGTTTTAATCAGATTTTCAGCCGGCCGTGGCTGGCAAGCCGGCCATTATGATAATCTCCAGTTGTTCTGAACATGACCGCTTACTCTTTATAAAAGCCTTCATTTTTCACTTACCAATCACTTCTCTTCGTCTTCCTTCACACCATTCCCTCGCAAGTAACTTCAAAAGCACTCATCCCTCCGTTCTTTTTTAACCCCCTATAAACACGTTCAACCAAACCCTAGAACCCTCCGACATCGTCCAACATCACGAGTTCCATCTGCGATTGATTTTAGCAACGGAGAGTGTAGTTATGAGGCAGCCTGGGATGTATTCGGGGATGTTATCCGGCAAAACTGGGCCTCACTCCCTGCCCCTCGCGAGGATCAAGAAGATCATGAAGAAGTCCGGCGACGACGTGAAGATGATCTCCGGCGAGGCGCCGGTCGTGTTCTCCAAGGCCTGTGAGCTGTTCATCGAGGAGCTCACTAGGCGGTCTTGGGCGATGACCATGCAAGGCAAGAGGAGGACGCTCCACAAGGACGACGTGGCCTCGGCGGTGGCAGCGACCGACATCTTCGATTTCCTCGTCAACTTGGTTGCGGAGCCTCCAAACGCGGACGAGGACGCTTCGGGAGGAACAAACAACATCAAGCCTTAATCTTAGAGTAAGTTTAACTTCCCACCATTTACATGGTAATGGAGATTCCTAAACAGCCCGGACGTGTATGGAAAGTTGCGTTTTATTGGATGTATAATTATTGTATCAAGTGGCAAAAGCTGACACGGCTTTAATTTAATATATATGTTGCTCCTGACTTCGAGAAGATAGCTGATATTTTTTATTTGGACAAATATAACGGAAGTATTTACAAGCAGCTTTGACTAGGGTTTTGGATTAAAGTTAGTGAAGAAATGTTACCGTTCAACGGTGAAGGCAAAGAGTCAATTTTTGCTGCGCCTCAATTAAATAATGGGAAGGGTTTAACCTATACGAGACTTCTTCTCCGTTCGCCCTTTTCTATTTATAAACCATCGAGAAAGATTACACTTCTCGTTGCATTCAGGCGCTCAATAGCATCTAAGTACATAAATAATCGTCCTCATTCCAAGAAATAGTTGTCTAACTTGTTAGATTTCGGCGACTTAGTCATCTCATATGACAAAATTTGGGGAACTTATCGTAGTGGTGTAAAGAATTTGTGGCCTAGGGTGGCATTCTCTAATCACAAACATTATTATGTGCAATTATCAATTGTCCCTTTCACTCAACTTAGTCTATAAGAGTAGAGATTTAAATACTAGCGCGTTTGAATCCTTATCTTTGAGTAATTACGTACCACCGGTCGAATACTTTAAGAGAAAAATACTCAACAGTGAACGTATCTTTCTCTCCCCCCCTAATTTCCCTTTATGTGTAATCAAACTTGAGTTTCGTTTTTCATAAATCGAAGTTGTACCGTCATAAGTACACTCGCGATATGCGGTCAGTATATAATACGGCAAATAAGTGAATCAATTATATGTGTACATATTTCGTTGGTAGAACGACTTATTAGTTATGTACATTTTGATCTTCTTCCTCTTTGGCTTGATAGTGCATGCTCATGTAAAGGCACGTGGATGCACCAGTGACTCACCTTCTTTGAGTCGTGATACGCTGCCAAAACGATCAAAGGAGCAAATTAGGACAATTAATTAAGACAACATGGCAAATTTACTAGGCACTTGGAGGTAGATCGTATGAACGTATGAGCAAAGAAAAATGATTGCTTGAAAGTACTGTCAGGGATAATGCAAATATCAACCGTAAATCCACATACCATCACCGTGCGTTTTGCATAAAGCATTGATTGATTTGGAAGATCATGTTATCAGAAATAACTGACAGTACTGTCAGATCGTTAGACTAGCAGTTTTAATGAGCAAAAGGCGAAGATTTTAGAATCTCGATCGGCTACTTATATCCCTTTCCTTGTTCAATGCAGGAAATTCAGAGAGGGACTTCATGCTTTCTTTCTAGGATCAACTTCTATTTTCGTTAGGATAAAAATAAAAAACAAGTAAAGAAAGAAGTGAAAGCTAAGGTAGAAGATCCACTGGGACAAGGATTTGGATCCCCGAACATCAGGGATCGATGGCTACATATGTGTTGGTTGGACGATATTTTATGCATCCTAATGTCACCTACGACATGCAACCCCAAAAAACTCCAAATACTGTAATTAGAGAATCTCTCTCTCTCTTCTCTCAATTTTTTTTTTTAAAGTTTGTTAACTTGGAAAATTGATCTGGCATTCCACATTATATAGGCCCAATGAACACTGACGTGGCAATCCATGTCAGAAAAATGCATGTGATGTGGATATACTACAGTCAACGGATTATTGAAAGTGTAGGAATTAAACTAAACAGCAGAAAAATTCGCGGACAACATTGAAGAAAAATTCAGAAATCACCCACCCACTCACACTTTTGTACTAATTTATCGTGTATCGCAATAGTTGATTTATATCACATTGGTGGTCACGGATAAAATAAAAGAAAATCCACGCCATTAAAATGTTTGGTATTTGTTTCAAGACTGATTATTAATAATGCCAAAATTAGCAATACAGAATGGGATACATCATCAAGTAGTACATTAGCGGGTCGTCTACGTACACTCCAAGAAAAGCTCTCGGTCGCCTCTCCATCTTCTACACTACAGTACTACCATACTAGTACTGCAATTTTAATACACCGTACACACTTAGTTGGTACCAAAAACCAAGTAAATACGCCGTCCTCTGTTTTGGTCTGGTACACCCTGGTTAAGCAGAGAAGCAGCTAAACACAAGGCTCTCGCCCGGGACAGCCGGGACCGAGAACTGGTCGCCATCGAACCTACGAACCCTGGTTGGCCTCACTCTCATCTGGCTGCTTGTCTTGCCAGTTCCGCCGGATGCCGCTCCTGCTGCCGTGTCCGGCTTCTTTCCGGAGGTGGACGCCCTCCTCTCCATCCGCCGCCTCACCACATACTCCTCGGGAATGAACACGTCCATTGTTGTTACTTGCAAGGTTTTGAGTCGAGTGAAATGGAAGCGAAGAGGGAGTGTTATATATGAGAAGGGCGGTTTTTTGTGAGGGGGGGGGAGAGGGGGGAGAGAGAGAGTTACAATGGGCGAGGAGGACCCATGTTTTGGGGGGAAAACAATTAGCGACAGGGTTATGAAGGTGGTGCCTGCAAATGGTTTTCCCTTTTGCCTCCCTCGGAATGTGTTTCTTCACTCACTTTTGGGTCGTGAAAAGCTTTGAGGTTTGATGGAGAGAGAGAGAGAAGGGGGGCACACGTGTAACGGCAGGGACATAATATAATAGTCCCTTGCTTGACAATTGTAGGGATGAGCAGGAGAAGGTCCTCGCCATTTCGATCTCCCTATTTCCGGTATAAGAAGTGATTTATAAACTTTTACTTAATATGCAATATGAATCTCGAACTTTTAGTTCAATACGTCTCATGAACTCGAACCTAATGTTCAATATGATCCAGCAACCTTTAATTTATTTAATGTGGTCTCTTAACTTTTGATATATGTTCAATGCAGTCACTCGACCGTATTAAAGTATTCAGTGTAGGCTTTTCATTAATTAATATTAGGTACAATATTGAACATTTTATTATAGTATGGGTACTACATTAAACATGTACCAAAAAATTGAACAAACTCAAAGTTTAGGGATCATATTAATTGAATTAAAAGTTCATGAACCATATTAGATATTAGGATAAAGTTCACGAACCACATTACATATTAAGATAAAGTTCAGGGACTACGTTGCACATTTGCCTAAAGCTGAGGGATTACGTTGAATAAATTAAAAGTTCATGGACCACGTTGAGCATTATGCTAAAGTTTTCAGTAATTGAAAGTTGACAAAAGGGATAATACCAAAAAAGTCATATACCCATTACATTGATACTAATTCAGTTTTAAATCTTTCAATGAGATCAATTTAGCTCTAAACCTATTTCGATTGGTACCAATTTAATTTACCCAACTAATTAAGGATGGAAACCGCTGATGTGAATGCAAGTCGCCTTATGTGGCACGGTTAGTGCTGATGTGAAAATTTTTATAATTTTCCTAGTATTTTTTTATTTTTTTGTCTTTCCCTTTTCTTTTTGACGATTGCCAACCCTTGACTACAGAGAGTGGTTGGTGATCAGTAAAAATAACAGGTAACGGAAAAGAGTTGAAAAAAACTATTAAGAAAATGTCAATATCAGTGATAGCCACTATTCACGATAGGAATTTTTGGCCTAAATTTACCAAATGAACTGAATTGGTACTAGTGAAAATTGAAAGGTGTTCAAAAAACTTCCTGTGAATATTTAGACTTTGACAAAACTATTCTTGTTAATAAAAGATCCGGTTCTTACTTTCAAATACTTTATTGCGGGTATAACACGTGAATGAACAAACTTATATCATTCCAGATCTAGTGTTCAGATTCAAGATAAAGTCATCACATTTTTGCTTTTGAATGGTTTGCATCTCTTTATTCAAACGAGGTACCGTCTCTGAAGATTCAATCTTTGTTACCGGAGAAAACTTATGTGAAACATCAACAATGACTTTATTTAAGCTCACTATCACTATTTTAGTCTGATCAATTCAAAGAGATTCTTCGACTTCTGAAGACTACTTTTGAATTATGTTCAAATCCTACAATACACTATGGCAGATTCTGAAGGCTCACAAATGGCAAGTTTCCAGTTTGATTGTGTTATTTATGAAAGTATGTAATGGATTATTTTCCAAATAGATTGGTTATCCTCGATAGGATATTACCTTACATGGGACAAGAAAACTTCAATATTTGGATAACTTCGCTTGTGGAAACTGAGGATTTAATTGTCGGATACCAAATCTCTCTAGATACACAATCTTCTAATCAAGATTGATGACGTTCAATCAGCGATTGAAGAGCCATCCTTTGAAAACATGTCTAATGGCTAGTTTAGGGGTGAAGAAGTATAAAAGGACGATCTATGATGCATGGTTTAAGAGACATCAGAACTTAGAATTTCAAAGTGCTTGAGTTTTTAGTATTCATATACTTGTTCTCAAGAGTTACATACTTTATCTTTGATAGGTTTTGTAAGAGTGAAAAAAAAAATGTGATATATCACTTTTAACCTTTCAATGATTCATATGTCAGCGTGGGAGAGCGGACGTAGGCTTATCTAAGCCGAACCACTGTAAAATTTGTATGCAATTCTCTCTTATCCTACAATCTTCTATTGTGTTTAGATCTTTGCACGTCTTGTTCTGAATCTGCTACTGAGCCTATTCAAATCTTGTTTTAACTTGTTTAAATTTCACATTAAGTTTTAAAATTATTCAGAATCACATATCTACAACTTCTAGGTGATTTTGTTAGATATAACAAAAAGGTTTATGATTTTTTGGGTAAAACAGTCTTTGATTTAATTGGTATAAATACAATGCACCTATAATTTTTTTGGTAATTTTTCCTTTGACAAAGCCAGGTGAGGCGAGAGGATGAGACAGTGAAAAAACATGAATGGTAGACTGGGACAGAGTGCCCCAACTCCTTTGACGGTGGATAACTCAGTACATGGAATCCGGAAAAAAAAATCGAGGTTTCGTCCTTACCTTCTTCGGCAGATAAAATTAAGTTTTGCACAAATCGAGAAGGAGATTAGCATATTTCTAATTAATTACGGGGTTAATTGTCAGTGCACGTGGGGGGCAAATCTCAAGTGTTGGAGGCGCGTGATGTCTTGGCCTGACACGGCGATGAGTGCAAGCCACATCTTGTGTTGGTAAAGTATGAGGCATCCAACCTCATATTACTTGTTAATTTCCCTAATGTTAAGGTGATGTACTTGGACTGTGAGGCCTTGGTTGAAGCTGCACAAAGCCCATAAGATATATCTTGGGAGGCCCACTTCCCTATCCTTATACGCAAAAATTTTCTTGTTAATTTCCCTAATGTTAAGGTGGTCCGCTGTCCTAGAAATTCAAATATGATAGCAGATTGGGTGGCAAGATCTCACAGGAAAAAAACTATTACCGCATAATTGGGTTTTTTTTTTGCCACCCCAAGCGTTATGGGATTTACTCTATAGGAGTGTCAAAAAGGCCCGGACCAGATGGATAGGCCCGAAAATTCAATTGATTTTTGGGGCCTTTCGAGCCGGGTCGGCATGGGCTTGGTACTCAGGCCGACCCGATAGCCGAATGGTTTTTAACATTCATATTTTTTCTTTAATTTAATTTAATTTAATTCTTTCTTTTTATATTATTTTATTGGGTAGATTTGTCAATTAATTGTAATTTTGAAAAAAATGAAAATAAAAAATAATTCGGCCTGGCCCGAACTCGATACTGTTTACCTTCGGCCCAGCTCGGCCCATTGACACCCCCTAGTACTTTGTATCGAAGTATGTGTTTTGGGCCTTTCCCCTTGAATTCTATGAACGAAAATTTCATTTTGACCCAAAAAAAAAAAAACAAGTACGAGGCATTCATGGATAATTTAATCTATCAAACTTCTTGCAACATGACGAATAATGGAGGGGAGCTTTAATAACTTAATTCATCCTAATTTTTTTTTTCATTTTATTATTATAATTATTACGTTCGTGTTTGTCGGGCTCTTGAAAAGTAATGTGTGAAAAAAGAAGAAGAAGAAGAAGAGATGACTGGAAAAAGATACCTAAACCATGAGATATCATCTACCGAAGAGCTCCACACATCCATTCATTCATGCATCTTTTGTCGCATGAGCAGACGGGTTGGCAATCCATATGCAATTTTGATTAGGAAACGATCGGTGTGCGCCTGGCGGAACCCAGGGAACGAAACTAAAAGTCAAGGGACCGCAATCGAAGCGCCGGAGGTTTAGCGAATGGGAAACTCCGCACTTCATCCGACCGATTCGCGTTGCTGATTTCCACATGATCAACCCTTGTATCAAACATCATACTTACCACCGATGGTGCTGACAAGAGTACCCTTAGCCCATCAACATCGAAAGCTTATACGAAGTGGCCGTCCAATTAATCAAGATCGTGATTTGCTTGGCAACCACTCAAAGCCTATAGGCTTTAAAGTAACGCGTCTCCTTCCTAGCTAGGAATTTCGATGAAACTTGCATTTCATGCTACAGCGAAGCGCCCGATTCGAAACTGGTTAAGACTCCTCTCGTCGCCCTTGGAGTTAAGCAGCTGCTAATTAAATCAGTTCCCAACCCTTAATCTTTCTCAATTCTTTAATGACCCGAATTGAACGAAAACCCAAGTCTTGCTCATTCTGTAGTTTATTTTAATCTCGTTCTCGCGCGTACCCGGTGGCTAAGTTGAAGGATTACGTGATGGAAGAAGGGGTGGAGATGGAAGCTGGTCGATCCGAAGCGCCAAAAGCTCCCCCTGAACCAGAGAACGGAGCTCAGGAGAAGATCGTCGTATCTGCTCCCAACAAGAAGGTCGCTTTCGCCACTGATGACGGTGAGTAAACCTGCTCTTGTTTTGGGATTGAAAACGAAAGAATTCGGAGGTCGAGTTTGGTATAGTCGGCCCCTTGACAGACTTACGATGATACGCGCATTTATCCATTGAACTAAACTTGTCGGATAATCTATTTCGCATGGTAGCAGAATAGGAAATCCAGTGTTCGATCGATCCGTTGATCAAATGGACTGGTAGGGGTTCCCTGCAGTTTTGCAAATCCTGTCATTTGGTTCTCTGTTCTTTCACCTTACCCCCGTTGAATTTCTTGTGGCAGAGATCACGGATACCAACGAGAAAGGCTCAGGAGATCAAACAGAGAGAGGTATGCCAATGCAGATTAGTGGGGAGATGTAGTTTGTTCGTTGTTTTCTCATCAAGTATATTTCTTTTTTTTGTGGGCTAAGTCATTGTAAGATCATCAGACTGAGAATTTGACTCGTCGCTATGGTTCTTTAGATGCTGTGCTTGCCCAAGTGGAAGCAGAGAAGAGGCTGGCTCTGATCGGAGCTTGGGAAGAGAGTGAGAAATCCAAAGCTGAGAGCAAGTAAGGGACTCTTCAACTTGTGATTCCCCCCTCCCTTTGCATTGAGTCCTGGTTGATTTGAGCGAGATCTCGAGACAGGGCATACAAGAAGCTAGCCATCACTGGGTCCTGGGAAAACACCCAGATAGCTTCCTTCGAGGCTCGGATACAGCAAATCGAGGTGTGTGAAATTCAAACTGTGTTTGAAAATGTTACTAGGCGCCCCGGTTCTCTCTAGCGCACCATCTGAATCATGTGCGCGGAGCGGAACTGGAACTCTGATTTCCAGAGTCTTGTAATTCGATTCTTTCGGGAGGGTCTAGATTGCTACTGATGCGATATTGTCCTTCTTCACAAATGGTAGGAGGAGATAGAAAAGAAGAAGGCGGAGGAGGCGGAGAAAATCAAGACCAAGTTGGTTGAACTTCACAAGGAAGCTGAATTAAAGAAGGCGACCATCGAAGCGAAACGAGGTAAAGACATCATCAAGGTACAAGAGGCAGCTGCCAAGTTCCGTGCCACCGGTTATGTACCGAGGAAGCTCCTCAGGTGCTTCGGCAGCTGAGTGTCCTCGACCAAAATCGATTCAAGAAGAATGTATTTTGAAAAAACACAAGCATGCTTATGTTCAACTTTGGTGATCCGATGCTTTTCGAGGACTCTCTGCTTGTACAGTTAAAAATGTGTGCACAATTTTGCTTGAACATGTTTGAAGATTTGTAATTCATGCTTGTGAAACCTTATATCACATGATGCATACAAGGATTCGAGAATAGGCTCCTAGGATTGACAATTTTTTCTGGCCAAATGACAAGATTTTACATGGCCCATGGCTTTTGCTGCTGTGGAATATGCTTCCAATTCTCGAGCATCTGAATCTAAAAAAGGGAAAAGAACAGAATTGATTACAAGGAAAAGAAGTGGCACATGACAGCACAGAGGAATAGAAGGGAGTGAACAGGCCATATCCCTCTAAATTTATGCAGGTCAGACCAGGTCAACATGTTTGATTTAGATCATCAAGGGCAATGACAGGTTCCAAAATAGAAGGGACCTCAACCAAGTGTCCAAATCTCATGGTAGAAATTCATGACTCCTCCCAGACCAATCAAGCTATCTTCCAAGCTTTACGACGCTGTTGGTGAAAACAAGCTTGAGTTCTTTTGTCTAAAAGATCTCCAGAACTTGAAGGCGATGTTCTCGCGCTCGATAGTGTAACGCCCGCATTATTTCGACGGAAAACTCCCGGCACGGATTAGGATCGAACGATGGGATTCAGCGGAACGCAGGAGAAATGCAAGGCTTGCGATAAGACCGTGCATCTCATCGAGTTGGTATCAGCTGATGGAGTCCCTTATCACAAGACCTGCTTCAAATGCAGCCACTGCAATGGCAAATTAGTGGTACCAATCCTCATCTTTTTAGATGCTCTCTTTTTGCTGTTCACGTGCCAAATCGATCCGTCCCTTTGTAACCATCGCGGAAATTCTGCGTGTGCGGAAATTACGGGTGCTTCGTGTTGGTTTATCCATCTTATCACAATGGTCAGAGGACCGTGATCCAACAGGAAAAAAACAATCAGCACCATTACAAAATTTCCGGTGGCTAGATGTAGCGCGATCTCTGAAGAGGTGAAAACATGGATATTAGAACCCTAGAGATACTGCATTAATTAAATGTGCGCGATCATCCATTCCTCAGATAAGCAGTTTCTCTTCGTTGGATGGAGTCTTGTACTGCAAGCCTCATTTCGAGCAGCTCTTCAAGGAGACAGGAAGCTACAGCAAGAAATTCCAACGTGAGATCTCTTCGTTCCAACAAAATCAAGACATTAATCGTGGCGTTTCTTCACTTATCTAACGATCTTCTTTATGTCTGTTATATCTATGGTAACCAGCGGGAAAGTCTTCTGATCCGAAACAGAATGCGCTGGTAATCAACTCTCGAATCTCTCTAAAATCCCATCATTCTAGTTATGCATCATCACACTGGGTAGTTATGTGCCATTGTCCTGTCACCTTCAGTCTAGGACTCCTAGCAAGCTTTCGCAGAGGTTCTGTGGTACCCAAGACAAATGCGCATTGTGCCAGAAGACGGCTTATCCGCTTGAAAAGGTTAGCATTGTTACCGCCACATTTGCGTTGATAACCTATTCGCTGAGATTATATCGAAGATCACTCATCGTTGGGGTGTTTCTGCAGCTGACGGTGGAGGGAGAGTCATACCACAAGTCCTGCTTCAGGTGCTCTCAGGGAGGCTGCCTCTTGACCCCATCCTCCTATGCTGCTCTGGATGGAATCTTGTACTGCAAGCACCACTTTGCTCAGCTCTTCAAGGAGAAGGGCAGCTACAACCACCTCAACAAGATCGCCTCCATGAAGAGGGACGCGTCTGGGCCCGTCCCCGAGCCGAAGGAGCAAGCGGGAGCGCCAGATCAAGAGCCAGGGAAGGCACAGGAGTCCGGACCCGACGACAAGCCCAAGTCGGAACAGAAACAGTAGCCGTTGGCTTTGAAACGATAAAGTCACAGCGATGGCGAAATTCGGAGCTTTTTGTTTCTTGCTCATCATGATTATGCATTTGAATTTAACTTTGCTGTCATGTTCTTATTATCAAATTTGAGATCTTTCGACGATCCTTCTTTTTCACATCCTAGTTTTGCATGATGCCGTTCATGAGATGCCTCATGAGGGGAAAAAAAAAAATCCAAATGGCTGCTGTCAAAATTTGTGAATTGAAAATTTAAAGCATGCAAAGAAATTGCTATTTGGATCGAAGCAGAATAACCCTGAAAATGAAAATAAAAAGGAAAAACAAAAAAAATAAATGCCACGTGGGACGCGATCTGGCATTGTTTCATTCCAGAGAAGATAAAAATGAAATCTTTCTCCTACAGCCGTTCTATCTCCAAGAATCTTCAGAGCCCACCTTCACGTTCTTCACTTCCCTCTCGAGTTCGAATCGGAACGCTGGTTTTGCGTGCTCTGTACCGCGGCGGTGATGAGCTTGCCTTGACCTTCGATTCATCGTAGCAATGGAGGCGTCTGCTCTGACCGCCGTCGCTAGCATGGCAAGTACGGCTCGCAACGGCGACAAGTTGTTCGCTGGCATCAATGGCTCCGCTCCGTTTCCCCTCCGGAGGAAGGGGTCGGCAACCGGAAGCTTCCGTTTGCGGGGGAGATTCGAGAGGCTTACGGTTCTTGCCTCCAAGGAAGAGCCGAAGCTCAATCAGTGGGACCGGATGGAGCTTAAGTTCGGCCGCATGCTTGGTGAAGATCCGCAATTGACGATGGCCAAGGTCGCTTCTCTCTCTCCCTCTTTCTCTGTGTAGGCAGTCATTTTTCGGTGTGACTGGATGCTTTCAGCAATTAAATTATGAAACATTCAATTGTTCCGATGATAGCGAATGACAGAGAGGTAGCTTCAATTGTGTTGTTTCGACATGTTTTCCTTTGCAACATATGAGAGGATTCTCTAACAAGGAAAGTGGAAAATTTTCAATTACATGGTTGACAGTAACTCCATGAAGGATTGGAAAGACTATGTCGTATCAATTGACTGTCTGAGGAAAAGTAATACCGTAACTGAAATAATTAGCTTACGTATCTTTAAGACGGCATAGGACGGCTATGCAATTAAATTATTTAAACTTCGAATTGGCGAAATATGTGTAGCGAGTTCATTGGAGAGAAATGGGTTTTGGTTTTTCAGATAATGGGAAGGAAAGCAAATCCAGATGCTTCTTATCTTGAAATTGAGAAATCATTCTACAAGAAAAAGGGTGATGTCAAGGAGGTGCCATTTGAAGGGGCAGAGGAGGGAAAGTCGTTCAGCTCATCAGATGGTTTGAATTTGGTTCGGCCTATCCTGAAAAAAGGTGTAAAATTCCGGAGTGACAAACCAATGGCATCAGAACTGAAGAGACCAACACCACTGGTTGAGAAGTCTAAACATAGTCCGAAGAGTAGTGTTCCTGATGTCATATTGAGAAAGCCGACCGTGTATAATGAGGATGATGTTGAAGATAAGCCATCAAAGTTGAGGATTAAACGAAACTTGTCCCTACAAATGAGCAACCAGCAGGTGAGGAAGGAGAGATTCAGTGACATGACATTGTTGAGAAAGCCTGGACCGACTGCTGTCAACAGTAATCTTTCCAGAGAAGTAGAACCTACAAGTGACTCTGGATCTGTTCGTGGTCGAAATAGTGAACTGCAGATGCAAAATGAAGAGATAAAGGTTGAAGTAAATGATTTTACACTAATGAAGAAACCTGAGGCTGTGACCGATAATCCCGGACAAGTTGGCTATTCTGAAGCTCTTACCACTGCTTATGGGTGGGAGAAAGGCTTGGAATCTGTTTCTGGGGTGACTACTGCAACTACAGGAGAATTTGAAGCATCTTCAGCAAGTGCTGATGTACCTCTTTGTAGAGTTGAACCAAAGGATGATGTTGTCTTAGGTAAAGATCTGGATTCTTTTTCGCTTTTTCTTTGGTGAGATTTGTGGATTAATATGATGATTGTTCTTTCAAGGATCGCAGCTGCATGAGCAGAACAATGTTGATTCTGGTGTCAATTTTGCTATGACGACCGCACTACAAGGAAAACCAAAGAGGTGTCTTAAATTGGTTCCAAATTCTTTAGATTTTAGTGAGTTTTGTGCTTTGAATCTTTTGAATTTGTTTTGAATGACCGCATTTTAAGTGCAGAATGGGTGAAAATATAAGAGGAATCTCAAACAGTGACAGAGTGGAGACATCAATTCCAGCTTTTGGCCATCATGGTGATGATTTTGAACTTGGGAGTGTATCTGGGAACCCTGTATTGGAGGTAATATTATAATAATTGACACATTCTTTTGGCTAGTGAGAGATTCCCTGCAAAAATTTGGCTATTCTGTTTGGCTATAGGACCGTGAAGATGTTGATTGGACCCGAGCTGAACATCTGGTTAGAACGGGTGAAAGAGAAGAAGTGGAGTTACTAAGCTCCAGCACCAGAGGTTTTGTTGTAAGTTAAATAGTGGAGACTTTCCTGGTTGTTATGCTGATTTGTTTTCCTTTGCTGCGTCAAATTGCAGACCAGCATCTAGCAACTATTTTGTTTTATTTGTTTGTGTTAATCGTCCTGAAATTGGTTCAATAACTGCAGGTGTCTTTTGGTTCATTGATTGGATTTTTGCCATACCGCAGTCTTGCCGCCAGGTGGAAGTTCTTAGCATTTGAATCATGGCTAAGTCAGAAGGGATTAGACCCATCAAAGTACAGGCAAAACCTTGGAGTTATAGGAAGTTATGATGTTTCGGACAAAACTAGTTCTACCAGTGAAGGTCTAAATCCAGAAGATGCTCCACCAATGACTGAAGAAATCTTACCGGATATGAAATTGGAAGATCTTCTTAGGATTTATGACCAAGAGAAACTCAAGTTCTTGTCTTCATTTGTTGGGCAGGTATCAAGGAGTAAGATTCAGTATCAATGCATTGGGAATTTCCATTGTTGCTGTAGTTACTTTACATGTTGATTAACTGTCCTCATATAACCTTATATTGCAGAAAATCAAGGTCAATGTGGTAGCGGCTGACAGAAAGTTTAGAAAGCTTCTCTTTTCTGTGAAGCCCAAAGAAAAGGAGGCAATGGTCGAGAAGAAAAGAAGTCTCATGGTAAGGCAAGGATATGGAAAATCGAAATCGTTATCTCTTGGCCATATGTCTTCCCAAAATCGAATATGTGACTTAACACTTGTTATGTTAAATGCTGAATAATATGTTATACGTTCAGATATGCTGCTAAGGTTTTGTTTGGTTGCTACAGCAGTTTGGTCTTACCATTTTGCTTCAAAATGAGTTCATCTAGATGGACAATTGGACTGTTTTTTTCTTTTGGGATAACCTAAAGGTGGAAACAGGCAGTCAACATGGGTATTGCTTTGAGTGTTACCAGGGGGTTGCTAATTTAAATGGAAAATGTTTTAAATGCTTGTTTCTTGTGTTTTGGTGGTTGGTGTTTCAGTGGGTTGGCCAAGATTGATTTTGATTGTATCGTGGGGACAGGATTAGTGTCCCAAATATGACATCTATGAGCTCAGAATACTCATGCGGGTAGTCTAATAAAGATTGTTAGTTTCAGTCTTCATTTGCCCAGTGACTGATGCTACTGGTGGTGTATATGTTGAAATGGGATTGCTCCTCTTTCGCTTAATCCAGTAGTTTGCTATTCTTGGAAATAATAAAGTGATATGGTATATCTTGATGAAATGTTAGTTCAGTACTTGACATGAGAGAATTTGTCACTAAGGCATAGTACTGTTTCTTATTGCAGGCCAAACTTCGCATAGGGGATGTTGTCAAATGTTGCATTACGAAGATCACATATTTCGGTATTTTTGTGGAGGTAGGCTATTATGAATATTCTATCTGGAAGGAGAGCTCACTCAACGTTCTATGTTGGTGATGTCTGTACCTAAATGAAGCAGCTTCATAATGCAAAATCAAATCTCTTTGCTATTGGAATGATTCGGTGCTCTTATCATTGTTTCTTCTTTTATTGAAATTCTTCGGAATTGGATCTTACATATGAGGCTGCTATAGCAAATTAGGTGTTCGAACAACTCCTTGAATTTGTGTATGTAGGTTGAAGGGGTGCCTGCATTAATTCACCAAACAGAAGTGTCATGGAATGCGACGTTGGATCCTATGTCGTATTTTAAGATTGGTCAGGTAATACAATCTACTTAAGGACAATACCTTTATTTCTTTTTTTTTTTTTTGGTAAGGGACAACACCTTTATTTCTTGATGATCATATTTTGCAGAAAATTAGTCAGTCACTCTAATGTTTGCATTTGCTATAAAAACTTCATATATTTGATTTGGATAGTGTTTGAGTTTGCCCATTTTCTGTTGGTTGCTTCTCGAGTTTTGCTGGCTGTGTACATGGTATGAGAATTCAGTTGTTCATTGTAAAATTTTTCATGTATTCTTTCACTGTGGGTCCTTTCGGCTTTCTGGCTTCTCAAGAAGATGAATTTGTAATCAGATTGTGGAGGCCAAAGTTCATCAACTGGATTTCGCACTTGGACGCATTTTCTTGTCACTGAAGGAAATTATGGTAATTTAGATCCATATTTTGGTGTAAAATGAGAAAACTTTCATAGTTGTCCATCCTGACAAGTGTGTTTCCTTATGGCAGCCCGATCCGCTAATTGGGGCCTTGGAGTCAGTGGTTGGTGATGGCAATTCGTTCAATGAGAACCTGGAAGCTACACAAGCTGAATCTGAGGTTCCTGCAATCATCCTTCAATTTGAACCTATTTTGAAACCATTGAAAAACTATGTGGCTCTGATGAGCGCTGGTTGGTGTGTCCTAAAGATGTTTTTGGAATAGTGATTCTAAAGAACTCAGAAATAGGATAATGACAGCAAAGTGACTCTTTTGTCTGTTGAAGTTAATTACATAGAATTAGGTGGTTTACTTGATTCCCCCTCTGAAATGTTGAAGAAAGTAATGGGTCACAGGATGCATAGCCTGGTTGATTGCCCTATCCCATTTTGCATCACTCAGCCTAGATGGTAGTTGTTTTGTCTTATGCTCATGCCATTAGACAAGATGAAATTTGCCTCTACATGATAATACTAGAACATATGGACTGTGAGTATTCATCGCTTGCTTTAAATTTAAGCAGTGGCTTGAAGTGGAGTCGCTTATCAAGGAGCTGCAACAGATTGAAGGGGTGCAGACTGTGTCAAAAGGTCGTTTTTTCTTGAGCCCTGGTTTGGCCCCGACATTTCAGGTGGGTATGCATGAATGTTTGGTTTCTACTTGGTGCAAGGTAGTGGTTAAAAAAAAGGTACTTGTAGGTTTCCATCTTCATGGAGATATTTGAGCTCATAGCAAAATGGTTATAGTTCGTTGCACAGAAATAATGTTCTAGGTTGATGCATCTTTCTTGTGTGCTATATAGTCTCCAGAGTAATTTCATGAGCTCATATGATATTTCATGTTTTTGTTATTCGAGCACACCCGAAGACATCTCTAACTTTCATAGGATTAACTAGATTGTAATAGCTCCAAATTTCCTTGCCTCAGGTTCTTGGCACAAGCAAACAGATCCAAGGAGATCCTTTTCTGTTTTACACAGACAGACTGTTGTTTTTCTTATGTTTTTGCTCTTTTAATATGTGCTATCAAGCAACAACGACTGCAGATCTATCAATACGCAGAGAAATGTCTTTTATTAACTTCTTTAGCACATGTGAAGGAGGCATGTACTAATTACCTTTTTGATGAAAGCACCCAAATGCACTGTGAACTCTTTCCTTCCACACCCCCCCCCCCCCCCCCTCCCTCCTTTTTTTTGAATAATGCATATTAAACACTTCTTATTGCTTGGATGGTGGCTGTTTTCGTGCTTTTCCATCAGTGAAACTGTTGCATTAAGACAATAAAAGAATGTGGTGCGTGGTTATAATTCGTGGATTGTGGCCTTACAATATGTCCCATGGTGCAGGTTTATATGGCGTCCATGTTTGAAAATCAATACAAATTACTGGCTCGATCTGGAAACAAAGTACAAGAGGTATGAGTTGAATTATATTCCATGGTACTTTCACTAACCTCAGCTCTCACGGGTGAAATGTCACTCACAGGAACTCTAAATATCATGTAGGTAATAGTGGAAGCATCGTTGGACAAAGAAGACATGAAATCCGTAATATTGATGTGCACCAATCGAGTCGAGTAGCTTGCTCATCCTTTGTGCTAAGTCCATGCAGTCACTTTCTTTCTGATGGGCTTAAAATATCGTTCATCTGGTGACTGTTTCACCAAGATACCAGCAGAAGCGGCATTTTAGCTCGGTATTGCGCTTTCGGAGCCAAAGAGTGTTAGTTGGATTCAGCCGTCCAAGATAAGCCAAGTTGTCGTCGTCTCTTTGGTCGTGGGGTGTTTGGGATTAGACAGGTTTTTCGAATCAGTTTTCCTCACCTGACGCTGGACAGCGTGTTGATGCTTCAATATGCAAAGGAATTTCAAATTTGTAATGTCGTCCCCATCCCGTCGAGGGTGATGTCTAAAAGATTGGCAGAATGGTCTCATTTGGATCATATATCATTCCGTATACCAATGGCAAGATGCTTATGCATTGCATCGGTGTTCCTGGCCTTCGATCGAGAAAAAGGAAATGGGGGCTACAGGCTGCACGCGCGTACGCATGACGCTGAATTAAGTGCTTAATGCTTCGCACCCAAGTTTCAGCCTCCTCATGAGCTACAGCTTTGCTTATTCGGTGACGGTCATCTTCACACTTGATCTTGCAATCCCCCGTGCTGGGACGGTAGTCTGTCATCTCCTTGCGACCATTCCATGTGCACGCGTGGTCGATCCTATTCGGTGAGACCCGCATCCCACATTCCGTGGCTGTAGCAGTCGGCATCGGAGAGTTTGAGAACGCAAAAGACATGTTGGTTGTCACTTCGCGGCCGATTTCATGAACCTAGGAAATGATATGTACATGGAAAGCTCAGATTGATGTATGGAAGTTGAACTGAGTCACAACACTAGGAACAGGACTCCGGTCGGCGGTCAGTAATTAAATTGGTTTGCGGACGCCGAATTCCATTTGGAAGAACAGCGTCATTCCATGCGTACTCCAATTGACTGTATAAAAAATTTAGACAAAATTAAATCATTTCTTGTCGCCTAGTGCTAAATCATTTCCGAAACTCATATCAGCACCAGTCGTTTATTCTCCTCCCAACTCTTTGACAACTATGACAAAAAAAAAACAAAAACTCTCTGACACCTTCACGTCCTCCAATCTCAGTATACCAAGTGTAACGCGGTTGAGAAACTCCTACAAGTAGATAGAAGGAAAAATATGAAAGAACGTAAGATTAGGGTCCAAATCAACATAGCCTGTCCGCACTACTCAAGCCAAATCTTGATCAAAAGGTCGATACAACGGTCCGATTGAAGAACACGCCGGAAGGTCCAGCTTCCGGCAATAGAGCCACCATAACAGGACCTCTCGCGCCTTCCTCGACCGGCAAAAACCCCGTGTTGTTGTTTAGGTCAGTCTTAACGAAGCCGGGGCTCACGGCATTGATGGCGATTGCGGGGTATTTCTTCGCCAACACTCTTGTGTAAGCATTGAGAGTTGCCTTCGAGACGAGGTAAGCAGGTGAGATAATCGGCCAGCCTCCAGTTTCCACCGTATCCTCCTTCTTATCCTTCAGAAATCTCAGCACCAAACTGTCTATTTTCTCTTCCGTGAGGCTATCGATGTCATTGAGCTCCTCTTTGATATTCTCACCAGGGATGTACTAATTTCAAAAGAAGGATAAGATGAATAAATCTTGTCGTGAGAGACTATTATTAGAGTAGTTAAATATTAAATCACGCATTCATCTAATAAATTAAGTTTTTAAAATAGTTATCGCACAAAATCTCGCATGGTAGCAGAGCATGAAGTGCCGAGTTTAAATCTTTTCTGGCTTCTATTTGCGTCACCCACAACGTAATACGATAAGTTGATTGTGAATGGTTTCCTTAGATCAACAACATGAAAATTCATTTGCGTATTACGCCAGTTAAATGCATACCTGAAGCTGGCCAACGGAGGAAGAGACATTGACTACTTTTGGCAAATTGGATTGTTGAAGAAGAGGTAGAAGAGCAGCAGTTACTTGTTTGACTCCATAGTAGTTAGTCCTCAGACATTTTTCTGCTGATTCATACGTCTCCTTAACGAACTCCTTCGTCGCTTTGGCTAGAGGACCTTTAAGCTGCAATAAGGTTACATTACATGAAAGGGACGACAGCGTTAACCAGCATAAGCTTCTTAATTTCCAAAGGGTACAAAGGGAAGGGAAAAAAAAAAATAAATTGATGCCCTAATCATTATGCAACAAGGAATATTTTCATATCAAGAAGAGAGTGGGTTAACATTCAAACGGCTTAATTACACTACAAATATCAAAACTTGTGTACGACGCACACATTAGTGCCAAAACTTTCAAAATAACCACTTAAGTGCCAAATTCTTTGAAAAACCTCGTTTCAGTGTCAACTCTGGTGAGCCATATTTTATTAATAAAAAAATAGGCTATGTTGGATTTTCGATGAGCCATGTTCGATCAAATTGGAGTTGGCATTGAAATTAATGTATTTAAAATAATTGGACACTAAAGTGATCATTTTGAAAGTTTTGGCATTAAAATAAGCGTCGTACACAAGCTTTGGCACTTGTAGTAGTGTACTTTAGTCACATTCGAACTAATATTTCCGAATTCATGTGATCAAAAGCTAAGATAACGTTAAAAGATGGGCAAATGTATATTAATGCAAAGCAGCGTGAGATAGGCTTTAACGTTGTATATGTTCTATAAATCAAAACTATTGCACAGTAGCATATCCAAGTTTGAGAAAACTCACGTGATCTGCAGTCAAAACCAAGCCTTCTTTCGTGAATGTTACTCCGGTTACGGCTGCATTATTCACCTGCAAGGTCACTGTTCTTTTATGGCTCTTTTCTCAATCTATTCGAGGCATAATATAATAAGTGACTCTTGCATAGATTTTACCAGAATATCAAGCTTTCCGAACCGAGCCTTGACGAAATCGGCCAGCGAATCGACGCTGATCCGATCGGCCACGTCCAGCGGATGAAAGACCACGTTGGAGATCCCAATACTCGAGAGCTTCTCGATGGCCTCGTTCCCTCTTGTCACATCTCTTGCGGTTAACACAACAAAGACTCCATTCAAAGCTAGTTGCTTGCATATCTCGAACCCGATCCCTTTGTTCGCACCAGTAACGACGGCGATCCTAAGAAGATTAACACAAAAATGAGAACAAAACAAAAAAGAGGGGTGGGCGTTTATGTCGGAAACATATCATATCGAGCCGGTCTCGATAATTCATCAGGAGTGGTGGGGAGCGAGTGGTACCTGTCCATCTGATGAAGAGCTTGAAATGTGAAAATCTGCCTCTTTTCTTCTTCTCCAAAGGCTTGGGACGGCGGTGGCTCTCCTGCTGTGGCCTGTCGATTACGTACTAATAGGTGGCGAAAAAACTTCATATTGGTCTTTCTAGCCAGGTAAAAAAAAAAAACAGGAGACTGAGAAAACGTCAGCAAGTACGTCCTAGGTTTTCACTTGGTCGTGGGCCAGCGGAGATTATAACGCATGCGATGACGTGTCCTCATCATTCTCACGTAATTTCCATCTCGTCAATGTCATGGAGTTATCCAACCAGGTATGTACGTATGTATGTCACACGCAGCTTCCCGTGTTAACTTAGTTGACTGACAGGCCGTTTATTTCTTGAGACAGTGCCCCACTTTGTCCATTCATGAGCACCCACCCACAGAGTGGTAATCCAAATCTGAGAGAAAATTGCTGAATATGCCAATTCAGTATTAATTTTTTTTAAAATTTAATCATAATTTTTTTTTATTTATACCAATTCAGCTCATTAGATAAAAAAATAAATGACGTGGATGTTAGTCGCTCCATGTGACAGTAGATATTTTTGAATAATTATTAAGAATTTTATGATTTTTTTATAATTTTTTAGTTTACTTTTTTTCCCTGCAGTTAGGGCCTGCACTACGTGTCCTTACTTGGCCAGATTTGGCGAGGTGTCACGACGACATTGTTCGGTGAGGGCGTCCTGGGCCTTGGTAGACCTAAGTGCCGGGAAAAAATGTAAAAAAGAAAATAAAAAATAATACAAAATTAAGAAATTATTAAGAAATTATTAAAATATTATTAAAAATTTCAATGTTAGCGCTGGTCGTGTTATGTAGAATGGCTGACATACACATCAGCGATTTTGAGCTAAAATAGTCGAATGGGCTGAATTAACGCAAATTAAAAAGATTTATAACTAAATTGATAAAAAAAAAAAAAGAACTAAATTGATATGATTATAATAATTTTATGATTTTTTTCTTAATTCAATCAAATTTCTGGAGTTAGCTTGAGTGATTGATAATTGCGTTTCGGTAACGGACGAGACTAAATTTGGTATTTTTAGTTTACAAGTGAGTTTTTATCTCGGATGAGAAAAGGTCTTGGAATAAATAGGAAAAGGATGACATAATTGTTTGGTGCTTGGAAATGCATGAAGTAGGACACCTACCATGCTTGCATGCTGAAATATTGTTTAGCTATAAGGTTAACGATTCATTTATTTCACGAAAAAAAAATAGTAAAATATTTTTTTGCAGATAATCTCCTATAGCATTTACAAAATTTTGGCATTAAAGTGATAGTTTTAAAAATTTTGACACTGAAGTGATCGTTTTTTTTTTTAAATTTCATGAAAGTAATAGTTTTGAAAGTTTTGACACTAAACGTACATGCGTTTTGGCACTTGTAGTGTACTTAAGCCAACAGAAAAGCACGCACAAGGTTAGCGGGTAATCGCTTGGGGTGCCCATAATAAAATTTAATTGTTATCAGCAGATAAGTTACATTTGACTAATCTTTAATGCTTTTGTCTAGGAGTCTTATCGGCAGGGTTTGTACAGATTTGAAAAGTGTTCACCCGCTTGAACCTTGTAACGATAATGTATTATATGATGAGAGCCACCACTAGAACCCTGCCGTGATGACCCCTGGATATATCGGTGGGGTCAAATATATGGGTACGCACATAAATAGCGTCCGTTTGATCTATTAGCATTTGGCATTTCTGACTTGTAGCAATCACTTGCTGAGTCAGTGATTTGCTTGCTCACCATTGTTTAGGGTTCAAATGGACACAGCCTCGCCGCACTACTCAGCCAAATCTTGATCAGAAGGTCGATACCACCGTCCGATCGAAGAACACGCCGGAAGGTTCATCTTCCGGCAATAGAGCCACCTTGTTAAAATATATTATTTATGGGCTTTTTAAATTATTGTTGTAATTGATTTTTCATCTAACAAAGGAAAGACAAAAAATTACCCAAAAAGTTATAAATCTATTGCAATTGTGTCAATTCAGTCCTAATTTATTTTTTTTCGTCCAGTTCAGTTCTAAACCTTTTACAATTATGTCAATTCAGTCCTTCCAGCGAAATTTGGCTGGTCAGCGCTGGCCGATTAGCGATAAAATATTTTAATTTTTTTTTTGGATTTTCTTTGTATATTATATTATTATTTTTTAATATTTTGGCAAAATGACACAAATAGTTTCTGAACTTTGGTAGAATTTGCAATCTGGTCCTTGAACTTTTGATGTGTTCAATTTAGTCCCTAAATTTTGGCAAAATGTACAATTTGATCCCTAAACTTTTGACTTGTTCAATTCAGCCCTTGAATTTTTAGTAAATGTTCAATTTAGTCCTTGAACTTTATGAAAATGTTATTATGGACTAAATTGAACAAATCAAAAGTTTATGGACTAAATTGCACATTTTGCCAAAGTTTAGAGACTAAATTGAACAAATTAAAAGTTCAAGGATCAGATTGCACATTTTACCAAAATTCGAGGATTATTTATGTAATTATCCCTTTAATTTTCTATTTTTCATATTTCATTTTTCCTTCCACTTTCTCCTCCGGACGCTAGCCTTTAGAAGAACGCCTAAGGGACGCTGGTCTTCACAAGAACATCTCAAAGGAAAGTCGATGGCCAAGGTCTGGCAATCGGCCAGAGGGACGGTCGGTATCGCCAGGGGCCGACGAGATCAGCCGGCCGAGGCTTGAGACTGCAAGGACGCACATACCAAAGCCCTGAACCCCACAATCTCCCCCCTCCCATGTTCACTTCTCTTCGATCTGTCTCTTTCTACGCCTCAATCGAGGGCTCTCCTTCCACTCTTCCAATTTTCATTTTCCGAGTAGGATTTCGTCATCTAATGCTCCTCGTTTTCTCGTTTTTTCAATTGGATCAAATGGAAAAGAAAATGGGTTTTGGGAATAGTGACGACTGTATTGTGAAAGGTCTCCTTCTTCAAAATTGACTTCGATTGGGGCCTTTCCGACAATTCTGCTATATCACCAGATTCACCACTCATGTTTTGAATCCCTTTTCCCGCAAAAGAAGCACCAAGCTTTCATTTTTCCTATTTTTTAAAACGCTCACTTCAATGCCAACTTCAATTTGAGTTGACGTGACCTGTCGAAAATCCGACATGACCTTTTTTTTTCTTTTTTAATATTGAGCTGCGTGGCTTGCCAGAGTTGAATTGAAGTGAGTATTTTTCAACAAATTTGACACTTAAGTTATCGTTTTTAAAGTTTTGGCATTGAAGTGACCGTTTTTTTTAAATGACACTTAAATGATCGTTTTGAAATTTTTGCCACTAAATTGAGCGTCATACACAAATTTTGACACTTATAGTGTACTTTGACCTCTACTTTCTCTTTTGTGAGTGTTGCGGCCCTTCTGGAGGATGGGCTAATGGATTGCCAGCGAGCCCACCCTATATGGGTTGAAAGATCGTGGGCTTTCTTTGCGCAGGCCCTTTTAGGCATATCAAATCACATGAGGAATATTTTCTTTGGATATTTCAACGATAAGTCGGGTTCGACCTTAGTGTAGTCGGGGTGGCATGTGCAATGTGTGCATGTCATGGGAGTCGCCACTAGCCTTTCTTGGAAGGTAGGCCAAAAACCTTAATGAGCGATTAGAAGAGATCATTCAGCTCTACGGAATCATAGAAATGACTTGGTTACGTTGGTGTCATTACTAATGCCCTTTCGGTACCTAATGATGAGTAATTGCCCTAACTAAGACTTTATGAGTAATTGTACTAACTAAGATTTCATGCATACATAATTTTTGGGTGAAGCGAGTTAGGATTGGGTTTTCATGCATGTCGAAAAACTAATTCTACCAATCACAGTCAATGTAACAAGTGCACAATCAAGTAAATAAATAAAGCACATCAATGCAGATCAAGGCTCTCCTAATATAGCCCTGAGGGCTTAGATTATTGGTGATTAGGGGCCAGGGGTAGTTTGGAAAAAATTGGAGACGATTTGCCAAAAGGAAAAAAATCGTCATTTTTTAGAAGAATCAAGGGTCAAAATACGCAAAATAGTTCTTGGCCAGTTGATTATTGTCATTTCATATTTTTTTTGAGATTTTTTGGAATTTTTACAAATTATTCTATTTTTATGAATTTTCCACAATCTTTTAATGATTGTGGATTTTTTAAATTTTATTACTATTATTCAAATTTTTTATTATTAAAATACTTTTCGGATCGAGTCAACCGGTCCCAGACCCTAATGGTAGGGTCGGTATTAAACGACAACTTTTTGAATTTCTGAAAGTTTTTTCTATTTTTAATCATTTTTGTAATTACCAAAAAATATCCCAATCGGTCGCTCCAAGATGTGCCACATTACTTGACTGTTGCATCCTAACTTAAATTAATTAATATGATAATAAAAATCGATCCAATGATTCTCAGAGTGCCACATGGCGTAATTGTAGCCATCAAATCAATTTTTTTAATATTTTCTCAAAATTCATTTTGAAAATTTTGAAAATGATTTTTATTTTTTTGAAAAATGCTGGATTGCGACACGTGGCTAATCGACGGCCGTCCGATCAAGCTTTTATTTTCTTTTTCTTTTTTTAACAAAAAAAACAGTTTCACATGTCGATATGGACGCCACGTGGTGCCCCGTCAGCGTTATTGACCAGTTAACTCCTCCGTCGGGAAAGACGATTAACGCCAGCAGTTATTGCCGGCGCCTTTACCTGAAACTTCTTCCGACTTCAAATAGTCGCGGAAACACCGCGAATTCGGCACACACAAACTCCTCAGATTACACACATTCAAACATATAGCCATTTTTGAAGCCAAACAACACTTTAAACCCGGCCAAACAACCGGTTACAAAACCGGCTCCCATTTCGCGAAAAAATTTTTACGATCAAAACTCAATTCTAAACACTCAAATAATATCCAGAGGGTAAGTACCTGCGCCTTGGAACGTCTTGGTTTAGCTTGGAACGACCTCGAGCGACCAAAATAGGTTCGGTGGGTCGAGGTTCAAGGATGCGATTTTAAACGAAACTGTTTCGGCGACTAGAGGCGGCGTGGTCGGGTTCCGGACGTTCACAAGATTGAGATGAAGCCAGTGATGCAGGTGGTGAGGCGTGGCCTCGCCTGGCTATAAAATCAAGCGTTACCGTTAAATATGTCTCGATTTTAAATTATTTGTGGATTTCTATTCTATTGAAAAAGACGAGCATTATTATTCAATGATTGGTTTTGACCGATCCAGTTTTGAATTGATCAGCAGCAGCACACAAACTTCTACCCCTACAAAGCCGGTCGAAAAGTAAAAGGGCCGTGCGCTGAAGAGACTGAAATTCCACAAGAGACACCAGCCGCACATAGAGTTCGACGGTCGTCCGCAAAGCAAAGAAAGTAGAAGAATACGCCGTTCTTCTTAGTTTTCTTCGCTACGAATAGAAGCAATAGAGCAAGAACAGGTTTGTTCTCCGTGAGTGAATTTTATTGTTTATTATGTTCAATTGAGAGTTGTTTATTTATAAACACTGAGTCTGTATATAATATAGGTTCTTGAAACACGAGCGTATTGAGCGATTGTAAATTCGATTATTCGATATATTGAATTGTTTTTACTGACTCCCCTCGTGGACGTAAGTATCGATATTCGGACCGAACCACGTTATATCTGGTATCCTTTATTGTTTTTTTTTTTTGGGTTAATATCCTTTATTGTTTTTTATTATTATTTTTGAAATTTCGTATTGACGTATTTACAAGATTCTAATTAATTTTCGCATTGGTATTTCAATATTTACAATAAACAATTCTCAATTAGAAATGATAAATAAACTCACGAATCACAAATTCAGTGTCGAAAAACTCCTTCGCGCGAGCTTACCTTTTCGTTCTCATTCGCGTCGTCCTCTGCGGAGTCTACTGTACACGTCCTCTTCTTTTCTTGTGCGACTTACTATACGAAAAGAAAAAAGAGTCTCTTGTCTTCTTTGTACGAATTCTGCAGGCGTCAAAAACTAAAGAAATAAATATAATGAGCCCCCTCTTTTTGTCCTGTAGTGCCAAAGCTAAAACCTGCAGAAGTTGTCGGGTCCAACTCTTGATCCGGTAAAAGATTTTCTTTTCAAATCAATTTAACAAATCAATATATATATATATATATATATATATATATATATCCTCAAACGATTTAAACTCGATACATATTTAATATTTCTAAGCGATACGTGGACGTGATATGACTTGTCCGTCGATGCCAATCATGTCTTTCGATGTTAACTTGCTTGAGGAGTGGCTACGAGCGAGATCTTCACGGCCTTTGACATATTTAATATTTCTTTTTTCTTTTTTCTTTTTTATCGTGAGTGCCGTTAACAGTCAGTTGTCGAGTGTTTACCTATAGGCGCTGGGTGATTGATATAAAATCTTATTGTTAGATTTGTAATTCTTTTGCAAGATTGATAAATTATTTCGTAAGAAAATGAGGAGCTAAATATTGTGTGCGTTCTTTGATATAATTGGGATTGAGAAATACCAAGAATGTGTTTGTGTAACTCGAGTGATCTGTAATTTCCGTGTATCGTTTATTCTATAGTGAAATTCGTTGCTGCTCTTCTCGTGAACATAAGACTTTACGACCGAACCACGATGATGTTCGATTTACTTTACTTATTCTGTCTATTTATTTGATCAATCGCTTATTCTGCGTAACTAACTCATGAGTAAGTATTAAGAGCCGACTTCGAGACGAGGAAATAGGAAATAATGATTGGCCAGACTATGTCCTCCTCCTTATCCTTTAGAAATCTCACTACCGAAGCGTCCAGTTACTGGATCGGTAACATGAAAATCGATTTCCGTACTGCACTAAATCAAGTACACACCTGAAGCTTGCGAAGGGAAGATTGTTGAAGAAGAGCAGCATTTAATCGTTTGATTCCAGAGTAGTTGGTCCCCACACTGTTCAAAATCTACTGGGGAAAAAAAAAAAAAACTTGGTGGGTCAAAATCAACCGGAAAGTCATGCTATGACACTGTTCAACTCCACAGTTCTGTTACTCAATGTTTCTGAACGAACCATGTATGAGATTAATGGCCCTTCCATGACACGAGTACAGGCAACAACAGTTCAACAATCTCTGCTCGAACCACGCGCAACAGTAGCTACCCATGGCACAAATCACACTGTGTGATATGTACCCCTCCATCTTCAACCTTGGCTTCGCCTGAGTTTGGCTGTCTCCACCGCCCGCCGCTACCACCATCTTGAGCTGCCGCTACCGCTGTGGCGACCAGAGTCTGCGGCAAAGCTTTTGAGCTCGGCGGCAACTAAACACGAGCCAAGACTCGAGCTCAAAGCTCTGACCGACAGACGAGACTGGAGATGCACAGCAGCGGTCGGCAAAACTCAAAAGTACGGATTCTCTCTCTTCGTCTCCATCTCTCCGGCCACCGCCCAATTCGGCCATGTCCAGCGTCCCCATCCACCGCTCAAGGCACGGTAATTTTAATTTATTTGTATATATTCTTTTCTTTTTGCCACTTTTTTTGTTTGTTTTTTTTTTCTCATTTCCTTCTTCTAGACTAGCCATAGGCCAGGGCTAGCAAGAATAAGGTCGGCCTTGCTTAACGATGGCAAGGGTCGACCTAGCCAAGCCTCACCCAGTGACGGCGAGGGTCATCCTATGTGACTGGCTCGTGACGTGGACGCTAGAAAAAGAAAGCGACGATCTTTTCCTCCCTTTTTTTCCTTTGTTTTTTTGTTTGTTTGTTGTTTTTTCCCATTTCTTTCTTCGTCCAGACTAGCCATAAGCCAGGGCTAGCGAGAATAAGGTCGGTCTTGCCTAACGACGGCGAGGGTCGACCTAGCCAAGCCTCGCCTAGTGACGACGAGGTCAACCCTGCCGGTCCTCTCCTATCCGGCCATTGATTGAACGAAGAAGGAGAAGACAAAATAACTTGAAAATTATTTTAAGTATTATTAAAAAAAAGATCAATTCTGGCGCGTAACCAATATCCGTCGGGAAGCTAAGGGACGCGCACTTATGTGTTCATACTTGTCATGATCATGACCCATCTCCACTCACGAGACATCTTATTACGCGGGACATCGTCACCAGTACCACCAACTTTTGGGGGACGAAATCATAGATACTTTTTTGCCATGCCACATAGCCCAATCATCATGGGTATCCTCATGAGCTACGGCTTTACTTATCCAGTGGCTCAGTCATCTTCGTACTTTGATCTAGCAATCCCAAAGCTGGGACGGCATTCGGACACCTCCTTGCCAGCATTCCGTGGTCGTGGTGGTCGGCATCAGAGAGTTCGAGAACGCAGAAGACATGTTGATAGCAAGTCGCACCGGATCGCACGACCCACAAAATGATATGTACATGGAAAGCCCAGATTGATGTATGGAACTCGACCTGAGTCGCAATACTTGGAGGAAATTATCAAAAAAGTCTTAAACTTATTGTACTTTTACCGATTCAGTCCTAAACTGTCAATTTTGTCGATTCAATACTAAGCCTTTCAATTTTGTCGATTTTATCCTAAACCATTTCACTTTTTTGTTAAGTCAATCTTCCAACCAATTTATCTCTCGAAAAATGCTTATGTGGATTTCTAGTAAGCGACGGTCGTCCTATGTGACCGGTTCGTGACGTGGACGCTGGAAAAAGAAAGTGACGAATTTTTTTTTTTTAAAAAAAATCTTCCTCTTGAGTCAGAAAACTAATATTTTTGATTCATTGTGGGGGGGCGGAATTTAAGCCTTCGAGTGCAAACTATGTATGCATCCCTCTATCAATGAGTTTGAGGAGCTGGTCTCAACGCCTTTTTCGGCAAAGATTAATCCGACTTTTCTAGATAGCTTGCGAAAACATTTCAGTAATAACAACTAAAAAGTTTTGTTGAAGGCTTTCCTGAAAGAGTTGTGATCATAGTTTCAGAAAAGAGGCCGGACAAGGAAGAGGGACAAGCACTGAAAGTATAGGATGAAGCATATCTTGATACGACGAACTCGAGGAAGTTCTTCTAAAGAGGAGGAGGAGAATGACGTAGGATAACTTACGCCCTAATTTTGCTTTAGGCGTTTTTCAATTTTAGGAAACTTAACGATATAAATAATCACAATATTTGATTTGTATTCCATTTAATTAGATTAGATTTGATTCGTTTAATGTTATCTTTAAGTTATTCCGATTCTTCAAGAGTCATATGTATATAAAGTACGTTCGAATTTTGTAAACTTTACAATATCATCCTATTAGTTTTAGTAAACACTTTGAAAAGCTTTTCCAGATATGGCTTCTCTGGTTCGCTAGGCGGGGGAATGATACTTCGTTTCCAAAGGTTATCCTCTGTGGATAGTGCGTTCTGACAAAAGCTCCATAGGAAGATTCGAATCTTTGGGGGAGTATAAGCCTTTCAAATTCTGTTCCATAATCTACGTGATGGTTGAAAGGAAGTTGGAGTTTGGTTCGTATTGCTCTGAGGTTCTTTGTCCCTGAGTGCATTATATGTACTCTTGACAGTGAAGTCTCCCGATTGCTTCTTTGTCCAGACTAGCCTATCTTTTTCAAGGGCCAAGTTGAGTGGGGTAGATAGTATGTCTTCAGCAAGCTTTTCATCAAAAAAATTATCTAATTTTTTATTCATCCCATTTTGGGTCCTGCCTTGAAATTAAGGTCTGTCAGTTTGGCGGGATCATCTCCATTCGCTGGGCCTCCAATGGATCCACTCTTGAGGGGAAACCAAAAAAAAAAAAAAAAACATAGAGCCCGTTATAACTGGGTCCTCTTGTAACTCAAAACTTTTGTGTACGAATTGCTCAAAATGATGGTCGAATTTGTAAGGACGGTGTGAGTATATTCTGGAAAAAAGAATCTTGCTTGATTGATGTTGGAAGCTTATGAATAAGGGAGGGTAGCGTCATGAAGGGGATAAAACATCAGACGATCGACGAGAGTTGCCATGAAGAGAGGAGTGTCATCAAGAGTTTTTGAAAGTTGTCGAGCATCGTCGTCGAGCATCCGACGACCGTCGTTTGTCGTTGAGAGTTGTCCAACAAGTTAGAGTTTTGCTATGATTTTGAGGTTGAGCAGATGTTCTGTTTGGGGCAATTTGCCCAGAAAGAAATGCAAGAGGAAGATTTTTTTTTTAAAAAAAAATGTAGTCATTTTCTTTGTCTAGCATCCACATCAGCGCCGGACCGGCCATGTTGGACGGACAACGCTGACAAGGAATCCACATAAGCATTTTCCAGGAGCTAAATGTTTTGGAAACCTTATCTCTATTTTGATTCTGACAAAACTATCAACAACAGAATCTTGTGATATTTGTAATATTTCATTGCAGGAAGAATGTGCAAACATAAGTTTGTATTGCTCCATTTCTAGCATTAAGACTTGAGAAGGAATAGTCATATAGTTGCTTCTAAAAACATTCAGAAGGAGTGATTCTGAAGACGCTCAGAAGGTGTACTTCTGGAGATTGTCAGATGGAGTGCTTTTGAAGATCATCAGATGGAATGCTTCTGAAGACATTCAGATGGAGTTGCTTCTGAGGATTAGATACAACATGGTTTTTCACTTAAATGTTTATTCGTCCAAAGAACTATATGGCGTGTCGAATGGACTTTATTGAAACTTAGATTTACAATTTCAAGTTATCTGTTCAGAGTCAGATCTTCTGAAAATTGCTTCTGAACACCAATCAGATTCTGCACTTATCAACAAATAGATTTTGAAGATCCATGAATGGCAGGTTTCCGATTGAGGCAAGTCTCTTTATGGAAGTCTGTGATATTTGATTGACAATATATTCCTTCAATCAAATCAGGAGGAAATCTACGATTGTACATTAACTTTCAAGAATAAATCTTGTGACTTATTTGAATCTGCTCTACTTTTAAAAACTGAAGATTCGATTGTATGAGCGACTAAATCAGAAGGGTTCAGATTCTACTTCAACAGTTGTCATACCTTTTCAGATACAATCTCATTCAATCACGATTGATGATGTCCAATCAAATATTGAAGAGTGATCCTTTGGTGGATTATCCACCGGCTAGTTTGGAGGCAAAGGAGTATAAAGGAAGAATCGTGGTAATCTGTGATCGTCTCGAGAACTAGAAATTCCAAAATGCCTAAGTTGTTCAATTTCACAATGTTATTCTGAGAGCTCTAAATTTTCTTCACCGTGAAGATTTGTAAGAGAGATTGAGTGCTCGTTGTCACTTGTAACCTTTATCAAATCATTCTAGTGAAATCCAGCCAATCGATTGTCATCGTGAGAGAGTGGACATAAGCCTAATAAGCCGAACCACTATAAACTCAGTGTGCACTATTCTCTTCTTTAAACTCTCATTTCTATGTTTAGATTTCTTGCACATTGTTATTATTGTTTTTGCTTCTGATTGAGAATTGAAATTATTTAATTTCGCAAAAGAGTTTAATTACAATTAGAATCATCTATTCAGCCCCCTCTATGTGATATTGCTAAATCCAATAATTGGTATCAGAGCAAATTACTCTTATTTGTGAAGTGTTCTTAACTTCTGAGTTAACAATCTATCATGTCTAGCAATTACCTTTCGGGAACAGGTGATTCACATTTTGCTAACAAACCATCATTTTTTATGGAAAGGACTACAACATGCGGAGCAACAAAATGAAGTGGTTCTTTAAGGCCTATGATGATCTGATGTGAGATGTTGTTACTAATGGCATTGTGCCTACTGCTACTACAACTGCATTATTAGGAAATGAAACCACTCCCAATCCAACCATGTCTGATACAGAAAAAGCCAAAAGACGAGGCCTGGACTCCAAAGCTGTTAATGTATTATTCTGTGCTTTGTCTACTCCTCTTTATAATCGTGTTTCTAAAGAAGAATCCGCAAAAGTAATATGGGATAGACACCATATTACTTTTCAAGGAACCAACAGAGTGAAAGAAACAAAACTTAGTATTCTACTGAGTGATTATGAAGCATTTCAAATGAAATCAGATGAATTTATTGCTGATATGATTGACAGGTTTCAATGTCTAGCAAGTGGACTTGCGAGACAAGGTACTTCTATTGCAGAACTAATGCAAGTCAGAAAGCTACTTAGAAGTTTCACAGATGATTGGAACCACATCAAACCTTCTATTCAAGAATGTCAAACAATCAGACCACTCTATGTGGATGAGCTTGTTGGAACATTGCAATCTTATGAAATAGAACGTACAAACAAGAAAAGAGATCCAAAAGGTAAGAAATCAATTGCCTTAGAGACTGAAATTGTACAAAGTCTATCTAATATAGATGAAGAAGACGAAGATGATGAAGAACTAGCTCTTATGGTGAAGAAATTTAGAAAGATCGCTCAAAAAGGAAGAAACTTCAAGGGAAAGAAGTCATTGAAGAAGAATGATAAGAAATTATCAAGCAATGATGCCAAAGAAAGCAAATATGTAATATGCTTTCACTACAAGAAGGCAGGGCACATCAAGCCAAACCGTCCTATTCTGAAAAGGGACAAGATCAAGTATGAAAAGTACAAGAAGGCTTTAAAAACACAAACATTAAGCAATTCTGATGACAATGAAGATGACTATGCAAACATTTGTTTAATGGCCAATTCGGATTCAGAGTCAGACTATAGTTCAAATTCAAAAAATGAGGTATGTTTATCTGAACTCCCTGATGAATTTACTGAGTATATTGATAAACTCTGCAAAAACTATAAAGAAACTCTTAAAAAGATTTCGATTTTGAAAAAGGAGATCTCCTCTTTAAAACAACAAGATAACTTTCAAAAAGAGAAAATAAACCTTTTGCAGCGAGAATTTCATCAGTTGAAAGAAAGTCATGATTCTGTTTCAAAAGAGAATGTTTCTCTAAAGATTGAAATTGAAAATACTTCAAAAATATTTTCTCAAAGTTTAAGAACTTTAGATAACATAATTTCCAAACAAATACCTTTCAATGACAAATCTGGTTTGGGCTTTAAAAAGGAAATCGACCTAAAAAATTATTTTCCTAAAACAAATGAAAGAAATTTTCAAAAACCTTCTACTTATGCATATAGACAGCATTTTCACAAGCATTTCACGAGATCCTACATACGTCAACCATGTCTGAATTGTAATGATCCCAGTCATATTAAAGATTACTGCAAGAAAATCTGGAGGCCTAGTAACAGAAGGTCATCAAATTTCACTAACACAGAAGGACCCAAAAAGGCATGGGTACCAAAGAAACAGTAAGTTATTTATTTCTTGCAGGTTCAAAAGAGAAAGAAGAACAAATGGTTTCTGGATAGTAGATGTTCAAGTCACATGACTGGTGATCCAAAAATGTTTATTTATCTATCAGAATACAATGGTAGAAGTGTGTCTTTTGGAGGAAATAACAAATGAAATGTTATTAGAAGAGGAGCTATCAAAATTGAAAATCTCACAGTGAATGATGTTTAATTAGTCAAAGGACTAAACTACAATCTTATCTCTGTAAGTCAATTCTGTGATTCTGGTTATGAAATCTGTTTTCAAGATTTAAAATGCACAGGTGTGAATAAAGACAATAAGCAAAGTTTCACCGGTCGAAGACATGAAAATATTTATCTTCTGGATGTTGATTTTGAAGATGTGAAATGTCTCATCTCTATTAAAGATGAATATGATTTCTGGCACAGAAAGTTAGGCCATATCAGTGTGAAGCATATATAAAATCTTTCTTCAAAGAAGTTTGTTTGAGGGCTGCCTCAAACAAAGTTTGAAAAAGAAGAACTTTGTCATGCATGCACACTAGGTAAGAAGGTAATAAGTTCATTTAAATCTATAAATCAAGTCTCCACTAAACAAACTCTGCAGCTGCTTCATATGGATATCTTTGGACCCGACAAAACCTTAAGGCTCGGAGGTAAGAAATACTGTCTTCTCATTGTTAATGATTTTTCAAGATTTACGTAGATGTTGTTTCTAGCTCATAAAAATGATGCTTTCACATCTTTTTCAAAATTTGCAAAACGAATTCAAAATGAGAAAGGTTGTACCATTTCGTGCATAAAAAAAAGATCATGGGGAAAATTTAAAAATCAAAGTTTTTCAGATTTTTGTGATGAATTTGAAATTCAACATAATTTTTCTGCTCATTATACTCCTCAACAGAATGGGGTAGTAGAGAGTAAAAATCGTTCTTTATAAGAAATGGCTATGGCACTTTTGATTGAAAGTACAATTGCATCTCATTTTTGTGCAGAATTAGTCTCAATAGCTTGCTATATTTTAAATCATATTTCTCTCAGACCAATTCTTGAGAAAACTCCCTATAAACTTTTCAAAGGAAGAAAGCTTGATGTTGCATATTTTCGTGTATTTGGTTGTAAATGTTTTATTCTAAAGAACGCTAATGATCGTATTGGTAAGTTTGATAATAAATCAGATGAAGGCATTTTCTAGGCTATTCAACAACAAGCAAGGCCTACAGAGTCTAAAACAAGAGCTCTCGTACTGTTGAAGAATCTATGAATATTTAGTTTGATGAAAGCCTTTAGAATGATGAATCTGAATCTAGTCAAGCTTCAATTTTTCCACAAATTTCAGATTTATAGATAGAATCTGAAGAGAAGCAAAACTTAGATGCAATTATTGTCTTTGAAGCTACTCAGGAGAAAGTGCATCTAAATGAAGAAAGTTTGGAAGCAGTGCAAACTGAATCTGCAAAATCCTTAAATGATCGTTTCAACAAGAACTGGAAATACAAATCCAGTCATCCAAAGGAACTCATCATGGGAAATCTAGGTGATGGTATCAAGACAAGATCCAAGTTCAAACAAGCAACGAGTAACATAGTTTTTGTATCTGAAGTAGAACAAAAAAGGATTGAAGAAGCACTAGATGATGAGAAATGGATCAATGCAATGTAAGAAGAGCTACATCAGTTCAAAGTCAATAATGTTTGGAAATTAGTTTCTAGACCTAAAAATCGTCCAGTAATTCGAACAAAGTGGTTGTTCAGAAACAAACTGGATGATAAAAGGAAAGTTGTCAGAAATAAAGAAAAACTAGTAGCAAAAGGTTATTCCCAAGAAGAAAAAATAGACTACGATGAAACTTATGCACCTGTTGCCAAGTTAGAAGTCATCGGGCTACTTCTTGCGTATGCTTGTTATAATGACTTTAAAATTTTTCAGTTGGATGTAAAGAGTGCATTCCTAAATGGCTACATCAAAGAAGAAGTTTATGTTGAGCAACCCCCTAGTTTTGAAGAACCTAGAGGAAAGGACCTAGTTTACGCTATAAGAAAAGCTCCTTATGGATTGAAGCAAGCACCTCGTGCTTGGTATGAAAGATTAAGTAACTTCCTATCTAAACACAAGTTCGTCAAATGTAATGTAGACACTACTCTTTTTATTCAAAAGCAAGGTAAAGATATTTTATTTGTTCATATTTATGTTGATATTATTTTTGGCTCTTTTAATGAATATTTGTGCAAGAACTTCTCTAAAGTGATGCAAGATGAATTTGAAATGAGTATGATGGGAGAATTAAGATTCTTTCTTGGACTTCAAATTCATCAGTCAAAGAGTGGAACTTTTATCCATCAAGAAAAATATGCACTGGAAATTGTGAAGAAGTTTGGCTTGGAAAACTGCAACAAGACGGAGACTCCTATGTCTCATTCCTCCAAACTTGATAAAGATGAATATGGAAAAGAAATTGATCCTAAATTGCATCGTAGTATGATTGGGTCACTACTTTATCTCACAGCTCTAAGACCAGACATTCTATTTAGTGTCTGTTTGTGTGCCATATTTCAACCCAATCCAAAAGAATCACATCTCTCAGCAATCAAAAGGATCGTTAAATATGTTGGAACCTATCCCAGTTATGGTGTATGGTATTATAAAAATTCTGACTTTATTCTAAGTGATTATTCAAATGCAGATCTTGCAGGTTGCAAATTTGACAGAAAGAGTACTTCTGGAACCTGTCAACTTATGGGAAACATGCTCATTTCATGGTTTTTCAAGAGGCAAAGCACAGTTGCTCTCAGTACATCTGAAACAGAATATGTATCTCTTGAAAACTATTGCGCTCGGATTCTTTGGTTGAACCAACAATTGAAAGATTATGGTGTTGAGGACACTAATGTAGAGATTAAATGTGACAATACAAGTGCTATAAATCTTACCAAGAATCTGATTCTCTATTCAAGAGCAAAACATATTGAGATCAAACATCACTTCGTACGTGATCATGTTCAGAATGATGATGTCCATATTCATTATGTTGACACAAAGAATCAACTTGCAGATATTTTTACTAAACCCTTCGATAAAGAAACTTTCATTTTTATTAGAAATAAATTAGCTATTACTAATCCTCTACCTTGAGTGTTTTTTTTTTACGTCACAAGGAACCATCAAAAGGAACATCAGAAGGAACGTCAGAAGGAATCATTAGAAGGAACCGTCAGAAGGAACGTTAGAAGGAACCATCAGAAGAAAGGTTAGAAGCAAATTATCAGAAAGAACGATTAAAAAGGAAAGTTCACAAATTAAAGGTCAGATTTTTTTTTTACTTTTAAGGTAAGTTTCACTAATCACTCTAAATATATTTGATTGCTTTTGATTGACCTAATTAGCTCAATAATCATATATTCTTCAATATTCAAAATTGATTTTATTTCTAAAAGTAACCCTTTATAGTATTTCTTTATAAAATAACGAACCATCAGCTCTGTGTATGTCCTTTGAAAAGATCACTTATTTCTTTCACAAACCCCCCTAAGCATCTCTCAAAATCTCTTTCGTTCTCAATTTTTTTCTTTGCTGAATCCCATTTTCTTCCAAGTTTGAAACTTTTTCATCTCAAATGGCTCCAAAATCAGCCTCTGCCTCAAAGAAGCCTACTCACGCATCAAGAAAACTACTTTTTTGAGATACGACTCCTAAAGAAGTCTCAAACGCTAAACTCAATGTTCAAAGGGAAGCTCTTCGAAAAGAAAAAAGGTTTTTCTATATCCAAATTTGAAGAAAAAACTGCTCTTGCTCATGTCATTAAACCTCTGTTTGATTGCATTAAGGAAGTCAATGGAAATGAAGAGAATCTTAAACAGTTGTTGGACATTCACAAATTTGCAAGTAAAAGTGAACTGCTAGAGTTCGTAAATGTGCCTGGACAGGTCGTTGAACCCATTGCTGTAGAAATTCCTGAATCAGTTTCTCAAAAGGGTAAAGAGAAAGTTATGGGTGCAAGTTCTCTGTCAACTCCAAAAAGGGCTTCCACTAAAGGGGTAGTGATAAGAAGTGGGAGAAGTGAAAGCGCTTTTAAAAGGAAGGTAGATGATGATGATGATGATGATGATGATGATGTTCTATTTAATGACTTCAAGAAAGTCATTGGTTTCAATGTGGATGAGGAATTCCCTGATCCTCTGTTCCAGAATGAAAAACATAAAGGCAGATTTGATAATCTGAAGCAAAAAGGTGTCATGCCTAACAGAGTGTTTGATCTAAAATACTTTGATAGGTTTGAGATTCCTATTTGCAAGCATCTTCAAAAGATCAATCTGGAAAACTTTGCCACCCAGAGAAGAAATGCATTTCCTAATCTAGCTGCCTATTTCTATTCCAACCTTCACTTTACAAACTTTGACTCTTTGTTCTTTACCATTGCAAGAAAGACATTTCCTATACATGTTCATGAATTGGCTTTCTCAATGGGTGTTGATGAGATGGATTTTACACCCTTGAATATCTCATCTGAAGAAGCTTTATGTTTCCTTACTGGGAAGGACAAATTTTCGAGAGAATAAAAAAGTCACATAGCTTACAATGACTTTCCATTAAAGCATATTGTGATGCATAAAGTTGTCATCGAAAGTTTAAGACCCAAAGCAGCATCCAAGACTGACATTTCAAATATGAAGCCAAATTGATGTTGGTAATGTTGAAAGGAAAGAAAATATCCTTCCCACGTATTATGTTGCTTCATATGTATAGGACGGTGTAAAATACCAAGGACAGCTACCTTATGCAGGATTAATTTATAGGATTATTTGTTTCCTCAAAATTCAAATTCCTACAATATTTCTAAAAGATGAAAGTCAGCTGATGATTGCTGGAAAATGGACGATAAAGAAGATAGGTTTCAAAATGACAGTAAATGGCTGGAAGAACAAGAACTTTGAAATAGTTATTGTGGAATTTGAGGATAAATCATAACACATAATCCCCAAGAGAAGAAAGATAATGGCCAACAAAGGAAGGGTGGTAGAAACTTCAAATGATGAAGATTTCTCAGAAGAAGAAGAAGGAGACACTGAGACTTCAGATTGAGAAGCTACAGTTTTATTTCCTTCTGGAGGTGATGTAGATATAGGAGAGAGAGCTGGAGAAGCTGCAAGTTAGGATGAGCAAGAGGACCTCAATGACAAAGAAGAAGGCCTCTATTAGACTTAGCAAACAGAGGGTGTAGAGCATGTAGTTGATATTGAACAGGAAGAATACGTTTAAATGTAGACTGTAGAGTCTACAAAAATGGAGGCGATGGAGAAAAATTATATTGAAATAGTTGTAAAACTCTATGAAGAAGATGAGCTGTGGAATGCTCAGCTTTTTGCAGATGAACAGATGGGAGAAGCAGATCAAAAAGTTGAAACAGCTAAAACAACTGAAGTTTCAGAGTCAGAAGGACACATTGGTCAGGAGGAGCAAATTCTTGATGACCAGACTAATCAGCCAGAAATAATGGAAATTTGTGTAGAGACAGATGCTACTACAAGAGCAAAGGCTAAAGGATAGGAAGCTATTGCTCAGGGGGAGCAACCCTTGTAAGATTCTGATGTCATAATGGAAGAGATTAGAGTCTTAGAATCTTCCTTGAAGCACTTAGATGACCAACCTCAATCTGAGGGGGAGAAATGACTTCAAACTGTGCTAGAAACTACAAGACAAGGCAAAGCATCCATTGCCAAAAAGATGGATCCAATTGAAACTCTGAACATTTTTATTGCAGAGTTGTTGGAAACTAAAGCATCTAAGATTGGAGTTCAGATACAGATGGAACAACTCCAACAGCTAGTCATCTACAGAATGGACACAATGGAAAGGATCCTTGAGCAGAAGATGAATGTTTTTGGAAAGAAGATAGATTCAGATGCGGGGTTTCGCACAGAAAATAGATCAACTTGAGACTTCTCTTGTTACAGTAGGATGTTCTGTTCTGAAATGGAAAATATGCAGAATTACACCCTAATTCGAAATGAGAAGACAGCTCATGATTTTCCAAATTCACAAGCAGTCAGAGCTCATGTACTACAAGTGGGAAGGGACTTCAACAAGGATTCAACACAGGAGGCTGATAAAGAGCATGGAGATATTTCCTCTACTTCAAAATCTCCTCAACAACCATTTGCATGAAGTTTTATTCATTTTTAAAATTTTTAATTCAGTTTGGACAATATTTGTTTAACTCATCATATTATTTCAGTCTACTGGTTTTATGCAATGGTCCTTGTTTGAATGTGTTTTACATATCATTCTCTATCTTTTGTTGATGACAAAAAGGGGGAGAAGCCTCTATTTCTTTTGTATTGTTTTGCAGGATGCAACGCGCAAGACAGCCTAGATGTTTATCAAAACTCTATGGTGATATTCCTACGCTCTATATCTGTTAAAAATTTACAGGCTACTCAACCCTCTTCATATACTTGTGAAATCCTTTCATCTTTTTTGCACTTTACTCTAATCAAATTTTTCCTATCACAATAATTTTAATTCTGACAAAACTATGTTGACACCTGAATTTTAATTTTTTTAGTTTTTTTTGTTACTTATTTCGTACCTTACCCAAAAAAAAAAAACATAATTCTCGCCAAAAAAATAAATCCTCATGCATATCATATTTATTCTTTCTGTCATGCATTGGTGTTCAATCGAAGACGAGTTGATTGAGCTTAATTTGATAGGCGGCGGGACCAAGGTCGATTTGGCATTTTCAATCACAAGGAGAATGGCATAAATTTTTATAGGAATTTGAGCCTCATTCAAGTTCAATTCGGTACATTTTAATTCTTTTTAGAAGCAAGGATTTTAATTAATTACCCATTTAATTAATTAAAGCTCGTTTGAGCCCAAAATTGCGAAATGGCCCATGAAATCATAAAAATTCGGCAGCCCATGGAGGATATCCTCTTGGTCGAATTTTTGCCTTGAGGAGGAAGAAAAAATCTGCAATATTCTTTCATTATTCATTCTGGAAGATATTATTCAGATAACATTGCGATAATGTTGCATATATCAAAATATTCAGCGAATATTAAGTTCTTGCCCATCAAGCCGGGAAACTCATTATATATATAACATTTGGCTTAGGGTTAGTGGCCGGCGAACATATGCACCAAATACTTCATTGATAAGAGAAAAAGGGAGGCACTCAACTGACTCTCTCTCACGCCCCTTACCGACATTCTCTCCCTCTCTCTCTTTCTCGTCACCTTATCGCCGCCTCCATCGACACCATCCTCCCTCTCTCTCGCACCGCTCGCATGTGGTTGCTCCTGGTTGCCGAACTGCTACCGATCCCAAAGACTGCTGCTGTTGTTCTCGGTTCGATGCCGCCTCTGCCCGTTGCTTCCGCTCATGCTATTTTCGCCGCTGACCTACTTGACGTCGCTCCTCCTCTAGTCACACGTCACCGCCGTCGTCTCGCTTCCGTTGCTGCTGCTTGCTCCCCCGTCGGCTCACTGTCACTGCTGCTTTGTCCCAAAAAAACTAACCTCGGTTTTCGCCTTTGCAGATTAAGGTAAGATGTCGACATTGTGTGGAATAATTCAAGTATGTCTGTGAAGTGATTTGGTTACTATTTTGTTCGCTATCTTCGCATGATTAGTAGTTTGATTTTCGCTCGAGATAAAGCTATTCTCACGTGATTGATGTTGTTACCAAAGAAAAGATTGAATTTTGTGCGAAATTCGTGATGCATTTTTTATTAAACCATCGAAAACTAATCTTTGTCGAAAAAATTCTGAAATTAGTCAATCTGACCTATCACCGTTTAGGTCTGATTCGCTGTCTTCAGAAAATCAATTTCTAATGGGAGTTGGCTAAATTTTCAAAAATTAAAGAAGGAGAGTGTATGTAATTCTCGTTGATTGAATTTCCTTATAGATTGTGTAATCTCGATTTTTTGCTATATTTTGAAAATTCCTAAAAATTTTAGGAAGATAGGGTTTCTTAGAAATCTTATCTCATTAAACTTTTAGCAAACAAGTCAAGATAACAAAATCTTCAAAATATACATCATTCTGATCGAAATTTATAAAAATGGAAAGAGCGAAAATCATATTTATACATATCTCATCATATCTCACTTAGATTAGGATAGTATTTCTTTGCACATATCATGGCCGATTTTTTTTAAAAAAATAATAAAACGAGAATCTGCTCATGCATCATATAGCTTGTCATTTATGCATCCCATTAAAATATGAAATACCAATAAAATAAAATAAAATATCATTCGCATTGCATATCACATACATGTCATGTCATCTTGCCACATCGTCCATGCATTTTGACATGTCATATTTTTTCATGTCATTCATCTATGCCACGTTATATTTGCCATGTCATTATACCACGTCATCCATGCATACTTACCATGTCATTCATTTGTATGTCATTGCACGTCACACCTCATATAGTTAGATTGCATTAGCATTGCATTTAACAAAAGAAAATAAAAAAAGGCAATCCATCAATTAGAAAAGATATTTTTCATAAAATTGGTACCGAAAGGGCATTGATTAATTTTTAATTAATGTAACCAAGTACCCGAACTCATTATCTCCAATTCGTAGAAGTAAAATAGTTCTCCCGCTGTTTTACTTAGGTTCCTAATCAACCTACCAAAAAATGATTAGTGGCGGCTCCTAAATAAAAATATTTTCATTCGAGTTGTGAATTGATAGGATTTGGGTGAGTCCGTATTAGGTTAGCTAATCCATTTAATTAACATAATAATCTATTAGTCTAATTTTAGGTCGCGACAAACTATCAACAACAAATTCTTGTGATATTTGTAATGTTTCATTACAAGAAGAATGTGTAAACAGAAGTTTGTATTGCTCCATTTCTGGCATTAATACTCGAGAAATAGCAATCATATAGTTGCTTCTGAAGACATTCAGAAGGAATCCTTTTGAAGACGCTCAGAAGGAGTGTTTCTGAAGATTGTCAGATAGAGTGCTTCTGAAGATCGTAAGATGGAGTGCTTCTAAAGATCGTCAGATAGAATGCTTCTGAAGACATTTAAATGGAGTTGCTTCCGAGGATTAGATGCAACATGATTTTCCACTTGAATGTTTATTCATCTAAAGAAATATAACGTGTCGGATGGACTTTATTGAAGCTCAGATTTACCATTCCAAGTTATCTATTCAGAGTCGGGTAGTCTTCTTCTAAAGATTGCTTCTGAACACTGGTCAGATTCTGGACTTATCAACAGACAGATTCTGAAAACTCACGAATAACGGGTTTCCGATTAAGGCAAGTCCCTTTACGGAAGTCTGTGATATTTGATTGACGATATATTCCTTCATCAAATCAGGAGGAAATTACGATTGGATATTACCTTTCAAAAATAAATCCTGTGACTTATTTGAATCTGCTCTATTTTTGGAAACTAGAGATTTGGTTGTATGAGCGACTAAATCGAAAGGGTTTAGATTCTACTTCAATGGTTGCCATATCTTCTCAGATACAGTCTCGTTCAATCACGATTGATGACGTCCAATCAAAAATTAAAGAGCGATCCTTTGATGGATTATCCAATGGCTAGTTTGGAGTCGAAGGAGTACAAAAGAAGAATCGTGGTAATCTAAAATCGTGTCGAGAACCATAAATTCCAAAGTGCCTTAGTTTTTCAATTTCATAGAGTTATTCTGAGAGCACTAAATTTTCTTCACTGTGAAGATTTATAAGAGAGATTGAGTGTTCATTGTAACTTGTAACCTTCATCAAATCATTCTAGTGAAATCCAGCTAATTGGCTGTCATCGTGGGAGAGTGGACGTAGGCCTAATAAGCCCAACCACTATAAACTCAACGAGCACTATTCTCTCCTTTAAACTCTCATTTATGAGTTTAGATTTCTTGGACATTGTTATCGTTGTTTTTGCTTCTAATTGGGCATTGAAATTGTTTAAGTCCGCAAAAGATTTTAATTACAATTAGAATCACATATTCACCCCCTCTGGATGATATTGCTAGATCCAACACTAAATTGGCTGGAAGGCTGAATTAGCAAAAAATGAAAAGATTTAGGATTAAATTGGCAAAATTAAAAGTTTTAGGGCTGAATCGGCAAAATATAAAAATGTTTAGGACTGAATCGGCAAAATTGCAATGAGTTTAGGACCTTTTTTTGATAATTTTCCCCACCACTTGAAACAAGCTAATTACATAATTCGGACGGATGGCTTAAATCTTGTTCTGTTTTCGTTCTTATTATGGTTTGAGAATCCGGATCTGTAATTATATTGGTTTGCGGACGTAAAACTCCATTTGGAGAACAAAGTGCCATTCCATACATATTCGAAATAACTGTAGCAAAGTTATCCAACCGGGTTTAGAAACCACTAGGAGTAAACAGAAGGAAAAACATTAAGACGATAAGTTTAGGGTTGTAACGGACATAGCATCTCCGCACTACTCAACCAAATCTTGATCAAAAGGTCGATAATACAGTCCGATCAAAGAACACGCCGGAAGGTCCATCTTTCGGAAATAAAGCCACCATGACAGGACCTCTTGCGCCTTCCTCGACCGACAAAATTCCCGTGTAGTGGTTTAGGTCGGTCTTAGTGAAACCAGGGTTCACGGCATTGATGGCGATTCCGGGATATTTCTTTGCCAAAACTCTTGTATAAGCATTGAGAACTGCCTTCGAGACGAGGTAAGCGGATAAGAGGATCGGCCAGCCTCCGCTTTCCAACGTATCCTCCTTCATGTCCTTCAGAAATCTCACTACCAAACCGTCCACTTTCTCTTCCGTGAGGCTATCGATATTGTTGAGCTCCTCTTTGATGTTCTCGCCGGGGATGTACTAATTTCAAGAAGGATAGGATGAACAAATCTTGTCATCAGAGACGATGCAAAGTGACTAATAATTTCGAGGAATTAACAAGCATGCGTAGATTGTTCGATTTTGTTATGCCTATAATTGGAAAATCGTTAAACATTAGTGCAGCTCATAAACTGTTGATTTTTTTCACATTCCTTAGGTTCGATCCCTCGCATCTGCCTCACTAATCGAATTTTTTCTTTGACGCCATGAGTTTCATCATCTCCTTATTTTCAGGCTTCGTAGTTGCATTAGACGATAACATGTTACCGGAAGTTGACCGTGCATGGTCTTCCCGATCGACATCATGAAAATTCAGTTGCATTACTGCACTAGATCAAGCACATACCTGAAGCTGGCCAAGGGAAGAGGAGACATTGACTACTTTTGCAGAATTCGATTGTTGAAGAAGAGGTAGAAGAGCGGCGGTTACTGTCTTGACTCCATAGTAGTTAGTCCTCAGACAATTTTCTGCCATTTCATACGTCTCCTTAACAAACTGTTTCATCGATTTGGCCCGCGGACCTTTAAGCTGCAACAAGGTTGCAGGAAAAAGACGAGCGTTAACCAACACCAGCTAACATTTTCGAATTCGCGTGTTAATGATTTCCAATCAAAATGGATTCTCCAAGCATTATGATACAAGAAATGCTTCCATGAAAAAAGAAAAAGGAAAAAACGAATGGGTTTACATTCAAACAAACATTTTCGAATTCGCATGTTAGTGATTTCCAACCAAAAGCTAAGACAATATTAAAAGGAGGGCAAATGTGTATTAAGGCCAGTAGCTAGGAGAATGAAAATTAACTTTGTATGTGTTCTACAAAATCACGTCATTTAAAATTATGTGAGAAATTTACTGCATAGTAGTATGGCTGATTTGAGAAAACTCACATAATCTGCGGTCAAGACCAAGTCCTCTTTCACAAATGTAGCTCCGGTTATGCCTGCATTATTCACCTGCAGGGCAAATTGTTCTTTTATGGCTCTTAAAACATAATATAACAAGTGACCTGAGCACAGATTTTACCAAAATATCAAGTTTTCCGAACTGAGCCTTGACGAAATCCGCCAGCGAATCGACACTGGTCCTGTCGACCACGTTGAGTGGATGAAAGGCCACGTTGGAGATCCCAATACTCGCAAGCTTCTTGATAGCCTCGTTCCCTCTATTCACATCTCTTGCCGTTAATACAACAAATACTCCATTTAATGCGAGTTCCCTGCATATCTCGAATCCGATCCCTTTGTTTCCACCAGTAACAACCGCGATCCTGGGAGAATTAACACAAATATGAGAACAAAACAGAAAGGGTTTGCATTTATACTGGAACAAAACACATCGAACCGGCCTCCATAATTCATCAAGAGTGGTAAAAGCGAGGAGTACCTGTCCATCTGATGAAGAGCGTGAAATGTTAAACTCTCTCTCTCTCTCTCTCTCTCTCTCTCTCTCTTTTTCGTTTTTCGAAAGGTTTTGTAGGGTGGTGGCTCTTCTGGCGTGGCTTGTTGATTGAGTACTTATTGTTACTTATTGTTAGCGGTGGGAATGTCTTATCTAGTCAGGAAGACAAGTAAACAGAGAAAACATCAGCTAGTACGTCATAGATTTACACGGGGTCGTCGGTTGTGGAAGTTCATAACGTAAGCCGTGACGAATCCTCGTCACGCTCTCTATCTGTTGAAGACCCAACTTTGTCCAATCATAAATGCCCAACCCAAGGACAAAGACAAACCACGAGGAAGTCTTCGAGAGAGATATAAGGATACTGGTAATTATTAAAAACTTCATCAGTAACATCCAGATGCTCCCCTCTCCACTTCAGCTTTGATATCTATGCATCTTAGTTCTCAACTCTCATATTCTCAATATAACCAAAAAGGAGAAAGACAAAAGTTAAATGGTCATTTTCCAGAAATTTTTCAGAAAACTCAAAACTTAGCTGAATCCCGACCTTCCAATATATTGTTTTTTTTTTGGGGGCCCGAATTTGGAAAATCTTTCTTCATAAGTGATGAAGTTGAGGTTCTAATATTTTCAATCGTGCAAATTTCATAACAAATGAAGTTGGTTTGGTCAATATGATGTCCACTCCAAAAAGACGATATTTTGGTCCGTGTTTTTGGTTTCCGTGTCAACGGATTTTGTTTTGCAATTTTCGAATAATTTCAGGCTTTTCGAAAAGTCAAATTGAAAATTTCAAAACAATATAGGTTGTCAAAACAAGAACGTTGTTCAAAAGAGGTCAAATTGAAAATTTCAGGGCATTAGTATGCATTGCAGACATCAGTCTCCATATCCTATTTTTCAAACTCTTGCACCTAGAGGTGTACATGGTCCGGACCGATTCGGTCCTGACATGAAATCGAGGACCGAACCAATAGTCTCGGTCGCTATATTTTCGGGACCATAGACCGGCGGTCCGGGCTGGTCCCGTTTCGACCGCTAACACTGCTAACTCTAACTACTTATAAAAATTTAACCCTTAAAATTACAATACAATATAAATTTACAATTTATAATCAACCTACGACGGTAAGACAACCACGTAAATGCTAGGGGCGCCCAACATGTGTTCGATCCGACCTTAAAGGTTTTGCGTGATCTTTTATGCTAGTAATTGACGCCGACATATAGCCCGATGAACTCAGGTGGGCAATGAAATCAAACTCGGATTTTAATTCTTTCTTTTTATTTTTGGTTGTAAAAAAAAATAGATTTCTCAAATCTGCATAATGACTCAAGTTTTTGTCCTCATGCATGTACGTGCTTATTCTTCGTGCGCGTGCCCATTAGAAATAACAGATCTTATTATCAATTAAGACCTGATTTTGTCTCAAAGTAATGCCAAAACTCAATTTGCTAAATAATATGTACAATAATACCACTAAACTCAAGAGGCGTGAGATGAGATTCACGGGCTTCTCAGAATGTTAAAAATATGTTAACTCTAGATGTAGATTATTTTTTTAAAAAATAAATTGGCGGTCCGGTCCGGGCTGAGCCGGACCGGTACAGTCCCAAACCATGGAACCGGGGACCGGACCGCTAACCTTAAGGACCGGACCAACCCGGCCGGTTTGGGTCTATCCTGGGTCAGTCCAGTTTGCACACCCTTACTTGCATCAATATGCTCGAACATTGTTAATTTTATGGATTCGTGCAAGTTTAATACTAACCTACAAAAACGGAGAGAATTTGACCTCTAAGGAGAAATCGGTATAATTATAATATATATATATAAAAGGAAATTTTTGCGGAAATTCATAAAGAAAAACTTGGAGAGCACTCAGAGAGTTGGTTGTATCTGGATTTCGGTGTTGTTTTGGGTTCATTTACTATTTTTCTTAATTTTCATGTCATGACCGGGTTAAATCTGGAGTAGAGGTTCACTTTCGAGTCAAATTCAGGTCGATAGGGTCCAAATCAAGCCAAGTGGCCTTCATGAAAATTAAAATAGACTTCACAGGCTTTCCAATGATACAAATATCATTCAATGGGTAGATCGTTTGGTCATTTGATTGAACCCAAATATAGTTGCTCAAAATCAATCAAAATTGGATAAGTGACTCAACTTGGTTCGCTATTCCCCGTAAATGCATGTTTACTTGACCGCATTTGATTTCTAGATACATGGCCTAGGCTCTCGTGATGCATGTCAATTGGCGACTAGCATAGTGGGGTGCTTAGTTCTAATAAGTTCCTAATCGGCTACTTGCATTGTGAACGCAAGTGATGGGTAGATTATTGTTAATAGTAATTAAAAAAAATTCATAGAGGATTAGGTGGTGGCTAGGTTCATCGTCTTCATCTATGCTTATTCTTGAAAATCGATTCTAAATGAATTTAGCATTGAGTTGACAGGGACTTTGCTAATAATTTGCTTTCCTTGGGCACATGTCATAAATGATGTATGAATGATTTGATTGCAAAGCCACACCCCAATGCAAGGACCTCATTCCAAAAAAAAAAAAAAACCTCAAACTTCTAAAAAATACCCATAACTTTTTTTACTCCTAAAAAACCTTCAACTTTTGATTTTATAAAAAATAAAAAACCTCAAATTTTGGTTTTTGTCCCAAAAATATTCACAACTTTTTTTGTCTCCTACAAAACTTTCAACTTTTGATTTTGTCCCAAATTTACCACAGTTATTAAAAAAAAGAAGTGTTTCGCGCCCAGTTGAACAAAGCCTATGATTGTTCGATAAAGATCAAAATGTACTTCCAATTGTTTCAAGAGAAACCGTTTGACACATTGCAGCCACATTCGTTCATTTCGAGACATAATTAAGTTACCCGAGATTCGCATACAAATTTCAGTGGGAACAACATATTAACGAATTTTCTTCTTATACTTCAAATCTTTACTGAAATGATGATCACAAGAAAGCGTTGGGGGCAGCAGCTTGCCATCATAGAGGCAGGGGCGACAGCAAATTGTAGTCACATAGTAGGGTCGGCACGATGATTCTCTTTGAGAGGCTTGATTGGCATCGGAAACTATCAACGGGTAAGGAGCCGATAACGAGGGTTGCTATTGTCTCGAGATAAGGCCACACCATCGAGCGACTGTTGAGAATCACTTGGAATTTTGACAAAAGCTAAATGGCTGACGTCGGGGTTGTCGAGAATTCTACGATATGGGTTTTGAGGGTTTTTTTGTGATTGGACTGGTAGATTTGAGATAAATTCAAAAGTTAAAAATTTTTTAGGAGACAAAAAAAAGTTAGGGATATTTTTGAGACAAAGATCGAAGTTAGAGGGGTTTTTTTTAGATTGGGCCCAATGCAAGTGATCTTCTAATGTTCCTAACAATAGCATTAAATATTTACCTTTTTTTTTACCACGCTTTTTTCACTCATCTTGTGATTTAAACACACCTTTTCACACTTTTTTGACCATATTACCACTAGTGCAGCCTGCCATTCAATAATCAAAGTGATGGCTCTCTTTGTTTTTTCTTTTCTTGAGGTCCCACTTTCCTTCATCCTCTTCTCTCTTGCAAGCAATTCTCTTCCTTCCACTCTTTTGTGTCTACCAACAACAATGCTCTTGATGTCCAACTTGCTGAATCGAGAATTATTCAAGATCAAACAAAACCTATTCTTCCAGCAAAACCCCAGAGTGACTTCAATGGCTTGTCTTGTAGTGATGAGCGGGCCAAACGATCCGGTAACAATAAATGTGAGGCGACCATGGCAATACAAATGAGTAACAGAGGCAGCTCGACCTTAAACAGCGACATGCGTTGACTCGGCACGCTTATGGATAGATTGAAACTAACCCATGAAATCAAAACAGACAGAATGAGAGAGCAAAAATCTGAACAGATGAAAAACTCGACATGCGTTGATGGCTTTTGTGTATTGAAGATGGTGATTAAAAGATACCTAGGCGGATGCTTCTGGTAGTGAGTGTCTCTTGTGCGTATGCCCAGAATTTCTTTTCTGACTGATAATGTGTAATATAAACTCTTTTCATCGTCCTCTTCTGTGTGTCCCCATTGTGGAATTGTGATAGAGGATTTGGATTTTGGTGATTAGTGAATTGTGATAGAGGATTTGGATATGATTATGAGATCTGCTGCCTATGGATTTTGTGATTGATTTGGCAAGATTTCAATATCTGCCGTTGAGGTGAGAATTTGTTGTTTGTATTGGACGATCCTCAATTCTGTGAGGTTATAGTTGGTTTAGTCATTTAGACTAGAGATCCTACTTACGGAGTAGCTTCGGCTGACTTCCGTTGATTAATCATTTTCAAAAGAGCAAATCGACAGGGCAAAATTGTAAAGGAAGTTAAAGATCATGGCCGGAGATGATAAATGCTTACAAGAGGAAACTCCGGTTAGATTTGTTACGCTACCTGAGCAAAAGCAAACTCATTGACAAATATCTGAATTTTCCTTAGCATGTGCTTTCTTGCAACCAATTTCAGATAAGTGCACCATTGCTTCTTGTAGAATGATCGCAAGTGCTTTGAAGTTGCGTATAGCAGCTTTCTAGATGATTTAGCTATTCCTATGTTTTAATATTTTCTTTTTTCTTATGTTTCGATTTATATGACTTTAAAGAAATGGCGAAGTTAAATCTATGTTTATGAACGCAAAATTGCAAGTAATTATGGACGACGAGACCTATCAAAAATCATATTTCAATTGCTCTCATGGAGGTTGCCCCATAACCCCATCAAGCTAGGGGTGTCGACGGCCGGGTCTCAGCTCAGTCCGATCCTACCCGAAACGAAATGGTACTTAGTTCGGCCCGGCCCGAATAATATGTGCCACCGTCGGCACGGCTTCGTCTTTATATATCCAAAAGTCTCTTCCAACTTATATATCTACCCGAGGAGACTAGGTGGGCCCAAGGACAGGAAGTAAAAAAATCAGGTGAGTGTAGTTAGGGGAAAATGCATCAGAGAGGTGGGCCCCATGCAATAATCAATTATTTTGAGTCTTTTGACCGCCACTTACCCGCGTGGGAAGAATTTCGGTGACTAGGTGGACCCCAGCGCACAATATAATTTTTTTGGAGCGACGCGTGAATCGACGGGACGCGTAGACGGTGGATAATTCTCCAAGATCCTCCCCCGCAAGCTTAAATTTGCACGCGCACTCGTTCGGGTTCAGGGCCGATTCGGGCCGAGCCCCATGCGGAACAGCGCTGAGGCTCGGCCTGAAAATACAACAAATTTTGCAGGTGGGTCGGGCAGGCTGGGTCGGGTCGGGTCAACTCGGACTTTTTTAACAACCTCCACCTCAAGCTATACAGCTTTGGAGGGCATCTTGTACTGCAAACATTACTTTTCCCAGTTTTTTAAGGAGAGAGGGAGCTGTAACTGTGTCATCAAGTACATCAATAAAACTGGCTGCAGCGTCAATGCCGGAAGCTTAAAATGACCCTTATTATGATGTTTCTTGGTCATTTGGTCGGTCTTTAGGGGCGATTGTTGTTTGTCTAGGTTGATCATCTTATGGGGGCGACAAGCCCTTTATTATGTCGTGATGGATAAATGCAAATCAGATCCTGAGTTGTGAATTTTGACATTTTAGTCTGCTGCAAATATGAATTTTAGACAATCTTGTTGGAGTTTGCTTTTCGTTTGCAAAGTTGTGCTACTGATATTACATGCCTTATTCCTCTTCTTTTTCCTGACGGGCGATACTTCCCCATATGAGCAACAAAGTCTGTGAGCTGCCTTTTCCATGGCTACTTGACAGCAGAGGACTCGATAAAATGTCGAGTACATATAGATTTAAGACAAGTGATAACCCTAGAGAGTGGGGAATTAGGTTTTAACTGATTGGCATGAAAAACTGATGCAAATAAAATAAGATTCTGAGTTACGTTACAGATAGAAATGGGTTGAATCATTGAAGCATACACGGCTATGAATCTCAATCATTATCAACATCAACATCAACAACACTTTTATTACAAATTAATTGGGGTCGGCGGAATCTCAATCAATATGATAAAAAAATTTATCATAATGATTCATCAAAAGTTTTGAGAAAAGACGGACTTCGCCACCACATGAAGAATCCAACTTAACTCTATCATGTGCATTTTGTGAAATTCTCAAGATTCTATCTGAAGAGCAATTTGAAACTTTTCAATGTCTTCACTCGTGCTCCGAACGTAAATAGCTATGCTACAAAATTTTCACTAGACCACAATCTCTGTATGAAAGAAATGAGAAATTCAACGCATATATGAGCAGAATTAAAGTCAAAGATCCTTTAATTAATTAGGGGTTAATAGCACAAAAAATTCAAATTGATATATAGTGATAAATTTACCCCAAACTATTTTTTTATCATGAAAAATTCTAAACTGATACACATATGATAAATTTATCCCAAAGTATTTTTTTTACCACGGAAAACCCCAAACTAATACATATGTGATAAATGTATTAATACCACATAAAATCCTAAACTTGTACACCTATGACAAATTTATCAAAAACTATTTTCTTGGCCATAAAAATCCTAAACTAGTATATTTGTGATAAATGTACCATAAACAGTGACAAATTTACCATTAGTTAGTTTTCATTAAATCTAACCGGTAAAGTTCTAAGTACTACAAAACATGGCAATTGACAAGTGTATTAGCTTCGGGTTTTTACCTTCTATTTTTCACAGATGTATCAGTTTGAAAATTTTCGTGGTATTAATCTAATTTGAGGGAGGGTAAATTTATCATATGTATATCAATTTGATTTTTTCCGTGGTCAAAAAAATTAGTTTATGGTAAATTTATCACAAGCATACTAGTTTAATATTTTTTATGGTCAAAAAAATAATTTGAGATAAAATTTTCACATTTGTACTAGTTTAGGTTTTTTATGGTCAAAAAAATAATTTGGGGTAAACTTGTCACAAATATACTAGTTTGGGATTTTTCATGATATTAACCCATGATAAGTTTACTCCCAAACTATTTTTTTACCATCAAAACTTTAAATTCGTACATTTACGATAAATTTACCCTCCATTGGTTTATGTTAGGTTGCATTAATACCTCGAAAAATTACAAACTGATATACTTATGACAAACAGAAGGTAAGAAATCCAAATTGATATACCTATTGATTGGAACTTATCATTCAAATCAGTAATTTGAAGGTGAAATTTAATAAAAACTAACATAGGGTAAATATATATAGGTATACCAATTTGGGGTAAATTTATCATAGATGCATCAGTTTGTGATTTTTAATAGTCAAAAAATAGTTTAGGGTAAATTTGTCACAGGTGTACAAGTTTGAAATTTTTTGTGGTACTATTTCAATAATTAATCAATGTAAGAAATGTCAATAACATGTTGGTTGTGTTTACACATATTCTATAGCCTCTATAAAAGTATATATATATATAAAAAATACATATCTCCACAACCCCAAAAATTGAAAAATATAAGAGACAAATCATTCACTTATGGAATAGAATGTAAGAGTTTTCATGATGTGTGCTACATTAATTATTTTACAGGCTTAGTCTAATAAAGGATGGATACAAGGATTCTTAATAGGTTGAATATGAGTTTAACTGGTGTGGATCGAGTTAAGTCCGGCCCGTGAAAAGCGGGCCAGGTTAAAACTCTATAAATAGCGCTAGGGTGTCCGCTCTAACACTCATAACTCCTACATTGTTTTCGTCTTCTTATAAGGCGAGAGAAGTGATTATATGATGATGTATATAATAACTCTCAGGATGTGTACTTATGCAATTTCAAGTTACACGATATTGGTTCATAGAGTGACTAATCCCAATGGTTGAAGAGTGACTTATCATATGTACAACATATGATTGAAGAGTGACTAATCCTAATGGTTTATACACAGGTGATGATTCATGAAGGTTGTAATATATTCTCATGGTGGTTGTCATGTATTCTGCTCAAAGTTGATTACATGATAATACATCTAATCCTCAAGACGTGTACTTATAAGATTCAGATTACACGGTACTCACATGATGCTAACTATATGCATTGTTTGTTAAGTTAGTCACCTTCTCTCTAAACGGTAACTCGTGGTTCATACAGATTCAGACTTTGAAAAATAGGCAGAGGATTTTATGTTTGCGATATAGCTGATAGAAGTTTATATTGCTCTTAGTAAGGATAAGTCAGCATATTTTACTACTGACAATACGGAACCCAAGAAGACACATTTTGTTGCCAGGGTTAAGAGCAATCGGATTTGCTTATTATCTTCGAGGCGATCAATTCAGTACCACTTTGAAAGTGGTTTGCCAGCTAAATGCACTACTATACAAATGATGAAAGCCTTAAAGGTTAGGAACTGTGTCTCGTCTAATGCTAAGATTATGATACATTTGGAAGGACTCTTCAACATGAGGCTTGATGATTTTGCTATGATTAGGAATTACATCATAGGGTTGGTGGACCGATAGATTAATAGGTCTAAAAATCATACTCATAAAAGAACTACTTAAACCATTGGTTATTCTGACGGTTTGGGTCCAATGATAGCATCTTTTAAAAATGATGTTAACCACAACTTCTTTTGTCAGAAGAAAGATCACATAAAAAAAGACTACAACAAATACAAAACTTTATTGTTTAAGAGTGAGCATGCAGGAAATGATTCTTTAGGTTTAGCCCCATCTAGTTTGCAGTAGCTAGATAACAGTGCAACAAATGATATTTTATTCACCACATAGGGATTCATATATCGTAGGAAGCCTAATCAAGGTAAATCAAATCTCACTGCAGAAAACAACACAAAGTTGATGTTGAGTTCGTGAAAGATGTCATTTTAATTCCAGGTTCTAATTTTGATTAGATATTAAATAACGTACTTATTGTACTTTCCTTTAGGCGGAACTTAGTTTTCGTATCAAGTTTGGACTTGTGTGATTACTCTTTTAAAATAAAGAACAACAATGTTATCGTGACTTTTAATTCAAATAAGGTTGAATGCTACAATATGTCTAATGAATTGTGCAAATTGTGTTTAACTCCCAATAATATCTATATCACTTATACAACTAAAAAATTATTTCTAAAAGACATGACCTGAAGAACAGTCTTATGCGTTATGGCATAAATGACTTGGCCAAATATCTAGGGAGAGAATGGGAGGCTAATAAAGGCTAACATCCTACTTGTTCTTAAATGTAATCTAGAGACTTGCATAGACTGTTGTAGATGTGAGATAACTAAGATAAAGAAGAAAAATACAATCCAAAGTTTTGACTTATTGGAGGTCATTCACACTGATATCATCAGTGGACCCTACATGGAAACATTGTGTAGAAATTTTTATTTCAATACATTCATTGACAACTATTCCCAATATGGTTATCTGTACTTGACTAAAGAAAGTCATAAAGGTTAAATATGATCGAGGTCGTGAGTATTTTGGCAAGCATGGCGATGATGGACAGCTTAAAGTGCCATTTACCAAATATTTGAAGGATTCTGAATAGTAGCTCAGTTACTATGCTCGAAAGTCTTGAAAATAATGGGGCAGTTGAAAGGTGCAATCGCAACCTTATGGATATATGAGGAATATGACTAGTAGAACTAACTTGCCTAATTTTATGTGGGTGAAGTTTAAAAAAAAAGAACTCTACATATTAAATCAGGTGCCTGCCAAAGCTGTTCCATTAACTCCTTTTGAGTTATGGATAAGATGTAAACCTAGCTTGAACTATCTTAAAATTTGGCAATGTCCTGCAGAAGTGAGGTTATATAATCTGACATTAGGTAAGTTGGACTAAAGAACCACTCGGTGTTACTTCGTGTCTTACCCATATCATTCGAAAGAATATCGATTTTATAACCCCAATGGAGGTGCAAGAATTGGGGAATTACAAACAACAAAGTTTCTGGAATTTCATATAGCCAAAAAGAATAGCTATTCACAGACAATTGAGGTTAACTGTATGATGGGGATTACTGTGTCATTTTTCTCTGCCCATACAGGCTATCATGGAGCCTTCCACATCACATATTGAGCCTATTAGTGTTCAGGATCTTATAGTTTACACGAATCCTGATGAATTTCCTCAAGTCTTAGAGATTCAAGATGAGGTTAAAGTAACTCCATTTGAAAGATCTATCAGGCAGAGACAATTAGATATACCACCGACCTACAATATTGGCTCTGTGGTTAATCTAGTGACTTATACATATGTTGTTTTTTGTCCTCAATTAGATCTGTAGTTGGATGCAGTCACGCCTCGCGCCTCATTGCGAGCACGCAATCATCCCTGCAAGTAAAACAACAACAACCTCTCGACGGTCCCAAGGATCCACCTATATAAGAAAGGACGAGAGATAAAATAATTTACATTAAACATACGGAAGCAATTCCCAACAAATCCCCGTACCATATGGATATACAGACTAAGTAGGACATGGATAGCATCATAAAAAGTCATACATCGACACATACAGCCAACGACTACTAACTCTTCTAAACATCAGGGCGACGAGTAAGCATGCCAAAAAGATATTCACAAAATCCACTAAGGATGGGGTCAGGCCGCTAGTCAAAAGTCAGATCGCCATCTGGAGTCGCCTAGGAAGAACTACCGGAATCCCCGGTGTCCTTAGTCTCCTCCGACAACTTGTTTTCGGAGAAAGTCTCCGACGGGACCTCCACAGAGTCCTCTATGGTCGCCACCTGCGACGGCTCGGCTCGATCTCCATCCATGGTCGCCTCCTGGTCCGGCTCGGCTAGGTCTCCATCAGATAGCTCCACCACGATGACCTCGTCCTCCGGCGGTGGTACAAAATACTCCGTTGTAGGCGTCCGCTCTGGGCCGTTCCTCGACCCAACTGCCGATCTCTCGGGAAACTCCTAGTTCGAGATCGTTTGACACTAGGGAGGTGTGACACCCTCCGGAATCTCATGGGGCTTTAGAGGCCCGACCTTCCTGTCCCCATCCCGTCTAAGCCATGCCTCAAACCTGTGAGGCTTCCAGTCCGGTTTGCCCTCGTCTACCCACACTACTGTACATTTTCTTACGTATATATTCCCCTGCCTATCGGGAAACTCATTGTAAAAAGCTGTCATCTCCTGCGGGTCCCTGAATCTGATAGGCCACATAGCTACTGCCTAGGATCTATAAAGTAAGATTTCCCCAAAAAGGGTGAGATACACATCTCAGTAAGAAAAACCTAACCCTAGGTCAGGTTGACTGTCCACTCAGGCAGCCAAGTCACTCAACCTATCCAACTCATGGTCACACGTAGGTATAACATTCAAAATTCAATAAAAAATAATACACGGAGGACAGGCATTCATTTATTATTTCGTATCACACACGAATGTACTTGTATGCTCGGCCTGTCACTTCACCACATCTATCAACCACTGCCTGCCTCTTTCTCTAGCCCGCAAACTAGTCGCCTCAGGCTCAGCCCGCGTAAACGCATCAGACCGTGGTCGACGACCCGCGTAAACGCATCAGGTCTCTATTCAATCCCATGCAGAGTCTATGAGCTCATATTCTGTCCCGCGATTATATCGCATTTGGACTGTGACTGTCTCAACCCCGTGACTTCATCGCATCGAGCGTCACCTATTCATAATCCACCCCGCGATCTCATCGCATCAGGGTCTTGACCTTCTGTCCCACGTCTCATACGCCTCAAGGCCTTGACATGTAATGCCACAGTCATAACTCATGCCACATTATAGCAAACAACTTGATTTTTCAATTCAAAATTTCACATTTCAATAGCTAATGCGCATTCTAATACAATTTCTAACTCCGTGGCATGCGAATCAATTCAAATGACACTTAAACACACAAAAGGCTCAAGCATAGGCTGTGTCATGTAATCATTCAATAGCATCTAAGAACACATCAAGCTATTACTATTGAGGATTTTCCTATATACCATTTTCGATCGACCCTCGACTTACCCAATCGAGTCCAATCCCCCTAGCTTTGGTTTAGAGAATTTCTTACCTTCGCTTAAAAACATAATTTAATCCTCTTTGAGCCTCCTAGGATTCGGCCAACCCAAGTCCAAAGCCGATTTGTCGCGCAACCTATGATAATCAATCAATTTGTCAAAATTTCAAGTCCAATTCCTCAATTTATCCATCTAAATCAACTATAACATACTCCTCATCATCTCTTCACATCATACACACCAAATTACAACTCAAATCCAGCGCATTCAGCCATCCACAAATTCGATTTGGCACGGCATTGAACAGGTTCCATTCGGTTCTGCTCATGCCAGGTCCAACCGGTACTAATCTACGTTAAATCCATCAATTATATACCATTCTACCTCTTATAATGTCTACCTAAGAGTTTGGAAGTCTCACCGTGAGTTTCAAGCCACGTGATTGCCGGAAAGTCGCCGAAGGTCACCGGTCGTCCAAGGTTCAAAATTTCGGTAGTTTCTGGGCAAGATATACACGGGTGGTTCATGGTCAAAAAATTATCAAATAAATCTCCAAATTTCACCACATGTTTCTACCATGTCTACTGAGTCTTCACCAAATTTGAGCTTTAAACTCCAAGAATTCGACCTTCAAATGGACTGAGGAACATACCTACCTCAGGTTGGTTCCAATTCTGTCGGCCTGTGGGAGAATGCTTTTCTCGAATTCCACAGAGCTCCAAATAATCTGATTCAAGTTGAAGGACATCGAAAAGAGGTGGATATATGCCATGGTGGTTGGCCGGGGACCGCTGGTGGTCAGAGGTACCGGTCGTATGGACTGAACGGCGAGGCTGGCGGCAGTCGGGTGAGATAGAACTGAAGGAGGAAGAAGATGAAGATGGCTCGGTTGTTCTTGGGGGATCTTCTGCCGAACGAAGAGTAGGAGAGAGAGGAAAGAGAGAGCTGGTTATCCCCAAAAAAATTGATTAATTGAAGTGATTGGTAGATGGCATTTATTGATGAAATGATCTATCACCCTTGGATTTGTGACACTTGTCCATTACTCTATCCCATGAAATCCAATGGCCATCTCTTGTCCTTGAATTTTCGGCAGCTTGGGGGGGAAAATGTCCATTTTGCACTTTCTTCAATTATAAAGACGAAGTTCTAAGCTTGAGGGGCAAAATAGTCATTTTACCCCCAACGTTCAGAACGTCGTTTTTTCTCGTTTCTGACTTCTTCGATAGGGCGACGACCAATCCAAATGACGTTGAAATTCTTGATTTTTCATTTCAAACTTTTTCAGGACTCGATTCTGATCGTTTCTTCTATTAGACGTGATTCCAGCCTATCCCGAACCGACGGACGGCTTTTGCAGACTATACACGTATCGACCCCGCGATTCTCATCACATTTAGGGCTCGTCAATTTATGGCGGCTTTGGTTATCATGTAATTGTGAGGGTTTATCACTAGCCCCTATGGTCTCGATCGTCATAGTTCGATTTAGGATAATTTTGCAAATCGTACGTTGGTTAAGCGGCATCACCCGCGCTCCAATCGTACGACGCTCGTATGGTAATCCTTAATCGTTCTTAGATCGGCTTTTTGGTGGTTCTAAATATCCCCGCGACAATCCTTATGGTCAAAGTGTAGTTTCTTATCCGAGTTGCCTAGGTCCACGTATTTCGTCTCGCATTAACCTTTCCCCTTTGGTCAGTCTACTCAAATTGATCAGATTTGAGCGGAATATAACTGAAATACATCGCTTGATACATATAAACTTCTCATTACAGAGTCTGAAGTTGATTGAAAAGCAGAATGTCACAACTCTTCCCCCCTTACAAAAATTTCGTCTTCGAAATTTATATTACACTTGACTACTCAAATAAATGGGGGTGCTGTCGCCTCATTGTCTCTTCGTTCTCCCATGTGGCTCCTTCCGTTCCGTGGTGCTCCCATATTACTTTGACTAGCGGAATCTTCTTATTCCTGAAGATTTGCTTCTTCCGGTCCTCGATCCTTATTGGCTTCTCTACATAAGATACTCTGTTGTCCACCTCTATGGCTTCGTAGTCCAACACATGTGTCGGGTCAGGTTCATACTTTCTTAACATCGACACATGGAATACGTTATGTACCTAGGATAGATTTGGCGGTAACGCAAACAGGTAGGCTAAAGTTTCAAACCTCTCCAATATCTCAAAAGGGCATACATATCTCGAGCTCATCTTCCCTTTCCTTCCGAATCGAGAAAGTACTCTCATTGGCGACACTTTGAGGAAAACATGATCGCCGCTTGTCTGCATAGCTTTTCTGGTGACTCTGCGCCGTCCTCAATCTATCTCGGATGATCTTCACTGCTTTCACCGATTGCTCTATCAATTCGGGACCTGTGATACTTCTTTCTCCTACTTCGTCCTAGCATATCGGTGTCCTGCAGGCTCTACCATAGAGTGCCTCAAACTGTGCCATCTGTATACTCTGCTGGTAGCTATTGTTGTACGCGAATTCTACCAGGTGTAACTGTTCTTCCCATCCTCCTTTGAAATCGATGACGCACGCTCTTAACATGTCCTCGAGCGTTTGGATTGTCCTTTCTAACTGCCCATCAGTCCGTGGGTGGTACGTCGTACTGAACTGTAGTCGTGTCCCCATGGCTTCTTGCAAACTCTTCCAAAAATTTGTCGTGAACTTCGGATCCCTATCTGAGGTGATTGTCATTGGCACTCCGTGTAATCTGACTATGTGCCTCATGTATAGTTCTACGTACCTATCCATGGCAAAGTCCTTTCGCATGGGAATGAAGTGGGCGAACCTAATCAATCGATCCACGATTACCCAAATAGAGTCGTGATCTCTTTGGCTCCTCGGAAGTCCCATCACAAAATCCATAGTTATGTGCTCCCACTTCCATTCCGAAATCTCCAGCGGTTGCAGCAGTCCTCCAGGTCTACAATGCTGCGCCTTCACAAGCTGGCAAGTCAGACACTTAGCCATGAATCTTGCCACGTCTACCTTCATTCCGTTCCACCAATAATGCTGTCTCAAGTTCTGGTACATCTTTGTACTCCCAGGGTGAACACTATAGTTGCTCCTGTGAGCCTCTAACAAGATCCTTTCTCGAAGCCCTTCATCTTTTGGTATGCATAATCGTCCTCGACACTTCAAGAGTCCGTCCTCAGACACTTGGAATTCTGGCTTCCTTTTAGTTGTGTCCATCCCAACGATTTTCTGAATCTCTGGGTCCGTAGATTGTAATGCTCTTATCTCATCTTGGACCTCAGGTTCCACCCTCAAAATCACTATCAAACTGGATAGCTGATCGACCTCCAATCTGAATTCAGAATCTCTCAGGTCCTCTATCGTCGACCAACTTCTCACCAGTAGGCATGCAATACTCGACTTTCGACTTAATGCATCTGCCACTCTGTTTGCTTTCCCAAGATGATATAATATCTCGCAATCATAATCTTTCAACAGCTCCATCCACCTGCGCTGCCTCAAGTTCAGCTCTTTCTGGGAAAACAAATACTTCAAACTCTGGTGGTCTGTATATATCTGAAACTTCTCGCCACAAAGATAATACCTCCAGATCTTCAAGGCAAACACAATCGTCGCTAATTCCAAGTCTTGGGTCGGGTAATTCATCTCGTGCGGCCTCAATTGCCTGGATGCATAAGCTACCACCCTGCCGTGTTGCATCAATACACAACCCAGTACTTTCAGTGAAACGTCACTGTAAATCTCATATTATCCCGGCCCCGATGGAATGATCAGCACTGGTGCGATCGTCAGTCTATGTTTTAGCTCTTGGAAACTCTGTTCACACCTATCAGTCCATTTGAACTTCATTTCCTTCTTCGTCAACCGCGTCAGTGGGACGGCTATGGATGAGAACTTTTCCACGAATTGCCTATAATATCCTGCTAGTTCCAAGAAGCTCTTGACCTCTGTGACCATAGTAGGCCTTGGACAATTGGTTACAGCCTCTATCTTTGCAGGATCTACTGCAATCCCTTCACCTGACACAATATGACCAGAAATACTACCTTGCTCAACCAAAATTCACATTTGCTTAGTTTCGCATATAGTGAATGTTCCCTCAAGGTCCTCAATACGATTCTCAAATACTCTTCGTGCTCTATGTCGCTCCTCGAGTAAATTAAGATATTGTCATTGAAAACTATGACGAATATGTCCAGAAACTCTCTGAATACTCGGTGCATCAAATCCATAAAAGCAGCTGGAGCATTCGTCAATCCAAACGACATCATCGTAAACTCGTAATGACCATACCTCGTCCTGAATGCAGTCTTCGGTATGTCTTCCTTCTTGATCCTCGGCTGGTGATACGCCGTCCTGAAGTCAATCTTTGATAACACTGCTGCTCCTTGCAGCTGATCAAAAAGATCGTCAATCCTCGGCAGCGGATACTTGTTCTTCACTGTTACCTGATTCAGTTGCCGGTTGTCAATGCATAGTCGCAAGGATCCGTCCTTCTTCTTTACGAACAGCACCGGTGCTCCCCACGGCGAAGCACTTGATCAGATGAATCATTTATCCAGCAACTCTTACATTTGCACCTTTAACTCCTTTAGTTCAGACAGGGACATCCTGTACAATGCTTTCGATATCGGCTCCGTTTCAGGAGCTAATTCAACCACAAACTCTATTTCCCGCTCCGGTGGCAATCCCGGCAATTCCTGTGGAAACACATCCGGAAACTCACGCACCACAAGAATATTCTCTAACTTGGGTTCCTCGACAATCGTATCCATCACGGCTACTAAGTATGCCCGACATCCCTCAGGCATCAACTTAGTTACTTCCAAAGACGAAACCAAGGGAATCGATATTCCTCCTCGACTTCCCACCAACTCAAAACTAGGGCGGTCTTTCGGATAAAACTGAATTGTCTTATTACCACAGTCTACTACTGCTCCCTGTTTACTCAGACAATCCATTCCTATAATCACGTCAAAATCAAACATACGTAATACGGCTAGGTCGATACTCTCATTACTTTCTCCAACCACAATCTCACATCCAGCACACCCTAATGAAACCAAGACATTTTCCTTCAATGGGGTGGCAACATGCAATGTCATGCTTAATGGTTCCAATCTCATGCCTACTAACTCAACAAATTAGGCAGATACGAAAGAATGTGTGGCACCTAGGTCGAACAATGCATAAGCAGTCTGGTTGCACAAGTAAACTGTACCTGTGACTACTCCGGGCGCATCCTCCACCTCGCTGCGAGCTACAACGTATACTCTGCCCTACACTTGTGGTCTGTTTTGTTCAATCCGAGGTGCGGTAGTTGATGGTCTTACTTGCGGCCTCGGTCCTTGTGGTCGACTGACCGGTGCTTGGTTTGGACACGTCCTCATCTAGTGGCCCAATTGACCATACTTGAAACAGACTCCTGTCCTCATTGGGCATGGCCCATTTCCATGCCTTCTGCCACACAGTCTGCAGCTCCAGTTCGCCGGGTTCATCGATTTCACTATATTCATCCTTGCAGGCGGCACGAAACGCCTGTTACTTGCCATCGGTCTCTTACCCGTTTGGCGATGGTCTCTAAACGATGGGAATCGCGATCCAGTTGCGGTATTTCTTTCCCTCAAGTCTCGCTCAATCATTTGGCCTCGTTCATATATCTCCCGGTAGGTTCTCAAGTTCAAGGCTATCATCTGGCTGCGGAGTTCAGGCCTTAGACCATCCCTGAATCTTCGTGCCTTCTCCAAAGGATCCTCCATAGATCGAGGGGCATACCTCGAGAGCCTCGAGAACTCAGCTTCATACTGATCTATTGTCAGCTGGTTCTATCGCAGTTGCAGGAACTCAATCTGTTTCCTTTCCCTGGCCGTTTCTGAAAAGTACGTATCGTTGAACGCCCTCTTAAAAGTGTTCCAGTTCAGGGCCATGCCTTCAGGGAAGACTCCGTCCTTGGTGACAGCCCACCAGTCATTTGCTGTACCTTCTAGCTGATACACGGCTAGCAGCACCTTTTCCTCATCTGTACATCTTAGTACTCCGAAAGCCTTTTCCAGCTTCTCTATCCATCTGAGTGCTAACTCGGGATCTCCAATCCCGTCAAACTGCGTCGGCTTTAACTTCATAAACTGTTCCACCAGTTGGCCCATCTGTCTAGCCACCACGATTTCCTCTTGGGCATTCCCTATTTGATTACTCTGGTTTGGTTCTCCTTGACTTTTACCCCCAATGTTGCCTTAGTTGGCGTTGACGGCTGCTATGGAAGCTCCTACTGCCTGAGCTATGGCAACGTCTCGATCATGGGCTTGTCGATCGATCATGTCACCAATCCTTTCCAACGCCCTGAGTACACCATCCAACCTTGGGTCCTCTTGGTCTTCCAGGTCTTCTGGATGGGTTACTCATCCTTGTTTCTTTCTATTGAACCTGATCCACCACAAGTTCAACATTGAGTTAGTAACTTACTCATCCATCCAATTCAGAACTACTAACTGCTCTTTGACAAAAACAATTACACAACAATAGTACTCCATACATCAACATTACTTCCAAGAATGCTTCAACCAATGGCTCGTGGCCATACTCAATTCCATTCACCCCAGTAGTTCACTAAAACCAATCACTTTCAAGCATCAAACAAGCCAGGGTCCAGAAATGGCGTTTAACCCTTAGCAGAGAACTTAATTCCTTATACCTCACCATAACCTTACCAAGGCCATACACTACCCATAAGTGCCAAGCCTTAGCCTAATCAGTCTCCTAAGATCTAGCTATCCATCCTTGTCCTAGTTAGTACTCCTTATTACTCCAATCCTCAACCAACTTTGTATTGAGCTTACCTCGCTCTGATACCAAAACAAGGGGGGATGTCACACCTCGCGCCTCATCGTGAGCACGCAATCATCCCTGCAAGTAAAACAACATAACCTCTCAGCGGTCCCAAGGATCTACCTATATAAAAAAGGACGAGAGATAAAATAATTTACATTAGACATACGGAAGCGATTCCCAACAAATCCCCGTACCATATGGATATACAGACTAAGTAGGACATGGATAACATCATAAAAAGTCATACATTGACACATACAGCCAACGACTACTAACTCCTTTAAACATCAGGGCGGGTAAGCATGCCAAAAAGATATCTACAAAATCCACCAGGGATGGGGTCAAGCTGCCAGTCAAAAGTCAGATCGCCATCTGGAGTCACCTAGGAAGAACTGCTGGAATCCCCGGTATCCTTAGTCTCCTCTGACGGTTCGTACTAGGAGAAAGTCTTCGACGGGACCTCCATAGAGTCCTCCATGGTTGCCACCTACGACGGCTCGGCTCGATCTCCATCCATGGTCGCCTCCTGATTCGACTCGGCTAGGTCTCCATCAGATAGCTCCACCACGATGACCTCGTCCTCCAGCGGTGGTACAGAATACTCCGCTGTCGGCGTCCGCTCCAGGCCGTTCGTCGACCCAACCGCCGATCCCTTGAGAAACTCCTGGTCCAAGATCGTTTGACACTAGGGAGGTATGACACCCTCCGGAACCTCATGGGGCTTCAGAGGCCCGACTTTCCTATCCCCGTCCCGTCTAAACCATGCCTCAACCTGTGAGGCTTCCAGTCCAGTTTGCTCTCGTTTACCCACACTACTGTACATTTCCTTACATATATATTTCCCTACCTATCGGGAAACTCATCGTAAAAAGATGTCATCTCCTGCGGGTCCCCGAATCTAATAGGCCACATAGCTACTGCCTAGGATTTGTAAAGTAAGATTTCCCCAAAAGGGGTGAGATATACATCTCAGTAAGAAAAACCTAACCCTAGGTCAGGTTGACTGTCCACTCAGGCAGCCAAGTCACTCAACCTATCCAACTCATGGTCACACGCAGGTATAACATTCATAATTCAAGAAACAACAATACACAGAGGACAGGTATGCATTTATTATTTCGTGTCACACACGAATATACTTGTATGCTCGGCCTGTCACTTCGCCACATCTATCAATCTCTGCCTGCCTCTTTCTCTAGCCCGCGAACTTGTCGCCTCAGGCTCGGCCCGCGAAAACGCATCACACCGTGGTCGACGACCTGCGTAAACGCATCAGGCCTCGATTCAATCCCAGGCAGAGTTTATGAGCTCATGTTCTGTCCCGCGATTATATCGCATCAGGACTGTGGCTGTCTCAACCCCGCGACTTCATCGCATCAGGGCGTCACCTATTCATAATCCACCCCACGACCTCGTCACATCAGGGTCTCGACCTTCCGTCCCGCGTCTCATACGCCTCAGGGCCTTGCCATGTAATGCCACAGTCATAACTCATGCCACATTATAGCAAACAACTTGATTTTTCAATTCAAAATTTCACATTTCAATAGCTAATGCGCATTCTAATACAATTTCTAACTCCATGGCATGCGAATCAATTCAAATGACACTTAAACACACAAACGGCTCAAGCATAGGCTGTGTCATGTAATCATTCAATAGCATCTAAGAACACATCAACCTATTACCATTGTGGATTTTCCTATATACCATTTCCGATCGGCCCTCGACTTACCCAATCGAGTCCAATCCCCCTAGCCTTGGTTTATAGAATTTCTTACCTTCGCTTAACAACACAATTTAATCCTCGTTGAGCCTCCTAGGATTCGGCCAACCCAAGTCCAAAGCCGATTTGTCGCGCAACCTAGGATAATCAATCGATTTGTCAAAATTTCAAGTCCAATTCCTCAATTTATCCATCCAAATCACCTATAACCTACTCCTCATCATATCTTCACATAATACACACCAAATTACAACTCAAATCCAGCACATTCAGCCATCCACAGATTCGGTTTGGCCCGGCATGGAACCAGTTCCATTCGGTTCTGCCCATGCCGGGTCCAACCGATACTAATCTACCTCAAATCCATCAATTATACACCATTCTACCTCTTATAATATCTACCTAATATTTTGAAAGTCTCACCGTGAGTTTCAAGCCGCGTGGTTGCCGAAAAGTTGCCGAAGGTCACCGGTCGTCCAAGGTTCAAAATTCCGGCAGTTTCTGGGCAAGATATACATGGGTGGTTCATGATAAAAAAACTTATCAAATAAATTCTAAATTTTTACCACAGGTTCCTACACATGTCTACTGAGTCTCCACCAAATTTGAGCTTTAAACTCCAAGAATTCGACCTTCAAATGGACTGAGGAACAGACCTACCTCAGGTTGGTTCCAATTCTGTCGGCCTGTGGGAGGATGCTTTCCTCGAATTCCACAGAGCTCCAAATGACCTAATTCAAGTTGAAGGACGTTGGAAAGAGGTGGATCTATGCTGTGGTGGTCGGTTGGCAGCAGCTGGTGGCCGGAGGTACCGATCGTATGGACCGAACGGCGAGGCTGGCGGTAGTCAGGTGAGGCAGAACTGAAGGAGGAAGAAGATGAAGATGGCTCGGTTGTTCTTGGGGGATTTTTTGCCGAATGAAGAGTGGGAGTGAGAGGAAAGAGAGAGCTGGTTATCCCAAAAAAAAATTGATTAATTGAAGTGATTGGTAGGTGGCATTTATTGATGAAATGATTTATCACTCTTGGATTTGTGACACTTGTCCATTACTCTATCCCGTTAAATCCAATGGCCATCTCTTGTCCTTGAATTTTCGACAGCTTAGGGGGGGGGAATGTCCATTTTGCCTTTTCTTCAATTATAAAGACGAAGTTCTAAGCTTGAGGGGCAAAACGGTCATTTTACCCCTGACGTTCGGAACGTCGTTTTTTCTCATTTTTGACTTCTTTGATAGGGCGACGGCCAATCCAAATGATGTTAGAATTCTTGATTTTTCATTTCAAACTTTTTTAAGACTCGATTCTGATCGTTTCTTCTATCAGACGTGATTCCAGCCTATCCCGAACCGACGGGTAGCTTTTGCAGACTATACGCGTATCAACTCCGCGATTCTCATCACGTTTAGGGCTCATCAATTTATGGTGGCTTTGGTTGTCATGTAATTGTGAAGGTTTATCACTAGTCCCTATGGTCTTGATTGTCATAGTCTAATTTATGATAATTTTGCAAATCCTACGCTGGTTAAGCGGCATCACCCGCGCTCCAATCGTACGATGCTTGCATGGTAATCCTTAATCGTTCTTAGATCGGTCTTTTGGTGGTTCTAAATATCCCCTCGACAATTCTTACGGTCAAAGCGTCGTTTCTTATCCGAGTCGCCTAGGTCCACGTGCTTCGTCTCACGTTAGCCTTTCCTCTTTCGTCAGTCTACTCAAATTGATCAGATTTGAGCGGAATATAACTGAAATACATCGCTTGATACATATAAATTTCTCGTTACAGAGTCTGAAGTTGATTGGAAATCAGAATGTCACAGATGCGATCAAAGATGAGATGCAATTTATGAAACATAAGGTGCTTAGGAGCTTTTAAAATTGATGAGAGTTATAAGCTCATTGGTTACAAATGGATGTATAAGACTAAAAGGGACTTCAAAAGAAAGATTGAAAAATTTAAAGCCAGACTTATAGTCAAAAGTTTCACTCGAAAAGAAGAAGTAGACTATAAAATAAATTTTTTTAGTTTCTTCTAAAGATTCTTTCAGAGTGATCATGATACTAGTAGCTCATTTTGATATGGAGTTACACCAGATTGATGTTAAAATTGCCTTTCTAAATGGAGACCTTAATGAAGAAGTCTATATGGCATAACTCGAAGGTTTCGCAACTAATGATTCAAGTAAACTTGTATATAGACTGTGGAAGTCTATATAAGGCCTCAAGCAAAACTTCCAAATAAGGATATTTGAAGTTTCATAGTTTCGTCACTTTGTTCGGTAATGTCGAGAACAAAGTAAATCAATGTATATACTACAAGGTCAGTGGGAGGAATTTTATCTTCCTATTGCTTTACATAGACAATATCTTGCTTGTGCACAGTGATATTGTATTACTACATGAGGCAAAGCAAATATTATCAAATTATCTTGACATAAAGGACCTTGGTAAGGTGTCTTTTGTCCTACGCATCGAGATCCATAGGGATCATTCTCGCCAAGTATTGGGTTTGCCTTATAGGGCACGTGTTGATCGTATTATGAAAAAATTCAGTATGCAGCACTACAAGCCAGGAATTGCTCCTTTCATTAAGAGTGATAACTTGAATCTATCATAGTACCCCCATACGGATGTTGAGAAAACTCAAACATCACTTTTGCAACTTTTGGTAGGTATTATTAAATTTAGGATATGATCGCTTGGTTGCTGCCAAAAGGTTTCGAGGTACATAAAGAGAACAAAAGACTATATGCTAACTCACATACATAATAATGACCTGTAGTTAGTAGGGTATTCAGATTAAGACCTTATTAGTTATAAGGATAGCTAGAAGTTGACAATATGGTACATGTTTATGTTAGCAGGCGGTATAGTATAAAGGCAAAGTGAGAAATAGAAATCTATATTAATCTATACCATGCAAGCGGGGTTTATAGGATGTTTTTTGGCTGCCACTCATGCTATTTGGCTACGGAACCTCATTAGGGAGTTGACTGTATTTACTTTTGTTGATAGATCCATATAGTTGTATTATGACAATAGTTCTGCAATGTTGTTTATTAACAACAATAAAAGTCTCAAGGGGTCTAAACATCTGGCGGTCAAGTTTTTGGCTATAAAGAATAAAACTGAGAATGGTGACATTGAAGTGGAGCATCGTTGCACAAATGATATGGTTGCAGACCCACTGACTAAAAGTCGCCACCCCTGTGTATTTGAATTGACATATCATTAACATAGGCTTAGCGACATCATTGGATGTGGTTGTTCAGTGAGAGCTGTTTCTAGTTTTTGCTCTAATAAAATTTACATATGTATACGTTATATTTTATAACATTATGATATATATCAATACCTTTGCATGCAATAAATATTTAAGTCTATATATATAAGTTGAAAATCTCAAGGTATGTGCAAACTTGAGTAAAGGCCGGGGCATTCAATTATTAGCTTTAAGGATATGTCTTGTTACATATAAAGTATGGTCAACTATGAATGTAAGACATATCGAGGTTCATTGAAACTATAAAGATATTCTCCAGTACACATACGGTTTTGTGACAAATAGGAGAAAGAATGTGCCCAACAAAAGGGATAACACATAAAGTAACTCTTTTATAAGGTGATATCCAATTGTCACACTACTACATTGAATCCATATCAATAGAATTAAGAACACTTATGACCATGGACGATTCTACGTACAGTTTTATGCAGTTATTGCCATGATTCGGTGTTTGAAATCTTATGGGATCAGATTGGCTATTAAGGATAATCCCCAGATCAGCATAAAGGCACGCACTATAGTACACTTTCAATTAATATATCCCAAGTGGAAGAATGTAAGGGTTTTCCTATGTAGGCTACATTAATTAAAATTGTAATTATAGTTTTATGGGCTTGGTCTAATAAAGGATGGATATAAGGATTCTTAATGGGTTGAATATGGGACTGGCTGGTGTTGACCGAGTTGAGCCCGACCTATGATAAGAAGGCCCGACTAAAACTCTATAAATAGCGCTAGGGCCCCCCCCTCTAAACCTCATAACTTCATAGACCGTTTTTGTCTTCTCATAAGGTGAGAGAAGAGAGAAAGAAAGGCGATTTCATCGATGCTAGGCATCTGGAGGGTGATGGAGGGGAAACGCTTGAGCTTTGGATCGTCAGATTACCGATTAAAGACCGATAGATCCAAATCAGGTGCACAAATCCTTTTTTTTCTATTGTTTCATTTCTAGTTTTCGATTACAGCAATTCTTGGGAGTCGTTTAGGACGACAAGTGGTCTTCTTCTATGTCTAACATAGAACGATAGGTGAAACCATCGCCAGCTGCTAACACAAACCCAACTTGCCTCCACTAAATCACTATGCAGGAAAATAGATATAAGGCCATTAATTCTTCCTTGCTAATTATGATTTGCTCCTTGTTTTGGTTTCATTGTAGAGTACAACTCGTACGACCGTTAAGGAGTAGCCAAGCATTACTGTGACGGAGACAAGATTCCTGAAAATCAAGATTGACACCACAACTGCTACAGCACCTTTTGCATTTCCCAGCATCTGAAAGAACAACTAATTCTTAGAGACTCTTTTCACTTAATCCTTTTGGTCATTCCAAGTCCAATCAACATCACTTAAAGAATAAATAAATGTCACTAACCCAAACCTGATCAACATCATAGAATAACAGAGGACAATAGAGAAGGAAAAAAAAAAAGCCCAACCACCAAATAGCTGCAAAACAGCATATCGCTTCATCCATTTGATATGATTGAATATATGCCTCATATGATTAGGCATCTATATACTCTTAAAAGAAAAGGAAAAAACAAGGAACTCCATTTATAGGTTTTCCAATTGAATATTGCACGAGCAATAGAGGCCACAAGCATGTCAAGATTAGTTTTCATTAGAGCATTATTCTCACGAACTCGACAAAGCCAATTTGTGAATGTTATCACGAAATGGAACACAAATTTTTCACATTAGCAAAAAGTTCCTCATAAGTATATGCTATTGCTTTTGGAAAAGAGGCCTTTGTCAATAGCATCAAACAGCATCACACAATTTTATGCAAGTGGGGACCATTCTTTGTTGCTGTCACAGTCCATTCAAACTCATGGAAAATTTGCTGGGACGCATGAACAGAGATAAATATCGAACGCATTCTGCATACATTAAATCTCCCTATCAAACAACGACTTAGCACTCTAATGGTAGCAAAAATTTAGTCCATGTTTCTTCATATGACAATTTGTTTTTTGGCACAAAGGCAAAGAGAAATGTAAAAATTCATCTCTTCCCTACTCTTCTATCAGCCAAGTAAACCAAAAGAAGGAACAATAGAGAGATATCTCTATAAATGGGTGAATGTCTTCACGTCTAGGACCATTAAGTCAAGAGAAAAACCATGCATGTAATTTTGATTAAGACCTATAATCTATCTCTTTTTCCTGTCTAAGCAATATTTGCAGTGAAAAATCAATCCAGTTGGCGCACTAATTGATTTCTCCCTAACCCCCTACTGAAGACAAAATAATGACTATAGTAACATACCTCTAACTGCTAAATTATGTCTCGAGTTTGAAGTTCAAGGTAAAATTTGAAATTCAGATAATCATATAGATAAAGCTTCCGCAAGATTGAAGATGAAGTTGGCCCGGAAAACTCAAAAAGGAAAGCCATGTTTGAAATATTCTGAAATCTGATGAAGTCGGCCAATAAAAGCAAAGGAAAGTCCAAATCTTGGACTTTTGTTTGCCGATCATATATTCGTTTTTGTATAAGACTCGGGTGTGTGCAGAAGAGGCAAGTCCCCCAAAAGCGCGTGGGACCCAAATCGCATGCGATATTCTTGTGGGATCTTTTAGAAGCTGAAAAAGGACCGTGGGCTGGACGTTTCAAAGTGTTATCTTTGACCCAAGATTTGTCTTTTGTGGATCTTATTTTTGACATATATAAGCAACACGAAGACATAAAGATAGGAGATCGTTGAAGCTCTCCTCATAGATATAGGTATTTACAATCGAACTACGTATATATGGTGTTCAATTTACTTTACTCGTCCTGTCTATTTTGTTGTTTGACTGCTTATTTCACACAACAATTGGTATCAGAGCTAGACTTGCTTGAGTTGAAGCGAATCGATGGCGACAAAAGAAGCTAAAGAAAAATCGACAGATTAAAGGGGAAGTAATTTGGTTTCTGGAAGATGCAGATAGAAGATTATTTATATTAAATGAAGCTACACGAGCCCCTGTCTAGGAAGAAATCAGAAATGATGAAACAATCCGATTGAGAATTGCTGGATAGACGAGCGATGGGTGTTATTCGGCTGATGTTGGCTTGTAATGTCGCATTTAATATCGTCAAGGAGAAAACCACTGCGAGTTTGATGAAAGCCCTGTCAAACATGTACGAGAAGCCCTGTGAGATCAACAAGGCCTATCTGTTTAATTTGAAGATGAACGAAGGTGATTCGTTTGCTAATCATATCAATGAATTCAAGGTGATCGTTAGTCAATTGAATTTAGTTGAGATTGACTTGAAGATGAGGTACGTGCTTTGATTCTATTATTCTCACTGCTTGATAGTTGGAATACTACTGTTACTGCTGTTAGTAATTCCTCCGGATCGACAAGTTTGATGTTTGATGGGATTCGAAATTTAATTCTGAGTGAGGATATCCGTAGAAGAAAATCTGAGAAATCTGTATCCACTGCTTTAATAGGTGAAACAGATAAAGCTAGTACTCGTGTTAGCAGAAGTAATATGAGCATGAATAGACGCAGTCAGTCTAGGACCAACGATGCTATCTGTTGGAACTGTGATAAGAGAGAGCATCTTATAAGAAATTATTTTAAGTTGAAAAATGAAACTGGTAAGGGAATTATAGTTGAATCTGAGGATGATGTTGCAGCTATAGTTGAAAATTCTGATGGTATCGATTGTATCTTGTCTATAAGAATTCGTCGTTTAAAAGATGGATTATGGATTCTGGTTGTTCTTTTCATGCTACATCAAATAGGAACTGGTTTACTTCTTATCAATGCATGGGTAGTAGTAAAGTGTACTTGGGGAACAACGCTGAATGCGATGTTGTGGGTGTTGGTGATGTTAAAATCAAGATGCATGATGGTATTGTGAGTACATTGACTGGAGTAAGACATGTTACAGAATTGAAAAAGAACTTAATTTCCTTGAGTGCCCTAGATTCAGTTGGACGCAGGTATTCTTCATGAGGTGGAGTTCTGAAGATTGTTCGAGGTGCCTTGGTGATAATTAAAGGAATCAAGCATGGCGACCTGTATGAACTTTAAGGTGAGACATTGATAAGTTTTGCTCCTAAGATGTCGACATCTGTTCGAGAGTCTAATGGCTGCTCGAGGAAGGCCTGGATGTTTGTGCGGAAACACAAGTTTGATGCTGTTGTCAGGAATACGCAGTCGAGAGCTTTGATCGGAACGGAGACTGGTAAGTTGATCAAGCATATGCGAACTGACAGTAGCATGGAGTCCTGTTCGAAGACGATAAATAAATTCTGCATGAAAAGGAGCATAATGAAGCACCGCACTAGTGTTATTAAACCACAACACTTTTGTAGAATTGATGAGCAGAACATTAATAGAGACAGCTCGTAAAAAGATCTATAGTGTTGGTATGACTAGGAAAATTCTAGCGAATGTGCTTAGTATGGCGAGCTACCCAGTGAATAGATCCCTATTGGCTGCGATTGGATATCGGACTCCCGAAGAAGTGTGGTCAGGTAATGTTGTTGATGATTCTATTTTTAGAATGTTTAGTTGTCTGTGTTATTATCGAGTAAGTGATGCTAAGTTCGATGTGAAGGCAAGGTGCATATTCCATTGTTATGCATGAGGTTAGCGGGGCTATCAGTTATGGTGTCCGAATATAAATTTACCTGTTTGCAGCAGAGAAGTTACCTTTGACGAGTCTCCAGTACTTCAGGCTATGAGTGATTATAGCAGTGTTAATACGGATCTTAACGGTGTTCATCTTGAGGTGAAGTTGCAACCAAAAACTCCTCAGATAGTAAGTACAAACAGATTAATCGACACCAACGGTGTTCAGCTTGAGGTGAAGTTGCAACCAGAAATTCCTGAGATAGTAAGTACTAGCAGATTAATCGACACAGATGGTGCTTATAGTGAGGTGGAGCCTATAGAGCCAACGCTTGCTGTAACTGCTAATATTGACAAGGTACGTTTTCGATTTTCTTGACATATATGGATGCAACGATGATTTTGTTTTATCTATAATTAAGGAGGTTGTATCAAAAAGCAGTTAAAGGTGCATGTTCAGTTGGTGTTTTGATGAGGTCATCGGTTATGATGAAGTTCAAGTATGGCTTGGACTTGGATGATATCTATGGCAATTGAGAGAGTAGAAGATTATGTTTGTATTTTAGCAAAACGATTGTGACGTGGCTCAAACATCGAGCCAAGGTAGAGATTGTTAAATTGTGTCTCAAGTTTGAAGCTCGGGGTAAATTTTGAAATTTAGATAATCGTATGGATAAAGCTTTCTGCAAGATTGAAGATGAAGTTGGCGCAGAAAACTCAAAAAGGAAAGTCATGTTTGAAATATTTCGAAATATGATGAAGTCGGCAAAGAAAAGAAAAGGCAAGTCTAAATCTTGGACTTTTGTTTGCCGATCACACACACACACACATATATATATATATATATATATATATATTCATGTCAGTGTACTTTTTTCGTATAAGACTCGGGCGTGTGCAAAAGAGGAAAGTCCTCCAAAAGCGCGTGGGACCCAAATCACATGCAATATCCTCGTGGGATCTTTTAGAAGTTGGAATAGTAACGTCGGCTGGACGTGTACTTCTGAGATAAAAGTGTCATCTTTAACCCAAGACTTGTCTTTTGTGGGTCTTGTTTTTTGACATATATATAAGCATTACGAAGACACGAAGATAGGAGATCGTTGAAGCGCCGACGCCATACGAGTGCTTGATGGAAGGTTTTTTTTTCGTAGAATTACATTAAACCCTTGAGTGTTTTCGGCTGATTAAATCTTGTTACTAGATTTGTGTAATTCTTTTGCAAGATTGAGATATTATTTAGCTATGAATTGAAGGCTAAATACTGTATACGTTCTTGATGTAAATGGAATTTTGGGAACACTGAGAGTGTTTAAGTGACTCGAGTGATTTGTAATTTTCGAATTGAATTGCTCGTTTTATAGTGAAATTCGTTGCTACTCTCCTCATGAACGTAGATCTTTACAATCGAACCACGTATATCTAATGTTCGATTTATTTTACTCGTTTTGCATATTTTATCGTTCGATCGCTTATTTTGCACAACACTAACAACTACCAAGGAAATCCGTAAATCATTAGCAGATGTAAGAATAACTTTTGATCCAACGCAACCTTCCTTATACCAGAAACTTCCATTGTACTATTTATCTCAACTCTCAAAACCATAAATTCAGTATCCCAAATCTCACCATCTAGAGAGTTGCAGCATAGGCGGCCTGTGGAAGTTGAATTTATACCTATACCCTAGACTGCTGCAACATAACGTACCTCTAACAACTGGACAACAAAAAGTATGCCCAAATTTGAGACGTGCGAGAAACAAAAGCAAGAAAAGGAGACAATAACACACATCCTCAAAAACGGAAAAAAAAAAAAAAGAAGCCAACATGATATATCCACAAATTTATAAATGAACAAATTTCTGCAAAAACTACATATGTTTTGGAGTAAATTGGAGAGACTTACCTTTCGAGGCAGAGGCGGAGAGAGAACTCAGCTAGGGGCGCTGTCAACTTGGATAGAGAGACCTGCAGCGTCATAAAAGGGATGAGGCGACGACATAGGCATTCATTGGACGTCGACGATAGGAAGTCGGACCTCTCTCCTGAGGTGTCGTAGGAGGGATAAGATTAGGGAAGTGCAAATTGAATTGGACCGGATTGGACCAGACCGGCTGAGTTGGTTCGGACTTTGAGGTGGAAAGTCCGATCCCTAATCCCAATAAATGGGACCGGTGACCGAGCGGTCCCATCCCCAGTTCCATGTGTTAGGACTGGCCTGGACTGTCTATAATATATAGTTATTTATATATAAAAATCTATATAATTAGAGAAAGAAATATAAATATTAGAAAACAAAACTAAACAATGATTTAAAAAAAAACTTACTTACATTTTCATTCAACCAAGATTAAACATTATAAATTAAGATGCAATCGAAACATATTTTATTCTAAGGATTAGATTTTTATAAAATATTGATTGGTGTTAGTGGTTCTACCCAGACCGGGACCGGACAGAACTGCTGGTCTCGGTTTGGTCCCTAGTCCAAAAAATATGGGGACCGAGACTACTAATTCGGTCCTCGATTTCATGCCAAGAATGAACCGACCCGAACTATGCACACCCCTAGAAGATACGACGATGCAGGCGGAGGCGTTCCTCGAACGTGTCGTCAATTTGGGACGAAGAAACCGAAGGCGTGGTAGAGAAATCTGGCGAGATGGGAGAAAGAGAGGGTCGAGATAGGAAAAAGAGAGAGGGGATATATCTCTTGCATTTTCTAGCAGAATAATTTCACTCACGCGTTTCAAACGAAAATTGACAAGTGGGGTTCAATTGCCACGTGTCATATGATCAATGATGAGCTGGTCCACATCAGCTATATCAATTGGTTGACTTCAGTCATGATAGTTCACGATCCGGATTCCCTGCCTTACTGGTAAGGGATCCCACTATTTTTGGCCGTCATATCATCCCCATATATAGTTGTGGATGCAGGGCACCCCTACCAGTAGGGAAGGGGATCCTGCTGCGATAGTTCAATATTCCCCATTGAAGCACTTAGTAGGGTCCATGTATCTGCAATTGCTGAACAGCGCCAGCACAAGATCCGCTCGATTGAACTCAACCAATTCCCTTTCGGGCGAAAAGATCAAAACGTTTGTTCTCCTACCCACCAAACAATTTCATCTCCCTCTTCTTCCTTAGTATTACAACGACAAAAGTATACTTTTAGTGTCAAAAATTATGTACGGAGATTACTTTGGTGCCAAAAATTTCAACCGTATCACTTCTTTTTAGGTAAAGTAAGTATGTATTGAAATTTCCAAAGCGCTAAGTACAGAAAAGTAACCGAACAATCTCGTGCCCATTACGACACTTGAAGGTGTCCTAAAGGGTGCAAAGTTGTAACGGCTCTACAAAATATACCAAGTCGCCAAAGTGCACCAAGCAGAATGGGCCAAAGCCACTGAAGAACAAGCAAAACAAAACGGGCAGCACATGAAGAAGACAACGCAACAACCCGAGAGGCCAAAATAGACGGCCAAAAAAAGCTAAAAAGACTGAAGAAATAGCCAAAACAATGGCCAAATAAAATCCTAACAAAATAGCAGCTAGGGAGGCATAGAATCCTCAAAGATAGAGGGCGAGATGCCCCAATTTCTTTGCACACGCCTATTGCAGGGATGATCTTTAATACGGACAAAAGTATGGCCTTTATCTCTCACCACCTTGACAAGGTGCTTAAGAATTTCCGGCACACATAGGGCTTGTTCCTAAAAAAAAAAAAAAAGGATCACTTTAGTGTCAAGTCGACCAAAAAGAATCACTTTGGAGCCTCCGACCAAAAATTTCGCCCAAAATTGCCATGTGGCATTTTAATTAGTATTTTTTTTAAAGAAAATGAAGTCCACATTGGTTCCGACGTGGACTTCAAAATTTATTAAAAAATTAAAAATTAACAGAAAATTTTAAAACTAAAAACTTTATTTACAATAAACTTAAAAAAAAACAAAAAAAAAAGGCAAGCATTGAGGGTTGCTAAAACCCTTGCTACCATCGCCCCACCAGCGCCGACAATGGCTGGCTAGAGTACCATGTGGCATTTTTAATTAGTACTGTTTTAAGAAAATGAAGTCCACATTGGTTCCGACGTGAACTTCAAAATTCATTAAAAAATTAAAAATTAACAAAAAAATTTTAAAATGAAAACTTTATTTAAAATAAACTAAAAAGTAAAAGCAAAAAAAGAGGGCAGGCAGTGAGGGTTGCTGGAACCCCCTTGCTGCCACCGCCGCACCAGCGTCGGCAATAGCCAGCTAAGGTAGGGTGTGGCTGGCGCTACCGACCCCCAGCTAGGGGCCGGCGAGTCGAGGACCCCCATTTGCCTCAAGCGAGGGCCTGGAAACCCTTGCCCAAATTTGAGTGACCCTCACCCAGTTCTGACGAAGGGCCGCCACTAGCGAGGGTTGGCCGCTTGTGGCGACCCTCCGCTAGACTTGAGGCAGGGCTGGCGACCCTCGCCTGATTTGGTTGAGGGTCTGTAGGCCCTTGCCTGAGGTCGGCAAGGGTCGCCGGCCCCAGGCCGGGGGTTGATGACCCCCACCAGCCATGAGCCACCCTCGCCGACCATTGCCGATGCTGGTGGGGTGGCGCCGGTGAGGGGTCCAGCAACCCTCGCTGCCCGCCCTTTTTAAAAAACTTTAGCCTATTTATTAAATTATGTTAAATAAAAAAATCAAAATTTTAAAAATAATGTCACGCGGATCACCGGTGAACCACGTTGGCCTGTCATAAAAGAAGTAATATGGTCAAAACAGTTGTGAAGAGTGAAAAAAAAAAGCACGAAAAAAGAAACGAAAAGAAAACCCTTCATTGAAAACATTGGCTTTAAACATTAAAAAAAAAAGTACAAAGAGATCGCCCACGTAATAAGCAGTACATCAGACAATAAAACTTACAATTATTTGCTAAACCAAGTACTTGTACAAATTTGACCAAAAAAAAAAAAAAACTTGTACAACGTTTCACTAGAACAACATAAGCTTTTATGGTCATTTGTTGAGACAATCAAGTACTTACTATTACATGACCGAGTTTCAGCCTCCTCTTGACCACGGCTGACTCATTCTGCAGAGTAATTGTCCTCGTATTTAGTCCTGAAATCCTTAAGTCCATGAAGCTGGTCGCACGCCGAAGACAAGCACGCCTGGTAATCTAATTCAAACAGTGTGTAGTTGCAGATCCTATGGCCATGGCAATCATGGGGTCAATACGGTTTAAACCCACATTGCCTCTCCGCACTACTCATCCAGATATTGATCAAAAGGTCGATACAACCGTACGATTGAAGAACACGCCGGAAGGTCCATCTTTCGGCATTAGAGCCACCATAACGGGACCTCTTGCACCTTCCTCGACCGGCAACCCAATGTTGTGGCTCAGGTCAGTCTTGATGTAACCAGGGTGCACGGCATTGATGGCTATTCCGGGGTATTTCTTCGCCAAAACTCTTGTGTAAGCATTGAGAGTTGCCTTGGAGACGATGTAAGCGGATAAAAGGATCGGCCAGCCTTTGGTTTCCACTGCATCCTCCTTCATATCCTTCAGAAATCGCACGACCAAACTGTCCACTTTCTCTTCGGTAAGGCTATCGATGTCATTGAGCTCCTTTTTTATATTCTCGCCGGGAATGTACTGATTCCAAGAAGGATAAGATGAACAAATCTTGTCGCGATTGAATACGCAAGTAACTAATGATCTTAGAGGAATCCATGAGCATGCGTGGACACTTATCAAATTTTTTTTTATCATGTCATAAGCTTCAATAACTCCGCCTATGTAATTTACATAGCCTGTCCCAAACCAGGTAAAGGAAGAGGGTTACGTCAGGCGTAGCGAGCCGGTTACAAAAAAAGAACTACCTTTATGAGATGAACCCTATTGATATTTCGTTAGAGCGTACCCTTCTTAGCGACGAGTTGCATCGGCGTCCGGGTGTAGCGAAAAATGAGCAAGGTCTTTGCACCAAGATAAGTGGGTGCAAGGGGTAAGGAAGCTAACCTTAGGCCATCATTCCCAGAGTGATGCGCCACATCGGTGCCCAGATGTGGTGATAAATGAGTAAGGGTCCTCACACTTCCGTGGGCTAGTGTGGGGGGCAAGAAAGCCTAGGGGGTAGGGATTAGATTGGGGAGTTGGAATGTAGGAACCTTAACTGGTAAATTGCGAGAATTGACAGATATTTTTGCTAAAAGAAAAGTGAATATTGCTTGCCTACAAGAGACTAAATGAAAAGGAGAGAAGGTTAAGGAAGTGGATGGCACCGGATTCAAGTTATGGTATACAGGCACAACAAAGAGCATAAATAGAGTTGTGATTCTGATCGATAAAAATTTCAAGGGTAGAGTTATTGATGTTAAAAGAATAGGAGATAGGATTATTTTAGTTAAGCTAATAGTGAGGGATTTGATTATGAATATCCTTAGTGTGTATGCCCCTCAAGTTGGACTGCAAGCATCCGAGAAGAGCATATTTTGGAAAGAGCTGGAAGAGAATTTAAGGCGGATACCATACAAGGAGAAGGTATTCATAGGAGGGGATCTAAATGGACATGTCGGTCAGAGTAGTGGAGGTTTTAACAGAGTTCATGGAGGTTTTGGATATGAGACTAGAAATGAGGCTGGCGAAGACATCTTGAGTGTGACATTATCTTATGATTTGATATTGGCAAATACCTTTTTTAGAAAAAGGGAATCACATCTGATTACTTTTCGCAGCGGTCAAAATTGTAGCCAGATTGATTTCTTTCTTGCCAGAAGAGATGATAGAGCTTCGTATGTAAATTGTAAGGTATACCCTGGTGAATGTGTAGTTATATAATATAAGTTGGTGGAATTAGAAGTTCGGTATAACAAAATACAAAAGATGAAGAGAAATGCACAGCACCCCAGAGTAAGGTGGTGGAAGTTACATGAGGAGAAACAAACAGAATTCAAGGAAAGAATACTATAGGAAGGACCGTGGCGATTGGAGGACGAAGTAAATATGATGTGGAAGGAGATGTCTAACTGCATCCAGACAGTGGCAAAAAGGGGTGTTAGGGGAAATTAAAGGGAATGAACATCAAACAAAGGAAACTTGGTGGTGGAATGAGGAGGTGCAGGAGGCAATTAAGCAGAATAAGGAGTGTTTCAGATGCCTACATAAATATCCTAATGAAGAAAATTTGTAAAAGTTTAGATTGGCAAGAAAAAGTACCAAAAAAGCTGTACGAGAGGCCAGAGGCAAGGTTTTTACCAATATGTACAACAAACTTGGGAGCAAAGAAGGAGAAAAAGGTATCTATAGACGCAAAGTCAAGAGATAAGAAAAGTAAAGACTTGACGCAGGTTAGATGTATCAAAGATGAAAATCAAACACTCTTGATAAGAGACGAAGACATCAACGGCATATAGATGAGTTATTTTAACAAACTTTTTAATGGGGAGAGCGATAGAGGCGAGGTGGATTTGGAAGATACTTTTGATGATTCAAATAGAAGGTTTAAGCGTAGAGTTAAAGCACGGGAAGTTAGGAGGCATTAAAAAAAATGAAGACTAGTAAAGCCTTGGGACCCGATGGTATTCCTATTGAAGTGTGGAGATGCTTAGGGGATGTAGCAATAAGTTGGTTGACTAGTCTTTTTAATAAGATCCTCCATACTAATAAGATGGCTGATGAATGGATGAAAAGTATACTTGTGCCTATATACAAGAACAAGGGGGATATCCAGAATTATTCTAACTATAGAGATATCAAGCTTATGAGCCATACAATGAAGCTGTGGGAGAGAGTTATTGAGCATCGTTTGAGAATAGAGACCAATGTTTCTGTCAATTAATTTGGATTTATGCTAGGAAGATCTACCATGGAGGCTATTTTCTTAATACGACAATTGATGGAGAGATATCGAGAAAGAAAGAAGGACTTCCATATGGTGTTTATTGATCTCGAGAACGCGTATGATAGGGTTCCAAGAAAAGTTTTGTGGTGGATTCTTGAGAAAAAAAAGTACCTTCAAAGTATGTCGAGGCAATCAAGGACATGTATGATGGTGCTACTACATGTGCGAAAGCTTGTAATGGCACATCAAGTTATTTTCCAATCATAGTAGGCTTACACCAAGATTCTGCTTTGAGCCCTTACCTTTTTGCCCTGGTTATGGATGAGCTAACAAAAGATATTCAAGATGAGGTGCCGTGGTGTATGCTATTTGCAGACGATATTGTATTTATTGATGAGATTAGGGCTGGGGTTAACCCTAAGTTAGAAATATGAAGAAGCACGTTAGAGTCTAAAGGATTTATACTAAGTCGAAGTAAGACGGAATACTTGAAGTGTGAGTTTGACACGGCAGGAAGAGAGTATCAAGAAACCGTAAATATGCTCGGACAGGAGGTACCCAAGAAAGATACATTTAGATATCCAATATCAATATTACAAAAGGAGGGAGAGATTGATGAGGGTGTAAGCCATAAAATCAGAGCAAGTTGGATGAAATGGCGTAGTGCATCGGGATTTTTGTGTGATCGCAAAATCTCTCTTTGGTTAAAAGGAAAATTTTATAAAACAGCAGCCAGACCTGCCATGTTATACGGAGCTGAATATTGGCCAGCACAAAGGAAACATGAACATAAAATGAGAGTAGCGTAAATGAGGATGTTAAGGTGGATGTGTGGTCATACAAGGATGGATAAGATAAGGAATGAAGAGATTCGACGAAAAGTTGAAGTAGAACCGGTGGGGAAAAGATGAGAGAGCATAGATTGAGATGGTTTGGGCATATACTCCGAAGTCCCTTAGATGCACCGGTACGAACATATATTTGCTATCGAGAGCATAACACGAAGAAATCAAAAAGTCGGCCAAAAATTACTTGAGGGAAAGTAGTAAAACAAGATTTAATGGAGTGGGAAATAGATTGGCGTACGGTTTGTCTTAGGACATAGTGGAGGAAGGCTATTAGTGTTGTGGAGGGGTAGTGTACAGATAGATAGATATATATATATACATATTTATTTTTACACATTTATCTCTTCTCCCTTGATTCTGCTTTTATTTTTATGATTCTTTGGGGTTCATCGACCACCGACCCCAACTATTTTATGATAAAGGTGTTGTTGATGTTGATGTTAACGTCATAATCTTCAATCAATATCCTTATGTTTAGGCTTTCGTCATTGCATCAAACGACAATATGATGCAATCAATTACATACCTTAAGCTGGCCAACGGAAGAGGAGACATTGACAACTTTTGGCAAATCTGATCGCTGAAGAAGAGGTAGAAGAGCGGCAGTTACATGTTTGATTCCATAATAGTTAGTCCTCAGACATGTTTCTGCTGATTCACACGTCTCCTTAAAGAACTCCTTCATGGATTTGGCCTTCGGACCTCTAATCTGCAGTAAGGTTACATGAAGAAGACGACAGTGTTAACCAATTTATGCTTCTTAATTTCGATAAATGAAAGGAAGAAACATTATGCTAGAAGGAATATCATCATGTCAAGAAAAGAACAGGATAACGTTCAAACTAACATTTCCGAATTTGTGTGTTGATGATTTCTACTGAAAATCTAAGCAGTTATTTGATGGTGGGCAAATGTGTTTAAGGCTACTAGCTAGGAAAATAAAAAAGCAGCGAGATACACGCTTTGACGTTGCATTTGTTCTACGAATCATGAATGTGCTGCACATTAGTAGTTTGAGGAGACTCACTATATCTTCTGTCAAAACCAAGTCCTCTTTCGTGACTGTAGCTCCGGTTATGCCTGCATTATTCACCTGCAAGGCAATTTGTTCTTTTATGGCCCTTTTTCTCAATCTAGTTGAAACGTAATATAATAAATGATCTTTCCATAGATGTTACCAGAATATCGAGTTTTCCGAACCGAGCCCTGATGAAATCCGCCAGCGAGCTGGCGCTGGTCCCATTCACCACGTCGAGCGGATGGAAGACCACATTGGAGATCCCAATACTCGCGAGCGTCTCGATAGCCTCATTCCCTCTGTTAACATCTCTCGCGGTCAACACAACAAACACTCCATTTGAAGCTAGCTGCTTGCATATCTCTAATCCGATCCCTTTATTGGCGCCCGTTACGACGGCAACCCTACGAACATTAACAGAAGAACAAGAACGGAACACAACGGTCAGCATATGTTCTGAGATATATCACATCGAACCGATTTCGACAATTCATCAAGAGGGGTGGAAGCGAGCAGCACCTGTCCATTTGATGAAGGAGCTTGAAACGTTGAAAATCTGCCTCGACTTTTCCTTTTCCAGAGGGTTTTGGAGGGCCGGGGCTCTTCAGCTGTGGCTTGTCGAGCGAGTATTTACAGGGAAAGGAAAAAGAGCAGTCATTTTCGGCTGTCTTACCCAAATAAAGAAGCAACATCAGCCAGTGCGTCATAGTTTCACACTGGGTCGTGGGTCGTCGTAAGTTCTTAGCGTATGCCGTGACGTCTCCTGTTTGTTCTTATCTAATAAGTGGTGAAGTCTTTCATTTAGGGGCTCGGTTTTCCTGCTTCCCTTGGTCCAATTTAAGGATGAATATATGTTTATGTATCTGTGATCCAGCAATTTAGTCAGATAGTACATTGAAAATTGAAATGGACATGGATGATGAATTTCACCGTGCCGCTAACGGAACAAATTATCTAATTATTTACAAAGCATGAGGACAAATAAAAGATCTTCATTTGATCATTTGCGTCTCAATACCGCCAGATCAGTATTTACTAACGGGTCTTAAATGCTCTTTATATATATATATATATATATATGTTATTTCCACCTATCAATTTAAGTTTTTGGATCGAACTTTCTAACATTATATCAAAGTCAGTGCTATATATTTTGCAAACGTGGGTACTCAAAATTTCATGTGATTGTGTAGTCAAAATTTAATAATTTATCATTGTAGACCATATGCTCCCATGATCTCCACATCTCTACATCTATGCATCTCAACTATCATCATCTTACAACAATAACCAGGAAAAAAAGGGAGGAAAAGGGGATCCCTTCTTAACCAAAATGTCGATATCGCGGCACGATTAAAGAACATGCAGGATGGACGGTCTCTTGACGGCTGTCACTATAGAGGGACCTCGCGAGCCTTCTTCGATGATCGAAAGCCGTGTATAGTTATAGTTTCGAATCATTATGGAGTTTAGGTTAAAATTCAATACGCGGCCGGTGTGAAAATAAGTAATTCCATGAGCAGGATGAACGCTGTGACATATTACGGTATTTCTTTTAGTTATTAAATAATTTATTTTTAGAAATTTTTAGACTATTTTATTTGCACGTACAGGTAAATATAATCAATTATACCCAATCAATTATATGTGTTGAATCTTAAACATGTGTCAGATTTAACACCTTTCAGGATAAAGGATAACCTATGAGGAACAACCTATTCAGATTGTTCATAGAAAAAAGGGTTAATACTGCGAAAAATCCCAAACTAGTACGTCTGTGATAAATATACCCCAATTTAATTTTTTAATCATGAAAAACTCTAAACTAGTATACTTGTGACAAATCTACCCTCCGTCAAATTCCACCGTTAATTTTGCTGACGTGGATGACACGTTTGCTTTTTGGTATGCTGAAGTGGACTGTCTACGTGAAAATCTCATAGAATAGATAGTACGAAAAACCCTGAATTGGTACATTAGTGATAAATATACCATAAACTGGTACATCAGTGATAAATATACTCCAAACTGGTACACATATGACAAAATTACCTTTGTACTTTTCTATCCTTTGTGATTTTTTTTTTATAAATTTCTTTGGCATATACATCATGGATGTTATTTTGGGCATAAAGTGCACCACAATGTGATTATCATTATCACGCCCCGCGCCTTCGAGCGCGAACACGCAGCTCTCTTCCATGTACTCTCGAGTCCTAGGACTTAAATATCGAGAGATTGCATAATGCATTCAAGCATACGAAAACATAATATGAATAACACCTCTATACATAAACCAATGGGGACCTGAGTAACGAGAACAACATATATATAAGCATTACATCATGAGTTTGTACAAAAGTGCGGGTCAACTAATTCTGCAGACGGGTTGGGTTAAACGAGACTTAACCAAAAGACAACAAAGTCCTAAGTCCCAAAACAGAACAGACCAACGAGGCCATCACCAAAAGACCACAAAGTAAGTTAGGAAACTCCTAGGTCGAGCTGTTAGAATCGTCAGTCTCGTCCGCTTCCTCATCTAGCTCGTAGTCTGAGAAGGTCTCAACGTGCACATCCACGGTATCATCCATCGTGGCATCCTTCAACTCGTCCTCCGAGGGATCGATCTCTATCACCTCAACAGTTTCCTCCAAGGTAGGGGTCTTCTCAGGCATGTTCCTCGAGCCAGCTACAGACACCTCTACCTCCACAAAATCCCGAGTGGGATGACACCAGCTAGGAATGACTCCTCGAGGTACATCCGTAGCTTTGACGGGCCGGTAGTAACCTCACCTACCCTACGAAACTAGGCCTCAAACTTATGCGGTTTCCAGTCCTTACCACACTCGTCAAACCACACAACTGTACCTTTTTTCACATAGACGGTACCCCAACCGTCAGGAAACTCATCAAAATAGGCGGTCATTTCTTTTGGATCGCCTAGACGCGTAAGTAGCATCTTCAGGATTTTGGATTAGAAAAAGTAAGTTCCACGACGGGGTGAGATTGACATCTCATTAATATAAGTCATAATCCTATGTCAGGCTGACAGTACACCTAGATGAATGCAAATAATGAGCAAAACACACTCAACAACATAAGGCAACCATCAGTCATAAAATGCCATACGGAATCAAACAATTGATAATCAAGCAAGCATATCCACATAACTCATCACTCAAGTCAAGCATGAAAACACAAGGATAAGTCGTACTTTTAATCCTCCAAAATTATCTCATAATTCATGCCCGCGTCAAAACGCCTCAGGCTTGGTCCGCATAATTACGCCTCAAACCATCAACTTGACAAACCCGCGTTAAACGCATCAGGTTTTCATTACCATTCCAGGCTTGTGTCGACACATATAAAATCTCGTCCTGCATCTCAGCGCATTAGGACATTAACCACCACAACCTGTGTCTCAACGCATCAAGGTACTAGCCATCACAACCCTGCGTCTCAACGCATCAGGGTATCAAGATTCTCAAGCATGCCCAATTCCTTTCCATTTCAAGACTTCATGATCAAGTATAAGCCCATGCATTGAGCTAGCAGTCTACGGCAAGCGAGGCAATCAAATTTATCATTCATAAAAATGAAATTCGATGTAAGGCATATGCATTTAGCAAGTATACTCACAATCACCAATCCATAATGATAGATAATGAGCAACCACATAATAATCTCACGAAAATTCACCCAATTCAAAATCAAATCATCCAGTCAAAGCCTATCCTCCTAGCCAAGGTTTAGAGACTCCTTACCTTAGGCTTAATTTAACAAAAATCCCCTTTCAAGCCCACCAAGTAATCTGTTCCAAGTGTCCAAAACAGGACAACCGTGTACCCTAAGAGAATTCAACCAATTTCATCAATTTCGCTTGTCCAATCGTCGAACCACTAAGTATAAACCTTAATAACATATCAATTGACATTCCTGTACATCTCTATGAAGAAATTTGGACACGGTGACACCACGAATAGCCCCTAAGAGTTCGGGTTTAACCCACCAAAATAGGGGACCTAGTCGGTTTTGCCCTAATCCCAGTTAATTAGTCCGTAAATCAATCTTAAACCTCAATTTATCACCTAAACTACTTGCTAACATATGATTCTATGTGTCTAAGGGTCTCACCGAAAATTTTGTGGTGAGTCGACGCCCGGAGGTCCCAAAAACAGCGCCGGTTTTCCTTGGTCCAGTGCCGATCAGTTTCTGTCCACGGAATCAATACCATTTTGTCATAAAAAATCCATCAAATTCCACCAAAATTTTTACCTCAGCTCAGTGAATCCCAGTATTACATATCTACAAACTACCACCGAAATTTGAAGCGATTCGAGGTCTTATGGAGGCTGAATGAAGACTTACCCTCTGCTGCGACGAAATCCGTTGGCTTTCGGGGAAACGGCTAGCCGAAGCTCCACCAGTGGCCAAATGCCGAGATTCCACTTGGAGCTGGTCGGCAAGAGACAGGGCTTGGTGTTGGTTGCCGGCGCGAGGTCTGGTGATAGCCAGAGGTTGCACTCGACGATGGCAAAGGGGCAGCGACGGTTTAGTTGGGCAAGAGAGTTCTTGGCCTAAGAAGAAGAAGGAAAAAGGAAGAAGAAGGGTTGTATGGCAAGGGTTCTTCGGCTGATGAAGGAGAAGATGATGGTATATACCAATTTTGAGAGTCAAACAAGAGGAATGGTAGGTAAAATGTTAAACAATTAATGCCAATTGGCCATCTATTGACACTTGTCCTCTTGTCAATCATGTTGCTCATCCAATGGCCAATATTCCTCTTCATTTTTGGCAGCTTTGGGGTAGGGTCAATGACCAAAATGTCCTCATTCATTTATGAAGACAAGGCTAAATCTTGAATGGCAAAATAGTAATTTCACCCTCGTCGTCCGGAACGTCATATTTCTAATTCAAAATTTTTTCGATAAGGCGACGTCCAATCCAATTATAATGTTGGAATTCTTGATTTTCCATTTTTCAATTTGGAGACTCGTCTCTAGGTCATTTCTCTATCAAATATAATTTCCGACTATCCCGAACTAACGGACCACTTTTACAGACGTTACGCGTATCGACTCTGTGATTCTCATCACACTTATGGCTCGTCAATTCAAGGCAACTTTGGTTGTCATGTTATTGCGATGGTCTGTTACTAGCTTCGATGGTCTCGATCATCATCGTTCAATTTAGGAAAGTTTTGCAAATTATACATTAATTAAATGGCATCACCCGCGCTCCAATTGTATAACGCTAGCAATGCATTCCTCAATCGTTCTTAGATCGGCATTTTATGGCTCTACATGTCCCCTCGACAATCCTTGTGGTCAAAGTATCATTTTCTATTCAAGCTCCCTAGGTCCACATACCTTGTCTTGCATTAGCCTTTCCCTTTTGGTCAGTTGACTCGAAATTGATCAAATCCGAGCGAGATATGACTGAAATACATCGTTAGATACATTCTCATTGATAAGTCTCGAAATGACAGGAAAATTTAGAATGTCACAACTCTTCCCTTACAAAAATTTCGTCCTCGAAATTTACAATAACCCAGCTATTCAAACAAATGGGGGTATTGATGCCTCATCGTTTCCTCGCTTTCCCACGTAGCGCTCTCGGTTCCATGGTGCTCCCATATTACTTTGACTAGTGGAATCGTCTTGTTTCTCAAAACTTGCTCCTTTTGATTTTCGATCTTGACTGGCTTTTTTATATAGGATACTCTGTCGTCAACTTCGAAAGTTTCATAACCCAGTACGTACGTCGGGTCCGGCTTGTACTTCCTCAGCATTGACACATGAAAAACGTTGTGTACTTGGGACAAGCTAGGCGGTAAAGCAAGTCTGTACGCCAAAGTTCCAATCCGTTCCAAAATCTCAAAAGGACCTACGTACCTTGGACTCAGTTTCCCTTTCTTTGCAAACCAAGATAGTCCTCGCATCGGTGAAACTTTAAGAAAAACATGATCACCAACTTGAAACTCCAAAGGTTTACGTCTCTTGTCAGCATAACTTTTCTGACGACTTTGTGTCATCTTCAGCCTATCTCGTATTATCTTTACGGCTTTCACCGATTGCTCTACCAACTCTGGGCATGTAATACTTCTTTCTCCAACTTCGTCCCAGTAAATCGGGGTCCTGCAGGCTCTTCCATACAGTGCCTCAAAAGATGCCATTTGAATACTCTGCTGATAATTGTTGTTATACGCGAACTCCACTAAATGTAGCTGATTCGCCCATCCACCTTTGAAGTCTATAATGCACGCTCGTAACATATCCTCGAGCGTTTGGATTGTTCTCTCCGACTGTCCGTCTGTCTGCGGATGATATGGCGTACTGAACTGTAGTCGAGTTCCCATGGCATCCTGAAGACTCTTGTAGAAGTTCACCGTAAATTTGGGATCTCTGTCCGATGTAATCGTTACGGGTACTCCATGCAGTCGTATTATCTTACGCATATACAATTCGGCATACATGTCCATCGCAAAGTCCTTTCGCACAGAAATGAAATGTGCAGACTTGGTCAATCTATCCACGACTACCTAAATCAAATCGTGACCTCTTTGGCTCCTTGGCAATCCATTGTGAAATCCATAGTCACGTGCTCTCATTTCCATTCAGGAATCTCTAAGGGTTGTAATAATCCACCAGGCTTACAGTGTTGTGCATTTACCTGCTAACACGTCAGACACTTCGCCACGTATTTAGCTACGTCTACTTTCATCCCGTTTCACTAATAATGCTGATGCAGGTTTTGGTACATTTTCGTGCTTCCCGGATGGATACTGTAATTGCCTTTGTGAGCCTCTGATAAAATTCTTTTCCCAAGCTCTTCATCCTTGGGAACACATATGCGTCCTCGAAATTTCAGAATTTCGTCCTCTAGCACCTGGAACTCTTGTTTTCTTTTTCTTGCGTCCATCTTGAGGATCTTCTGAATTTCTAGGTCCGTAGGTTGCAAGGCTTTTATCCTTTCTTGGATCTCAGGTTCTATTCTCAAGGTCGTTACCAAACTGGACAGTTGGTAAACCTCCAACTTGAATTCTAAATCCCTTAATTCTTCGAGTAACAACCATCCTCTAACCAACAAGCATGCAATGCTTGATTTCTAACTGAGTGCATCCACGACTCTATTCGCTTTTCCAAGATGATATAGAATGCCACAGTCATAATCCTTGAGCACTTCCATCCAACAACATTGTCTCATGTTTAATTCCTTCTGAAAAAAGAGGTACTTCAAGCTCTGGTGGTTTGTATAAATCTGAAACTTCCCGCCACACAAATAATGTCTCCAGATCTTCAAGGAGAAGATAATTGCAGCCAATTCCAAGTCATGAGTCAGATAATTCATCTCATGCAGTCTTAATTATCATAAAGCGTAGGCTACCATTCTTCCATGTTGCATCAGCACACAACCCAGTCCCTTTAACGAAGCATCACTATATATCTCATAGCCTCCAGATCCTGATGGAATTGTTAATGCTAGTGCAGTCGTCAACAAAGGCTTAAGCTCTTGGAAGCTTCTCTCACACTTGTCAGTCCACTCAAATTTCGTTTCCTTCTTAGTCAACCTCGCCAATAGAATGGCTACGGACGAAAACTTCTCCACAAAGCGTCGGTAATACCTTGCCAATCCTAGGAAACTCCGGACTTCCATGACCGTAGTAGGTCTAGGCCAATTCATAACGGCTTCAATCTTTGTAGGTTTTACTGCAATTCCTTCTCCCGATACTACATGACCAAGAAATGCCACTTTGTTTAGCCAAAACTCGCATTTGCTAAACTTAGCGTAAAGCGAGTGCTCTCTCAAAGTCTGCAAAACGATCTTTATATGCCTTTCATGCTCTTCATTACTCTTTGAATAAATCAGAATATCATCAATAAAGACTATAACAAATCTATCCAAGAATTCCTTGAACACCAGATGCATTAAATCCATAAATGCGGCTTGAGCATTTGTCAATCTAAAAGGCATCGCGGTGAACTCGTAGTGACCATACCTTGTCCTAAAAGTTGTTTTAGGTATGTCTTCTTTCTTAATTCTCAACTAATGATACCCGGTCCTCAGGTCTATCTTAGAGAATACCAAAGTTACTTGTAGTTGATCGAATAGATCATTAATCCTCGGTAGTGGATACTTATTCTTTACCGTTACCTAATTCAACTGTCTATAGTCAATGCATAAATGCAAGGACCCATCCTTTTTCCTCACAAATAACACCGGCGCTCCCACGGTGACGCACTCGATCGAATAAACCCCTTATCTAACAATTCTTGCATTTGCAATTTTAATTCCTTCAACTCCGACAAGGATATCTTATAAGGTGCCTTCGAGATTGACCCTATTCCGGGAGCTAACTCGATCACAAATTCAATTTCTCGCTTCGGCGGCAATCTTGACAATTCTTGGGGAAAGACATTAAGAAATTCACGCACTATCGAAATATTTTCTAATTTAGGTTCCACGGCAGTCGTGTTTATAACTGCGACTAAGTAAGCTTGACATCCTTCGGTCATCAATTTTGTCGCTTTAAGCGATGAAACTAAAGGAATCGAGGTTCTTCCTCGACTTCCTACAAATTCAAAATTTGGGCGGCCATTCGGATAAAAACGAATTACTCTGCTACCACAATCAACTACTGCCCTTTGTTTACCCAACCAATCCATTCATATGATCACATCAAAATCATATATGTGCAACATAGACAAGTCTATACTCTCTTCGCTACCACCGATTACTAACTTACGGTCAGCACAGCCCAATGAAACCAACACATTATCCTTCAACGGGGTAGCAACATGTAGTATCATACTCAATAGTTTCAACTTCATATTGACCAAATCAGCAAATTGAGCGTACACAAAAGAATACGAAGCGCCAAGGTCGAACAAGGCATAAGCAGCTTGATCACACAAATAAGCCGTACCTGTGACCACGCTAGGCGCTTCTTCAGCTTCCCTGCGCGCCACAGCATAGACTCTTTCCTGAGCTGAGGGTCGATTCAGATCATTTTGGGGAGTGGCAGTTGACGATCCTGCCTGTGGCCGTTGCCCTTGAGGTCTAGCCACTGGAGCTTGATTGGGGCAAGTTCTCATCTGATGGCTCATCAGACCACACTTGAAGCACGATCTGATCCTAGCCGGACAGGGTCCGTTACCATGCCTCCTACCACAGAGGCGGCAGTTCCAATTTGCTTGGTGTGGCAGCTTCAGTATGTTATTCCTCACTAAAGGGATAAAGCGTCTATTGCCAGTTATAGGTCTTTTACCAGTCTGGCGATTGTCTCTGAATGAACTGAACCGCGATCCAGATGCGGCCGTCCTCTCTTTCAAGTCCCTCTCGATCATTTGTCCCCATTCATATATTTCCTGGTAAGTTCTCAAGTTTAGAGCTATCATCTGGCTGCGAAGCTCGAGCCTCAACCCATCCCGAAACCTCCGCGCCTTTTCCAACGGATCCTCTACTGATCTGGGCGTATACCTCGACAATCGAGCAAACTCGGCTTCGTATTGGTCCACTGACAGGTGATTCTGACGCAGCTGTAGAAATTCTACTTGCTTCCTTTCACGAGCCGTCTCAGAAAAATACTTGTCGTTAAACGCCGTGGTAAAGGCATTCCACGTTAAGGCCGCTCCTTCCGAAAATACTCTGTTCTTAATCGCGCTCCACCAGTCATTAGTGATACCTTCCAGTTGGTACACCACCAGTTATACTTTTTCCTCAATTGTGCACCTCAGTACTTCAAAAGACTTCTCAAGCTTTTCTATCCACCTTGGCGTCAATTCAGGGTCTCTAGTTCAGTCGAACTGGGTTGGCTTTAGTTTAATGAATTGTTCGACCAGCTAGCCCATTTGCCTAGTTACAACAACTTCTTCCTAGGCATTTCCTACTTCATTACCCTGGTCATTATCACCGTTGTTTCCATTACCTCCATTGTTGCCGTTATTGGCATTGACAGCAGCTATGACAGCTCCTACAGCTTGAGCTATGGCAGCACCCCTATCTTAGGTCTACTTGTCGATGAGATCACCGATCCTTTCGAGTGCCTTCAGCACTCCATCCATCCTTGAGTCTTCCGCCACAAGCGGTCTCGAGCTAGAAGCTCCGCTACCAGGTCTTTCAGGTCTTCTGGACGGATTACTCATTCTTGTGTATCCTTACTACACCTGGACCACTATAATTCCACCACGAAATTAGAGACTTATTCATCTAACCAAGTCTAACGGTACTAAATTATATCTTAAAAGAAACGGTCACAATAAAACAACCTTCCACACAACTGTTTCCAAACGCACTTCAATAAACAAACCATGGCTATTACCCAATTCCATTCACTTCTGCGGTTCATCCTAACCAACGATAATCATTCGCTCAACAAACCAAAATCTAGGAATGACTTCCAAGGCTAAACATGAAGCTTAATCTTCATAAACCACTACAATCATGCCAATACCTTATGTCAATCACACGCGTCAAATCATATGTCGTGCATTGCGCACCTAACTCTAACGAGTCTCCTAAGGTCTTGCTACTCAATCGGTCCCATCTCATTCCTCCTTATTACCCAATCCTTAATCAACTTGGATCGAGTTGACCTTGCTCTGATACCAAACAAGCAGGTATGTCACGCCCCGCACCCTCGAGCGCGAACACGCAACTCCTTTCCATGTGCTCTCGAGTCCTAGGACTTAAATATCGAGAGATTGCATAATGCATTCGAGCATGCGGAAATGTATTATGAATAACACCTCCACACAAAAATCAATGAGGACCTGGGTAACGAGAACATCATATATATATAAGCATCACATCATGAGTTTATACAAAAGTGCAGGTCAACTAATCCTGTAGACGGGTTGGGGCAAACGGGACTTAATCAAAAGACAACAAAATCCTAAGTTCCCAAAATAGAACAGACCAACGAGGCCATCACCAAAAGACTACAAAGTAAGTCAAGAAACCCCTAGGTCGAGCTGCTAGAACAGTCAATCTCATCCGCATCCTCATTTGGCTCATAGTCCGAGAAGGTCTCAGAGCGCACATCCACGGTATCATCCATCGTGGCATCCTCTAGCTCGTCCTCCAAGGCGTCGATCTCTATCACCTCAACAGTGTCCTCTAAGGTAGGAGTCTTCTTAGGTATATTCCTTGAGCCAGCTACAGATACCTCTACCTCCACAGAATCCCGAGTGGGATGACACCAGCTAGAAATGACTCCTCAAGGTACCTCCGTAAACTTCAACGGGCTAGTAGTAATCTCACCTACCCTACGAAATCAAGCCTCAAACCTATACAATTTTTAGTCCTTACCACCCTCATCAACCCACAAAATTGTACATTTTCTCACTTAGACGGTACCTTGACCGTCAGGAAACTCATCAAAATAGGAGGTCATTTATTTTGGATCACCTAGACGCGTCGGTAGCATCTTCAGGGTTTGGGGTCTAAAAAAGTAAGTCCTACGACGGGGTGAGATTGATATCTCAGTAAGATAAGTCCTAACCCTAGGTCAGGCTGACAGTATAACCAGATGAATATAAATAATGAGCAGAACACACTCAACAACATAAGGCAGCCATCAGTCATAAAATGCCATACGGAATCAAACAGTTGATAATCAACCAAGCATATCCACATAACTCATCACTCAAGTCAAGCTTGAAAACGTAAGGATAATTCGTACGTTTCATCCTCCAGAATTATCTCATAATACACGCCCGCGTCAAAATGTCTCAATCTCGGTCCGTGTAATTACACCTCAAACCATCAACTTGACAAACTCACGTTAAACGCATCAGGTTTTCATCACCATTCCAGGCCTGTGTCGACGTATATAAAAGCTCGTCCCGCGTCTCAACGTATCAAGACAATAACCACCACGACCCTACGTCTCAACGCATCAGGGTACTAGCCATCACAACCCCACGTCTCAACGCATCACGGTATCAAGATTCTCAAGCTTGCCCAATTCCTTCCCATTTCAAGACTTCATGATCGAGTACAAGCCCATGCATTGAACTAGCAGTCTACGGCATGCGAGGCAATCAAATTCATCATTCATAAAAATGGCATTCGATGTAAGGCATATGTATTTAGCAAGTATACTCACAATCACTAATCCATAATGATAGATAATGAGCAACCACATAATAATCTCACGAAAATTCACCCAATTCACAACCAAATCATCCAGTCGAGGCTTATCCTCCTAACCAAGGTTTAGAGACTCCTTACCTTAGGCTTAATTTAACAAAATCCCCTTTCAAGCCCACCAAGTAATCGGTTCCAAGTGTCCAAAACAGGACAGCCGTGTATCCTAAGAGAATTCAACCAATTTCATCAATTTCGCTTGTCCAATTGTCGAACCACTAAGTATAAACCTTAATAACATATCAATTAACATTCCCGTACGTCTCTACGAAGAAATTTGGACACGGTGACACCACAAATAGCCCCTAAGAGTTCGGGTTTAACCCGCCAAAATAGGGGACCTAGTCGGTTCTGCCCTAATCTCATTTAATCAGTCCGTAAATCAACCTTAAACCTCAATTTATCACCTAAATTACTTGCTAACATGTGATTCTATTTGTCTAAGGGTCTCACCGAAAATTTTGTGGTGAGTCAACGCCCGGAGGTCCCCAAAACATTGCCGGTTTTCCTCGGTCCAGTGCCGATCAGTTTCTGTCCACAGAATCAATACCATTTCGTCATCAAAACTCCATCAAATTATACCAAACTTTTTACCTCAACTCAGTGATTCCTAGTATTACATATCTACAAACTACCGCCAAAATTTGAAGCGATTCGAGGTCCTATGGAGGTTGAATGAAGACTTACCCTCTGCTGCGATGAAATCCGTCAGCTTTTGGGGAAACGGCTGGCCGAAGCTCCACCAGTGGCCAAATGCCGAGATTCCACTTGGAGCTGGTCTGCAAGAGACAGGGCTTGGTGTTGACGGTCGGCGCAAGGTCTGGTGATAGCTGGAGGCTGCACTCGACGGTGGCGAAGGGGCAGCGACGGTTTAGTCAGGCAAGGGAGTTCTTGGCCGAAGAGGAAGGAAAAAGGAAGAAGAAGGGGTGTATGGCAAGGGTTCTTCGGCTGATGAAGGAGAAGATGATGGTATATACCAATTTTGAGAGTCAAACAAGAGGAATAGTAGGTAAAATGTTAAATAATTAATGCCAATTGGCCATCCATTGACATTTGTCCTCTTGTCAATCATGTTGCTCATCTAATGGCCAATATTCCTCTTCATTTTTGGCAGCTTTGGGGTAGGGTCAATGACCAAAATGCCCTCATTCATTTATGAAGACAAGGCTAAACCTTGAAGGGCAAAATGGTAATTTCACCCTTATCGTCCGGAACGTCATTTTTCTAATTCAAATTTTCTTCGATGAGGCGACATCCAATTCAATTATAATGTTGAAATTCTTGATTTTTCATTTTTCAATTTCGAGACTCGTCTTTGGGTCATTTCTCTATCAAATGTAGTTTTCGACTATCCCGAACTAACAGGCGGCTTTTGCAGACGTTACGCCTATCGATTCTATGATTCTCATCACACTTAGAGCTCATTAGTTCATGGAGACTTTGGTTGTTATGTAATTACGATGGTCTATTACTAACTCCGACGATCTCGATTATCATCGTTCGATTTAAGAAAATTTTACAAATTATACATTGATTAAGCGGCATCACCTGCGCTCCAATCGTATAATGCTAGCAATGTATTCCTCAATTATGACATTCTGATTAACAGTCAACTTCAGACTCTGTAATGAGAAGTTTATATATATCAAGCGATGTATTTCAGTCGTATTTCGCTCAAATCTGATCAATTAGAGTAAACTGACAAAAGGGGAAAGGCTAACGTGAGACGAGGTACGTGGACCTAGGCGACTCGGATAAGAAATGACGCTTTGACCATAAGGATTATCGAGGAGATATTTAGAACCACCAAAAGGTCGATCTAAAAACTATTAAGGATTACCATGCGAGCATCGTACGATTGGAACACGGGTGATGCCGCTTAACCAACGTACGATTTGCAAAATTATCCTAAATTGGACAGTGACGATCGAGACCAAAGGGACTAGTGATAAACCCTCACAATTACATGACAACCAAAGCTACCATGAATTGACGAGCCCTAAACGTGAAGAGAATCATGGGGTCGATACGTGTAATGTCTGCAAAAGCCGCCCGTCAGTTCGGGATAGGCTGGAATCACGTCTGATAGAGAAAACTATCAGAAACGAGTCCTAAAAAGTTTGAAATGGAAAATTAAGAATTCCTACGTCATTTGGATTAGTTGTCGCCCTATTAAATAATCTTGGAACGAGAAAAAGGACGTTCGGAACGTCGGGGGTAAAATGACAATTTTGCTTCTCAAGCTTAGGATTTTGCTTTTATAATCGAGGGAGGGTAAATGGACATTATACCCTCCCTTGAGCTTCCGAAAATGAAGAAAAAAAAATGGCCATTGGATCTCATTAGAAAGCAACATGCCAAGTGTCACAAGATCAAGGAGTCATGGTTATATCACCTTTTCCACACCTAACATTCAACCTCATTGACCAAAAATTGAATATAACAATCTCTCTTGTCTCTTTTTCTCCACAACCCATTCGGCCATTTCACCCCAAGAATAACCAAGCATCACCATCTTCTTCCTCTTGTTTGCTACCGCACACCTGACCAGACCGAAAACCGTCGTTCGGCCGTTTCGTCGGCCACCTCCGGCCACTTGCCAACTGCCGACCGACCACCAAAGCGAAGCTCCACGTCTTGCCGAACTCCTCCAACAAGAATCAAGGCGTTTGGAGCACCGAGGAGTTCTGGGCGGAAGATTTCCCGAGAGCCGACAAAAACGAAACAAACCTGAGGTAGGTCTAGTTCTTACCCCTTTTCATGGTCGAAATCTTTGAGTCTTCAGTTCAAATTTCGTGGACACTCAGTAGACATATATAGGGTTATGTGGTAAAATTTGAGGATTTATTTGATAAGTTTTTGACCACGAACAGGCCTTGAACATTTTGGATAGAATTTGTCGGCATTCTGACCATAGGTGATCCGGTGACTTCGGATGAATTTCCGGCGAACAACCACTCAAAACTCACGGTAAACCTCCCAAACCCTTAGGTAAACATTATAAGAGGTAGGATACTGTATAATTGAGGGATTTGAAGTAGATTAGAACTGGTTGGACCCGGCATGCTTAGAATCGAATGGAACCGGTTCGGCGCCGGGCCAAACCGATTCTATTGGAGGCTGTGGATGATGGTTTTGTGCTGTAATTTGGTGTTTATGATGTGAAGAGATGATGAGGGGTATGTTACGAATGATTGGGATTGATGAATTGAGGAGTTGAGTACGAAAATTTGACGAATCGGTTGATTATTCTAGGTTGCGCAATAAATTGGCCCTTGGACTTGGGTTGGTCGAAACCTAGGAGGTTCAAGAAGGAAAGATTGTGTTGCCAAGTTAAGGTAAGGGATTTCCTAAATCGGGGCAAGGGGGATTGGAGTCGATTGGGTAAGTCGAGAGTCGATTGGAATGACTTATGGACGATTGCCAAATGGGATGGTTTGATATGTCCTAAGACGTCAAGGATTGATTGTGTGACATTGCCTATGCCTGAGTTGTTTGCCGTGCATGTATACCGTTTGAATTGATTTGCATGCCACGTAATTTATGAAATGCAATTGAATGCGTGTTTGCCAGTGAGTGTGAAATAAAATTGAAAATCAAGGCTTGCGATATGATGTGGCATGAACATGGCGTAACGGGGCCCTGAGGTGTATGAGACGCGGGGCGAGAGGTTGAGACCCTGATGCTACGAGGTCGCAGGGTGAAGTATGGTTAGGTGACGCCCTGATGCGATGAAGTCGCGGGGTTGAGATAGCCATAGTCCTGATGCGAATGATTCGCAGGAAGGAGTATGATTTAATGAGCATTGCTTGGAGATTCTTCGGGACCTGATGCGTTTACGTGGGTCACCGATGACTGTCTGATGTTTTTACGCGGACCGAGCCTGAGGAGACTAGTTCGCGGGCTAGAGAATGAGGCAGGCGGAGGTTGATGGATGTGGTGAAGTGGCAAGCTGAGAGTACATGTACATATGAGTGTGACACGAGATCATAAATGCATGTCTGTCTTCCGTATGTTGTTGCTTATTGAATTTATGATTGTTATGCCTCTGTTGAGGGATGCGACTACCTGAGTGGACTGTCAACCTGACCTAGGGTTATGTTTCTCTTACTGAGATATGTATTTCACCCCTTTTGAGGAACCTTTACTTTACAGATCCTAGGTCATAGCTATGTGGCCAATACGTTTTGGGGACTCAAAGGAGATGACAGCGTACTATGATAAGTTCCCAGATAGGCAGAGGAACGTATATGTGAGGAAGTGTACCGTCGTATAGGTGGACGAAGGTAAGCCTGAGTGGAAGCCTCATAAGTTCGAGGAGTGGTTCAAGAAGGAAGGAGACTCACAAATAGGGCCGCTGAAGCCCCATGAGGTACCACAGGGTGTTATACCCGATTTGTGCCAGACCGTAGCGGAGCAGGAGTCACTTGAGCGGTCAGTGGTATGGTCTAGGAACGAACCAGAGCGGACACCAACCATGGAGTTCACCAAGGAGCAGGAGCAAGAGGAGGTCAAAGTCCTAAAGGCGTCCGAGGGAGACCTTACTAAGCCATCACTAGAGGTGACTATGGAGGATTCCGTCGAGGTCCCGCCTGAAACGTTTTCTGAGTATGAGCCGACCGAGGACGCAGAGGATACGGACGACTCCAGCAGCTCATCCTAGGATATTTCAGTTGGTGGATCGATCTTGATTGGCAATCTGACCCCGCTCCTGAGGGATTTTATGGATGTTTCCTTTTGATATGCTTACCCTATCACATTTTTGTTTAGCAGGTTCAGTATCCGGGTTATATGAACAGTACGCCTTGATGTATGTATGATATATGCTATCTAGGTCCCACTTAATCTATATATATATATATATATATATATATATATTGTACGAGGATTCATTGGAGTATCTCTTCTGTACGCGTGATGTATTTATTATATCTCTCGACTCCTATTGGTGGATCTTGGGACTGCCGAGAGATTATTGTTGATTTTCTTGCAGAGATGTTCACGTGCTCGTGCCCGGGGCGAGTGGCGTGACATCCCCACTTGTTTGGTATCAGAGCAAGGTCAGCTCGATACAAAGTGGATTGAGGACTAGAGTAATAAGAAAGATTAAGTTGGAACAAGGACGGATAGCGAGATCTTAAGAGACCGGTTAGGGCAAGACATGGGACGCCTAGCATGTGACTTGACGCCTATGGATGGTGTTTGATCTTGGTAAGATTTGGGCAAGGCATAAAGAATTAAGTTCTCTGCTTAGGATTGAAGGTCATTTATAGACCTTGGCTTGCTTGATGAATGAAAGTGATTGGTTTTAGTGAATCACTGGAGCGAATGGAAATGAGGAATGGCCATGAGCCATTGGTTGAAATGTTTCTGAAATTGATGTATGGAGTACTGATGTTATATAACTGTTTCTACTAAGGAGTAGTTAGTAACTCTGGATTGGATGAATGAGTAAGTTACTAACTTATTGTTGAACTTGCGGTGTATCAGGTTCAATAGGAAGAAGCAAAGATGAGTAACCCATCCAGAAGACCTGGAACACCAAGAGGCGGAGCCTCTAGCTCGAGGCCACCCATAGCTGAAGATCCAAGAGTGGACGGTCTACTGAGGGCAATGGAAGGACTCAGAGACATTATAGAGAGGTAGGCTCAAGATCGGGACTCTACCATAACCTAGGCAGTAGGAGCTTCCCTAGCAACTGTAAATACCAACACTGGCAACACTGGTGGAAGTAGAAGTCAGGGCGAGCCAAACCAGAGCAATGAAACGGTGAACCCTCAAGAGGAAATCGTTGTGGCCAGGCAGATGGGCCAACTGGTGGAGCAGTTCATGAAACTAAAGCCGACACAGTTTAACGGGATTGGAGATCCCAAGTTAGCGCCCAAATGGATTGAAAAGTTAGAGAAGACTTTTGGAGTGCTAAGATGCACAGATGAGGAGAAAGTGTTGCTGGCTGTGTACCAATTGGAGGGTACAGCAAATGACTGATGGGCACAGCAAATGACTGGTGGGCTGCCACCAAGGATGGAGTATTCCATAAAGGAGTGGCCCTGAACAGGAATGCTTTCAAGACGGCCTTTAATGAAAAGTATTTTGCAGAAACAACTAGAGAAAGGAAGCATGTGGAGTTCCTGCAACTGCGTCAGAATCAGCTGACGATAGATCAGTACGAGGCTGAGTTTGTGAGGCTTTCGAGGTATGCACCTCGATCTGTGGAGGACCCTTTAGAGAAGGCAAGGAGGTTTAGGGATGGTCTGAGGCCAGAACGCCATAGCCAGATGATCACTCTGAACCTGAAGACTTACCAGGAGATATATGAGCGAGGCCAAATGATTGAACGGGATTTGAGGGAAAGAAATACCGCAACTGGATCGTGGTTCCCATCGTTCAGAGACAATCGCTAGATGGACAAGAGGCCGATGGCGAGTAATAGACGTTTCGTGCCACCCGCAAGAAAGAAAATAGTGAAACCACCAAACCCGGTGAACTGGAGCTGTAGACCATGTGGCAAAAGGCATGGAAATGGGCTATGCCCAGTGAGGACAAGAGCATGTTTCAAGTGTGGTCAACTAGGCCACCAGATGAGGATGTGTCCAAACCAAGCATCGGCGAGTTGACCGTAAAGACAAAGGCCACAAGCTGGACCGTTGACTTTCGCGCCTCAGATCGAACAGAGCAGACCACCGGCACAAGGTAGAGTATACGATGTAGCTCGCAGCGAGGCGGAGGATGCGCTAGGAGTGGTCATAGGTACGGTCTACTTGTGCAACCAGACTGCTTATGCATTGTTTGACCCTGGTGCCACACATTCTTTAGTGTCTGCACAATTTGCGAAATTAGTAGGCATGAAATTGAAACCGTTGAGCATGATCTTGCATGTTACTACACCCTTAAAGTATAATACAATAGTTTCGTTGGGCTGTGCTGAATGTGAGATAGTGATTGGGGGAAATAAAGAAAATATTGACTTAGTGGTACTGCCTATGTTTGACTTTGATGTAATAATAGGAATGGATTGGTTGGGTAAGTAAGGGGCCGTAGTAGACTGTGGTAGCAGAACAATTCGATTTTACCCGAGAGGCCGCCCTCGCTTTGAATTGGTGGGAAGTCGAGGAAGAATCTCGGTTCCCTTGGTCACATCTTTGGAAGTAACTAAGTGGATGTCTGAAGGATATCGAGCATACTTAGTAGCAGTAATGGATACGACTGCCGAGGAACCAAAGTTAGAGAGTATCCTGGTAGTGCGCGAGTTTCCTGATGTATTTCCCCAAGAGTTGCTAAGATTACCACCAGAACGGGAAATAGAGTTTGTAATTGAATTAGCCCCTGGGACGGAGCCGATATCGAAAGCACCATACAGGATGTCCCTGTCAGAATTAAAGGAGCTAAAAGTATAGATGCGAGAGCTGCTAGACAAGGGATTCATTCGACCAAGCGCTTCACCATGGGGAGCGCTAGTGCTGTTTGTGAGGAAGAAGGATGGATCTTTGCGCTTATGCATTGACTACCGGCAGCTGAATCAGGTGACGGTGAAGAACAAATATCCGCTGCCGAGGATCGATGATCTTTTTGATCAGTTGCAAGGAGTAACAGTGTTTTCGAAGATTGACTTGAGAACTGCGTATCACCAGCTAAGGATCAAAAAGGAAGACATACCCAAGACTGCATTCAGGACGAGGTATGGTCATTACGAGTTTACGGTGATGCCATTTGGATTGACTAATGCCCCAGCTGCTTTTATGGATCTAATGCATCGAGTATTCAAAGAGTTTCTGGATAAATTCATCATAGTTTTCATTGACGACATCTTAATTTGCTCGAGGAGCGATGCAGAGCATGAAGAGCATTTAAGAATTGTACTGAGGACCCTGAGGGAACATTCATTATATGCGAAGCTAAGCAAGTGTGAATTTTGGTTGAACAAGGTAGCATTTTTGGGTCATGTAGTGTCTGGTGAAGGAATTGCAGTGGATCCTACAAAGATAGAGGTTGTAACCAATTGGTTGAGGCCTACTATGGTCACGGAGGTCAGAAGCTTCTTGGGACTGGCAGGATATTATAGGCGATTTGTGGAGAAATTCTCATCCATAGCCGTCCCACTGACGCGGTTGACGAAGAAGGAAACGAAGTTTGAATGGACTGATAAATATGAGCAAAGTTTCCAAGAGCTTAAGCATAGATTGACGACCGCACCAGTGCTGACCATTCCGTCGGGACAGAGAGGATATGAGATTTACAACGATACTTCGCTGAAAGGATTAGGCTGTGTATTGATGTAGGACGGTAGGGTAGTAGCCTATGCATCCAAGCTGTTGAGGCCACATGAGATGAATTATCCGACTCACGACTTGGAGTTAGCGGCAATTGTGTTTGCCTTGAAGATTTGGAGGCACTATCTTTGTGGCGAGAAGTTTCAGATATATACAGACCACCAGAGTTTGAAATACTTGTTTTCCCAGAATGAGCTGAATATAAGACAGCGTAGGTGGATGGAGCTGCTCAAAGATTATGATTGTGAGATATGATACCATCCTGGAAAAGCAAACCTAGTAGCATATGCATTAAGTCGAAAGTCAAGTATTGCATGCCTGCTAGTGAGAAGTTGGTCGACGATAAAGGATTGAGAGATTCTAAATTTAGATTAGAGGTCGATCAGTTATCCAGTTTGATAGCGACTCTGAGGATGGAACTTGAGGTCTAAGAAGGGATTAAGGCATTATAGTCTACGGACCCGGAGATTCAGAAAATTGTCAAGATGGATGCAACGAAGAGGAAGCCATAATTTCAGGTGTCTGAGGATGGAATTTTCAGGTTTCAAGGACGTTTATGTGTACCAAAGGATGAAGGACTCCAAGAAAGAATTCTGTCAGAAGCTCATAGGAGTACAAAGATGTGCCAGAATTTGCGACAACATTATTGGTGGAACAGAATTAAGGTAGACGTGGCAAGATACGTGGCTAAGTGTTTGACTTGCCAGCAAGTGAGGCGCAGCACTGTAAACCCGAAGGACTGCTGCAGCCACTGGAGATTCCGAAATGGAAGTGGGAGCACATAACCATGGATTTCGTTTGGACTTCCGAGGAGTCAGAGAGTTCATGACTCAATATGGGTAGTCATGGACCGATTGACCAAGTCCGCTCACTTCATTCCTGTACGAAAGGACTTCGCAATGGATAAGTACGCAGAGCTGTACATGAGGCAGATAGTAAGATTACACGGAGTGCCGGTGACGATCACCTCGGATAAGGATCCGAAGTTCACGGTAAATTTTTGGAAGAGCCTGCAAGAGGCCATGGGGACCCGACTGCAGTTCAGTATAGCATACCACCCACAGACAGATGGGCAGTTAGAAAGAAAAATTCAGATGCTCGAGGACATGTTGAGAGCGTGCGTCATAGATTTCAAAGGCGGATGGGAAGAACAGTTACACCTAGTAGAGTTTGCATACTATAATAGCTACCAACAAAGTATACAGATAGCACCGTTTGAGGCACTCTATGGCAGAGCCTGCAAAACATCGATTTGTTGGGACGAGGTAGGAGAAAGAAGTATTACAGGCCCTAAATTGGTAGAGCAATCGGTGGCAGCAATGAAGGTAATCCGGGATAGACTGAGGACGGCGCAGAGTCGCTAGAAGAGCTATGTAGACAAGCAACGCAAACTCCTGGAGTTTCAAGTGGGCAATCATGTCTTCCTCAAGGTGTCACCAACGAGAGGACTTTCGCGATTCGGAAGGAAAGGGAAACTAAGCCCAAGATATGTAGGCCCTTTTGAGATATTGGAGAGAATTGAAACCTTGGCCTACCGGCTTGCCTTGCCGCCAAATCTATCCCAAGTACATAACGTATTTCATGTGTCGATGCTGAGAAAGTACGAACCTGATCCGACACATGTGCAGGATTACGAGGCCATAGAAGTGGATGACAGAGTGTCTTATGTAGAGAGGCCAATAAGGATCGAGGACCAAAAAGAGCGAATCCTCAAGAATAAGAAGATTCCACTGATCAAAGTTGTATGAGAGCACCACGGAACAGAAGGAGCCACATGGGAGAATGAAGAGACAATGAGGCGACAGCACCCCCATTTATTTGAGTAATTAAGTATAATGTAAATTTCGAGGACTAAATTTTTGTAAGGGAGGAAGAGTTGTGACATTCTGATTTCCAGTCAACTTCAAACTCTGTAATGAGAAGTTTATATATATCAAGAGATGAATTTCAGTCGTATTCCACTCAAATATGATCAATTTGAGTAGACTGACCAAAGGAGATAGGCTAACGCGAGACGAGGTACGTGGACCTAGGTGACTAGGATAAGAAATGGCGTTTTGACCATAAAGATTGTCGAGAAGATATTTAGAACCATCAAAAGGTCGATCTAAGAACGATTAAGGATTACCATACGAGCGTTGTACGATTAGAGCGCGGGTGATGCCGCTTAACCAACGTACAATTTGCAAAATTATCCTAAATCGGACAGTGACTATCGAGACCATGGGGACTAGTGATAAATTCTCACAATTACATGACAACCAAAGCCTCCATGAATTGACGAGCCATAAACGTGATGAGAATCACAGGGTCGATACGCATAATGTCTGCAAAAGCCGCACGTCAGTTCGGGATAGGCTAGAATCACGTCTAATAGAAAAAACTATCAGAAACGAGTCCTAAAAAATTTGAAATGGAAAATCAAGAATTCCAACGTCATTTGGATTGGCCTTCGCCCTATCTAATAATCTTGGAACGAGAAAAACGACGTTCGGAACGTCGGGGTAAAATGATCGCTTTGCCCCTCAAGATTAGGCTTTTGCTTTTATAATCGAGGGAGGGCAAAATGGACATTATACCCTCCCTTGAGCTACCGAAAATGAAGAAAAAAAAATGGCCATTGGATCTTATTGGAAAAGCAACATGCCAAGTGTCACAAGATCAAGGGGTCATGGTCATATCACCTTTTCCACACCCAACATTCAACCTCATTGACCAAAAATTGAATATAGCAATCTCTCTTCTCTCTCTCTCCAAAACCCATTCGGCCATTTCACCCCAAGAATAACTGAGCATCACCATCTTCTTCCTCTTGTTTGCTGCCGCTTGCCAAACCAGACCGGAAACCGCCGTTCGGCCATTTCGCCGACCACCTCCGGCCACTTGCCGACTGTCGGTCGACCACCACAGCAAAGCTCCATGTCTTGCCGAACTCCTCCTATATGAATCAAGGCGTTTGGAGCACCGAGGAGTTCTGGACGGAAGTTTTCCCGAGAACCGACGAAAACGAAACAAACCTGAGGTAGGTCCGGTTCTTACCCCTTTTCATGGTCGAAATCTTTGAGTCTTCAACTCAAATTTTGTGAAGACTCAGTAGACATATATAGGGTTCTGTGGTAAAAATTGGGGATTTATTTGATAAATTTCTGACTACGAACCGACCTTGAACATTTTGGACAGAATTTGCCGGCATTCTGACCATAGGCGATCCGGCGACTTTGGACGAATTTTCAGCGAGCAACCGACTCAAAACTCACGGTGAGCCTCCCAAACCCTTAGGTAAACATTATAAGAGGTAGGATAGTATATTATTGAGGGATTTGAAGTAGATTAGAACCGGTTGGACCCGGCATGCTTAGAACCGAATGGAACCGGTTCGGCGCCGGGCCAAACCGATTCTGTTGGAGGCTGTGGATGATGGTTTTGTGCTGCAATTTGGTGTTTATGATGTGAAGAGATGATGAGAGGTATGTTACGAATGATTGGGATTGATGAATTGAGGAGTTGAGTAGGAAAATTTGACGAATCGGTTGATTATTCTAGGTTGCGTAACAAATTGGCCCTTGGACTTGGGTTGGCCAAAACCTAGGAGGTTCAAGAAGGAAAGATTGTGTTGCCAAGCTAAGGTAAGGGATTTTCTAAACTGAGATTAGGAGGATTGGACTCGATTAGGTAAGTCGAGAGTCGATTGGAATGACTTATGGATGATTGCCAAATGGGATGGTTTGATAAGTCCTAAGATGTCAAGGATTGATTGTGTGATATTGCTTATGCTTGAGTTGTTTGTCGTGCTTGTATACCATTTGAATTGATTTGCATGCCACGTAATTTATGAAATGCAATTGAATACGCGTTTGCCAGTGAGCATGAAATAAAATTGAAAATCAAGGCTTGCGATATGATGCGGCATGAGCATGGCGTAACGGGGCCCTGAGGTGTATGAGACGAGAGGCGGGAGATTGAGACCCTGATACGACGAGATCGCGGGGTGAAGTATGGTTAGGTGGCACCCTGATGCGACAAAGTCGCGGGGTTAAGATAGCCACAGTCCTGATACGAATGATTTACGGGATGGAGTATGAATTAATGAGCATTGCTTGGAGATTCATCGAAACTTGATGCGTTTACGCGGGTCACCGATGACGGTCTGATGCGTTTACGCGGACCGAGCCTGAGGCGACTAGTTCGCGGGCTAGAGAATGAGGCAGGCGGAGGTTGATGGATGTGGTGAAGTGGCAGGCTGAGAGTACATGTGCATATGAGTGTAACACGAGATCATAAATGCATGCTTGTCTTCCGTATGTTGTTGCTTATTGAATTTATGATTGTTATGCCTATGTGTTTATGAATGTGGATCTGTTGAGGGATGCGACTACCTGAGTGGACTGTCAACCTGACCTAGGGTTAGGTTTTTCTTACTGAGATGTGTATCTCACCCCTTTGGGAAACCTTTACTTTACAGATCCTAGGTCATAGTTATATGACCAATACGTTTTGGGGACCCAAAGGAGATGACGGCGTACTATGATGAGTTCCCGGATAGATTGTGGAACGTATATGTGAGGAAGTGTACCGTCGTATGGGTGGACGAGGGTAAGCCTGAGTAGAAGCCTCATAGGTTCGAGGCGTGATTCAAGAAGGAAGGGGACTCACAGATAGGACCGTTGAAGCCTCATGAGGTACCATAGGGTGTTATACCCCATTGGTGCCAGACCGTAGCGGAGCAGAAGTTACCTGAGGGGTCAGTGCTAGGGTCTAGAAACGGACTAGAGCGGACATCGACCATGGAGTTCACCAAGGAGCAAGAGTAGGAGGAGGTCATAGTTCTAGAGGCGTCTGAGGGGGGCCTTGCTGAGCCATCACTAGAGGTGACTATAGAGGATTCCGTCGAGGTCCCGTCTGAGACGTTTTCTGAGTATGAGCCGATCGAGGACGCAAAGGATACGGACGACTTCAGCAGCTCATCCTAGGATATTTTAGTTGGTGGATCGATCTTGACTGGCGACCTGACCTCGCTCCTGAGGGATTTTGTAGATGTTTCCTTTTGATATGCTTATCCTGTCACCTTTTTGTTTAGCAGGTTTAGTATTCGGGTTATATGAACAGTACGCCTTGATGTATGTATGATATATGCTATCCAGGTCCCACTTAATCAGTATATATATTGTTCGGGGATTCATTGGAGTATCGCTTCCATACGCGTGATGTATTTATTTTATCTCTCGACTCCTATTGGTGGATCTTGGGACCGCCGAGAGATTATTGTTGGTTTGCTTGCAGGGATATTCGCGTGCTCGTGCCCTGAGCACGGGGCGTGACATCAATCGTTCTTAGATCGGCCTTTTATGGCTCTAAATGTCCCAAGTCAAAGTGTCATTTCCTATTCGAGTTCCCTAAGTCCACGTATCTTATCTTGCGTTAGCCTTTCCTTTTGGTTAGTTAACTCGAGATTGATCAGATCCGAGCGAGTTATGACTGAAATACATCGTTAGATACATTCTCATTTATAAGTCTCGAAATGATATAAAAAATCAGAATGTCACAATCATTGATAAAATTTATCTTCGTTTAAGGTTTAAAGCCACGTTTTTTTTTTCCCTTTTCACATGTAAAGCCTCAAAGCTTTCAGGGAAAAATACCACAGCATGAACTTACTCTCAAAATGATAATAAATGAACTTATTCTCAAAATGAAAATAATCCCACTATTCAAACAACTAAATAAAAGACATCAGCCTCCACTGAAGGTCCAAAAGCATATTCTATATACTTGAATAAGCTTTCTAAAATAGCCTTACACACTCAAGGTCCAAAAGCATGTTCTATGTACTTGAACAAGCTTTACAAAATACATCTGACTTGAACAGGCTTTACAAAATAACCTTTACACCAGACATTGAACCAGCTAACAACCCAAAAAACTGCCCAATCCACATGTTCTATATCACAACCATCTAAAAAAAATCCAATATATATTAGACTTGAACAAGCATTACACCATACATCAAACTCTCCCACCAGATTCAATGCCTTGCTTCACTTTGAGATTATTGAGTTTGAGAGGGTCCAGAAACTTGGCTTGAAATATCCACCGTATGATTTGCACCACCTCGACGAATTTCATGTACTATGTTACTGTCATGCATATGAAATTAAAGGAAAAACATTATGTTATTATGCTACTCACTGTAGATTACATTTTTCTTAAGAAAAATAAATGTTCACCCTTAGATATGAATTTCCTGTGGCTTTAGATATATACAATCCATATCCTTGTAGGACCTATAAAAAGACAAACCATATCAACATTCACTTTCACATTATGAAAAACCAACATATAGATCATTAGCAAGTAACAAAACCCACAAAAAAATTTCACTTCGTAAAGAACTTTAACAATATTCCAGGCAAGTTATTGTATACTCACTAAAATTTATTCTAAAAGTAAAGAAGGAAGCAACTACTCGCCCTCCTCTTCTCAGATCTAATAATATTGATTGTGCACGTGCGGATGCAGCTGTGGTTCTTTCACTTTGTTTGTTAGATGCCCCTGTCGCGACATAAAAAAATTAGGCTAATGGATTATTAGGTTAACTAACCTAATACAGACTCTCTCAAGCCTTACCAAATCGCAACTTAAATTAATCAGAAATGATTTAGAATTTAGAGTCGTCACTAATCACTTTTGGTAGGTTGATTAGAAACCTAAGTAAAATAGAGGGAGAATCATTTTACTTCTACGAACCAGAGATTGTGGATTCGGAGACTTGATTACACTATTTAATTAAAACTAATGTACATGTATGCAATGACGTGTAAGATGTCCTAAATTGACGACTCGGGTTGAATCAATTTGAGGCTCAAATGAGGTGTTTTTCTTTTTTGGGGTTTTCGCTTTTTATAATGCAATGCATGAATGACATGTATGCAATGACGTGAAACTATCTAAATGACGGGGATGATATGCGATGGTGTGCAAAGCATGCAAATTTAAGGTCGAATTGCCCTACGTACAAAAGTTAACTGATCAAATTTAAAACATGCAAATGATATGATATTTACGTAGCATGCAAGACAAAGAATTCAGACTAACATAATATGCTAATGACATGAACATGCGACATAGCAAAATATGGTATGCAATGCATGATTTTCGAAAAAATGATGAATGAGCCTATGTAATTTTCGAAAAAAAAATATGATGATGCATGAATGCAATTTTCGGGAAAAAATATGGTGGATAATATAGGTGATATTTGAAAAAAAAAATGATATGCAAATATATGCAATGACATGAAATATTTGCAAAGATATAATATGAAATATGGCAAACATGACATGACAATTTATGTATAATGCAAATTTTCGAAAAAAATATGGCAAGAAGACGAGTGAAATTCGAAAACTTGATATGCAAGTGACGTGGGATGATGCAAAAATTTAACTTAAGGATATGCAATGATATTTTGAAAATCTGGAACATATGATGTGGTTCTTGAAAGTATGGTACACACAATATGCAATAGATTATGCCAAAATGAGGATAAGATATGCATTATTTTTAAAAAAAAAATATGCTACCCTAGACTACATGAGATATGCGAGATGGCGAGATGGCGAGATATGCATGGATAAGATTTTTTGTTCTTTTCTTTTAAATTTTCAGCCAATAAGGATATTCCGAAGATTTTATTATCTTGATTTGCAAGCTTAAAATTTAATAAAATCTTCAGTAATTTTCAGAATATAGCAGGTCAAATCAAGATAGCAATTCATCACCAATATTCTCAGCAAGATAAGTAAAGAATCACGACCATCATCCCATTTTTAATTTTTCTAAAAATTTTCACATTCCAAATTAGAAAATTAGCATTTTGAAGATATCAAATCGAACCTAAGTGGCGATAGGTCAAATCGACTAAATCCTAAATTTAATTCTTGATGTGCAATCTTCCAAATTAGGCAAGTGAACATTCTAACATTCTAATCTCCCAGGACAATTTTCAGAATATGCAATTTCAATCAATCAAATTATGCAATCAAATATATTGAGTTTTAAATTAGGAAAATACCTTGATTGCAAAATTTCTTTTCCTCGTTTGAACTTGCGTAAACTTGCATTCGAAATTCGAACGGATTTTCGGAGGATATACTAACGGATTTTCGGAGGATCTCGGATGTTCGATAATCGGAACACCACAAGGAATGACCATCTCGTGGGAGAGTGGTGCTACGCCATTGGCGACCCCAAAGTTTGAATTATTTCTTCGGTACGTGGTTTGAGTCCGGGAAAACTTCAAATTGCCTTGAATTGCTCAGAAAAATCTCGAATAGTGGACCAAAATCTGCACAAAACAGCTAGTGTAATCCAGCAGAAATATTTACTGTTTTTTCAGCATGAACGGTAGTGAAAACAGAAGGAAAACAGCCTTGGAATCTGTTCTTGAACATCAGCTACTCGGCCCGAAGTGCTGTAGATTCCACCGGTGGTTTCTTGCTTGTTCTACTGGCTTTGGGATTGCGGCATCTCAATGGGGACCACCAACGGGAGCCGGAATGATGTTACAAGCAAGAACTGCAGCAGTTTCAAGCGCACGTCATTTAATGTTAAATGTCCACCGAATGATTTCCTGTTTTGAATCTACACTAGACCGACGAACTTGCGGCCAGCCACGGTGATCTGCGGATTGGCGATGTTGGTCGGATGTCTAATCTGTGATGTGCAAACGTGATACCTTCATGAAGCAAGGTTGAAATATATAGACACGAATTGTCAATTGCTATTAACTTAATTCACAAGATGACAAAAAGGAAAAAGTAATAATGATGCCACGGGACTTCCTTTTTTTCTTCAAGGCGTATTGTCCAATTCTGAATTGTGCACTTTTTGTTTTCCTTTCTGCTGAATTGCACCCTTACCCTTCGGCCATGTGTATCCCTTTTACTGAACGTGTCCAGGATAAAGAGGATCGGCAAGGCCTTCGTTACTGGAGCAAGCTTTGATAAACGCCTCGCCATCGGACCGGAAGGTGGCCATTCTTTGTCAGATTGGAGTCTATTCGAGGTCATTACTCGGCTCACCAAATGATAACCACAAGAAACTTCGCATCTTGGAATCACAAGAACATTGTGGATTCGTCGAAAACATGTCACTGCTAGATTGTCTGTGACATGGACTATCTCGGCACAGATTCGAATAGAAGGAAGAATCTCGCACAATAGCAATCAATCTCCTAGAATTCAATGCATAGTGAGAGAACGCACAGGAAAAAATAATAGTGACCACGTCGGACCAAAATAGGGAGCAATGCCATGAGAGTACACTGCACTGCAATTGGGGAAAAGCAGGAAAGAGAAGTCTTATTCGAGTAGCTATGAGCAGGGAGCAGCTTCGCTTGGTGTCAAGAAGTCCATGATCAGCATAACGAATCACCGAATGTGGGGGCCGAGGCTATTTGCGGCAATTCTCGACGAATCTGCTAGCTCTCATACGCGTAGTGCTGAACCCGAAGAGAGTTCCTGGTGAAAGCTCTCTCCCTTTTAAAATACTCCTACGTCCATGCACGACCTGCAGAAAAAGGAAGAAGAAAACAATACCTTTTGTCTCTTGAAAATCTATGACAATCTCTCTCTCTCTCTCTCCTCTTCGTTTATTACAGCCTTTTTTAGAGCTGTGAGCAAAAGAGAATAAAAACGCAGCATTTAGCGGGATTCGGAAATCATGAAAATACATCGACATAACAAGAAAGTTAGAAGTCAAGATACTCCCAGTTGATCATGATCAGCGCACTTCCTTCTTCTTTTCCTCTTCTCCGGACCAATGGCCGTAGATCCCTCGTGCATCCTCCAACGAAAGAAGAAAAAGAAGACTGCCCCTCCCCCTCGAGTTGGCCGTGTCTTTCAACTGTGTGGCCTCCTAATATATCGTGTTTGTTCAATTATGTGGCTTCCTCTTATGCCGTGTTTCTTCAATTGCGTGGCCTTAGAATTTGGCCGTATATTCAATAAAGTGGCCTCCCCTTTGTTACGTGGGCTAGAGGTGTTTATATAGAGAACGCGTAGGTCAAACCCTGATAATGCGGGCCTAAGCTTTAGCCTTATTTCGATTAATAAATTTTAATTTAAAGTTCTTTTCTTGAATTAAAATTTAGTGGGCTGAATTAAATATGAAAATAAATCCAAGCCCTTAGCCCCATGCCTTAGCCGAATTTCTCATGCTCTATCGATTACTTGTCAAATTTTAGATTCGCTTCCATCGTCAATCCAAAGCAAAATGTAATGCATGAATGCATAAAATAAACTATCTTATACGACAAATGATTTAGTTATTTTTTATAGGAACTAAAATTTAATTCATGATTTTATATGCAAAATAAATGAGTAAAAGGAAAAGTCAAAATTTAAGTGTCGACATCCCCTCCTTCAATGGCTGATTGCTTTGGATCTTTCCTTGGCCTACCTCTTTTGCCCTGCATTATAGACATAAAAAAGAAGTGTATTTTAAGGGAAAATGTATCACAACTATTTTTTTGAATTTCCTTACAGCTTGTTTGATCTCCATAGGTGTCGGAGGTTAGGGCATTTGGACTTGTTGTGTCCAATACCATGACAATTGGAGCATTTCATGGTGATACCAGCTTTTGATCAGGAATGGTGTTAGTGACCCTTGGCTTCCTTATTCTTTTACTTTTCTCATCCTTTCTCTTCTCACCGTCGGATCTCTTCCTGTCTTTCTTGGGCCTCCCCGAAAGCTTTCTAAATGGTGGAGGCAATAAAGGATCTCCACTAGTCTTTGGCAACATTTTTTTTTCCATTCAAGGTAGGTAATGCAAATTGGTAACTACGTTCATACGCATCTTTCTTGAAACAATCAGCTACAAAATCATTTAAGTTATCCTTCATGAAGTTGATGCCTGAGATGGCATGATTACATGGTATTCCCGATATATCCTACCGTCTACAAGTACATGTCTTCTCATTGAGATCAACCATAAACGCGTCATCATTTATTTCAACTTCGAATCCGGAAGTAGTAGATGGCCTTGGAATGCAAGACACAATGTTCATCTTTTCCTCCTCAATCTTCAATCTGATTCTTGGACAAATCTCATCTCTTGAATGGACCATTAATTGGCTTTTCTCCTACATTCTCACCATAAGCAATTTCCTTATGCCCTCTAACATATCAACAATGGGACATTCTCTTTCTTTGCATATGTAAGCATTGAATGTCTCACTCAAGTTGTTCTTGATAGCATTGCAATTATGTCCACACTTGATGAATGCCCTACAAAAGTGTTTTGGACCCTATCCCATGAAGTCTTCATATGCATGAATAGACTCCTCCTTCATTTCTTTAATTGCAATGTTGAAATCAACCTCATAAGTCGAATATACAACTCTCCAAAAGCAATTCCTAAATGCTTCTCTCTAGTACAATTTTTTTCAATTAGCATATATATGCCAAGCACAATTCTTATGCTCTGCTCTCGGAGAGAGTTCAGAAACTGCATTAAGAAGGCCCTGCAAAAAAATTATTTGGCATGCAAATAAGTTAGACTATTAACAACAAAATACTTACATTAGTAAAGCTTGTGCATAATACTACCTTCTGTTGATCACTCATGAAGTTCCAACCAAGACCTTGTCCCACATTCAAGTCTTTCACTAACAGCTCGAGGAACCAAATCCAAGATTCTTCAGTCTCGGCTTCAACAACAGCTCATGCAATTGGAACCATTTGGTTGTTTCCGTCTCTTCCAGTAGCACAAAGCAACATCCCTCTAATTACAGTCTTCGTAAAGCATCCATCCAGTCCAATTATTCGCCTACAGCTTGCAAGAAAAACATCTTTCAATTCTTTGAAGCCCACATAGAATCTCTTGAACGTATTATTCCGTCCAACTTCTAATTCAAAAGTGCTATTCAGATTACATAAAATCAACTCAGCCTTGTAAGAGTATAGCAACTTATATTGCTCAACGAAAGGACCTTTGATGATCTTGAGAGCTCTAGCTATCGCTCTATAGAAAATCCTCTTATTCAGTGTCAATGTCCACATCTCCATTGCATTCGCCTGCATTTGTGATGTTGTATATTTCAAGTTTGCTCTAATCTTGGGCAAGAATTGCTCCGCAAGCCATACATACATTGCATTTTTATTTCTCATGCTCCGAGGGCTAGTATGTTCATTTCCAACAGTCTTTATGATGAAAGTCTTCTCACTTTGCTTCCAACTAGTAAACACTCTTCATTCGCAACCACTTATACACCTACCGTCCATTTTTTCGCTTCACTCTTCTTCCATCCAATATTGAATCCATTCATGATTGCGTAAAGTTGCACAGATTTCTTGAATTGGGCGCGTGAGGCAAATCTCATTCCTACTTGAAATTTTATTTTCCTATGATCATATTTGGGGTCATATCTAATGACTTTCATTCTTCTTTGGTCACACACTTCTTCATCTCCATTAGAGTTGGGAGGACTTAGATTTTCATCTCCTTCTTGTAGATTAAGATCTCCATCATTTTCACTCTCATTTTCATTTTCAGGAATGTTAACTTCAACTATATCAGTAATATCAGCAGCAACTGCTGCGGCATCAACCTCTCTTCTTATTTGCCTTGCGAGAAAGAAATCCTTGTTACCATCACCGAGAATATAGTCATCATCACTTAAAGATAATGTACCACGATCTTGCTCCGGTTCACTATTCTTATCACCATCATCACTCTCACTATTATCACCACTAGAAAAAGAATCTCCACCATCAGCAAGAGTAGCTCCTTCAATATATATTTGAATAGCACCAAAACTTGATCCTAAACGCACTAATTCTAGCACTTGATCATCACCAAAAATCTGCACAAGACCATCTCTCAAGGAATCCCCAGGAATTCGATACCATAACTTTACAATTGTGTATCCTAGACCAATAATAGCCTTAACAATTGCATTGTAGTTTATGGACGTTGGCTTATAGCGATGAAGATATTCCACACGAAAGCCTGTGTACTTCGTGATGGCTCCAAACTCCATAATTCCACCCAGGTTAAGTGCAATTGAAAATTCATCATACATCCGCAAGAGAACAACAAAAAATTAATTATTTTGTGAAAATATCTCACACATAACTAGCAAAGATGGGATGATCAAGTTTGACAAAGGAGAGGAGAACAATGAGTTCAGGAAATAAGTTACTCAGTATTTTTTTAGTTCTATATACAAGCAAAAAAGTGAACCCTTATATAAGTTACGTAGAATCACACTTAAAATAAACCTGAAATCAGTGACAAAGAGAATTGAACCATATTCGGGCATTTCATCGAGCATGTGGTGCACGAGTCAATCATACCATTCTCATGCAAGTTTCGTGCTATAATTTCGATACGCAACGAGACAAAAACTAACATGAACGCCAACGTAGCAAGAGCAATACCAACGAGACAAGAACTAACATGAACGCCAACGTAGCAAGAGCAATACCTAAGCACACAGAGAGTTCAAGACAAACAGTAAATCATAAATGGCAAAGTTTGGCATGAATCAATACGAGCAAAGCAACTACATATCCGTTTAGAAGAATTCTCGGAAGCATAGAATCTCGAATGCGACATCAAATGGAGGAATCTCGTTTTCCTACCTTGACAAAATGAAAGTCATGGCATACACCCAACGTCACGACCAACGTCGTGACCAAGCAAGGCAGAGGTGGCGACAGGAATCAATGGACCAAGCCTGTGGTGATGTGGGAGGATTCTCTATAGTCGAAAGTCTGTTTGTCCAAGGGAATGTCGAAGAAGATGAAAAGAAAAGAGGGACTAGGGTTTTTGTGCGCAGAGAAAGAGTTAAAGAAGATCGTCAAATTAAGTTACGATTTTCTATAGAAGAATCCTAATTTATTTATTAAAATCAAATTATTTCCATGTGGACCTAATCCATGTCAATGTACATGGCAGACACATCATCCACGTCAGTGAAATTAACTGTGAAATTTGACGGAAGTAGACAGAAGGTAGATTTGTCACAAATGTATCAGTTTGGGGTTTTTCATGGTCAAAAAATTAAATTGGGATTGATTTGTCATAGACATACCAGTTTGGAGGGTTTTCGTGGTATTAACCCTAGAAAAAAAAAAATCAAGTGCTATGACATGTATTCAATAGCAAGACTACACTGAAGAAGAAGCGAAAATAACTTGAAAATTTTAGTTAACTTGGACTTTGATGGCAAAATATATTTTTAAGAGGAGCACACAGTAACAAATGGGTCCACAAATAAAAAAGCATAAGAGTTTGTCAAATTCTCCAATCCCCATTTTAAGCCCATGAAGCCTCTCATCGCACTTTCCTCAGCCCATTTTCTTATTTCCTTTATGCAAAATGGTTCAAAGGAAAAATAAAGAGAGAAGAGGAAGAGTCCGCGGCCCCGGCGGCGGCGTCAACCAATGAGGAGAGAGAGAAAATAGAAAAGAGTGGAAATCGAGAGAGAGAGACCAAAGGGGTTTCGATTCATGCACGATTCCGAGATCTCGACTCGCTAGATTATTTTCGTTTCGGAGCGTTCAGTAAGAACTGGAAGAATTAATTCACCCAATTAAATAAATTTTTCTTGGTTAAGCTAAAGTTTCAAATCAGTATGGTGTTTCGGTTGCTGGGTCAATTCTAGAGGTTATTGAAATGTAAAAACATAGAGTAAAGAAACTTTGGGGCGGTAGAATTTTACGGATGACTTTTTGGACTTCCCATTCTAGAGACATTAATTTTTCAAAGTACACATGAATCGTTACAACGTAAGTCTTCGGAGAGAGAGAGAGAGCGCACGACACAGTCAAAATTCACCGAGGATCGAAATCAATTGAAGCACTTGGAATTGCCAAAACAAAATTTCGATGTTCTACAATGAGCCCACATGATGGCAAAGCAGGATGCTGAAGTTGGGCCATGTAGTTATGTGGCAATGTCATGGGCAGTGGCCGTGATTTTACACTATTTAAAATACGGTCCCTCAAGTTTACGGTAATTTAAAATCTCAAGCAGTCTTTTCACCAGAATTGCAGAATTGCGCTGGACCCTTTTTCTAACCCTAATGATATGCTTTGCTATGGTAAGCATTCAATCCAAACTAGACATTCACTCATCATGAAGTTCCTGCATTACTCACTTTGTTCGGGTAATTAAAAGTGTACAGTCACGCCAAAAAGCACTTTGCATTTCTCTTGGTGATTTCGAATGTACTCCCATCTACAAGACTAGTGCAGTCTGTTTTGGCTTTGGGAAAATATTTTTGGAAAAAAAATGTAAAGGTCTTTGAGTTAATTGAGTTCTTTGAAATACAAATATCATTCGGTAAATTGTAATTCTAGAGTGTTTTGAGAAACAACTTTCGCTAGATGGGGAAGTTTGGCAAAATCACGCTTTGAAAAAAAAAATTATTTTTTTTTGTATATTTTTTTTAAAACTCAAAATCGATGAGGACTCAACAAGAGGCCGGCGAGGCTTCTACCTGCTAGGGAGCCAAATCTGATGATAGAAGCCTCGCCTAAGGTTGTCAAATCGGACCTCAGGCAACCGTCACCCAGGATCGCACGACCCCAGGCAATATGGTTGATGAACCTCAAGCGAAGCTGCCAGCACCAGATCTGGCTCGCTGGCAGCCAGATTTAGTCTCCCTGGAGTCTTACCAAATGGTTGTAAGCCGCCTGCCCGTGATTTCGCGTTACGTATGGATATTTTTGGCATTATGAAATCTAAGCAAGAGCAAAGTTGAAAGAAAAAATATATATCATATTTGCATTAAAAAAAAACAAAAAAGACAACATTCCAAAGTATCCTAAGACATTCTTTGAACTAAAGGCTTTTAGAGAGTTTTCGAGATGCAATTGCATCTCTCCAAAACTCCTCAAAAATTTTGTCAAACGTCATTTGCTTTTGCCTCACAGGCTTTGGCAATGCTGAAACAAACGCAACTTTCCGTGGGGCGAATACATAATTTACATGCCTAATTCTACAACTCTTAATTTGGACTTGTCCGACCAAAAAAAAAAAAATTGGACTTGAGCCGCGACGGGCATAGAGCATCGATGGATAGCGTCCTGAATATCATCCACATTTGACACTTGATCCGGCATGTGATTCATGCACGAGAATTAGGACAAATCGTGCAACTTATGACATTGTATCAATGAGGCGCCATTAAAGGCAGTGCGGGGAAGAACATCTTAGTCCCGAAATTTGACAGTTCAACCTTCCTCGGAATCAATTTACGGGTACACAACTTTTCACTTCGGTGGCCTTCAATAATTCTTTCTTCAACATGTAATGAGTGAGCACGCTTAAAGTTTTCAGCCTTGATGTGGCAGGCATCCCCGAAATATAAAGTGCAATCGAAACATAACTTAAAACTTTTAGGACAACAAAAGCAACCATGCTAATTGAACACTTATAATAAGTTTTCAAAATAAAAAAAAAAGAATGTGACGTTTTAATTTGTTTTATAAGTAAATAATAACATTTTTCGGTGTTTGACTAAGACCTAAAAATGAAATACATAGTATTTTCCGCCTTTTGGTAAGGAAAATCTTTATTTGATTTTCTGCGTTGTCATTTGGTCCGAAATTGCTGACATGGGACTCGACTGTCTTACGAGGCCCGACTGAAATTAATATGAATAATTTTCGTAATTTTTTTAAAATATATATTTTGATAATTTTATTTTTGAAATCATTTTAAGTTTTTTGCTTATAAATTTACTTATTTATTTTTATTTAGTTTCTTTTTGTACTAGTTGCTAGTAGCCATAGCAGGCGAGGCTCAACCTCGCCAAATCCGGCAAGGCTCGACAAGCTCGCCAGTGGCCAAGCCACGTTGACCTGGCATGTGGTCGGGGACCAGCATCGGAATTAAAGAATAGCAAAAAAGAAAAATACTATAAATAAATTATATGATGATAATTTAAAAATATTTTCCTCTTTTCGAAAGGAAAAAAAATAATTTTTCACACTTTTTAATATGTTTTTTCCATTTCGACCAAAAAAAATATTTCTTTTTCATGGGTGGAAAGTGTTTTCCTTAGTTAGTTTTTTTTTTCGTGAACCAAATCTAAAAAAAAAACTTTTTTTTTTTAAATTATTTTTCGTGAAACGAATGAATCTTAATTGCTCTAATCGAGTGATATCTCAGACCACATTCTCATGAATCAAACCACAAACTCCTCGTCATCACTCATCATGGCCCAATTAAAGAACGTCAATCTTTCGAGAGTTCAATCTCGACTCAAAGCATCGATAAACAAACAAGTCTTTTTTTTGTCGGAACTCGGTCAACTTTCATGCACCCTGCTAATTCAAACTCCTTTGGTCCCGGTTAATGAAATGAAATGAAAGACTTTGAAGCAATCGGCCTCTCCAATAATGTCACAAAAACCAGAGTTTAGTGAAAAAGTCCTCTTGTCTACAATGGAATTCAAAGTACCATCTGAGATATCAGCCAAAAGGGTGGTTGTGGGCAACTTCCTTCACGAAATCATCCAAAAGCCTTTCAGCATTTGCCCCGGACTGTAGCAATAATGGCAGTCAATTTGGTGCCAAGACCATTGCCTCTCTCGCAGGCAATCTAAAATATTCCCAATAGAATGAAAATATAATCCTAAACTAATGATGTGTCACGTTAATTAATGGCCCCATTTGCCTATGATTCCACCATTTATACGTTATTCTATCCAACCTCTCTGCAAGAGAATGTTCAAATCGAGTTTAATATGCTCCCGTTGCAATCAACTGTCATTCCAAGCCATCTAGGGGAGTTAAAATGTAGCTATCGTCTGATATTTTGCGTGCGTGGATTGCGTAAATTGCTATGTGATTGCTCCGGCGAAGATAAGAAAAGTGCCCTTCGTGTCACATGCATACATGACGACCGTGATAGAGCAATTCTCTGCCGATCTAGCTATAGGATCCCCACAAACTGATGCTTGATCAAACGAAGAGACTAGAGACAGACTAGAGCGATTTTAATAAACTACTCATGCTTCCGAGGTGACGGGACGTGCCGCAAGTCCCCGATACATCGGGATCGCGAAACTAGCAAGTGAATTAGCCTGTATAAGCGAGTGATAACTCGATCTTTAAACTCACCTGATGGCTCCAAGGGAGAACTAGACAGACTGGCGGTCATTTCTATTGCTTTCAGTTCACATTTCCACACGAAGTCATTAACCAATCGAGAGAGGGAGGGAGGGAGGGAGGGTTTTAATTGCGATTACGTGGAGATGACTAAGAATGAAGACTAATGAAAGCTCCAAGTTGAATAACCTGGCGCTCTCAGGGCTTCTAGATTTTATGTCCATGACATCGACACACAATGGGAATTTAGTCCACACGTTTGATCATAGAAATCCACGCAAGTAATAGCGAATAGAGGCGGATTGCCAAATATTACATAAGAGTCCCAAAAATCGTTCGAATGACGTGCTAGAGACTAAGGTAATTATACATGGGTGATGTGTACAAATGACTAGACAGGTTTCTCAAGTAAACCTATTCACACATAAGCCGATCTTACCACCTACGGATCATTATCTACCACAAACTTTTTATTTCCCACTTGATCTAATTCTTACTGTCTAAGGATTGTCTCTCATGAATAAAGAATTCTCTTTTTCACTTAAATTTGATGAAGCCAATTTTCGGTCATCTTGGTATTAAACACCGATGAGTTAGGAACTCTCCTGATTCCGTATCTTCAATCCTTTTCGCAACCATAAATTCGATTTCCCATCGGGGCTATCCGATCTATTTCCTTATACGACACCACCTGATAATGGAATATTGCAACGCGTGTCCGAAAGGAACCTCATTCGTCCTCCAATCAAGATGGTTACAACATATCAATCTTCCCTATCAAATCTGAAACGTGGTTCACTTGGTTCCAACAATAAAAGATCAACGACTCAGCAACCCGGATCGGAACTCTAAGTGACTACAAAAGGACCAAATTGGCCTCAAGATTAATGCTCATCTTCGACAAAGTAATGATCTGGTTCATCTCTACTCTACTGCATGTTGTACAAGGGATGGTGCATCAAAACTTTGGAGCTCAAGGTAATGTCAAATGTAAAAATTTGTCAATCAAAGACTCGTTCATAAAACTCAGATTAAACCAAATAATGGGTTGTTTTTATGTCCTTTTGGAAAGGGCTAATTTCAAATTATTAGTTTTGGCTTCTTCTGTACCACAGGTCGCTGCACCTTATATTTAAGAGCTCAGAACCTGCATGCACTAGTGAAACAGACTCACATAAACCACCTTCTCAGCAAAATCATTCCATTCTCTCTACTCTCACCAATACACATTGTATTCATGAAAACACCGAACTATAGGTTAACGCTTCTCTTGTTAATGACCATGCTAATCATCGCTCAGCACTCCAGTTGCCGCACACTCCGGAGAACAGGTAATGAATTGCATAGATCCCTGACAGCTAAGTTCTTTCCGAAGATTGCAAAGCAAGTCTCAACAAAAGCCTTCAAAGACAGCAACAAAGATGAGATCGACCCAGTTTATGGAGTTTCCAAGAGACAAGTTCCCGACGGACCAAATCCGCTTCACAACTAATCTCTCTCCAAGATGTGTTCTTGGTCATACAAAGTTTTGTAGATAATAGCTATCTTCTCTGCATCTGTATACTTCTTCAGGTCTTGATGTATATTGTTTCATAGATACACTTTTGAAAAGGAATGTAAGTGTGTATTTTACTAGAAACTTGCAACCGCACCAAGCGGAGATGGTAAGTTCTTTCCGAAGTTTGCAAAGCAAGTCTCAACAAAAGCCTTCGAAGACAGCAACAAAGATGAGATCGACCCAGTTTATGGAGTTTCCAAGAGACAAGTTCCCGGCAGACCCAATCCACGTCAAAACTAATCTCTCTCCAAGACGTGTTCTTGGTCATACAAAGTTTTGCAGATAGTAGCTATCTTTTCTCTGCATCAGTATACTTCTTCAGGTCGTGATGTATATTGTTTCATAGATACACTTTTGAAAAGGAATGTAAGTGTGTGCATTTTACTAGAAACTTGTAACTGTACCAAGCGGAGATAGTGAAGAACTATATGCAGTTAAAACCGATTGGAACTAGCCGCCCGAGTCCTTACTTAAGAAGGGCTGCATATGATCCAACACGAAAATAGTTGACATTCTTGTCATGCTAATACCAAAGTATTGTCTTCCGAAAACACATAGGTAGCAAAAGGATCGAAACATGATAAAGGTCAGGGCATAGGAGTTTGTGACAAGGAAAAAAGAACAGAGAAAGAGGAGGTGGACTCAAATTAGAACACATGGCTAACCAACTTGAGTCATAGACATGCATGTGTTAGCCATTAAAGTACTAAATCAGCTAACAAAGTCAAACCTAAGCACTTAACAAAAATAGAAACTGAATTACTGCACTATCTCATATTGTTAGTAGCCAGAAGGTGGGTTTGTTTTCCAATTTAGGTTAAAAAAAAATTCTCACCAAAAAAATAGGTTTAATATTTACCGGTTTGGGCTCGGCATGAGGAATGCTGAGCGTCACCCGCTCGGCATCCCCCGTGCTGAGACACTTGCCGCTCAGAATTCCAAATGCCGAGCAGTAAGTGTTGCTGTATGGGGCCCAGTGACCCTACTCCTCCCACCCCTTTAATCCGGACCAAGTAATTCGGCAGTTTGTAAAGTTACCACTTTGGCGTGCCACCTTCTTATCTATGCAGCACAAGAAGGTGCCACCTTCTTATCTATTTCCAAATTTCATCTAAGAACAGAATACACGATATTTTCATTGTGATCATTCCAGCAGAAAAAGAAAAAATTCGTATGTATCGAAGGGTGTTAAATTTCATGGTCAGCAGAATAATTGGAATGGAAAGGTTGAACAGATGCAACTTCCAATTTCCAACTGACAAATTTTCCTTGTCAGCATGTGGAAAAGCATTAATATAATAGGAAGAGGGGCATCGCATCAGGCAGCCAATGACTGAATGTCCACTAGTCTCTTGTGCTGCATATTCGTGCAAATGGATGAAGACATTCATTGGGTCCTCAAATCAAATTTGGGTCCAATCAGTAATGAGGATTTGGAGACAGCTGCATAAAAGACAAAAAAGGGAAAAAAATATTCGTGTACGCAACACCATTTTCTCCATCAAAATCTTTTAGAATTGACATTTTCAATTACCAAGAACTCTTAGATATAAGAAGGTGACCCCAAGTTGGCAGGTCTTGACCCTCATTTCATAAAATTACGGAAATGGAGACAGAAAACCCCACGGTGAGAGCAGTTCTTCATAAAGAAGAACATCAAATACACTTATTGCTTAAGGTTGAGGCAACAGAAAAGGTTGTACATATAACAATTACCATGGTGAGAAGCATTGAGAAAGGGTATCAAGTATCAGAGTTATTCCAGATTGTCATGCAGAGGTACATGCACATGGAGAACCATAGATATGCCTAACTAATAGCAGGAGAATTTTCACAAATACGCCACAAAGAAGCCAGTTGAAGGATAAATTACGGGGCTAAAAGAAAAAAGGTTGAGGCAGTGTACTCACCTGGATGCTTTCTTTCAGGGAAGTGAACTAGCTCCGACTAAATAGTAATATGGAAACTGGCACAGGAGCATTTGCCTTCAAAGCTCACCGCTTAAACAATAAGGAATGAATCTGCAAATTTTCTTCTAACGACTCCAAGCTACATAAGTTCCGTCCCCACAGGATCAATCGAGAAATGAATCGAAAGTGTTTTCCGAGTGATTGGCTGGAATTTGGAGCTCCAGATCTGTACGAAAACATAAAGTTAAAAGTCTTGCAATTCTTGCCACTTGAAAGTGGCAAAGTCCCACAATCAAAGATTTTCCTTTTCCGCAAACAGGAGTTTGGAAAACAGGTGAAGAAAGACAAAAATAAGACGGATGGCTGCCGGTCAAGATAGGAATAATTGAGCATCGTTTGCTTCTCATAAGGGAAAAGGGTCAGATAGTACTTGCGTGCAAATCTAGACTCAAGGTGAAAAATGATGAACAAATGTCTCGAAACATTACATGTTTGTACTCTGTGCTCCCAACAAATATTTGGAAGGCTTCAACTGCAAAAGAATAAAGTGAACACAATCGGCACAATTAGAAAAGGCAGTTTCATGCCATCTGACAAGATAGAGCGCCAAATGATAGCTCACTTGAACGAAATCTTATCACAACACCGTGTGTGTACTCCATATTACTGGTGGAATTGAAATTCAATCCTGAAAGTTGAAATCAATGGAAACAATGGTTACCAAGACTAGGGTGCAACAATTTTCTTCTAAAAAGGAAAAGGGTACTGAGAGCACCGACGATGTATTTCAGTTGACAGCAATTTAGGCTCCCTTTTAGAGACTTAAAAGAACCAATGAAACCACATGAAGCTATATTATGCGCAAGGTTCAGCTCAAAGACCGAACCTTGAGAAACTTGGACTATCAAGGATGGTGACTCCATGGCTATTCTATGCAGAGAAAATAGTGCATCTTTTGCAAGTTCACCAGGCGCATCATCCTTTAATTCGACCAGCAAAACAAATTCCTCGCCATAATTGAACTCCTGTTTCAGAAAGTTATTTGGACCCCTTCACAAATTAAAAAATATGATAGTAAAGACAACAATATGTGTCTAACCAAAAGAGAAATAAAAGAGAAAATTGTCAAAACAGTAAACGATCAAACTCAGTGGTAGGGATCTTTCTACCTCTCCTTTCCTAAATATAGACAGGATATCGTCATCTACTTCAGACTCGTAATCAACATTGAGCAGTTCCTGTAGATAAATAAGATAAGTTGAACAGTAAAAAATTTACTATCACAAAAAATAATGGTCGGAAGCAGTCAGGCACCAAGTATTGGCAGTCAGTCACATGCAGAGTCATACATGGCAGTATGGGATCACATGCTTCTGAAGAACTCCCAAATAGAAAGGGTTCTCGTAGAACTTTAACAGGTCCCCCTTCCGCTGGAAACGCATAAAAACAGCATGCGTGTATCTTTCAGGATTATCATCATTGATACGTCCTACAGGAGTTACGGGGACACGTACGTTAGCATAGAAAGTATGTGGGATGTCAATAGGCAACCACGCATGAGACAGTTTACCTACTTAGAGAAAATACATTTTAAGAGACTACCAGTAGAGTCACAAAACGACTAAAGTAACTAATCAGAAACTTCAAGCAAACATTAAGCGAATGCACCACTGTGCCCGGGGCAATTCCACATTAATAAGAATGTGGAAGAGGAACCAACCCAATGATATTGCAACAATGCCACCCATTCGATATTGGGATGTATACAGATAATCCAGCATATCCTTCTCTTCCTCATCAGTTAGGTTATCCTTAGCTTTTAGCAAACATATGTGCTCCACAACATCTCTGGGAAGAATGAAACTCGACCAGTAAATAAAACGCCACAACCAATTCATACATAATAACGATAGTACTGGAAGTGTAGCAAGTGTTTCAACTAAATCATTGAAGCAACACACAAGTAATTATGCCTTTTCAGTCAGAAAGTGGGACAATGGTGGGTATTTATTTGTCAATAGATCTTTCATACGGTTTACTGTTTGAAATGGATAACTTACCAGTAATCAATTTGCAATTTCCAAAGACCTTTCTCATACTTAAATGCCCAGATGCAAAACATTTGATGATGATAATATGGCAAGTAAAAAACAATAAGCACAATCACATGTCACCCGATACATTTAAGTCATGAAGGAGCTGGAACATAAACCAGTTAAATGTGAGAATACGTTTGCGAGAACTTTTCAACGAAGTGACTACTCCAAGTGAGAAGGGGAAAAACCAATATTGATCTGCGATCTTGTTAAGATTTTAAATGGTGGGGAAGGAGCACCAACCCTAAAGAGGTTACTATTGGCCAAACTATATCACACAGAAGAAGAGGCCAACATAGTGCTGCTAATTTTTTTTTTTTATAGCTTAAAGCAAGACCAGGTACCCCCACTCATTTTTCTTTCTATGCTCAAGATACCATGTTTTGGCATATATATAAAGAAGTTATTATCGAATATTGTTCACCATTTTGAGTTCTGTTGCTGAGATACTGTCAAAGGTACCACAGAAGGAGGAGAAGGTAAAGCAATCCCACATCAAACACGCCTAATCCACTCTAACAAGCTCCTAGATCCCAAACAGAGCAGCAAGATAATGTTTAGAAGAAGTGGCACGCCAGGGAGCTGCTAGTTGCCCTTCTGCCACTTAGACCTCCGTGTGAATTTCAGTAATTATGCATTTATAGTCCATGAAATGCAAATGTACTATTTCCATATGCCTCAACCCCATTCTCTGTTCGACCAAAAAAAACAAAACACGCATTCTCTGGGAATGGCATTGTTGTACGGTCAACTTCTGCTCGCCCAATCCACTTAATTTTCAAATTGTAACTAGATAACCTAAAGAAGCAACTAGGAACTACAGATGTATATGAGTTGAAAACGAGTATCAAGAGTAATGCGCATCGCCAGGAGACAATTAGCGGTAATGTACCTCTTCCTCTGCCCACCCGCATTCGACTGACTCTCCTCGAACGCCAAAATCCTCGTTCGGGCATTCCTTTTCCGCACAAAATAGGCACCCGTCACTGCATTCGCTCCCCTAACTGGAATCACACGACAAAACACACGAAGTCAAGAGTAACCAAACCCGGACGGAGTCCAAAATGAATTCGTTTTTCAGCAACCCAAACGATCCGTCAGGCAACGACGGTCCATGCCACGAGCTCAGCTCACCGTTGAACAATCCGAACGGCGACAACGCACGGCTCCGGCCGCTGTTGCTAAGGAAAGAGAGGGAAACCGGAGAGGAGCTCCAGCTGAGAGCTTGGATGAGCATGCCTGCTGTGGATTTGATGGAGTGACTGGAGACGTGAGCTCCCTTGAGGTGTTCGATAAAATGGAGAGAGAGAGAGAGAGAGAGAGAGAGAAGCAAAACGAGTGGTCGAGGAAATAAACGGCCGATTTAAAGGGCAGTTGAAGAATTGGCGCGTTGTTCTTTCGTACGTTGACGTAGCGCGAAGCCGTGAAGATAATTACAGACGTTTTGCCTATAGTCTCGTGATTTCGATCACTCCATTTTCTTTCTTTTCTTTCTTTTCTCCCCCATTCGAATCGCTTCTAATTAAACCTTGACAGTATGTTACGATATTTGTCTTTCTAAGGAACCCAGAATCGAAATGACGTTACCGGAAGAACATGAACAGGATCTCGGTATTTTCAAATTCAGATACAAATGGTGACAGCATGTAGAGAACTATCCCAAAGCCAAAGATCTCCAGTTCTTTGAATTCTTCAAAATGGCTGCGTTTCAAGTCTCTGAGCAATGATGAGAGATGGGACTGTCCCTAAACATGCACAATTCGTAAGATGAAAGTCGCAGTGGCTTGTGAACCTAACTTTACTCAAACGAGAATGTTGGGAAACTTAGACTGTCCATGCAGTGCCTCGGGTATTTGTTCGTATGAGGACAGCTTCTGCGTCTCCGTCTCAGGCACCTCTGAGATTCTCAAAGAGTTCTGAAAGGTGAACGTTCGTGAGCTTCGTCCTCTTGCTGATCTCGTGCTTCTTCTTCTTGAGCTTGGGCTTCTGCGAAATCCCGTGGATTTGGGCCGTAAGCTTTCTCTGCACCGTGTTTCTTGATGGTTTCATGCCATCTTTCTGGAGATCCTTCTCGATGTCGATCATGTCCCGGAGTAATTCAATACTCCAAATGAGTTGCTTCACCTCATCATGTACTTTTATGGGCAATTTGGGATCATCCGGGTAGGCGACATCCTGCTGAGGGAGCCATACTTCAAGGCCTGTATATTTTTGTATATATGCCTTAGAAATCAAGACGCATAACAAAGAACTCCATTTGTCACTCCCAAACCAACAGAAAAACGAAAAATCATATTCTTTTTCACTATATACTAAACGCTTAACTAGTGGACGTCCCAACTACAATTTCCGTAGAAACTAAAATGAAAAGACAATCGAGACCCAACACATTAATTCAGATTATGATAAGAACCTCCTCATGATACCAATACTGATAGCAACCAGAGATATTAACCATTCCATCGACAATAGGAGATTTAGGTAAAGCATGAAACGTTTATCTTACTGATTTTCTGGTTGTGTTCTAATGTAGTAAGCACATGTGTTATTGGGTCGAATAGTCAACTAGAGCATCTATCCAATCAATTTCAGACGGCACAAATGGCACGGCAGGTACTCCAACATTCATTCAGCAGTCATTTCAATGTATTACCCTGTAAGCATAGAACATTACAGGAAATGCAAAAAAAAAAGAATCATAAACCCCAGCAACAATCAAGTAACGAGCTATAAAGACTACACAGTACTCACGAGAAAATATTTTAAGCCCCGTTAAGAGAAAGCCATTGATTCTACTTTTATTTTTATGATTCTTTGGGATTCATCGACCGCCGACCCCAACTAGTTTAGGATAAAGGTGTTGTTGATGTTGATGTTGATGTTTTAAGGGAAAGCCATTGTGCTGCCAGCCTAGAAAACTAACTTCAGCTGCCTTTTATGTTAGTCCTTTAGTTAAAAAGAGGAAAACCAGACTCTGATTCACAATGACGCAAGGAGAACGCGGTCAGCAAGTAGATACACATGTAAGTCCTCCATCACAGTTGGGTACGCATCCTGAAGGTCAATGACAGCAATGCCCTCCATGTAGCTTCTTATCAACTTCAATAACCGATTCTTGTCCTTCACATCATGCTTTGACTGAAGCAATTGAAAACCAAAACCAAACTATCACCTTAAAAAAGCGAGGTATATATTTATACAACAGAGAAGCTTCCCAAGAAAGTGTACCTTTGTAAGAAAACCACTGGCCATCGTAGTGTACTTTCGGTTTATTTGCCAAACTGTCAAAGACAGCTTTATTGGAAAGCATATCAAGAAAACTTTCTTCGTTTATCTGCTCTGGTGTAAATGCCACCCTTTTCTGGAAACATTCATTCCAACTAATGAAGACCGCTCAGGTAATATGTACTACGTCTCAGATTTAAGCATCGGTTGGTAATGTTTTACCCACCTCAAAGAGTAGTTATGGAGGGAGATGGGATACAACAAGGAAAGACATTATGGGGGCAGCACCAAAAAAAAAAAAAACAAGACACAGAACAGCAAATAGAGAATTAGATGAGAGGGATTGATGCCATTGATGGGTGCCAGGGACTTCTGGTGCAATAAATGCAATCTAATTTGGAAGGTCAAGACTCAAAAACATCTGGAAGTATGCGCAGCAGGTGGCAAAGCTGCTTAACAATTATTCCATTATTAAACAAAGACAACTTTGGAAGACCGCCTCCATTCAATAAAATAGCACTCAAGAAAGGTCCTCAGTTTTCCCATGGCTGTTTGTTTGACTCTGGAATCACTACGACTTCGCCTAAATCCACTATCACACTGATAAATTTCACTGATCCAGAAAAATCATTAAACTTATTGTAAAGCCGAATTCATCAATCAATTAGTTCATACTACCACAAAACATTTGAGGGAGATTCAACCAATTCTCCCATTCAATGATTAATGGACCTCTAACTCCGATTAATAAGAAGTCCCCATCATGCACCCTACCGTACGTCAAGTAAATCAATTGCAGAGCCAAGCCAACTGTTCCAAAACTTATTCGATTTGTTATACGTTTCAATAATCATTAATAGCCATTAGAAGGGTGATAAAAGACAACCCTATCATTAAAATACGACCAAACTTGAGTACGCATGCAAATGTGTGCGCCTGCACTGAGAGAGAGGTTTAGATTACCTCAAACAACAGGTCGATGACGCGCTTCAACTGAGCTCCTACAAGTGCTTTGCGTATACCACTAACACACTTAAGTCTTTCTGTATCATCTGAGAACTTGACAGCAGGCAATGCAGCTCGTGCACCAGCAGGAGGCGCAGGCATGGGCTTTGCTGGAGTCCTTGTGCTTCCTGCTCTAGCCAAGATACTGCTAAGAGTGGATTGACACTTCTCCTGCTGTTTCTTGAATTTATTCAACTGCTCTTGTAATGACATGGTTATCTAATAGGTAGTCAATCCTGTTTCAATGTGCACGAACCTCTCCGAAATCCAACGATCCACAGCAAATGAACCTGTGCCGAAATGTGTAAGTCAGCAACAAATGACTCATTGTGAGAACAATCAAGCTAGCACAACAAGCAAGATAGCGTGAGCTCAGCCTAAATATTTTCCATTGAAGAGATAACCAATTAAATCACTAAAAGAAGCACAACAACAATGAAATCAGCAAAGTTCGCATCTTCCGTAAAAGCAACCGCATGAATCCGCTACCTTAGCATCACTGGTTGACTAATCGAGTGAAGCCCTCGAGGCAACTTAGACAACAACCACCGCGATTATAAGAATCACTCGATGACCATATCACAGGGATCGATCGAAGAACTGCACAAATGCGAACGTGAATGCACATCCAGGGCGGCCGGATGACCAACACGATTTTGAAAAATTGAGAACAGATTATAGCTGTAATCGAGACAGAGAGCCAGATACAAACCAGCAATTCCTCTATCAAGAAGCGGGAGAACCAACAAGGTTTTTCTTTTCCGGCTCCAAATGGGTTCTCATGGTGGCCAACTATATAGCACCGTCACAACACGCGACCCATGATTTTCAAAAATCAGTTTTATGATTCCACAAATAAAAAAAGAGCAATCAATCAGGAAAAAACAAGACATCCTTCAGGATTCAAAAAATCAAGAGCCAAAAAAATCATTTGTTAAAATCCAGAAACACGCAGACCCTTTTGTTTTTCATCAACAGAAACACTCAATTTCTCATCAACTAGCTCAGGATAAAGGAATGATATGATCCAACGTTAATGAAGCTCCTCAAAGACATGCTTTATCATGTTATGAGGTTCATCAACTCATGCTAAGGGAAGGAATAACTCAAATGCAGTAAGTGATTCAACTACTTCCGGTCAAATCGCTCAAAGGAAGATGAAACAACCAAAGGAATTATCAAAAACAAAACAGAATTGTAGTCTTTTGTTTTTTTCTTTTTTCTTTTGGTCGAAAAAAGAGTTGTAGTCTAATGGGGCAAAAACTTCATAGTATTTTAATGACATAGAAGAAAACAGGGTTCAACCCAAACAAACCAGATACACAGGGATGCCAAACAAAACAGAACCAATCCCACACCGCATCGCACTAAAAATCCTCCAGAATCCTACAATCCCAACGCAAACATCCACACGAAACCAACAAGAATCAAACCAAAATTCAGAATCGCCTCGACCAAATCAGAGTCAGCGACGATACTAACCTTGAGGGAAAGAGAACGAGAGGCAAGGCGACTCAGGCGAGGCAAGTTGTCGTCGTGCGAGAGCGAGAGCGAGAGCGACGAGAGAGAGAGCGAGAGAGAAGAAAACACACTGGGATCAGGAGATATTTATATCCGTTTATGAGTACTTTTAGTTTATCATTAACAAAACTTGATTATTCTAATTGAATTCCAAATAATATGGCACTGTTTCTTTTTTTCTTTTTCTTTTTTTTTTGTAAAGGTAAGAATACTATTAACATTAACCGAGTCGCAATTACACAAGAGAAGAGGCTGCCGGAAATAATACTATTAACGTTAACCAAGGCGCAATTACTCAAGAGAAGAGGGAGCCCGACACTATAAAAAATGGTCCTACACTTGTGATGGCACTCATAACGACACCACGAGTGCAAGAGTGTCATGGGTCCAAAAAAGATGGGACTAAGGTCCCAGGAAAAACAAATGAAATGGGTCAAAACAGCCCGGCCAAAGAGAAAGAAAAAAACAAATCTACTAGGACGACCCTCTCACTAATCAAAAACTATCGGATCGATCTCTCAACTAGCTTGCATACTTCTGTTGCGAGGGGTATCTTCAACATACTTAAACGTCAGTGTCTTATCTTTAACGATCTTCTATAGGCGCTTCTTGATAGCGAGCACAAAGAAAGTTTGGTTCCAAAATAGAATCTGATTTCTTTCTCTCCAAATAATATGGCAAAGGGTGCCAAAGAAGAAGCGGGCAATCTTGGTAGAAGTTTCGGCCACTGATGTGCTACATGGCCCAATGCAAGTTGTCATTCCAACACCTATTAGACCAAGCGAGATTACACTTGGCTACCCAAAAAGATAGAGGACACCCATGTGGTGACAGCCAAAGTAAAAATGATTGACACTGTATGATTGCATTGATAAAAAGCACATGTAGCATCTGGAATACGATTATAAGAAAGCAATAGCACATGGGTGGGCAATCATTAGCGTGATCAGCCATAGGTGAAAAGAGTGCCGAGGAGCCAGAGCAGAATTCCAAATAAAAGAGTGCCACGGCATCAATTGTCCTCTCGATCGAATAGAACGCCAGGCAAAGGCTATAGAGAAATCACCAGAGGAATGGCCAATCCACACAAAGCAATCTGAACGTCGATGGTCTAAGCTTGGGAGCTGCTCAGGCCAAGACCGAATGGTGAAAATGGCTTGTGATGGTTGGCTCGAGTATGAGAAGAAATTTGCTACCGTAGCCTCCTGAGGAATGCCTGACCTATAGATGTCCGTGTCTGAGAAGAAGGTGTGAAGGGGCCCTCGGGGATGCTAGTAATCGAACCAAAAAGAAGCAATGCGACTACTACCCGGCCGTCATGTAAAAAGATGTTGAAATTCCGAACGAAGGTCGAGAATATTTTTCCAAGCCCATGAACAGAATGTTGACCTTGTTGCAATCCAAAAGTTCTTATTCTTCAAGAACGTCAAGTGTATCCATTTCCACCTTAGGGATTCCTTATCGGTAAAGAGGATCCATATGTGTTTTAGCATAATTGCCCGGTTACAATCGATAAGCCTGCAAATGCCAAGCCCACCTTTCTCCCTAGGTAGGCATATATCATCTATGTCGCAACCTAAAATTAGGTTTTTAATTTCGAGTTAATGAATTATTATGTTAATCAGAGGAATTAACTAACCAAATACAAACTCTCTCAATTCCTACCAATTCGCAACTCAGGTTTCATTCAAAGATTTTTAATTTATAAGCCGCCACTAATCTTTTTTGGTAATTAGATTAGATACCTAAATAAAGTATGGGAGGATACTTTATTTCTGCTAACCAGATATTTAGGTTCGGGGACTTGATTATGTTAATTTTTTTCAATTAACACCCTTTCGGTACCATTATTGTGAAAAAATTTCTTGATTGGCCAATTCAATTAATCTCAGTTAAATATTAAGGTGCAATTCCTTTTTATTTTTTAGTTTTCTAGATTTAATGAATGCATGCAAAATGCAACCAAATGACATGCAATGTGATATGAAACCATGTGACGTAAGAAAAGATAATCATGCATGATGACTATTGAAAAATTAAATTTTAATGCAAGAAATAATTTATATTCTAATCTAAATGACACGCGACATGGTGATGCATGAGTTTAGATGACATGGCATGGTAATGCATGAATGATGAGTAATTATGCATGAAATGCGAAAATTATGACTACCCTAAATGACATGCAAGATGATTTTATTTAAAAGATTGAATGAATGATTTTGGAGAAAAATTAAATTTGATGCAAATAAACATGATTTCTACTTAGATGACATGACGTGGATCTTGTGACATGGAAAAATACTGCATGAATGACAGGGAATAATATGACACAACAGTGACGCCAAATGAACGATAATGACATGAATATTATATGACGTGCGCATGCATTATGAAATGGATTAGAAAAATGCGGGCATGACATGTGAGAATGAATGACAACTAAACTACATGGAATGCACATGAGATGCCATTACTTTTCATGAATTTTCGATTTTTATGAAGAATCGGCTCGACCATTAACACAAATTGATTAGTTAAAATTCAATTTATATTAAGAGTTCAAAGGGGTGTAATTTCCGAAAAATTCATTTAAAGTTGCGACATGATGATTTTTTTGGTATTTTCATGATTTTTGTGTGTGTTTTTTTTTTATGAAAAATGAATCAAGTAAAAGTATAATAGACCTTAAGCATAATACACCTTATATTTCAAAATTTTCGATGAATTCGCTTCGTACCTTGGGGGGTCGGGTCGTATCCTGGGGGTCGGGTCAGATAGTGAATTTTGAAATTTGTCGATTTGGTCCCAAAGTTATGGGATATGTTAGACAAATTCATGTGCGGATGACGTCACATTGCATATATTCCTAGGGACAAGACACAAGGAAGCATGTATTATAGTCAAGGTAGATTATAGAATCATTTGAATTAAATTAAAAAAAATGATCGACCAAACTAGGTAGGTGCCGAGAATTTTAAAGGAGATAAGCCCCTATCCACAAAGAATTCACATATCTTTTTAAAACTTAGAAAACTATCTCTTGAGGTTTTGAAATAAATTTTCAATAATTTTATCAGATTTTAAAAATATATTCAGGGGAGATTAAGTCTTATCCATAGCATGAGCGAAACCATAGATAAAATCATTCAATCAACTCAAGCATTGTAGATAATAATCAGATGGAATAACCCAATCAGAACACACGTATAAATGGAAAAGTGCATGAACTGCCACCCAACGTGAAGGAAAAGCACACCTTTTCCAAGTGATTTCCAGCGCCTTTGCAAGCTGAGGATTTCGCCCAAAGCAGCCCACTTATCAACCGACTTTGCAAGGGATCGAACCCCGGATTCGCACGACCTTTTCTTGATGCTATAAATTGACGAGTAAACAAGATCACATTACTCTTTGAAGAAGGTTGGTCAGCGATGATTCTGGGCTGTCCCTGGTGGAATGTTCAGCCCACGTGTTGGGACTAAGGACGCCGGGATTGCTTGCACAGGCTGTGTGTTGGGAAGGACTTCGGCCAAGCTACTGGTGTTAGAGCTCACGGGGATGCTGATGTGCTGATGTCTCGCAGCTGCGGACGAGGAAAACGACAAAAATTCTACCGCCGGATTCTCGAGATCAAAGAGGATTGTCTCGACCGGATGGGGAAACAATCGAACTCTTCGAAACTCCTTGAATGTGCTCGTGATTTCAACTCTAGATATATGCCAAAGGCTTCAGTCCCCCCACGTCTCACTAGTTTCCCCCGCAAATTAATAATGGCCGACCCCCTTGACGTGAAGGAGGCTTTGTATTTATAGAGCTTCCCTTGGCAATCCTAGTAGAAGCAGGAATCGGTAAAGACAGTCGGATTTGCTATCCTAGTCAAAGTGGGATATAATATGAGCTGCTAGATTCGAGAGTCCGAATGCACTAGAATTCTCTGTTATTTTCAGCCTAATAAGATAGAATTTCAGTTTCTTAAAACTCTAATCCCTAGTTAAAATAAGACTCTTTTAACAAATTTGGAATTTTGATCTCTGAAGAGTCATAATCAATTCAAACACTAACAAGTTTCGTCCAAATGGGGGTCCCCGTGGGTTGGACGCAATTCCTAGGCTCTTGTGGGCTCATTTGTGATTTGGGACCTTAATGGACCATGACTAATCAAATGAGAAATTAATTAAGGGCTTTTTACGATTGTAAGTGTTCAAGTGGGCTGAATTTGAATTTGAATATAGGTTCAAACCCATAATGAAATTCGGCTCTTTCTTGGACTAGCCCCAATCGGATTTCTGATTAAGTTATGGGCTCGTCTTGAATTCTTGGGCTCAAATTAAGGCTTAATAATGAGAATAATGAAAATTAAATTGAAAGCCCTAATATAAAATTTCTACTCAGATGGATCAAAAACGAGCTTGAAACTAAATTCCATTAAAATTCGACACGCCCTCTCTAGCTATAGGTGAAAATTCTGAATTAAGTTCAACTTACTTATCTCTTGCCTAAATGCAAATGCATGAGGACTTAATTTTTTTTGAGAATTATAATTAAATCTCAATTTATGTTTAAATGAAACAAATTCATAAAAATCAAAATTTATGTGTCAACAATCCCAAGACACTTTTGCACCACCTACACCTAGCCCCGGACCTTTCCAAAGAAACCGTCTGAGGATCTGTTCAATGCGAGCTAACACCGACTTTGGGAGTATGAAAACACTTGCCCAATAAACATGGATAGCATGAAGAATTAACTTGATAAGATGTAGCCGACCAACAGAGGAAAGGAATTGCTAGGTCCAAGATTGTGCTCTTGCCGTTATCACATTCACTAGTGAGTTGCAATGGTCATTTCCCAACCTTGATGCAATGACCGAAACTCCAAGGTAACGGAAGGGAAGAGTGCCCTCCTGGAACCAAGTATTCGACGAATCTGGGCACTAATCTCATCAAAACCTCTTGAGAAAAAGACTTCACTCTTGGTCATATTCAGCCTCAGCCCCGCCCAATCCGAGAATCTATCAAGGCCATCCTTAAGCAGGCGTATGGACGCCACGTTTGCCTCAGCAAATAGAAGTACATCATCAGCAAAAAAACAAAGAGAGAGCTGGGATGCTGTACACCTCCAGAAAAACTTAAATCTCGACTGCCGAGTTTGAGAAGTCAAGATATCGGTAAAGATTTCCATAACAAGAGTGAAGAGATAGGAAAACATTGGGTCCCCTTGTCGAATGCCTCAACCACTAGAAAAGAAGCCATGTAGTTCCCCATTGATAGAAATCGAAAACTAAGAGGTGCAAACACAACACATGATCAGCTTCGTCAAGGAAGAAGGGAAACCAAAGGCTTCAAGGGCTGTTTCTACGAACTCCCAATCAACCGTGTCATAAGCCTTTTGGAAGTCTACCTTAATGGCACATTTGGGTGAGTATGGCTTGTGATGAAATCTACAGAAGAGTTCTTGAGCGAGGAGGATGTTGTCGCTAATACGGCGGCCCTTCACAAAAGCACTCTGGAGTAGACTAACAAGAGTATGCAACACAGTAGCCATCCTATTGGCTATAATCTTGGTAATACATTTATAAATAGTATTGTAACAAGCTATCGGCCTAAAGTCACCCATAGAGGCAGCATTGGGAACTTTGGGCAGAAGACATAAAATGGTAGTGTTAAGCTCCCGAAGTAAGCTGTCATTCTCAAAAAAATCTTTAATAGCCATTATAACAGAGGGGCTAGCAATCTCCCATGTGTTCTTGAAAACTCCATATTGAAGCCATCTGGACCTGGAGCCTTGCCAATGGCTAGGGAAAACATGGTATGGCGTATTTCAGAGTCAGAGACAAGTCGAGAGAGGAGTCGTATCTGATCATCGTCGAGGGTGCGTCTTATAACAGCTCGAAGGTCTTGGACCAAGGGCCGAGAAGGAAGGGAGGTCGATGCAAGCAAACCTTCAAAGTGGGAGACAATGAGCTGCTGAATCAAGGTAGGATCCGTGACAAGCTGACCCGAGTTGTCTGCAACCGAAAGAATCGTATTCCAAAGATGCCTCTGATTGATCGAATGATGGAAATATTTTGTGTTGAGGTCTCCTTCTTTAAGCCATTGGATTCGGGATTTTTGCTTGTAGAAGGCCTCTTCTTGAAGACAGAGAACCGAGAACAAACGGAGATGATCCCTCTCCTGGTCGGCCAAACTCTGGTTGTGAGGATCCAAGACCCGAGCATCCTGGACAACTGTAAGGGCATTTCTAGTCTTAGCCATACGTACCGATATATTCGAAAATGCATCCTTATTAAGCTGCTTGAGTCGGGCTTTGAGCAGTTTAAGGTTCTGAATAAGGATATACATAGGAGTGCCATACATCCAGGTATCCCACACCTGTGCAACCACTGACAAGAAGGAGGGATGAGTCATCCAGATATTGAAGAATTTAAAGGATCTTCTATAATTCGTGGGGGCCATAATCTTGATAATAATTGGAGTATGGTCGAACACTCAAGGATGCCTCGGAATAAGAGAAGTCATTGCACCATCCTGTGTTGACGAGGACCCTATCAATTTTCCTTTGCTTCCGAGCATGATCCAACGAAGTGGACCATGTGAATCGATAGCCAACATAATGGAGATCCTCCAACCTAGCTTCGTTCAAACATTCTCCGAATTCATTAAAAGAGGGAAGCCAGGCGTTTGAGCTCCCAACTCTATCCAATGGATCCTTAATAGCAATAAAATCGCCTGCAACTAGCCATAGAGAAGACACAGGGGCGGAACTGGCCCTGTTTGATTCAGCATTTGGCCAAGGAACTTTGAGTAAATACAAATATCTTTGGATCAATGGCTTTTTTCAAAATGCAAATAATGTTTGGTAAAGTGTTTTTTAAAAACACATTGGGACGTAACTTTCACGTAAATGCCGTTTGGTCAAAAATACACTTCATAAAATATTTTTAGCTTTTAAAAAAATGATGGAGGTCGACAGGCAATGATCGACGAGCGGTGGTGGCTGTGGGCGGCGGCCGGCAGTAGCCGGCGGCTGGCGACAGTCGGGGAACGACGACAGTAGGCAATGGTCGGCAGGCAGAGGTGGGAGGTGATCTTCGGCGATCGGCGGGTAGCAACGACGGCGGCTACGATCGGCGGCGATCAGCGGGCAGCAATGGCAGCTGCGGTGGTGGGCAGCAGCGGCAGTCGACAGTGGTCGGTAGAGGTCATCGGCGGTGGTCAGCGACGACCAACGAGTGGCGGCGGCAAGAGGCAACCGAGGTCGATGGCGGGTGACGATCAACGGGAGACTGCCGTGGTTGGTGGCGGCAATGGCGGGCAATGGGAGGCGGCAGTCATTGGCGGTCGGTGGCGCCGGGCAGGTGGCGGCAAGTGGAGGTGACAAAGATAAAAGAAAAATAATTAGTCGCATTTGAGATTCAACTTTCCAAAGTACCTCGAGAGTTACTTTGGACTAAAGGACTTTATAAAGCATTTTGAGATTGCGTTGCATCTCCCAAAAGTAAGCCAAAAAATGAACCGGACGCCATTTACATTTACCCAAAGGACTTTAGAGTCTCAATGCTCATCCCAAAATACTGAAGCAATCTGGACATATATCTTCTTTTCTCATTTTTCCCCTTGATTGAATAATTATTCCTTCATTAATATGCATTGTTTTACGAAAAAAAATCAAGATTTTTCTAATTTTGAATTTTCCGTAAAATAAACACACTTTTAAATGAGTGTTGCCAATCCAGAAAAATCATTACTTAACCCCCATGATAGAATGTATTAGTCTATTTCGTGACAGTCAAATATAATATCCTCGAATAATATTGAACTAGAAATAATAATTTTTCTATTTGTAGATCATTCTGAATAGAAAATTTATTACCTCATATATCAATAATGCAAATCAAGAAAAGTTGTTCCATGACTTCCTAGACGATTGGGTATCCTAGGTAACTGGGAAAAGCTTTTGATTTCTTTTCTATGTGTCATAAATAATCCTATGACGGTGAATTCATAAATTAATAGTTCACTAATACTTACATTCAAGTAGAACTGTAATTGTTAAAATTTGATTTTCATATTTTTAATCGTTATAAAGGATAAATAATAAAACCGTTAAAATTTTGAATTTTCTAATTAAGTACTGACAAAAATTAATCAATAAAATATGATTTCATAATGTATTAACTAATAATTACTTATCTTGGATAGAAGTACTTTTTTTTTATAAAAAGACTCGTGATAAAAAACATATAACCAACTATGATAAAATTATGGATTTGAAGACATCAAATTATATATTAGAATTTATAAAAGCAAGAAAAATCAATTATATGAGGCCATAATAAATATTTTCAAACATATATATTCTAAAATGAGAAAATATAAAATCCATAATAAAAAAAATTAGGCATTTTTTTCTTTTTTTGTTTAAACGAAACGAATGACTTTCTGTTCAATGGGGGAATAAAGAGCCATTGGCCCTACTTTAGAATGAGAATGTCGCGGAGCTTATCTGCATGTGAAACGGTGAAACCTATCTTTCAAAAGAAAGCGACCCGCCAATAAAACATTGCAATAGGCAACTCTGCAGCGGAAATGGTTTCCTCGCCAACCTACTTCTAGGTTCACATGCCCCTATACTAGTAACTCGACGTCTGAGGAAAAAGGAGGAGGGAAAAAAAAAGAAATAAAAAGAAAAGTAATAACTAAATAATTTAGAAAAATATTTGAAAATTATCACGTCAGCGCGCACTATCACGTCAGCGTTGATAGGCGTCTATATCAATGCCGGCATGCCAAAGTTAGCTAGATGGATTGAATTGACACAAATATAAAAAGCTTAGGATTCAATTGAAAATAAATTAAGACTGAATTGACACAATTGTAATAAGTTTAAGACTTTTTTTGTAATTTCCTGTTAACTTTGTGTACCTAGAAATTGGGGTGCATCTAACATTTTTGTTCTAGGGAACAATTTTTATTTCAAAAATAGTTTTTTTATTTATATTCTCTCGACGAGTTTCTTAGCAAAAGAACTCATTTGGTAATTTAACAAAATTTCTATTCTTGAAATAGAGAAAGAATAGAAATATGTTTGGGTATAACCCCAAAAAAATTTATTCCTAATTTTTTATTTAATTATAAAAATGTCAGTGAAGCCTTAACAATTCATATTTGGATAAAACTGGATGTTGTAAGGACTGAACTGATCAAGATATTTTAAAATGGCATCTTGAAAACCAGTGAAATAGATAGTAGGAGTGTCAAAAATATCATAGCTGGTATTTTTCAGTTCGGGTCGAGTTATGAGTAAATGATTTCGGGGTATTTTGACTGTTGGAGTCAAGTCGGGCCTCTTCGGGCTGGGTTTTGGAGGGTTTTTTATTTGTTCGTTTTTCACCTGTGTTCCCAAAACTTCTTTAAAAAAATAATATTTAAAAATTCAATCCACAGATGGATAATATATAACTCTATCCTTCTCGTCAACTCCCACCACACCCACCTCCGACAAACAAAAAATAGGACTTAATGAAACTCAAGTATTAACATAATTCCTTACCAAAAAAAAGTATTAACATAATTCATATAGGTACATACAAAGTATTCGAACACAAATTTAAATGTTCCTCTGTTCTGGTCAATTTTTTATATTGCATACGAATTTTTCGACGCGTCATTCGAGGGTGCTGAATGAAATATCTTAACGTAGAAACTAAAAAGAAATCAAATTGATTGTTTTGATGATAATTATATTAAGAAAGCGAAAAGTATAATGTGGGGGGGGGGGGGATGGGCGTCTGGTCGGGCTACACTGAGCTTATTTGTTAACATTAAGGGTTAAAAAAATAAAAGAAATTCTATTTGTCATAAGTTAAGGCATTCAAATCTTCAAATAATGATAATAATAAAGACAAAAGGCTTGTTGCAAAGGACGAGAAAATTTATTTTGACTAGGATTTGAATTCTCCATTCCGAGTTACTCTAATTGGCTTTGACACATGAATTTTGACTTTTTATTTAATAATTTATTACATAAAAAATTTAGGGCCTAGCCTTAGCCTCTAACAAAAATATTTATTCATATAATTTTAAGTTCATATAGGAGAGTTAAATTTTCTGCATCGCATTGCATTTGCGTATCTATTGGACCAGCGTCTGACAAATTCAAGTAGATAATTTTTAGCTAAATCCGCGTAAATAGCAATTTGGTCGAGCTAGCCATAAATTAGCACATCAAATACTACAAGACGGACAAATATCTTAAAAAAAGCCGGCCTCGAAAGGAATTACGACATAATATCTTGGATTCTTAGGCAGATATATCCTAAGTAGCACCAGCACCGACATTGACACGTGGATACAACACGACATGGTACGCCGACATGCTATTTCTCAAAAACAAAACAATCCGACACTTCGAGGACACGTTTTGTTAAATATATATTTTTAAATATAAATAAATAAATAAATAAAGCCAAAACAAGTGTCATATGCTGAAAATCGATGAAAGCAACAATTTATTGATTTTGTCATCATTTACATTTTGAATCATAAGCCTATACTTAATTCTACGTTGGTAACGAGGGAAAGAGAAATAAATATGAAGTCTTTTTAAAAAGTTAAAGATAACATTTTGAGATTTACCTCTGGAAAAAAAAAACAATCCCATATTATTTGCTTAATGATAATAATAAGTGTGATGGATTTTTAAAATGCCAATAAATGGACATGGAGCTTTATTTCAAATTAATTTTTTTGGTGAAAAGGTACACCATTATAGTTGAGCCCTTTCAAGTATTGCCCTAGGCCCACTTGTGTGTCGGTGAGGACATTTAAGCGTTGACTAAATTTCTAAATATTGCGCTTTTTATATAAAAAAATAAAAATCATGTGTCAACGCATATCCGATGTGTTGACGGAACGTCGAATTCTCGACACGCGATCAACGAGTGTCGAACGTGTGTATGATGCGTGTCGGTGTCCGGCATGGATTCGACATCGGCACCCTCACTCAAGAGGAGTGTCGGGGCCACATAGGATATATCCGACTAAGAGGAAAAAGCAAAAGTACGAATGAAAAGGGAGATTCTGGTTGATTTGATGGATTTGAAATGAGGAATAAAATAAATGGAGATTTCAGCAAAAAGGAAACAAAGACTGCACATGTAGGGAATCGGACTGCCCATGTAGGAACAAAGTTTGAAATGAGGAACTAGTTCCCGAGCAGTTTCAAATACCGAACTTGACAAATGTCTTGCTCTCTTCCCAACGATGCCATAACAGTAGCTTGCGCAGCTTAGCAGATCTCCATATCTCTCTGCCAATGTTCTGAACAGAGAAAGAGAGCACCGATCAAATGCTGTGGGTGGAGAAGTGGTTGAAACAAAGAGTTTTTGCATTAAAGAAGACGAAGACCATAAAAGCAACTGCTATTGGCCGATGAGAAGAAGACGTCTACAATATTATTTATGTATGACAGTCGCGGGTCACTCCATGTAAATTCTCTTAAGCTACAAATATAAGCTATATGGGGTTACTTTAAAAAAAAAATTAAAAAATTGATCGGTCTTGTCCGGTCCTAGAATTTTGGAACCGAATTGCCCGGTTATCGGTTCCAATTTTAGGAATATGGAACAGGAACCGAACTCTTCTAAAACCGAGAACCGGACCACCGATCTCGGTCCGATCTAGACAATTTCGGTCTGGACGGTCCAATTTGCTCACTCTTAAATTGGTTACTATACAAGCCTCAAGTGTCTAGACTCTAGGTCAAATTACGAAAATACCCATGATAAAAAATTTAATATATATATATATTTGGGCTTAATACCCAAAAAAAAAACTCCAACTTTAGTATTTGTAATAATTATATCCAAAAAAAAAATTTATCTCATAAAAAACCTCAAACTTTTAATTTTGTCTCAATTCTACACAAAAATTTTACATTTATTCCAATTTAACCGGTTTAGTACCAAAAAAATCTTCAACTTTTACTTTTATCCCAATTCTACTCAATTTTACCACTGTTAGCATTCCGCCTATAATCATCATTAGTTAATCTTAGGTGACATGGTCACATCATTAATGAATTACACATCGGCAAAGCTGACATGAAATATGTTTGAAATTCACTTCTATTTTTTGTTACCCTTATATATTGATGAGAGATATATAGTTACTAAAGAAGGCGCATTTTGTATTCTTTTCCACATTCAACAGCCCAAAGAACAGTTAGACATGGAAATATTCAGATGAACTTTTTAAAATCTCGCCGTCTCTAAAATCTATTGTTTCTAAATTTCTAAAATTCATTGGTAAATTCAGCAAGAAAATTTGAGTCGCGTAGTATTAACTAACGGTGATTAATGAACATAAGGTTGATGATGGTAAAATTGAAATAAAAGTAAAAGTTGAAGATTTTTTTGCTACTAGGCTGGTAAAATTGGGACAAAAGTAAAAATTTTGGGTACAATTGAGATAAAATTAAAAATCGAGGGTTGTTTTGGTACTAGGTCATTAAAATTGGGAAAAAAAAGTAAAAGTTAAGGGTTTTTTATGAGAGAAATTTTTTTTTGGATATAATGGACACAGATACTAAAGTTATAGGACTGTGGTGGTGGGGTCCTGCAGTTTACCCCCGAGGACTAGTCGTGCTTCACCGCTGGTTTGAGCGCAAGCTCGCCGGCCGCGCGGACACCTCGGTTATCAAAAAAAAAAAAAATACTAAAGTTATAGCCTTACCAAAAAAACAAAAATACTAAAGTTATAGTGGTTATCAAAAAAAAAAAATACTAAAGTTATAGGTTTTTTTGGATATTAGGCCCTATATTTGTAGAAATTCATAGAAATAATAATAATATTCATATATTAAATATATATAATGTGTGTCGATGTACGAAAATCTCTTTTATTTATAAATGACATGTCAGTGTATAGTGTCGCACGTAGTGCAGGAAAGTGAGGCAAGGAAGAACCAAGAAGAGGAGAGGAAACTATCATATACTTCCTCGGGCGTGTGCATCTCCTCAGCTGCGACGGGTTGCAGATTTTCTTCGATAGACATCTTGGGACTTCCAGCTTTAACAGATGACCACCGAGCGCCGACATCGTGAGTTTTGCTCAGTCCCACTTGAGCTATGTAGATAAATATTACTTCGTAGGTTTTCGTCCTCGCTGACCCGTATTTTTGCACGCCCTATTGAGAACCGAACACCCCATCGGCGAGCCAAATCGTAAAGCCGCGAACCTTGCTTCCGATCATCCAGCCAGCTGCTTATCGAACCCCGATGGGATCAGCCGCCGCGCGCCTTCTTGCACCCCGCCTACGAAGCTGCTGTCCCGAGGAAACCAAAACCGCCGCTGTCCAAGCTGCTGTCCCGAGAACTTTGAGAGTCATGGAGAGCCATCTCGAGACCACCACAAGCCCACCATTTGCACCGTAGCCACCGCCTGACCCGCCGGTCCGTGTTCCGCAATCTCTGGTTCAAATTGGAAAAGCGGTAAAAATTCTGACTTTTATTAATTATAATATTTACTTGCCTATGTTAGAGTATATTGGATATCTCTAATATTGGGAATTTGACTAGGATTTTCCTAATTGGTAACTTACTATACAATCGAAAAAGTCCAATTATTACTGAAATACGAAATTGTCTCCTTTTTCTTTTTATTGCTATTCCGCGCAATGCGCGGCAATAGACGTATGTCTAATTAGCAATTGAAATATATTTGATTGACAATGGTAACTCTCCTTTTCCCCTAGCACTCTTCATAGAACAATCTTTCCTTCATTGGTTCAATAATGCAAATCCGTAAAAGTTGTTACTTAACCCATAGAACTTGGAAGAATGGCTATCCTGGGTAACTAGGAATAGCTTTTGCATTCTTGTTGTGTTTTTGGAGTGACCTTGCAATTGTCAAAATGCACGTGGTCTTAATAAAAAGTTACATTCGAGTATTATAAGAATCATAAAAATATTGGCTTTCGCGTTTTCATTCATTATAACGGATAAATAATTGAACACTTAAATTGATATTGTATAAAAACCAAATCTAACTATAATGACTCAATTTGACGAGGGCATGGAGTGATTGCCTGGGAACTCTTGGAAGATCTCTAAGATGAACCATAAACATATTTCTTAACCCATATATAATGAGTTAAGAAATAAATGAGTTCATATACGGATTAGCTATATTAAATAAATGAGTTAATCATAATATGAGTGTTAATCATAATATCAGTATTAAATGAGTCATATATAGGTTTACAACTTACTTAGATCACCTCTATGACCATCTCATCATATTCTCTCGCTCTCATTCGATCTCGCGTTCACTCGCTTTGCACTCTTATCTCATTGGATATAAGTTTTTGTAGATGGGAGTAATTATAGAATTGCTTTAGGAATACAGATTGTCTCGAGTATGAGATTAGATTTGCATTATTATAAATTGACCATAAACTAGTTAAATGCGTATATTTTGATTGGACCATTTATGACCCAGCCCAAACCTCGATCCACCCGTTTGACGAGTCTAGCAAGAATAAACCAAACTATGTACTAAACAAGGGGAAACCGATTCTGATATGTGTGTGTATAAAAACTGAAATTAACTCATAGAGACACCTTTTGACGTAACATTAAGTTTTACCTAAGAAATTTCAAGTTTTTTTTTTGTCAAATTTGGAATTCCAAGTTAAGCATGCTTAGGTTGGAGCACTATCATGATGGGTGAACTGTGAGGCTCGATGTGGGACAGGCCAAAGCGGACAATACCTCAAGTGTGTTAATTTAGAGATGTTACATTGGAAATGGATCTCCTAACATTGGGGATCCATTTTTGACCAAAAAAAAACATTAGGGATCCATATTAGTGATGACAAAAACGTCCTTAGAGCTGCCTATTTCACATCTGATAGTCAAGATTTGACGTGACCCCAAATTTTTCTCTCCTCAAGATTTTCCACCCAAAATTTTTCCCCCCACAAAAATTGATATGGACCGTCCGATGGGAAATGAATGGCTCGATGGACTCGATGGTACCCCTAACATTGATCCCCAATGTTAGGAGATCCAAATCCACTTGCACTAAGTAAGTATCATTTAATCATACTCAATAAATATGATTTTTCATGTGATAACTATTAAATCATTTTTTAGAAGTTATAGAGATAAAAGAAACATTTTTAAAATATGGTTAGACAAAAATATAAGCCCCATAATATGCTTTTCAAGACATCAAACCGTTTTGAACTATGATTCATGTTTACTTGTTTTGAACTTTGTGTTGCTTATTTTATTTTACGTATTCATCTTTTATGTGTTGTCGCTTTTGGCACGTGAAGATTATGTTGTTGCTTTAGCTTTCGTTAGGCTTAACTAAGGGATTAGTTGAGTAAGTCTCCGTTGCTTTAGATTTTTTTATCAGGTTTAACTTTCGTTTTGCCCTAAATATTGCTTGTTGATGGATATGTACTTTAAGAGAGTAAGTTCGTTCTTTCATGGAATAAAAGAATGCAAACAAAAAAGAACGAATCGGCTAGTTCCCTAGACCGACCCTGAAGTTGGACCAAACCAGGAAGGTCGGTTCTAGGTTGGATCGGCCTAATCCTAAAACTGCTCACCCCCCAAGCTAAGCTCTGTCGCCACCTAAATGCTAATGATGCAGAGAATAGGACTATCACAAGAAGTTACAGGTGCTTCGAATGTACCAACCACTGACTTAGGACACGTACGATAACACTTATGAGAGTAAATTTATGCTTCAAAAGCACGAAATCGGTTTGATAACGTAACTTATGAAACAAAAATCCATTTGATTCAAAATTTTATTTTTGAAATAAATTTCTACTTCTAAAGTGAATTTTCGCTTTTGAAGTTAATTTTTTTTTACCTAGTTTGAGAAGTTATAAAAAAGTTACTTCTTAACTCAAAACGTACTTTTTGGACCAAACAAATACTCGCCACTCCTTTTCATTACGCCCTCACCCTCTTTGCTACCATGTCTACTTTCAGACTTATGGCACCACCTACCGCTGAACACGAACATCCATCATCGCCAACAATAATCACCGACCACTGCCGTTGCAACCACCACCGGCCACCGTCCATCGCCCGTCATCGCCATTGTCCATCGCCGACCAGGATTGCCGACCATCGCTTATCGCTGCTGCTAATCATCAAACATCACTCGCCACCGCCCGCCTCTTGTCGTGACAATTGACAACCGCCACAGCCCGCCGCCTGCCGTTGGAGTAGAAAATTAATAATATATTTTTATTTTGAATAATAAAATTTATTTTCATAGAAATTTAAAAAGTTAAAAAATGAAGTAGAAATTTTTCGGCCGCCAATAATAATTTTTCGTACAAGATTTTGTTTTAATGATGTTTTAAGAGTAAAAAATTTCACTATTACCAAACGAATTTCTATGATCAAAAATCAACTTTTTAAAGTAGAAATAGAAAAATTAACTTCTAATTTTGAGAATAAGTAGAAAAATTAACCCTGTCCAAAAGTTGATTTTTGAAGCAAAATTACTACCATGCACGCCTTTATTCATCAGCAATCGGAAGAAGCAAAAGGTTTTACTGTTTAGGTAACAGATGCGGCTGATTTATTTGTCATTGGTCTTTTGCTGATCTAATTGAGCTGAACAGCTTTCCAATACTAGTCCTTAACCTCCATTGAACTTGGATGAATCTGACTTCCAGAACTCTGCGACTGTATACTTCAGATTACGGTCGAAATCAATGATCCAAATCAATGATCCAAATCAGGCACGTGGTAAGTACAACAATATCAGAGATACAAGGGCAAAAAGATCGTTGTCCATTCAGTCTACGGGTATTTGCTTGGAGAGGAAAGCTTCTGCATCTCCGTCCTTCAGGAATTTCTGAGTTTCTCGAACAGTTCTGGAAGATGAACATTCGTGAGCTTCGTCCTCTTGCTGATCTCCTGCTTCTTCTTCTTGAGCTTGGGCTTCTGCGAAATCCCATGGATTTGGGCCGCAAGCCTTCTCTGCGTTGTGTTTGTCGATGGTTTCATGCCATTTTTCTGGAGATCCTTCTCGATGTCGATCATGTCCCTGGGTAACTCGATACTCCGAAAGAGTTGCTTCAGATCGTCATCTACTTTTATTGGCACTTTGGGATCATTTGGGTAGGCAATATCCTCCTGAGAGTCGAAGTTCGATAGGAGCCATACTTGACCAGCAGCTTTCAAGGCCTGTATTTATTTTTATTTTTTTTGTACATATGCCTTAATAATCAAGACGCATAACAAAGAACTTCATTTGTCATTCCTAAACCAACACAACAATGAAAAAGTATACACTTAACTAGGGGACGTCCCACCAACGATTTATGCAGAAACTAAAACTGAAAGACAATAGAGACCTAACATTAATTTAGATTATGACAAGAACCTCCTAATGATTCCAACAAATTGCTGACAACTGAAGACATTAACAATTCCAATGACAATAGGAGGACAATAGGAGATTTTAAGGTAAAGCATGAAACATTTATCTCTCTGATTTGCTGGTTGTGTTCTGATGTGGTAAGTGCACGTGTGTTATTGAGTCCAATCGTCAATTACAACTATCTGATCAATATCAGACGGCATGAATGACATGGTGGCAGGAACTCCAACATTCATTTCAATTAATTACCCTCTAAATTTGGAACATTACAGGAAATGCAAAAAATGCATCACAAACCCCCAGCAGCAATCAAGTGGCAAGCTATAAAGAACACACAGTACTCTCAAGAACATAATTTAAGCCCCTTTCAGAGAAAGCCATTGCGTGTTAGACTAGCAAATTAACTTCAGCTGCCTTTTATCCTAGTCGTTTAATTTAAAAAAGGAAAACCAGACTCGAGTCACAACGAGGCAAGAAGAATGCGATCGGCAAGTAGATATACCTGTAAGTCCTCCATCATAGTTGGGTATGCATCCTTAAGGTCAATGACAGCAATGCCCTCCGCGTAGCTTCTTATCAACTTCAGTAACTGATTCTTGTCCCTCACATCGTGCTTTGACTGAAGCCATTTAAAAACCAAAACCAAACTATCACCTCAAGAAATCGCAGTGTATATTTATACAACAGAGGAGCTTCCCAAGAAAGTGTACCTTGTAAGAAAACCGGTGGCCATCGTAGTATACTTTCGGGTTATTTGCCAAACTCTCAAAGACAGCTTTATTGGAACGCATATCGACAAAACACTCTTCGTTTATCTGCTCTGGTGTAAATGCCTTTCTTCTCTGGAGACATTTATTTCAATTAGTGAAGGCCGTTCAGATAATATGTAATAGGTCTCTCAGATCTAAGATCGATTGGTAATGTTCTACCCAACTCGAAGAGTAATTATGGAGAGAGATGGGATACAACAAGGAAAGACATGAAGGGGGCAGCACAAAAAAAAAAATCAACAAGAAACAGAACAGCAAATAGAGAATTAGATGAGAGAGACTGATGCCACTGATAGGTACCCAGGGATTTCTGGTGCAATAAATGCAATCTAATTTGAAATGTCAAGACTCAAACATATGGAACGCACAGCAAGTGCAAAGCAGCTTGTAAATTATTCCAATATTAAACCAAGGCAACTTTTGAATACCACATCTATTCAATGAGATAGCACTCAGGAAAGTTGCTCAGTTTGCTTGTGGCTGTTGTTCGAAATCAGAATGGGCCTACATGGCAACCATTCTGATTCTCTGATTCTGTTTCCCGAAAATAATAATAATAATAATAATAATAATAATAATAATAATAATAATAATAATAATCCTGTTTAGTAACATCAATGATTCTGATTCTGATTCTGTTCCTAGAAACAATTTTGGAGCAAAAACAAGAACAAAAAAAAAAGTTGGTTTTGAAAAAAAAGAATCACTTTTGAGAATCACAAAATAAAATAAAGTCCCACATATCTCACTTTTCCTTTTCAATTCTCTAGTTAATTTTCCCTCAACCTAAAACAAAACAAGATCTCATTTTCAAAGAAAAATATATAAGATAATAAAACATAAAAAATATATAAAAAAAATCGAAAAAGTTCAGAAAAATTTCAGAAAATCTCTTAAAATAGAATAAGCTTAGATTAGGCTAATTTGACCTCATTTTCATAAATTTGAGCTTAGAAACCCTAGATTTGATAAATTTTGTCCATTATTGGTAAAATCAAAAACACCTTTGCAATTAAACTTGAGCCACATTTCTTTAAGCCCTTAGGGCTTCATTAGGATTTTATGGTTTGATTTCATTGGTTGTAATATGCCTAAGTTTATTTACTTTAGGCCCAGTCTAGTTTTATAAAATTTGCAAAAAAAAAAAATAATAATAACCATAGTGAACACTTACCAAGCTCTCTTTCTTAAGTTTTCGATGAATTAAGACTGAGATTTGATTTTTTAAAACCAAGAATGCACACAATGCAGGGAAATGCAGTACATTTTCTTTGTAGAAATGAGAGTGTCACTTGTGTCAGTTATCCGCTTATGCAAAAGAGTTTGATGAAACCCCACAATAAATGGCAAAAATGACTCTTCATGATTCTTGACATTTATTTTTGTATTTCAATATGCAATATGTTACATAAGATAATCAATATTAATTATTCTTCCATTAATTTGAAATGTGGGATGAAATTTCACAAAGTAACTGTATAATTATTTGACTTAAATGACAAACATTGGAAAGAGCAACCAACTCTAGGAACATAAATTTTGTGCAGTTATCAAACGCATTTCTGTTCCAGGAACAGAAATTTTGAGCCATTGCCAAACGTGTTCTAATTCTCTAAAACTCATCCAGACAACAGAATCAGAAAAAAGCCATGTTAATCATAATTGCTTTTTCGGATTAGAGTGGTTGCCATGCAAGTATGGATAAAATAAGGAATGGAAAAGCAATGAAGAGATTCGACGAAATGGGAGTAGCGGAAATGAGAATGTTAAGGTGGATGTGTGGTCATACAAGGATGGATAAGATAAGGAATGAAGAGATTCGACGAAAAGTTGGAGTAGAAGCGGTGGCGGAAAAAATGAGAGCATAAATTGAGATGGTTTGGGCATATACTCCGAAGGCCCTTAGATACACCGGTACAAATAGAAGTTTGTTATCGAGAGCATAACACGAAAAAAACAAGAGGTCGGCCGAAACTTACCTAGGGGAAAGCAGTAAAACAAGATTTAATGGAGTGAGAAATAGATTGGCGTACGATTTGTCTTAGGACGGAGTGGAGTAAGTCTATTAGCGTTGTGGAGAGGTAGTGTAAAGATAGATAGATAAATAGATAGATAGATATTTACTTATTTATTTTTACACATTTATCTCTTTTTCCCACTCTTGATTCTGCTTTTATTTTTATGATTTTTTGGGGTTCATCGACCGCCGACCCCAACTAGTTTGGGATAAAGATGTTGTTGATGTTGATGTTGATGTTGAGTGGTTGCCATGCAAGTCCTAATACTTCACCTAATTCCTCTATCATACTGACAAAATTCATTGCTCTAGAAAAATCATCAACCCTACTGTATAGCTGCATTCATCAATCAATTAGTACATACCATCACATGACATTTGAGGGAGATTCAACCAATTCTCCAATTCAATGATTAATGGACATCTAATTCCTACTAATGACAAATCCCCATCATGCATTCTACCTTAGACCGAGTAAGTCAACTACAGAGACAAGCCAACTGTTCCAATACTTATTCGATTTGTTATACGTTTCAATAATCATTAGCAGCCATTAGAAGGGTGATAAAAGACAACCCTACCATTAGAATACAACCAGTACGCATACAAATGCGTAAGCCTGCACAGAGAGAGAGAGGTTTAGATTACCTCAAACAACAGGTCGATGACGCGCTTCATCTGAGCTCCTACAGGTGCTTTGCGTATGGAATTAATATACTTAAGTCTTTCCGTGTCATCTGAGAACTTGACAGCAGGCAATGGAGCTCGTGCACCAGCAGGAGGTGCAGGCACATGCTTCGCCGGCGTCCTCGCGCCTGGTCTGGCCGTGATACTGCTAAGAGTGGATTGACACTTCTCCTGCTGTTTCATGAATTTATTCAACTGCTCTTGTAATGCCATGGTTATCTAATAAGTAGTCAATCCCGTTCAACGAACGCGAATTTCTCCCAAATTCAATCTTCAGCGCTAATGAACCTGTGCGCCGACATGCGTAAATCAGCAACAAATGGCTCATAGCGAGAACAATTCAAGCTAGCAAGGCAAGCAAGATCATGCAGGCTCAGCCCGAACATTTTCCATTGAAGCGACAACCAATTAAATCACTAAAAGAAGCACAAACAACAACGAAATCAGCAAGTTTCACATATTCTGGAAAAGCAACCGCGTAAATCCGCCTTCAACCTTAGCATCATCGGTTGACAAATCGAGCAGAGCCCTCGCATCAACTTAGACAACAACCACTGGCTATTACAAGAATCACTCGATGCCGACCACATTGCAGGGATCGATCGAAGAACTGAACAATTAGGTCGAGCGAGAGCGAAAGCGAACGCGAAAACACATCCAGGACGGGTGGGCGGACGACCGATGACGACGATTTGGAATAATTGAGAACAGATCATAGCTGTAATCGCGATAGAGAGTCAGATGCGCACCTGCGATTCCTCGATCAAAGAAACGGGAGGAGCAACGAGGTTCTCTCTTTTCCGGCACCGAATCGGCTTCCGTTGTTCTTTTTTCTGGATCTGGGATTTATGGAAGAAGCGGCAGATGGGCCGACTGGAAGACAGAATTTTAAGCCCACTGGGATCAGGAGTTGTTTATTTTCATTTCCTGATTATTTTAATGCTTTATATCATGCCACTAGAAAAAATAAAAATAAAATAGAAAAATTATAACACGTTCGATGTTTCCTATGTAGCTACGAATAGCTTTTGATTTTATTTTAATGATCTTACGATAGTGAATTTAAAAATCATAGTTTGCTGATATTTACATTCAACTAGAATTTTAATTGTTAAAATATCGATGTTCATTTTTTCCATCCCCGAAAGGGGTAAATAATAGAACCGTTAAAAATTTAATCAATCTAATTAACTATCGAATAAAATCAAGTAATGAAATATGATTTCGTATGCTTACTACTGATAATATATTTTGTAAAAATGTACATTGAAAAAAAAAACGCATGATAAAAACATATAACAATCTATGGTAACATTTTGATTTCAAAGAAATCAAACTATACACTAGAAATTATAAACACAAGGGAAATTAATTGTATGAAGCCATAATAAATATTTTCAAACATATATATTTTAACATGAGAAAATTAAAATCGATAAAGGGGCATTTTTCGTCTTTTGTTTAAATGAAACGAATGACTTTCCGATCCGACAATCCAATGTACTTGGGATTGAAACCTATCTTTTCGAAAGAAAGCGACCCGCCAAAAAACATTTCTACAGACAACTCTTTAGCGGAAATGGTGTCCTGGCCTACATAATTTTAGGTTCAAATTCACTCTACATTTTGTGCAGGGAGCTTTCAGCTTCGGCCAATTAAAAACTCAACGACCGCGTTGTGAATCAATGATCCGGCGGCCGACTGAGGAAAAAAGAGAAGAAAACATAAAGAGCGAATAGGAATAAATAAATACATATATTGATTTTTTAAAATTATTATTAAAAATTACCACATCATCGTAAGTAGCACCACGTAGCGTTGACCGGCGTCCACGTCAACACAGGATGGCCAAAGTTGGTTGAATAGATTGAATTAACACAAATATAAAATTATTAGGATTCAATTGACAAAAAAAATTAGGATTAAATTTTAATAGATTTAGGATTTTTTTAGTAATTTTCCTGTTAACTTTGTATACCTAGTAAGTATATCTAATATATTTAAATTTGTAAGCATGATATGTGCATGTTTTGACTCACCCATAAAAAGAACTTGCACCATCAAAATTTTCGTCAGGTGAAGGCTGAGTTCACATTATGATCTATAGGAAAACAATTTATCAGCTAAATTATTTGGCCAAAAAAATTGAAATGCATGAAAAGTTGAATTTATTAAAATTAAGGGTTGAAATTTAAAAAAATAATATTTTTCATAAGTTGAGGCATTTAAGTCTTCAATTAATGTTAGTCCTCTTAATCAAATAATAATAAAGATGAAAGGCTTGTCTCAAAGGTCAAAGAAATTTGTTTTCTCTAGGATTTGAGTTCACCATGACCGGAAACGTAACTTGATATTGATTTTTAAGTAACTTATCACATAGAAGACGGCCCAATACCCAAAAAAATCTCAAACTTTAGCATTTATGATAATTATATCCAAAACTTTTTTTGTCTTATAAAAAACTCAAACTTTTATTTTCGCCACAATTTTACCGATCTAGTACCAAAAAAATTCTCAACTTTTACTTTTATCTCAATTCTACCCAAAATTTTTACTTTGGTTTCAATTTTACCAACTTAGTACAAAAAATAATTTCAACCTTTTCTTTTATCCCAATTTTACCACCTTTAGCCTCCCGTCTATAATCATTTTTAGTTAATCTTACGTGACATTGTCACGTCATTAATGAATTACATCTCGGTAAAGCTGTCATTGAAAAATTATGAAATTCTCTTTTATTTTTTGCTACCCCTATATATTGCTGAGAATTATATAGTTACTAAATATGGGGCATTTCCTATTCTTTTCGACACTCAACAGTCCAAAGAACGGCTAGCATGGAGATATTCTGACGAATTTTTTAAAATCTCGTAATCTCAAAAACCTACAGTTTCTAAATTTCGAAAATTCATTGGTAAATTAGGCAAGAAAATTCGAGTCAAGTAGAATTTACTAATGGTAATTATGAACAAAAGTCTAGCGGTGGTAGAATTAGAATAAAAGTAAAAGTTGAAGGTTTTTTTGTATTAGATTGGTAAAATTAGGGCAAAAGTATTTTTTTTTTGTATAATTGGGACAAAATTAAAAGTTGAGAGTTTTTTTGTACTAGGTCGGTAAAATTGGAACAAAAGTAAAAATTTTAGGTAGAATTAGGAAAAAAAGTAAAAATTTGGTGTTTTTTATGAGACGATTTTTTTTTATATATAATTTACACAAATGCTAAAGGTTTTTTTTTTTTTTTGGTATTAGTCCCGTAAAAGGGTTGCCTTTCATCCACCTCTTTTGACCGCAGGCACTCGCTCTCACCTTGAACTGACCATATTGTCTTTTGCAGGGGTCTTCCTTTAGAATGCTTTTGGAGCTAAGAAATTTTCAATTGTAGTTATACCACAACTAATACTATGGTCAAAATGAGGAGACGCACTCCTGATTTAGTTTTTTTTTTCTCTTTTTATATTTGGTTTCATCTTCCTTTTTTCCCAATCAAGTCAATGAAAAACTTGTAAGAATATTGTTTATGGGATTTATTAATAATTATTGTTATTATTTATTAATATAATAAAGATAAAATATACAGTTTTCTAATTAGTCAAATATGTGACTGGATAGCGTGGACAGAATTAAACCTTATCCATAATGAGGATTTTGCAGCTTGCAAAAACTATGAGTGATTTTGTGCAATATATCATCAGTAAAACCAGATTATTCTATCTTTTCTTCTCATGCCACTTTGATTCGCAACAATAGCTCTTCTTTTTCCTGGTTAATTTTAATTGAAAAGTTATTCCTTCATTAGATCAGTAATGCAAATCAAGGGAAGCTGTTTCTTAACCCCCTCGATAATCGATCAGTAACAAAAATCAAGAAAAGCCGTTTCTTGATTTGCATTATCAAGAAAAGTTGCTCCTTAATCCCTAGAAGAATGGCTATCTTGTGTAACTGTTTTGTGTTCTTTTTGTGTTTCAAGAGTGGTCTTATAATTGTCAAAGTTCAAATCCTTTCAATGAATAGTTACATTCAAGTAGTATAATAATTCTAAAAATATTAACGTTACAGTTTTATTTATTATAGTTAACTAATAGACACTTAAATATTGATCGTACACAAAAATGAAATTATAATCAATCTAATTGCGACAATTCGATCCGACAAGGGCGGAAAGTGATTGCCACGGGCTTGAGATCCTGGACAAGGAGCGGCTCTTGGGTGATTTATAAAATGGTGAAGGAGGCAGGAACTAGACTTGTCAAAATGAGTTCTAAATACATTTCTTAACTTATGTATGATAGGATGTGTCGATAAATAGATCGTTATATTAAATAAACAAGTTTAATCATAATATAACTATCTAGCAAGATTGATTGAGAACTGTGCACTAAATAAGGGGAGAAAAATTATGGTATATATTTGTGTATATGTGTGCGTCTGAAAATTAGAATTAACTCCAGAGATGCCTTTTAACGTAACAGCAAGTTCTTTTTTTTTTGTCCGGGCCAGTTTGCGTGTACCTCGAATATTCATCGGGAGAGATTAGCACAGCAACCCACCGCCATGGCCCCCCACTTAATGCTTTTTAACGTAACGGCAAGTTTTTTTTTTGTCCGGGCTAGCTTGCGCGCAACTCGACTATTCATCGAGAGAGATTAGTATAATAACCCACCGCTATGGTACTCCACTTAAATCACAGGTGCTCAGCTGGGGAATTAAACCTGAGACCAAAGTGCCTAACCACATAATTTCAAGTGCGCCCTAACCAACTGAGTTACCCATGGATGGATACGTAACAGTAAGTTTTGCTTTGAAATTTCAATTTTTTTTTTTGTCGAACATGGAATTCCAAGTTAAGCGTACTCAAAACTTCAACCATGCGTTGACACATGGATTTTGTTTCTTAAGAAGGTGTATGCATACGGTCTGATCGATCCTATCATGCTAATAAGAATTTTTTTTTTTGGTCGAATGCTAATAAGATTAACGAGTTAATTCTTATTTTAAAACTTAGGTCACGCCCGTTATAGATGCCTACGTATACCACAACAAAACAAAAGAGCAACTTCTCCAGGAAGTCACCGCCAGCAACGCTGAACCTTGCTTCGTTCAATTTTCCCTCCACTCCCTGTTTATTCAACTATCATTGGGATAAGTATACTAGAAGCCTCATAACTTTTGTACGACGTTCACTTGAGTGTTATAACTTTCAAGACGTTCACTTGAGTGCCATAACTTTTAAAAAACGTTTACTTGAGTGTCATTGATGACGTGGATATTGGAAAAGTTGACACAACGCCGGCGAACCGATTTTTTTTTAATATTTAATGTATATGTGGAATTTTTCATTATTTTTTTGTAGATTTTATTTTTCTAATTTGTTTAATTATTACAAATTTAAAAAAAGAGGCCAAAACCTTGAATTCTCAGTGATGATCGGCGAGGGTCTCCACTGGCCACCATCGGTCGATCCACGGGCTAGGGTCGGCTGGCCCTATGCAGGCGAGGCTGCGAGGAAGCCGCGGGAGAGGACGTGAGGCCCTTGCCCTTGAATTCTCGATGGCGATCGGCGAGGGTCTCCTAAGGGTTTCTTGATGGTGGCCAGCCGGTGGTGGACCGGCGTTGACCCCTCGCCGGCCACCATCAAGAAACCCTTAGGTTTCTCTCTTTTTTTCATTATTTTTCTGATTTGAATAAAAAATAAAAAAAATTATTCAGAAATTATTTAAAAAATGTAAAGAAAATCCGCATGGTATTTAGAAAATCAATAAAATAATGGTGAAAAGTTCACATGAGCTTTTTTCGGTAAACCTAGTACTTAACTGAATGATTTTGGTTAGAATTGGCACTCACCTGAACGTTTTTGCTTTGGTGTGGTATTCAAGTAAATATTTTGAAAGTTATGACACTCAACTGAATGTTGTATAAAATTTATGACACTTCTAGTGTAATTACCCACTATCTTTAGTTATTAGGGTTCATATAGTTGCTCCACAGCGACACGATTTAGCCAAAACCCTTTCGCTCCGAGCTCTTGCTTCCAAACACCTCCAAGGGAAAGCAAGACGACCCTCCGGTGCAAAACACAACCACATATTATGTCCCGACAGGACAATATGAGACGCCTACGCCATCACGACGGTGAGTAAAAGCATCGGGGCACTTGTTCTTGAAGTACCGTGTATAATCCGACTCACCACGTACCTCTTCGTCACAACAATGCTCCTTGGTCTGGATCGCCGTGCATGGGCCGTTCTACGTCATCGGGGTACTCCTCTATGATGTCGCCCGTGCACTTGAGTAGCTCACATTCCGACAACCCCTCGGGGGGCTAAATTGGATGGGAACGTTGAACCCGTGTTCTAGGGAGAAGCTGACCATGAATGTACTGAGATCAGACAGCCGTACTCGAGCAGGGTGTGGAGGGGAGCGGCCGATTCTTTACACTGGACGACGCCCCCACCCCGCAGCCAGCCGGTCCAGCAATTGAGGTACTAGTCAAACTCATCGAAGTCGCAGTGTGTGCGAGCCCAGATCAGGCCCCCCAGAGTTGCTACGGTCAATGTCGTCGATCCACTGCTCGCCCTGGTCAACGGCTGCCCAAACGTCGTAGGGGCAGTCGTTGCGGATATTGAAGATGACGGAGTGGAAGGGTGTGAAGAAGAGGGCTAGGAAGACCGAGAGTAGGGTGAAGATAAACGGAGCTCTTTAGACAAGATATTGCCGGCATGCTTCAATAATTTTGCTACAAAGATTAAACTAAGGTGGGCTTTTTTGGCTTCATGTAAATGAAGGCAGGTGTCCATTATTTCATAAAGTTAGATTCGGCACCTCCTGTTGTAGGTCAGCCGGATAAGCCTTTAATTTTGTTTAGATCTCTAAGAAACTTTGGTCGCGTTTTTTTTTTTTTTTTAAATCAGTGTAAATTTTTTATTTCAACGATTAATGTTTCCATTACGACACACCATTATCGGGACTTGTTTATACGAATGAGGTTGGATTTTCTAGAACACGCTCTCCCGGCCTGGAGTCAAGATATATTATACGTGGACAAGGGACAGTCAAATAAAATTGTGCCACGAAATGAAAGTCAAATGTCCAGGGTGAAGGAGGGGACAAAATTTGGTGTTCCGGAATATACTTTTGTTGAGAAATACTAGTGTACCAAGATTGATTTGAAATAAATCAATATATTAAGTGATTTGTCACATAATAAAATATCAAAAAATATTATTAAAAAATTGCCACTTCAACTACAGTAACGCCATGTCAGCGATTTTCATTTGGATGGAATGAATTGTAAAATGTAAAATGTAAAATGTTTAGGTTGAGTTGCCAAAAAAAAAATTTGTGACTAAATTAGTATAACTGCAGTAGGTTGACCATTTTTTCGATGATGAATTGTCTAAAAGCTGGTATAGGAGAAACGAAGTTTTTCGCACGCAGCTCACAAGTTTCTGATAAGAGCTAAGGTGCTTGCTGCTTTTAATAAGAGATCAGACATATGAATTGCAAATATAAAGATATTCTAACATGTGAGAAATTCTTATATGTTCTGAGAAAACCGAGGTCACGCCTCGAGGAAGTCACCACCACTACCAGCACAACAACACTGAACATTGCTCTTCTCAAGTCTCTCTCCCCACTACCTATTTATCCAACATCATCCTTACCTTCACTTGAGTTATATGTTTCCTTTTAGCGACACCAAACCCTTTATTTTTAGCTCTCCATTCCAAACATCACCTGCAGAAAACAATGAAGACCTACTCGGACATAATCATGTCGAGGGTACCAATACTGGTCGATCTTGACCGCCGTGCATGGGTTGTCGCACCCGCCGGGGCCATCGATTGGTCAGGGCACTGGCCCATGACGTCGTTAGCGCACTTGGTCGCCCTACCCTTGCTTGGGGATGATCCCATGATGGTGGGTTGGGGGGGGGGGGGGGGGTGGTTTCGTCAGTAACTGGCCTCGCCCCATATTCCGTCCATGGAGGTGGATCAAGGGAACGCTGAGCGTCCATGTCTGGCCACGGTCAAGGCGACGGAGGCAACTGCCCAGACGGTATAGGGGTAGTCATTGTGGACGGTGAAGGGGAGGTGGGGTGTGAATAATAAGAGGCCTAGAAGGACGGCGACAAGGGTGAGTGATAAACTGAAGTGTATTTTTGGGCTTAACGTAAATAAAGGCTGGTGCTTATGATTTTATAAATTTAGGGAAGTCTACTTGATGACTTTGACATCTTGATTTTATTATGGACTTGTTGGGAGAGTACAACATAAATCCGATATTTTCTTCGGGGGATATCGCCAAAAGAAAGCGCAAGTGTGAGATCGTCATGTATCCAGTTGGATCCACCTTCACTTTTAACTGAGGTGGAACTTTCGAACACAACTCACATGTACATCATAATAATCTCTTACTCACGTGTAAGCTCAAAGTTGAGTCTGCTCTCCCTTAATCCATGTATACTTCTACATCAAGATATCTCATTTTGAATCTCCATCCCGAAGAGATCGTTAAAAGAGAGCCCAAGTTTGAACCGATCAGCATATCTAGCAAAAAAAAAAAGTTAAACCCACATTTACTTAAGTATATGAGTTATGGGCCAATTATGATATATTAGTTGTTCCACATTATATTGATTCTTTGATGTATGACTTTCTAACACTATTCACATGTGCATCATAACAGAATAAAAAAAGATAGATAACTTTTTTTATGAGGAAAAGTATATCTGAATTACTTTCTTAAGCTCGTTTATCAAAGAACAATGACTAAGAAAAGTACGAAAAAAGTCCACGAAAAAAGTCCTAAACTTATGGCATTGGTACCAATTCAGTCATAAATCTTTTAATTAGACTAATTTAGTTCTAAAAATTTTACATTTGTACAAATTCAATTATTCTGCCAATTTAGAACAGAAATTGCTGACATGAGTACCGATCATATGTAGATGATTTTAAATAATTATATAAAAGAATAAATTTTAATTTCTTGAAGAACATTATTAATATTTATTATTTTTTTAATCTTTTTCTTTTTCTTTCACGGGTCGGCCACTAGGTGAGGGCCGCAAGCCTTCACGGCCTCCATCGGCCATGGGCAAGGTGGCCATCGCCGGCCAAAATAAAAAGGAAAAAAGAATAATAAAAGAAAAAAGTATTTCTTAAAAAATTAAAATTTATCTCTTAAAAAAATAATTAAAAAGATTTTAATTCAGCATTAGCTATGTTACGTAGGACGGTTGGCATCTAAGTCAATAAATTCCAATTAAAATTGACTGATGGACTGAATTGATACTTGAAAGATTTAATATCAAATTGATACAAATACAATAAGTTTATTGCTTTTTTGACCGTGGGTATAATGACCTTATTATAATAGGGTAAAGATCTTGTATACGGTTTCTTTATGTTTACTTGTGAGGGTCATCGTGTGTCACCGGGATAAGACTTTAATTTGTTTAAAATTCCAAGAAAAGTTCGTGACGTGTTGTCTCACTGAATATATTGATTTCCTGGACTAATATTTTAATTACAACAAATAACAGTTGGGCCTTGGTTTAAAACATGGGGTGCGATTTGTCATTCACTCTAGTTACTTTTTTCGGGAAATAGCTTCTCTTAAAGCCTTTATTTGAAAATTTTAAAATAAGAGTTCTGACACGACATCGAAGTCAAATGTCCACGTAAAATGATGCAATGGAGGGGTTAAAATTTGGCGCTGAGGGGCTATTCTAGGCATCAAACTTGCATATGTACCAGAAGACAAATTTTGATGAGAAATTCTAAGTATGTCCAATTTGATTAAAAAAATTGACATATTGATTGGCCATCATTATTGTCCATTTCTCTAAATATCAACTTTAGCAAGACTTTTCTGTAAAATTGGTGCACCAAGGAAATAAAATATTTTGCAGGCACTCCGTGAATGCTTGATAAGGAATAGATTCACATAGCTTTTAAGATGTGTTTGTTTTGCGAAAAAATGAATAATATGAAAAATATATATTTTTCATATGATCACTTGTATTGCCTATAAAAATGAATGAATGAAAAACGTTATATAATACTTAGACATAAATTATTGTCGATAATGAAGATATTTTTCATTGACTAATTATTCCAAACAATAAAAGTGATAATTGTTAGGAAAATATATTTTTCATGCATTTTCTACGAAACAATCGGAGCCTTAGCTAGAGAATAGATATATGAATTGCAAAAGTGAGGCATACATCCCATGAAATTAGAAAATTCTTTAGGTAATTGCTTAGACATATAAAGCTTTCATTTAACAATATCTAACTTAGCTTTTACATTCATAAAGGTAAGCAATATTCACGATTATCATATGATAATCAACCGGCAATTTAAAATTTGAAAGTCCTTTATCTGTTGTCGTCATCAATTTTGTAGTGAATAACAAGTGTATACGCTCAATGAGGATGCGCATCGGTCCAGGGTAAACCTTGGAACAGGATCGGATCGGTACAGTGAGGTCTGATCCTTGGTCCAAAAATTGGAAATTGGCACTGTACAGTTCGGCTCCAGGGTCAGGATGCTAAACGGAATGGCAGACCAACCTTGGACGGAACCCATTTTAACTATATTTGTTATTTGTTATACTTTAGGCTGTTAGAATTTGCAGCAAACTTTTATGGATGAATGAGGAATGAAGTTCTATGATTCATATTTACATGTGTCGAACTTTTGTTGTTTATTTTATTTTACTTTACGTGTTTATCTTTTATATGTTGTTGCTTTTGGCAAGTGAAGATTTTTGTTGTTGCTTTAGCTTTCATTTTACTTAATTAAGGCATGAAGTCTGTGTTGCTTTAACTTTCTGTTTGGCTTTTATTGGTGTTTTGCTTATTACCGTTTTGTTGCTAAGTATCACAGCTCTAAATATTGTGTTAGTGGATATGTACTTTCAAAGAGTAAGCGTATTCTTTTAAAGAATAAAAAAATGAAAAGAAAAAAAGTACAAATCCACTGATTTCCTAAATTGACCCTAAAATTGGACCAAACCAGCAAGGTCGATTTCAAGTTTCAGCCCAACCCAAGAACTGCTCACCGCTAAGCTAAACTCTAATAGCTTTTTTTTAAGCTCTAATAGTTTATCCTATCAAATATCAAGATAGCGAAATTCCACTTAAATATAGTATTTCAGACAATATTTACATTATTGTTAACTCTATCTATCTTTAAAATAAGTACATCTAATACATTTGAATGCGTAAGCATAACATTGCGCATGTTTCAACATGTCTATAAAATGAATTTGCACAATCGAATTATTTGTTTTGGTGATGACTGAGTTCAAACTATTATCTGCCATAGGGAAAAAGTCATCTCCTAAATTATTTGGCTAAAAGAAATTGAAATGCATGAAAAAAAAATTGAATTAATTAAAACCAGGGTAACATATATATTTTTTGGGAAGTTGAGTTATTTGTATTTCCATGTTATGATATCCATTTATCATCTGCCTGAAATCGCATAGTAATCAAGACGAAAAGTCTCACCGAGAAGGTTGAAAGAAAATTATTTTCGCTTGAATTCGAATTCATCGCGATCATTTTGAGAAATCCTAATAGATATTGAGTCTTAATTAACTTTTCAAATCTCCTGAATTTGAAAAGGCAGTTTTTTTTTCCCAAATTAGAGGATATAATGACAGCACTGGATATACTTGACAATACTATGGAGCAGAAACAAGAGGAAGACTTATCTGCATTAATATTATCGTCGCATATAAATCGTCAACGATTGTATTATTTGGTAGTGAAGAGTACAACCATTTGTATATTGTGCTCGCAAGGCATGAGCTACTTTAGTAATCCCCGCTCATTATTCTTATTCTATGGATTAACATATCAAATCTCTCACGGGCAAAATGTGACCTTATAGTTGGTACCACTTGGGCAAGTGAACGTGCTGGTTTTATCATCTTGTGGGTAGCTATAAGCATCAGGGCACCTATCCTTGAAGAATTCAGAGAAAGTAGTCGGGCCACAGCTCCCCGGCCCGTTGGTGCAGCAATACTCATTGGTCTTGAACACCGTGCACGGGTTATTGCAGCCGCCGGTGGTCTTCAGCTCAGCTGGACACTGGCCGTTGATGTCGGCCGCGCACCTGATCCCACGGCAAACACTAGTGGTGGGGCTGAAGTCAATCGGGATGTTGAATCCGTCGACGAGCGATATGTCCAGGAAGTCCAGGTTGTTGGGCTGGTTCAGGGCGAACTCGGCCAGGGTGTTGGGCGGGCTTCCCCAGCCCTGGCAATTCAAGAGCCGGTTACAGTCGCCGGTCTCGCACTGGCCTTGGCCATTGGCGTCGAAGTTGCAATTGGTCCGGCCCCATATGCGTGCCATGGTCGTGCCTGGGGCCACAGTCAAGGGCCATGTCTGGCCAGGGTCGAGCCGTTGCCCACCGCCTGGCGATGCGGCCGCCCAAACGGTGTATGGGCATTGATTGACTATGTCGAAAGTTGCTGCATGTGCGGAAGTGAGAAGGGAGGACAACAAAAGGGCCAAGGTTAGGGACATGGGCGTGAGGATGGAAGTCATCTTGGTTCTTGAAGAAGAGACCTTTTCTTGATTGAGCTCTACTTCGTGATTATCTTTGATCCGCAAAGAGGGGTTTATATAGATTGGGGAGGCAGAGATTTGGCGAAACGAATGGGGAAATTTGAGTATTCTTTTCCAGTCAAATTTTCGCCTAAATTTCAAAGAAGTCGATCGATCCAAATGTGGGACAAAACATGAGTCAATAATTGGATATCGGGTCTTTTGCGATAACTAAAAATTTCTCTCAGATTGATGTAGTGGCGATTTATTGTCAAGCACATGTTTCTATAGAAACTAGAAACCAACAACCACACGGCATCAAACTTTCAGATTAGTCTGTTCACCCGGGATTACGTGCATGGAAAACTTATCGACGCTCTCATCTGTCGGTTTATCTAAACTTGTCAACATCGACCATTGAATCTTGTGTAGGTGTTGATCCAAAGCTAATTAACGTGATCCGTCGGATTTGAGCATGACAAATTACTCTTGATTTTGCTCACGGCAACCGTATTGGATTATAAATAATTTTCATCTTGTTCAGTTGAAGGACAAAGTATCAAATAATCGTTACATCACTGTTGATTATCTGCCCTTTTCAGGTACAATTTCTCATTATATTAGATAAATTTTGTTAAAATATCCAAATAAAGAAAGTTATTTTTAATGAGCCGCTCCTCTCTCGCGTTATGCATATTCTCCGCATTGGAAAATTAAATTATCTTGTTATTAAGGGTGATAAACGAGTGCCCTGCGGCCACTGGGGCACTCACCGACAAGACCAACACCACAATATTTATAGAAACCTATGTAGCCTCACGTAGGATAGACGAATCCGCCCTTGGTTTTGTCCGAAAGTGTTCCAAGGCTCTCTTTAGCAATATCATTGTTCAGTTTGCTTGATTGGTTAATGAGAAATCTTGTCATTAATGATAATAATTTATGTCTAAACATTTTCGTTAATGCTGAAAAATAATTTTCGTTCCTTTATTTTTATAAGCGATCATTCATTGACAAAAAAAAATAAAAATTCTAACCACTCATTTTTCGCGCGACAAAAGTAGCATCGAACTCTTTGTATGGCCTCGCGCCTTCCAGAGAACACACACATCATCAAAGGACGAGGGAGCTTCTATCAGTGTGATCTAAACATTCCAAAGCAGACACGGCATTGAGACCTTCGTTACCTTCGTTTGTCGAACTCACAGATGTTTTAAAAATCCTTGGAAAAATATTCGACACGTAACATGTGATAACCCCGCTAATCGTGGCGCTTGGATCGGGTTTCAACATGTTCGTAGTCTTCTTCGCCTTTATCCACAGCAAATTTTTTTTTTGTTTTTGTTTTTTTTTGGGCGGGGGGGTCGAGATTGTATTTAATTTCGTCAAATAAATAGATTTGATTTCTTTTGGCTTTTTCAGAAGTCCTTCCTAAGAAATTCTTTTTAAAAAGATATAATTACATAAATAGTCCCTGAACTTTAGCATAATGTGCAATCAGATCCCTTAATTTTTAATTTATTCAATTTAACCCCTGAAATTTAGCAGAATGTACAATTTAATCTCTAAACTTTTGACTTGTTCAATTTAGTCTCTAATTTTTTGTGCATATTCAATCTAGTCCCCTGAATTATAGGAAAATGTTCAATATAGTCCTTTTGTTAATTTAAGATCAAGGATAACGTTGAACATTTTTATACAATCCAGGGACTAAATTGAAATTTATTAAAAGTTCAGCGACTGAATTAAACAAGTAAAAAAATTCAGGGATCAAATTGCACATTTTATCTAAGTTCATGGACTAAATTGAACAAATTAAAAGTTCATGGACCATATTACACGTTTTGTCAAAGTTCAGGGACCATTTGTGTTATTTGGCCTTTTAAAAGATCACTAGTAACACAAATAATCTTTGGAGTCAAATCGTAATAAAGTAATTTATCGTTCATATCCTAGCTACATTCTAATCTAGAACGTCATGCAAACTTTTTTTCGGAAAAATAATAGCAAGCATAAGTCTATTTTTTTTAAAAGGTAACAATTCTTTTTGGAGTAGAAGAACGTTCATTTTTACAATCTTTCCTGAAATGCTCATCGTTGAAAATCTATTGAAAATATGTAAGCATGCGTTCCGTTTATTTTGAAATCGTTATCAAACTGAAAATGAGGAATTTGATTTTGAAGTAATATCAACAAAATTAATTATAGTTTTCGGGTGTTATCTGGGAAAAAAATGGTATTTTATTTTTTGATCAATTTCTATCCTTGCAATTGTCATTTTCATACTGAGGACAAACTCCATTTCTTTTGATGGACTTGGTCTTGATTTTTTGTTTTTGTTTTATAGCAAATCTTGCAATGCACATATTTTAACTTTATTTAATTGACACGTAAATACAACCTTTCACAACTTTTTGAATTCGAAGTATGTATTTGTTTTTTTAAAAAAATGGAAAAATGTACCTTTTCTTTTATATAAAAAATTTACGTTTGACTTCGGATAAGTCTAGGAAAACAAACCATAAATCGGCCATCTCCTAAGAATCCGACGTATCCCTCTCCTTCCTTATAGGCTACCCCCTTTTTTTTCTCCCCCTATGGTAATTAGTCCATCTGTCCACGACGATAGCTCTTCTTATATTCAAGACTGATGATGAATTGCTTCACCAAATATATTTTAACCTAAAAACATGGTATTTGACACTGCAAATCAATATCATTAGCTGTGGCAAAGAAAAGGTCGACTTGGCACTTGATCTGGGGATTGTATAAGTCATGCATAGAAGTTCAAAGAGCACTATACCGTCCATGCAACCATGAAGTATGAAATGGAATTATTTTCTAGATAAATACTAAAATTTGTCATTGAGTCCTAAAACTTACATAAGGTGCAATCGAATTTTAAAACTTGTCAAATTTATGTAATCGAGTTCGTTCTGTTAACTCCGCCCAACTGAACTAGCGGAAAATGTTGACGTGACTTTTTTTAACATTTTCCCTCTCCTTCTCCTTCGTAACAGTGATGTGGTTAAATCTTGAATCATAAATTCACAACGACGTCGTTTTGCATGGAGATGCTATTGGTAAATCTTAGCATACACTTAGCTCAATCTAAGTATCAATAATGTGTGCAGTGCATGGGAGAATTTCCCTCTAGGTGGAATACCATCATATATGTAGAAAGAGAGTTGTTAACATGAAAATCTGATCGTATTGTCAATTATTTGTTACTATATCATTTTTCAATCAATGAGTAATTTACACAAAACATGCGGTGATGATGTGCGTAAATACTGTCCCTCACAGTACTGTGAGGGAATCATCTCCCATGTAGGAACACTATACACATGGTAACATTTATACGTGTGAAATACAATCTTACACATTCAATTAACCACACTAATTGTGGGTGCGATTTACGGGAGAATCTTATATGGAGAGACTACCATTTTGGTATGCGTGACATATACACTCATAAGCCACATTCTCTCGGGCTCTTCTTTTAGTCCTACAAATAACGACATGAGATAAGAGTGAAAATCATCCTAAACTTTGTTATCCATATATTTACAATCCTCACATTCAAAACCCATATTCTATATCTCCCCAATCTAAAAAAACTCATTCGCCCTCATAGATATCCAAAATCTACATCCAATCGGATGGGAATCACCTGCCTTGAAAGTAGGTGCCTTGGTGAATCCCCGCCGCTAACTGGATTCCTTTCCACACAAGTAAATGTTAGGATTAGACACACAAATACAATGGAAGAGAGAGTAAATATGTGACATTCTGATTTCCAACGATTTCGAGATGTATGAATGAGAAGATATCTATCGATGTATTTCAGTTTTATCTCGCTTGGACCTAATCAATTCGAGTAAACTGACCAGAAAGGGAAAGGCTAACGCATGACAAGTACGTGGACTTAGGAACTCAAATAAGGAATGACACTTTGATCATAAGGATTATCGAGGGAATATTTAGAGTCAATAAGGGCGGATCTAGGAATGATCAAGGAATTTATGGCTGGCGTTATACTATTGGAGCGCGGGTGATTCCGCTTATCCGACGTATAATTTGCAAACCTTTATTAAATCGAATTCTTACAATCGTGACCGACGGAGCTAGCGATAAGCCCTCGCAATTACATGACAATCAAAGTCGTCGTGACTTGAGTCATCCTAAATGTGATAAGAATCACTGTGTTGATAAGCGTGAACGTCTGCCAAAAGCTGTCCGTCAGTTTGAGATATGCTGAAATTACGATTGATGAAAAACGGATCATGAATTGGGTCTCGAAATTTGGTATCGAACAAAGAAGAATTCCAATAATTCAAAAAGAATTGGACGTTGACTCATCGAGGGTAATTAAGATTTGGAAAAGTGAAATTTAGACTGAAAGTGTAAAATTACCGTTTTGCCCCTCAAGGACATTCTTTTTCTTAAGAATAAGCAAAGGCAAAGTAGTCATTTACCCATTAACCTTTCTTGGCCAAATTCTTAGGGACAAGAGTGTCATTTAGCCATGATGAACATTGATGAGGAAAAGACAAAAAGGAACCCCAAAGTCAAAACCCCAAAAAGTGTATATCTTGTCCATCACCTTATCATTACATTTTCTAGTCATTCTTTGTCCCCCAACTTGCATGTGGCTTCTTGAGAAAGCTTGTGAGATTCAAGACCACTCCACTCTTCCTCTCCTCCCTAAACATTCGGTCACCATCACCCCACCTCTCTCACTTTCACGCTTTTTCTCTTTCTCTCTTCCTTTCTCGCTCGACCAGCTTGCACTCTCGCCGTTCGCTTGCTTCGTTGTCAGCTTCCAGTCACTATCCGACCCATCGCCGACCATCATGACGATCCTAAGTGTCTTGTCTATAACCTCCAAGTGACCGATCGTCCATTCGTTACTCCATTTGACCCGTGGAGTCGCCGGAACCTGCCTAGGTCAGAATTGGGGTGAACCAGACCGTGAGCTCGTTTAGGCCGGTTTAGAAGGCTTATATTACTTCCAAATCAAGGTGAGATCTCTTTAAGACATAATATTATGGTTGAGTAGGTCTGGTTTGAAGTTTTATTGATGATAGATGGGTTATAATGGATGAATTTTGATGGATTTCTTAAGAACAGAATTTTGTGCTCTTCGACGGATCTGGGAATCAAGCATCTTTGAAGGCCGTAGAAGCGTTGTCTTGCCCCAAAATTTATTGTCAAGACATCCTAAGACATGATATTACATGTTAGCAAAGGATAGATGAGTTAGATTAGAGTTTTGACGGCCGGTTTGCATGGATTTCCTTAGGGACAAATTCTGCCTTTTACCGAACAAATTAGGAACTGAGGATTGTTGCGTTCTTGAATGAGTTTGTTGGCTTGATTATCTTGGTAAGAAGACTTCTAACCCTTAGTTAGGATGTTGGGTTACTAAAGGGTGGATTTTTTTGAAAGGGTTTAAAGGGCTGCTTTGATAAGAAAAACGCGAGTGACCCAAAAACCGTCCAAATTTATTTTCAGCGCGCATTAATTTTAAAATGGCCTGCTCTAACTCATCCGATATCCAAATTGAGCCCTGTTTTCGCCCACATGTCCGTAAGATCTTGAAGTTTAAGATACTAGAATTTTTTTCAAAGTGAATAAAAAAATTATAATTTTCGTGAGACGGAACCTGATCGTGGGTGGACAGATTTATGAATTGAAGTTTTACGACTTGTCCTTGATTGAGTACCATGTTTTCATGCTTAGGGAGCAATAAATCAAAGCTATGAATTCTTGGTGATGTTATGCCGTGTGTGAATTTGGGCATGTGATAATTATTGGGGTTTAATTGAGGGATTTAATGCTCGGTTGTGCAATTGATGTCGAATGATGTTTGGTGTGATGACGTGCATATGCATGATAAGTGAATGTCATGCTTGAATTTGTGATCCTGATGTGCTTGAATGATGTGCCTTGAATGACTATGAGATGAATCTGTTTGTGGATGTGGAAATGAAACTAATGAGAAGGATCACAAATGAGGTTACTTTGGCCAATGTATTGCGTCGTGGGTGTTTGATCCCGATTGACTCGACGAGGTCGTGCAGCTAGAAGTCCCACCTTGACTGAATCATCTCGAAGGCTGTAAGAATCGAAAGTCATATAGTAATCGAATCATCTCTAGGTCCGAACGCGAGAGGCCTATAATCGACCGAATAATCTCGATGGCGCGGAGTGTCGAGAGTCGCTATAGAGATCGAATCATCTCGCAGCGAGAGTTGTGATGACCGAATCATCTCGATAAGACGTTGAGAGTCATGTGATTGACCGAATCATCTCGCGGCCCAATGAGGGTAGCCCTTGATGGGCGTAATGAAGATAAAAGACTGAAACATGATCGTGATGTGTTTCTGAGTCTGTATGATTGAAAAGCTTGAGTTAGCTGGAATGCCTGGAGTGCATGGAATGCCTGTTATGCCTGTATGGCTTGAGAAATTTGGATTGGAATGTGAAAGTATGAAAGACATGAACCCGATTGCCTGATATACCTGAGTTGTCTTGTTATGCCAACTGCTTGAATGTCATGATGAAAAGTGTTTTCCAAAACTTGCATATTTTTAAACAAGCCTGGAGGTACCAATAGTCTAGCTTATGGTTAGGGTTAATTTATTGATATTGTTATCTCATCCTGTCGTGGGACCAACATTTTCAGGTCTCAGACAATGGAAACCCGAGCTTGCTGTGGATGGGCATTCGATGAAGTCACTTAAGGAAGTGCATATTAACCCTTCGAGACATTAGGGATTGCTTTTTGAATTTGGAGATTTAGAATTGTAACATTTGAAGTATGATTGAATGTAATGAGAAGTATACCTTTTTGTCCTAAGTCATCTTGTATTTTATTTGTATGAGACGTTTTCTCACTTCCGCAAGCATTTATCATTTTGAAGTTTTATGTTATTGGCCGTTGGATCTTAGGAGATATTCTAAAGTCAATGGCCAGATGAAATGTTCACGAGCCCCCAGGGTTCGGGACGTGACACAATACGAGAAAAATAAATCGAGAGACGAGTTTTATTACGATTCAACATTAAACTATGGCCACATGCAACAAATAATTTCACTATAATTATTACCTCTCACATTTCTATTACCAAATATATATATAGATCCACTGCTTTCATATTAATGAGAATTACAAATCACATATCAATAGTAGGAAGGCACAAGAAAGAGGGAGGTGCCACTGTCCCGGCAAGCACTTGCCCTCAACTGGCATTGGTTACGAGATGGCACCCAAGCGACCATTTGCGAGGGCCAAACGACTCGCAAGGGCCAAGTTACCCTCACGTAAACGGTGGCTGGGGTTGGTGAGGGCTTGCCAGAATTTCACATCGGGGTGAAAGATGCCTCATTAAGTGATATAGGCTAACACCCACTCCAAAATAGTTACCACCATGTGTAGTCAATCAGAATTCTCATTTAGGACTTGACCCACGTGAAACAAATCATTACAAACGTGTCGGGTCGATATCAATTTTAAGAATCTCGAACTCCGTTTGTTTCACGAAAATTGTATGATTTAATGGCCATTTTCTTAAAAGCGATCACTTATATTCTAAGTAGCTCCAACACCAATGACGACATACAATACCACACGACACGACACGTCGATATATCATTTATGAAAAAAAAATAAAGGACTCCAACACATTAGAACACGTTTTATATTAAATGTATATTTTTAAATAGGCATGACAATGATTTTTTTTTCTTCTATTAGAATTTTTTCTTTTGCTGACAGGATATATTAATTTTAGTGTGGCTGCATATATGACTTAAGTACATGTATTTTTGATTTATTGACACTGTGCGTGTCGAAACGACGTGTTGAGATGCTGGACTCGCGTGTCGCTGGCATGTCTATAATACTAATTACATAAGGATAGCATATTGGAGAGTGTCCGGAGAGTTGGAGAAATTCGAAGTGTCAGACCCGACATGGAGGCTCCCTGAGAGTGCCGTTGCTTCCTAGCTTATATCCCATAAAATAATTAATTAACAAGAAAATTTTTGATAACGATAATAATTTGTTTAAATATTATTTTTAATGATGAAAATATTTTCCGTTTATTTTTATAAGTGATCATTCATTGACCAAAAATAAAAAACTAGCAACTCATTTTTTGCGCGACAAACGTAACGTCAGTCTCATTGTATCGTCTGATCACAGGAGTTCCATTTTTTCGCGCCTTCTAGAGAATACACACATAAGGAACGACCCAAAACGACCACATTGTGATCTAAACATTCCAAAGCAGACACGACATCGAGACCTTCGTTTAGATATAGTCAAACGCACAGAAGTTTTAAAACTCTTTGGAAAAATATTTGACGGGTGACGTTTGAATCATTTGATAACACCGCTAATCATTTGTATTTAATAATTTATTTAAAATACTTAAACTTGATCCGTGCATATTGAAATTGATGTGTTGAGATGCTGAACTCGAATGCAGGTAATGTGACCTTCCCAAAGCAGACACGACATTGATACCTTCGTTTGTCAAACTCACAGATGTTTTAAAAATCCTTGGAAAAGTATTCGACACGTAACATTTGATAAAACCGCTAATCTTGGCGCTTGGATCGGGTTTCAACACGTTCGCAGTCTTCTTCGCCCTTATCCACAGCAAATTTGTTTTTTTTTTTTGGGGGGGGTCGAGATTGTATTTAATTTCGTCAAATAAATAGGTTTGATTTCTTTTGGCTTTTTCAGAAGTCCTTCCTAAGAAATTCTTTTTAAAAGATCACCAGTAACACAAATAATCTTTGGACCCAAATCGTAATAAACCAGTAATTTATCGTACATATCCTAGCTACATTCTAATCTAGAACTTCATACAAACATTTTTTTGGAAAAAAAATAGCGAGCATCAGTCTATTTTATTTTTTAAAGGTAACAATTCTTTTTGGAGTAGAAGAACGTTCGTTTTTACAATCTTTCCTGAAATGCTCATCGTTGAAAATCTATTGAAAATATTTAAGCATGCGTTCGGTTTATTTTGACATTGGTATCAAACTGAAAATGAGGAATTTGATTTTGAAGTAATATCAACAAAATTAATAATAGTTTTCGGGTGTTATCTTGGAAAAAAAAATGGTCTTTTATTTTTTGATCAATTTCTATCCTTACAATTGTCATTTTCATACTGAGGAAAAACTCCATTTCTTTTGATGGACTTGGTCTTGATTTTTTTTTTATTTTTTTATAGCAAATCTTGCTATGCACATATTTTAACTTTATATAATTGACACGTAAATACAACCTTTCATAACTTTTTGAATTTGAAGTATGTATTTGTTTTTGAAAAAAAATGGAAAAATGTACCTTTATATATATATATATATATATATATATATATATATATATATATATATATATAAAATTTACGTTTGACTTCGGATAAGTCTAGGCAAACAAACCATAAGTCGGCCATCTCCTAAGAATCCGATGCATCCCTCTCCTTCCTTATAGGCTACCCCCTTTTTTTTCCCTTTTGGTAATTCGTCCATCTGTCCAGGACGATAGCTCTTATTATATTCGAGACTGATGATGAATTGCTTCACCAAATATATTTTAACCTAAAAACATGATATTTGACACTGCAAATCAATATCATTAGCTGTGGCAAAGAAAAGGTCGACGTGGCACTTGATCTGGGGATTGTATAAGTCATGCATGGAAGTTCAAAGAGCACTATACCGTCCATGCAACCATGAAGTATCATAATGGACTTATTTTCTATATAAATACTAAAATTTGTCATGAAAATGTAGTTGAGTCCTAAAACTTACATAAGGTGCAATCGAATTTTAAAACTTGTCAAATTTATGTAATCGAGTTCGTTCCGTTAACTCCGCCCAACTGAACTAGCGGAAAATGTTGACGTGATTTTTTTAACATTTTCCCTCTTCTTCGTAGCGATGATGTGGTTAAATCTTGAGTCATAAATTCAAAATCATGTCGTTTTGCATGGAGATGCTATTGGTAAATCTTAGCATACGCTCAGCTCAATCTAAGTATCAATAATGTGTGCAATGTACGGGAGAATTTCCTTCTACGTCATATATGTAGAAAGAGAGTTACTAACCTGAAAATTTGATGGTATTGTCAGTTATTTTTTACCATATAATTTTTCAATCAATGAGTGTTTTACGCAAAACATGTGGTAATGATGCGCATAGATACCGCCCCTAATAACACTATGAGGGAATCATCTCCCATGTGGAAAAACTATACACATGGTAACATTTATGTGTGTGAAATACAATCTTACACATTCAATCAACCACATTAATTGTGGGTACGATTTACGGGAGACTTATATGGATAGACTACCATTTTGGTGTGCGTGACATATACACTCATAAGCCAAATTCTCTCGGGCTCTTCTTTTAGTACTACAAATAACGACATGGGATAAGTGTGAAAATCAAACTAAACTTTGTTATCCATATATTTACAATCCTCGCATGCAAAACCCATATTCTATATCTCCCAATCTAAAAAGACTCATTCGCCCTCATACATATCCAAAATCTACGTCCAATCGGATGGGAATCACGTGCCATAAAAGTAGGTGCCTTGGTGAATCCCCACCACTCATGCATGACCAAAATACCCCCCTCCCTAAAGCAATTGGAGGTAGGGATGTCTATTATCATAACACCAAGACCCATTAGATTTTTTCCCGCTATCAAAGGGGGAAAGATCTAATTACCGAGAATATCCACATTCCTTGCCATACATGCAGGGGATCCGGATCGAGAATTTTAGGGGATATCCTGATTTTAAGGCAGGGGAAACCGGATCCCTTTTCCAACTCTCCCCATCTCTTCTCATTGTACTTTGTTATTTGGCCCAAATCTACTCATATGGCCACCAAATGTTAATAGATCACGCTTGTTAAAGTTAGATTAGCTGTTTAATGCTCGATAAAAGATACAAATACACCTCAAATTGATAGAAAATAACACAATTAGGGAAAAAAAAACAAGACAAGATGCTAACTCGAATTTTCTTCCACCGCTAATTACCTAGTTTTTGTTGCTTCAAAAACTGCATAATACGTTCGGATCGATCTGATCCGTGCTCACAAGACAACTCGTTAATCTTATTAGCAAACTGTGGTGGCATATTGCTTATAGATACATATAAAACGACACAACGTAAGAACTAGTTCTAGTGGAAGTCACGACCAGCATCACTGAACATTGCTCTTCTCGGCTCTCTCTCCACTCCCATATATTATTCTACATCATTATTCATTTGAGTTATATATTCTCTTTTTGTCCACACGCTTTAGCCATAACCCTTTCATTCTGAGCTCTCGCTTCCAACCATCTCCAAGGGAAAGTAAGACGACCCACCGGGGCAGAACACGACCCGATAATCGGTGGACCCGCCAGGACAAGTGAACGTGCTGGTGGGGTCATCTTGAGGGTAGCTATAAGCATCGGGGCACTTGTTCTTGAAATACTTCGAGTAAGTCGTCGGACCACACTTGCCCTTGGTGCAGCAATACTCGTCGGTCTTGAACACCGTGCACGGGTTGTTGCACCCGCCGGGGGCCTTCAACTTGTCGGGGCACTGTCCGTTGACGTTGCTAGCGCACTTGATCGGCTTACACTTGTCTTGCGACGACGGCTTGGTGGGGCTAAATTCGATGGGGATGTTGAACCCGTCGACGAGGGAGATGTCGTAGAAGTCCTTGTTGCCGAACTGGTTCAACGCGTACTCGGCCAGGGTGTTGGGGGGCACGCCCCATCCTTTGCACTCAAGGACACCCCCGCAGTCGCCGGTCTGGCAGTGGCCCCGGCCACTGCCATCGAAGTTGCAGTTGGTGCGGCCCCAGATCCGGGCCATTTTGGTGCCCTGGGCAACGTTGAGGGTCCACGTCTGGCCATGGTCGAGGCAACGGCCACCACCGGGGGAGGCGGCCGCCCAGACGGTGTAGGGGCAATCGTTGCGGACGGTGAAGGTGGTAGAGTGGGAAGGTGAGAAGAAGAGGCATAGGAGTAGAAGGACAGAGAGGAGGGCGAGAGGCATTTTTTGAGGGGACATGTTAGCTGTAGTTGGTGCTGTGATTGAAGATGTGCGGTGCTCTTTTTCTAAGAGAACGGATTACTAAGGTCTTATATAGAGAATATTGCTGGCATGCTTTAATGATGGATCCTATAAAGGCTAAACTAAAGTGCGCCTTTTGGCTTCACGTAAATGAAGGCAGGTGTCCACTATTTCATAAAGTTAGAGGCGGCTACGTGATGGCTTTGGCATCTTCATCTTTAACATAGACCAATTCAGAGAGGGCTGCTTTTTGACAAGGAACAATGGATTTGGATGACATCCTTAAGCTCGTTGGTCGAAGGATAATGACCTTATTATAATAGGATTAAGATCTTTACTAAAGTGTCTTTTCGTTTTTTTTGTGGGTGTTAATTAACCGGGTAACTCTCTGTCCTCATAAAAGGACTCGCAGTTACTGGGCGTCGTCCGGATAATCCTTCGATTTGTTTATGTCTCCGAGATTTGTTGATGTGATCGGCAATTGCTTTTAAGACATAAACTGGTATGATTTCTGTAACACTATCGCATGCGTGGAATCCACATAAGCTGACATTGTGTGGATAAGGCCAGTCTTAAGTCAAACGTCCTTGGTAACGGGGGATACAACTTGGTGCTGTTTGGATATTCTAGGCATCAAACTAGCATATGCGCCCAGGATTTTTTTTTTTTTAATTCTAAGTATGTCAAGATTGATTTGAAAAAACATTGGTATATTAAGAAATGCGGCACATCATTACTATACTTTGCATTATGTCCGTTTGTTTTGATATCCACTTATAGACTACCACGTATACCGATTACTATCATGAAATTATAAAATTTACCTTTAAAGTTAATAAGCACACTAAAGAACTAGATTTTTCGCACGCACTCTGCGTGTGCCCGATAAGGGATGGTGGGGTGTCGCATTTAGCGGGAGAAATAGAGACATGATTTTCAAAGGTGAGGCATACACTATGAAAATAGGAGATTTCTTAGGTAGTTGGTCAGAGATATCGAATTTTCATGTAAATAATATCTAATTTAATCTTTATTTTATATACGGAAGATAAGGATATTTTAATCCGTTGATGGGTGGACACCAAATTTGAAAGTTAACTTTACATACACAAATAGATGCAGAAGAATAGATGTGAGTCAATTGCAACGTCCACTAATAATTTATGACATCACTTCATATAAACTTCATAATTCAGACTAAAGTATAAGTAAATCCAGCAATATTCACGATTATCTTATAATAACCAATTGGTACTTTCAAAATAACGAAACTTTTTCCCTGTTATTGACTAATCTAGAACAATTGGCGCATAATTATCTTGAGAAACATGATCGGCAAAAATCAAGGCGAGTTCACTGATCGAGATATGTTACCGAGCGTGAATGGCAGAATCAGGAGATCCGAATATTTTTCCGAACTCTGAAGTTCCCGAATACTACTTTATCTTGCCGAATCTCCCACTTACCGATTGTGACGACTTACTGAGCTTCCGATTTACCAAACTTCGTTTAGATTTGATTTCAATATTTATTTTAGCATATCTTTAGATTAGATTGCAATATTTGATTTGTATTCCGTTTGATTAGATTTGATTATTGATATCTTATTTTAGATTATCTTTAAGTAATTCTATTTTCTAAAGGAGTCTTATCTATATATAAATGACGTCCAACCTCTGTAATCAACATAATATCATTCAATAAAATTTCAGAATTACTTTGGAATTGTTTCCAGTTAATTTGGAATTGTTCTCCCTTTTAGATATGACCTTTTCAAAATTAGAAGAAAGAATAGCTCGATTTTGTTTTTCTAAATAGCACAATTACATGCAAAAATATACTTTTAGTGTCAAAAGTTGTGTATGGAGATCACTTTAATGTCAAATTTTAAAAAAACGATCATTTTTAGTGCTAACTCCGGTTTGGGTCACCAGAAAGCTGACGTGGCATTATTTTGTTATTATTTTTCGGCCAAAACTGCCATGTGTCTCCAACGAGGTCCAATAAGCAATTAAAAAAACTAAAAATTAAATAAAAAAATTAATTAATTTACAAAAATAAAAAATGCAAATTGCTTTTTTCAAAATAATTTGAAAAATTAGGTTAATTTTTTTAAAAAAAGAAAAACGAAGGATTTTTTTTTTTTTTGCAGATGGCGAGGGCTTGCACAACCCTCGCTGCTGCTGCCCTACGTCATCGGCAAAGGCCGACGGCTGTGGAGCATGCCAGTGGGTCACCGAGCCCAGGTTAATGGTCGGTAACCCTCGGCTGCAAGCAAAGGCCTGCATCGCTCAGATCGGGCTGAGGAAAGGGGTCGGGCTGACTCGTGCTTGATGAGGATGGCAAACACCAAGTTTTCTCCTTTCGACAGAGAGTTCGAAGGTCCTGATTTGTCATCCATTCATGGTGGTTTCCTCGTTCCTTCGATTCCAATGATGAAATCCTCGTTTTATCGATTCTTGACTCTCTTCAATTCGGCCCCCGAAAAGTCCCTCCCTATAACCCTAGCCCCGTTGGGACCCTCTTTAGTTCCAACTTTGTTTAACAATGGAGGAGGGTCAGACGGAGCTAGGGGATTTCATGACGGCTCGAGCTCGAGTCCAAAGGGGTTGGGGGTCAATTGGCCGGTGGAGGGTGAAGGTTGGGTCGATGACGGAGGGGCACCACACATGCAGTTCAGGAGGCGTCGGGTTCAGGTCTTGTAGATATGAGGTTGAGGTGCCTCTAACGCTTGGACTGGTGGGCGACGACGAAGGGCTGGCGTCGGGAAAAGTTGGGCAATAGCTGGAAGTTTGCTGGGCATTGAGGTGGGGTTGCAAGCTGGTGGGATTTCGCGATGCTCACAGCCAACAACAGCTCGGGGTTGATTTTCGTTGAAGAGGCCATGTCCAGATTCTTTACAAACCTAGAAAATGTGTAAATTCTTCAATGTTCATGTGGAGTTTGATTTTCTTTTTCAAAAATCTTAATTTTATTATTTTTATTTTTTCTTGAATTCGTTAATCCACATGGAACCGACGTGGACTTTAATCTTTTTTTAAAATGTCAATTAAAATTCAAAAATTAAATAAAAAAGCCACATCATTTTTTGGACGGAATTTTTGGCCAAAGGCACTAAAAGTGATCCTTTTGTCTCGACTTGCCACTAAAGTGATCCATTTGAAACTTTTAGTACTAGAGTGGTCTCCGTACACAAACTTCGGTACTAAAAGTGTACTTCTACCCACAATTACAACACGTATTTCTATCGCTTTCAAGATGCCTTAGTGGTGAAATGTAGACACTCGAATGCAAAAGGTTTATAGATAGATTTAACGGGAGAAGTATCAAAAAAGTCGTAAACTTATGCCATTAGTGTCAATTAAGTCCTAAATCTTTTTTTAATATCAATTCAGTCCTAAACCTTTTATTAGTGTCAATTCAGTCTTAAACCTTTTGCATTTTTTGTGGGGTAAAGAAAGTATATAAAAAAAATTTCAAGATGCCAACTACACAGAAAAGATCGAACACAAAAACCTTGTACCCATCACGACACATAGACATGTCCTAATGGGTGCAAAGGTGTAGCGGTTTGCAAGATATATCAAGAACAAAGCGTAATATCCAAAAGGGCCAAACAGCGGCCAATTCTCTGCTACAACACCGGCCAAGAGACAGTGGACCGAACAACAATACGAAAACAAAAAAAAAATAGCTAGCCAAAAAAGACGGCTAAGGAGCAATAAAAACGAACCAAATGAGACCAACAAGAAGATCTAGGCAACACTGGGCCGATCCTTAAAGATGAAAGTGGAGATACCTCAATTCCTTTATAACCGCCTATTGCGGGGACTTACTTCAATATGATGAAAGATGAGGCCTTTGTTCCTAACAATCTTGAGAAGATGTTGGGTGAGAGCCGGCACAACGTATTGTTTTGAAGAAGATGCGGTTCCTCTCAATCCAAATCATGTGACAGAAGGCCTTAAGAGAGAATCAAGCTAATCGGTGAGGAAACGACTGACCACCAAATAGATGCATAACCCAGTGAATCCTGCTAAGACCTATTCTGGCAAGACAAGTTGCATTTTTTAGCCCAAAAAAACGCCAGAGAACTGGTGATAGGACATCCAAAAAATAAGTAATCTATGGAATTCGGTCTACAGTGACAAAAAGCGCAAGTACCATTTAAAATTCTACGATAAGTAAGAAGTAATACCAAGGTAGGGAGATAATTGAGTGTGGCAAGCCAAAGAAGGAAATTATGCCTAGGAGCAAGGGCTCGGTACCAAACAAAGGAGTGACAAGCGACGCGCCGCCCCTAGATCGGATGAAGTCCCAAGCCAAAGACACCGAGAAAGAGCTAGAGGAATGCTCTTGCCAAATTAGTCGTCTTCTCTCCCTTCCACAAAAGCCGGGGAAGCATCCGGCCAAGTAGTAAAATGGGTCAGCATAGTTGAAGGTTACCATACGGAGTAGAAGAAGGCACAAATTGAAATGTCATGAGGAATGCGAGAACAGTATATCTCACGATCTGAGAACAACTTGTAAAGTAGGCCTCGAGAGTGCCATACATCGAACCAGAATGATATAGACCGATTATTACCAATCATCCATATAAAGCTAGAAAAAAACTCCGCACGAAGATCAAGAATCTTTTTTCAAGTCCAAGAGTAGAAGGTGGGCCGTGGTAATTCCCAAAAATCATTGTTCTTGAGAAATGTAGAATGAATCCACTTGTACCACAAAGACTCTTTATCTATGAATAAGACTCATATATGTTTAAGCGTTGCCGCCTTATTACAATCAATAAATCTGCAGATTCCCAGCCTACCTTCCTTCTTTGGGAGGTACATTTGGCCCAAGGGACATTCCCTTAATCCACACTCAAGTTCGGTCCCTTTCATAGGAACTGTCTTAGGATGCGCTCAATGCGAGACAGAAACGATATCGAAAAAGTAAATGCACTGGCTTAATATACATGTATAATGCAAGAACGACTTAATAAGTTGAAGTCGACCAGCGAATGAAAGAAACTTTTGGGACCAAGAGCGAGCTCAAGTAGTAATGATTATAACCAGGATATTACAATCAATTTTATTAAGTCTACCAACTATGATAGGCACACCAAGATAGCGAAATCGGAGTGTACCTTCCTAGAAACCCAAAGAGAGACGAATTTATTCTCGCAGTGTAGGCGTGCCACCCAAAATGAAGAACTCACTTTTGTTGACATTTGATTTCAAGTCAGACCAGCCAGAGTATAAGTCAAAGCCTTCATTAAGAAGGGCAATGGAAGCCACATTTGCCTAAGCAAATAGGAGGACGTCATCAAGTGGGTCAATCATGAGGTTTTGCACCTCTAGAAGAACTTATACCCCGTCATAGAAGTCTTGGCATTGAGAACACCGAAGAAAACTTCCATGACAAGAGTAAAGAGATAGGGAGAAATGGGGTTACCTTGTCGGATAGATGACAATCGAAAATTTGGGCAAAGACACACATGCCATAATCAACTTGATGACTATATCCAGGAAGCCAAATGCTTGCAAGGTTGCCTCAAGGAAGCCTCAATTCACTGTATCTTAAGCTTTTTGGAAATCGACTTTTATGGTACACTTGAGCAAATAGGGTTCATGGTGAAAACCGGCAAATAATTTTTGGGCTAACAAGATGTTGTCACTAATTCTCCAGTCCCTAACAAAGCACTTTGGGAAGAACTTATAATCGAGATCAAGACTCTAGCAATTCGGTTTGCAAGAATCTTCATGATACACTTATAAACCATGTTGCCAATAGGCCGGAAATCATTCATGACCGAAGCATTAGGGACTTTTGGCACTAGAGTAAGAATGGGTGCATTTGTCTCCTTAAGGAGTAAGCTCGTTTCAAAGAAATTCCTAATAGCCAATGTAACAAAAGGACCAATAATATCTCAAGTAGTCATAAAGAAATCCACATTAAAATCATCAGGACTCGAGGCCTTACCTTTAGCAAGGGAGAATAAGGTGCTACGAATCTCCAAGTCCGACACCTGTCGAGAAAGGAACTCAATTTGCTCTTCATCCAACCCACAACTACCATACTCGCGAATCACAATGGTCCTCTATCGACTAGGGTGCAAGCTCCCATTGAGAAGGGATTCAAAATAACCTACAATATGATGTGGAACCAAAGTCAGTTCGGTGATGACAGTCCCGACCGAGTCGACAACCGACAGGATACGATCATGCATTTGTCTTTTGTTGATGAAGTGATGGAAGTACTTCATGTTCAAATCCCCTTCCTTGATCCAACGAATCCTGAATTTTTTCTTGAAGAAAGAATCATCTTGGATTCTAAGATCTGAGAACACCCGAAGTTATTTTTTCTCTAGGACCGCAAGAGCCAAATTTCAGGGGTCTAAGACAAAGGCATATTGAGTAGTGGAGAGAGCTAACTTGACGTAAGCCAAGTGGGTTGAGATGTCAGAGAAAGAATCTTGATTAAGTTGCTTGAGCCTTTCCTTGAGCATTTTAAGCTTGCGGTAAAGCACAAACATTGAAGTACCCTCAACATGAAAGTCTCATATCTGAGATACAATGTTTTCAAACTTTGGATGCATCATCCAGTAATTAAAGAACTTGAAAGGCTTCCTAGAAGAAGAGGAAGACACAATCTTAATGATCATCGGGGTATTATCATACACACCAGGAGCCAAAAAGGAACTTTCAGAGAAAGAGAAAGCCCTGCTCCAGTTGTCATTAATAAGGACTCGATCTATTTTTCGCTGCTTACGAGACTCCTTAGAGGAAGTAGACCAAGTAAATCTATGTTCCTCATACCTCAAATCATCAAGGCCCGCCTGAATAAGACACTCATCAAATTCATCAAAGGCAAGAATCCAAGCATTGAAGCTACTCACTCTATTTGACTGATCTTGGATGGCATTGAAGTCTCCAGCAACTATCCACGGCTCATCTTCAACTTTGGCACTCAAGTGCACAATATCACTTCAAAGAGATCGTAAAGAAACAAAAGTATGGTCTCCATAAACAACCGAGAGACGGCAATACTTTTGCATACATAGCCTGAGCTAAGATAGAGAGAACAAAAAGCTCAACTGCCCTAGGGTCCCAACCAACCTATATTCTACCATGAGGAAAGTGTATACAATTGGAAGACCAACTCCACTTTGTAATCAAACCAATAGAAATATCCACAAATAAAGACGCATGGACTTTTGTCTCCAGAATACGAATGTGACATGAGTTACAAGATCTAAAAAGAGCATGGACTTCAACCTGCTTAAGAAGGTTAACAAAACCTCGAATATTCCAAACTCAATATATATATACACACACACACAACAAGGAAAGAAAAAGTTATCACTTTTTCTTGCCTCCTCCCTCTTCCTAGCCGTTGTGTTGTCGACTTGGGAAAAAGGGAGGCTCTCTGAGATAGTGATATCTTGTCGGGGTTCATCAAGGGGTGCCTAAGTGGTCGGTTCACTTATGACAGTAGGTAAGCCCATTTCAGTTGACTGAGTGGAATGAACACTAGTATTTGGAGGGGTGAGGGAGGGAGGCTCAACCTCCTCGTCACTAACAACATTGCTAACTAACTCAACACCATTATCTTCACCACAGATGATGCCGCCAATGTGGACCGAGAAGCGCACTTAGGTCAATAGAGGGCTGACCTAAAACCAAAGCCGAAGGACCACCATGGGAGGACACTTTTTGCCCAGCTGCAATTTGTCGTTCACTGAAGACATCTAGGGTCGAGTCTAGCACAAAAGTGTTAGGCTCAGAAGTAGGTACACCCACTTTCGACTTAGGATTGTTGCGCCTCCTCCTAACTTGCTCCCAACTTAGTCCGAGGGGGAGCTAAGTTTACAGCCCGAGGAACCAAGGTGGTCGAAGCTTCATGGACTGAAAGGTAATAGGAGATGGCACACGAATGGCCATTGGTGCCAAACTTGTGACCATACATGCCACAAGTATCACACACTAACGGTTTCCATTCATATTCCACTTCAATAGAGTTCAAGTCACCACTTCAAATGAAGTCAACCGCTCAAGAACAGGTTGTGTTGCTTTGATCTCTATACATACCTGGGCATAAGAGATCCTCTTAATTTGCTCCACTTGCATATCAATGTATAACGGTCTCCCAATCACAATAGCAATGGCATTAATACCCGATGACGAGCATAAAATATACATGATCGACCTCAACTTGACCCATATTGGAAAAGAGTCATGTTGGCCTTTCTTGAGCTTCAACTTAGGATGCCATTGTTGGAGTATCATTGTGTTTCTAAGGACCATAGTGGTCCCATATCAAGGACCTTTCGTTTGATTGTCTCATCCGGGATACGGAAGAAAAAGAAGCCGTTTTCATTTAGTCTAATATCAACCACATGAGCTCCCAAAGCTTTCTTGATAGCATCCTCTGTCATCTTGAACGGGATTCCTCCCCACAAAGTATCCAACAAGATACTCCAATCACATAGGATTCACATCCTCCACAATTGCCTCAAAGATTTCCACAAGCAACATCACATTGACAAAACTAGGCGACACATAAGAGAGGGTATAACCTTTTCCATCGATCTTGCAACTGCTACCTATGACTTAAGATGAGCATGTTGCACATTCAAGACACCCCGACAAGTATTAGAGCCAGGCCTAGCCCTACTCTTACTTTGACCAGCATTGACACGAAAACCACCGATAGTCGAGAAGGCCCAATAGCATTTTATTCCTTTTGCGATCCATTTTGCACAAGGGGAGGACATGACTTCCTATTAATAGGTCGCTCCTATTTTGGCTTCAGCTAGAGTCATACCTAGCAACCCGTTGAGGCCCTTCCCCATCCGAATCAACAGCAGCATCCAATACCTCTTTGCCCTTGCTTACAAGGACCTTTCTTCCACCAACCAGTCCAACATCATCAATGGCCATATTATAGAGTTGGGAAAGTGTATTAAGGGTTATCTCAGCTTGAGTGGTGATTCTCGTAGCCGGACCAAGAGTAGGTAGAATTGGCACCACACTTGGGGCAGAATTAATCACAAAAGCAGCCATTAACCACCAATAAACATCTAACCACTAGTTAACAAGAAGAAGTTCAACTTAAGGACTAGGTAGAAAGACACAATAAATAGCTATTAGGTCGAAGAGGGGACTATAAAATCACAGACCACCCATGCCAACCAAAACAAGCTACTCAGAGCACCCTTACACCAGAACGAATAGAAGCAGGGCAACCAACAACAAAGGAACAAATCAACTCAGCTAGGATCTCCTCAAACCAAATCGAGCTAAGGGATTAAAGACGAATAGGATGCAACCTCGCAGATGAAATTTCAGCCTAGACCATCCACTACCGACCCAAGAAACAAAGATACAACAGAAATGGTTTCTCCCGACCAACCAAACTCAAATCCGTTCCACAACTCACGAGCCACCACAAAAGGAGAAACGGAGCTGAGGACTTGAAGAAGGGATATAGGCGATCTCCCTCTTCAAGTTCCAGCTCAGACCCCCAAGAAAAACGTTTAGAAAATGAAGAAAACCCTTGTTGAGGTCGCACTAGGCCAGCAAGCACTAGATCGACTCCACTGCCTACGCCAGACCACGAGAAGGGAAACGGATGGAGGGACTATAGAGGGGTGGGAGGGGACCTTCAATTCCAAAAACCAGCCCTAATTGCCAGCCCAGCTGGTCAGAATTAGCCAAACTTCAACCAGATGAACAATAGCCAATAAGAGAGGCGTGAGAGCATTTTTGGCTTCTTTCAACCAATTGTAATCTTTCATTTCTCAAAAACTTTTTGTATTGGTGTCAATTTAGTCCTAAATCTTTTTTATTTATGTCATTTGAGTTAATCCAACCAATTTTGATAAAAAAATTGCTAACATAAATGTCAATTGTCCTACTTGGAAAGGCTGACGCTGACTTGAACATTTTTTTTTTCATATTATTCTAATATTTTAAATAATTTTTAAGTATTTTTTATTTTTTAAAATTATTTAAAATATGAAAAAATATTTAACAAATATCCACATTAATGCCAGTTGTTCCACATAAGACAATTAATGTCCACATCAGCAATTTTCAATCAAAATTGGCCGAATTGACTTAATTGTTATAAATATAAAATATTTAGAATTAAATTGGCACTAATGCAAAAGTTTCATGACTGAATTGACACCAATAAAAGATTTATGACTAAATTGACAACAATGCAAAATATTTAGGACTAAATTGACACAAAAAATGGTTTAGGACTAAATTGACACTAATATAATAAATTTAGGACTTTTTGACACTTTTCTCCAGATTTAACCATTTGTTAATGTATCAAAATGAATTACATCTTGATTAAAAGGGAAGGAAATTCGTACGGCTCCAATAAACAAAGTAAATAGCACTAGTGATAAAGACTAAAAAGGATCAAAAGTGATAGAATAATTAAATGTTAAAACATATCTTCATCTCATAGGTTGAATTATTAGAACAATTTGTAGTTGACCCACGAAATTTGACATGATATAAGGTATGAGTTCAAATATTTTCCTCCCCTGCATTCTCAAGTAATCATTTTCATATTTAGGCTCCGTTTGTTTTACGAAAAATCAGCGATTTGGAAAATATTTTCGATAAAGTAATCATTTATGTCGCTTAAAAATCAATAATTTTTTATTTCATCATCTATGAAAATAGTTAGGCATAGATTGTTATCGATGATGAAATTTTTTTTTATTGACTAATTTTTCTAAATGATATAAGCAACAACTTTTCGAAAAATGTATTTCAAATCGCTTATTTTTCGTGAAACAAACGGAGTTAGTATTTAAGCTAAAAGAATAGACTAAACATGAGGAAAGTGATGGAATAATTAAACATAAAACACCTTTTTTATTTAATTGTTTCAGCATTTAGAATAGTTGATGATGGTCTTGCAAATTTTGATAAAAATTAAACTTCTCTCATATTGACTTTCCAGTGATGATATATATTTTTTCTTTGGTCTGTTTTTCCGGTGATGATTGTCAAGCACATTACTAATAGAAACGAGAATCCAGTAATCACGCGGCATCAATCTATCGTAATAGTCCATCCATCCTTGATTATGTGCATTGTCAGTTGTTAGATTCAAAATGATCAACGTCATTCATTGGATCTTGTTCGTCTGATCTTTTCACAAATCCGTTGGATTTGAGCCCGACAATTTGCTTTGGTTCTACCCACGGCACCCTGGACTCAGTCTTTCCTTTTCCTAGTGAAATGATCGATAAGAATAAGTAAATATTCCTCACATTCATTCTAAGGATAAAGTACCGAGTATATTTCTCATCAACAATGCCATGTTAATTATTAGACCCATTAAACTAGTGACCTGATCTAAATGGACCCATGTTAACCCATTTATGACTTGAAATCTGATGACACACCCCGAAGATGATCCACACCCAACTCGATCCATGTTCCTGAAACAGTTTCACATTTAATCTAATTTAGGAAAACCCATACTCAAATTGAAGTGAAAATGCGGAATGAGTAAGTGCAAGATTGAATGAGAGCTAGAAAAGATGAAAAGAGAGTCATAGGTTAGTGTTGGCCGTAAGCAAGTTGGAAATGCATTTACAACTCATTTAACACTGATATTATTTGTAAACATGTTTGAAACACGCTTATTGAATAAAATTAACTCATATAAGAACTCAATCCATCATAATGTGTTAAGAAATGAGTTTATTACCCAATTTGACACGTATTTGAATTATCTATCTTGGTTAGGAATAATTTGTCAAAATTTAAATAAAAACTATTTGTTATTTCAATACACCATCCCTCTCAATGTATAAAACATATTGAAAGAAAAAACTCCTTATTAAATGTCATAAACAGGGAAAAAAGCGTCCTAAATAATTTGTATTTGTGCCAGTTGATACATCGGGCTAATTTTGGCTAGAATTTGTTGACGTGGACGCTGATTGTCTTATATGGCCCGGCTGACATTGACGTGGATATTTTTAAATATTATTTAATTTTATATTATATTTTAAAAAATTAATTTTTTTCTTTTCTATACACTTTTTTTTTATTGAGGGCCAGAGAGTCGTTAACCATTGCGGAGGCTTGGGGAGGGCATCATGGTCCCCACGGGAACCCAGGCGAGGGCATTGCCACCATCGCGCAATCTTGACGAGGGTTGTGGCACCCTCGCCTGACTAGATCTAAGCGAGTCGCAAAATCTATGTGAGAGTCCACAATCCTTGCCAACCACAACAAGGGTCCACGATCCCTCGCCTAGCAATTGGTGAGGGCCGTGACGGCTCACCCAGTGCTGGAGAGGGTCGCCAACGCTTGGCTGGGACCGAAAATGGTTGGCCTGCGACCCTTCAATAAAAAGAATAGAAAAACACATAAAAGAAAGATGGAAAAAAGGAGAAATAAAAAATATAATATATAAAAAAGATGTTTATGTCGGCGTTGATCGTATCTAGTGAAACAACCGGCGTCCACGTTAGCGATTTCTCATCAAAATTGACGCGATAGACTCAATTGGCACAAAGGGAGAAATGTTAAAAAAGTTATAAATCAATTATATTAGTGTCAATTCAGTCCCAATCTTTTTGCATTTATGTTAATTAAGCCCTATATCTTTTATTGGTGCTAATTTAGTCCTAAATCTTTTGTATTTATGCTAATTCAGTCCCAATTTTTTTATTTGTGCTAATTTAGTCCTAAATATTTTGCATTTATGTCAATTGAGTTAATCTAGCTAATTTTGACAAAAAAATCACCGATGTGGACATCGATTGTCCTACGTGGCACGGCTAGCACTGACTTGAATATTTTTTTAATATTATTCTAATATTTTAAATAGTTTTTAAGCATTTTTTATTTTTAATTATTTTTTAAAATATAAAAAAATCCAAGTTAGCGTCAGCTGTTCACATAGGATAATTGACATCCATTTTCTATAAGAATTAACTCAATTGACATAAATATAAAATATTTAGGATTAAATTGGCACAAATGCAAAAGGTTTAGGACTGAATTAGCATCAATAAAAGGTTTAAGACTGAATTAACACAAATATAAAAGGTTGAGGACTGAATTGACAGCAATGTAAAAGGTTTAGGATTGAATTGACATAATATAATATGTTTTGAACTTTTTTTTAACACTTTTCCCTTTGCGCAAATTCAAAGAGTTTAGAATTAAATTGGTAACAATAAATAATTTATGATTGAGTTGCAACAAATTTTGGATTTTTTTTTGTACTTTTCTAGATAGACATGTGCCCTGCTGGGCTCACTCGTGGACAAAATCTGTACTATAATACCCATAGAGATCTGCGCAGCCACACGAATCATAGATGTACTCACTACTCACCCATAAATTGGTTTGATTGCCTAGTGTTCTACGAAAAAGTGCTTCGAAAGCAATTATTAAATAATCAAATAAGGAAATGTTAGGATATGCACAATCACCGCCGGTTGATTCTCTATAAGAAAAATTAGGCTTCTTTTTATTTTATTTTAGGGTCGGCTCCTCTTGGTGCACCTTCTGGAGAACAGACACATGAGGAAGCAAACATCACCACGTGGAGACCTTTGTTTAGTCAAGTCAAGACTCGCACATCTAATGAAACTCCTTAGAGAAACACTTGATTAAGTTTCGGTCAAGCACGTAAAATTCGATTCCCCCGCTAATCGTGGCGTTTTGGTCGGGTTTCCAACGTGTTCTATTCTTCACCCTCCCTTATGCCTTAGCCCCTGCAAATCTTTTGGTTGAGATTGAATTGACTTTCATCAAAATAGATTTGATTTCTTTCCTCTTTTTCAGAAACTCCTCCAAAGAAAAATCATACATAGATCAATAGTTACTGAAACAATATGTGGGGGCCAAATCGCAATTGCTGATCGGATGTGGAGGTGAAGTTTTGTCACATATTTTAGAGTTGGTTTCAGGTTCTACTCAAGTTCCACCTATCATTCTCAACTGAACGATTGCAGTAAATTAGCATTTGTAATGACTACTATTTACTATTATAATTTATTGATCACAACTCATATTGTAAAAATACGAAAAATATGAAGTATTAACAAAGTAAAAGTCTCTTTCACGGATGTCACTGAAAATGAAATCTCAGACAAGTATTTCCACAGTACACAATTATCATTGAGCATTATGGAATACCGCAATATCACACAAAGGGATAAAAAAAAAAAACAAAGACTTTCGTATACTTGAGTATCCATGTAAAAATGTCCAATCTTATCCTAGTACCGTAGCACTAAAATTGCTTAAAATTTCTCATGTAGAAAAAGTGGTAAAGTCGGTCCATTATGAAGGAATTTTGAGCAAAGGTTCATCTTCCCCTAGTTGGACGACGTTGACTAAGTCTTGTGGAATTTATGTGATTGGCGAATATTCCTGTGTTTCTTTCCATCACGAATCACTACTTTACATGTGCTCTCATTGTCTTTTACAGTCGATTTGTGGCGCTAGTAAGTCCTGGCATGGAAGTTCAAATAGCACTCCAACACTCTAGATGCAATCAATAAATGTCAACATAGAGACTTTATTCAATATGAATATGCAACAACGAAGTCTTTCTTAAGAATTATCTCAAAAAAGTCACACATAATACTCCGATACGCAATCGATTCACTGTTCTCATTTCAAAGAATTTTTCCTTTTGGAGTCCCCACATATTTGCTTCCCATTAGGGTTTGCACTTGCCTCATTCAATACTATTAGTTCTTACGACATTAGTTTTGATGTTGCAAATCGACAATTATTGAGAATTCTAACATTTTCTGCAGCTTCTTATTATTTGCAAGGGATTAACCATTCTTCTTGCGAGTAATATTTTTCTGGCCTAGAATTTTGCTTGTCTCATTTAATACCATGATTTTTTTTGGGATAAAAACATAATTTTTAATGAGTTTCAATGTTGCAAAATAAACATTATTTGAATACCCTAACATTTTCTATGAATTCTCCTATAAATTATTTTCTTGGATGATTTTTATATTTTCTCAAAATATTGTGATGATATCATTGATCACATAAATATATGTATATGTAATATAGCAATAATAATTAGGAATTTTTTAACTGTCGCGAAGTCTCCATATTTTAGAATATGTCATATGAAATAAAATTTCTTCTTTGTTTTGTTAAAAAAAATGATTTATACGAAATATGATGTAAGTTAACGAATAACTTTTAATCAAATATATATATATATATATATATATATATATATATATATATATCCCCATTTTACACAAATGAAATAAAAATACACGATCGTGCAACGCACGGGTATCCTCCTAGTTAATCTTTATACAACCGTATTTACTACACTACGATTGGCTCTATCTACCAAATCAATGTGTACAATTTCTGACCAAAAAAAAAAAATTTGTGTACAATTCACAGGACAATTGTATATCGGACCAGCCACTACGCGACGCCAACTCCAACTCAACCACCCGAAGCCTACCTCAACTCAGCAGCATAACCACGACTCCGCCACCTACGGTCCCAACCCCGTCCTCACTGTGGCCCCTTCTCTGCCTGTGCAAGCCCGCTCAAGGTTTATGGTGGCGCGGCCATGCAAGCTCAGCCTGAGCTAGCTGCGCACGATCATCAAGGCCATGTGAGCTTGACCTCCAAGTCGCGAGGGTCACAGTCGGGCGAGAGCTCTGTAGTAAAGCTCAGCCGTGGCGGCCAGATCAAGGTCACCCCCATGTTGATCCGGCCTTGAGTCAAGGCGGCGTGCACGGTGGAGAGGCAGTGCTGGGTGTATGGGTGAGAGCTTGTTAGGTGGGTGTTGGAGAGAGAAGAGAGGGTGGGCTTGTAGGGTATTTGACTATTTGATATGAAGAATAAAAATAACATTTTTATTTTTTCCAAACAATTATTAGGATCTCCTTACCAAAAAAAAAAAACAATTATTAGGATCAAATATGTGCTATCAAAACGATATTTCGCAAACGATAAAGTTGACGATATACGTAAATTATCTTGAAATTAAGTTGCTGGTTTAATATTCTCAATACAAATAGAGCAAGTGTCAAAACCCAACATTCGTTTGTAAGGCTTAAAGCCCCTCTTATTTATCTTCGAGCAATAGTCTCTTTTATCCAAGTGTAGCCCTCGCTCTACACGCTCTCGATTCCAACATCCCCTGAAGGAAAAACAAAATTGGCGAGATAGCTATAGACAACCCAAAGAGAATGGAAATACTAAAAAGACATATGAATTGCTGATCAATAGCGTATATAGATGTTCATTTATTCAACTTCCTTAACTTTTGTTCTTGCCTCAGCTGCATGCATGGAGGAGCCTGAGGCAATACACTCGTGCAAAGCACAGTAGCTCAAACTAACTTGAGCACCATTATTCTGACATAAGTATCCTATGTAGTATTCCCTGTGACTCCACCCTTACTTCATGGGCAGAACACGACCCTATAGTTGGTTCCGCTAGGGCAGGTGAAAGTGCTGGTCTGATCATCCTTAGGGTAACTGTAAGCATCGGGGCACCTATCCTTGAAGAACTTCGAGAAGTTCGTGGGTCCACAGCTTCCAGAGTTGCAGCAGTACTGGTCGGTCTTGAACACGGTGCAGGGGTTGTTGCAACCGCCGGGCGCCTTCAGCTGGGCGGGGCACTGGCCGTTGATGTCGGCTGTGCACTTGATCCCGCGGGTGCACCCATTGGAGGTGGGGCTGAAGTCCATGGGGACATTGAAGCCGTCGACCAGGGAGATGTCGAAGAAGTCCTTGCCAGCGAACTGGTTCAGAGCATACTCGGCCAGGGTGTTGGGGGGCTGGCCGAAGGACTTGCACTCAAGGACGCCGCCGCAGTCGCCAGTCTGGCACTTGCCCTTCCCAGCCCCGTCGAACTGGCAGTTGGTCCGGGCCCAAATACGGGCTTGTTTCGTGCCAGGGCTCACGTTTATGGACCAGGACTGGCCTCGGTCGAGCCGCCGGCCGCCTCCTGGGACCGCCGCGGCCCAGACCGTGTAGGGGCAGTTGTTCCTGATGTCAAATGTGGCGGCATTGGTGCAAGTGAGGAAGAGGGAGAGCAAGAGGAAAGAGGAAATGCAGTAGGCATTGAAGCGAGCCATGCTTGGGGTCTGCTCAGAATATAGGGTTTCTTTGTGATTTTCTCTATGTGATAGTGCTTGGTGTAGTGTCTTGGTGGGTAACGAAGAAATGCACGAGGGTTTATATAGGGGAAGGAGCAGGTAGGGTTTGGTGGAGAGAGCCCAACAGGTTTTTCTACCTGATTAGCCTGTTGATTTTTTATGGGGTTTGACAGTATTATCCTTGGCTCGGCTCGAAGACAAGTCAAAGAACGAAGATAAAGCCTCCACGATGCCTTAGAGGCTTATCTGTAGCCGGTCAACAATTTTTACCATTGCAAACTCGTAAGCTTTTCCTGCGGACCAAAGGAGTTTATCATCCGGGAGCGGCTAATGAGTTTGGTAATAATCCACAATTCAGGCCCTTCTGCTCAGAAATTTCAACCAGTTTATGCTACAAAACATGAGGAAAAAGGAACTTAACAGAGAGAATTAACAGGTGAACTTCTGCAAGACGAGTATGTGAGCTACTCCCTACCTTTTGAATCAAAGCATGTACATGTTTTTTTTTTTAATAATTACATGCATTAGAGTTAATGTTTTAAAACGAAAAGTTTATTATTGTGCCATGATGCAATTTCCACATGTCGACCGCATGGGCATTCCAAGTTTTGAATTGTTAGAGATTATAAAGTTATGGTAACACTATGTGCTTCTTTATCGTATATGTCACTCCAAAGCCAAAAGCCCTACTGAGAAATATCTCTCTAGTGTGGAACAATGAAGTCATGTGTCTATCTTACCAGTTAGAAAGTTTGTGTAAGAACTTGGTTTAGGAGTTGTGGGTAACACCATAATGCAAAATAACATCTACGGAAAAATAATTTTGTCGGATTACATGGTAATGGAACTTGCTGCTCTTTTTGTAACCTTGATTTCAAGCCTTGTTCAGAGTACTTCAGAAGTTAAGCCCTAAAAGCACTGGGCCGATATTGGGGAATATGCTCTTAAGATCATCCGGGGAGTTGGACAGTCTAGTCGAAATCCGTGAAAACTAGTTTGGACAATAATTAACCCCTTTATAACAAAAAATCGCCATATATTCTTTCATTTTTAGCTCGGCATTATTTTATTACATAGGTGTTTTAAAATTTATGTTTATCTTGGTATTCAATTTTTTTTTTTTCCATTTTGGGATGTCAAATAAATTCAATTTTCTCCATCATGCAATACACACTCTCCAATATCGCAAAAAGATTGAACTCGCCTTGAGAAATTATACGTTAATCGCTTGAAAATTATTTTGACATAGTCATTTATGAATATTTCTTCCACGCTTCATCATCCCAAGCACCAGTGCTCTCCATGTATGAGAAGAGATGGTATGTCCTTTTCTTTTCTTTTCTTTTGGTCTTTTCATGATACTATTTGGGAGGGAATTATTCTCGGAGGATCAAAGTCCATCATCAAGAATACTCCACACACGTTGTTGTCAAGGTCTTCACTAAGAAAATGTGACGCAGAAAAAATCAAAAGAAGGAGAAAGAGATCAATTGCGTGCTTACACCTGCGTTGATCTCATGGTATTGTAGACAAAAATACATTATAATAGGAGAGAGATTTTGAATTGACAGCCAGGGAAAAGTCGTCGAGAGCATCTGCTAGGATTATTCCCGAGGAAGAATCAAGATACGCACGATTTCGACTCGTGGCATCACAAATGGGAACCTAAGCAAGATGAGCACATGATGTCGGTTCAGGATCCGTTTATTTTACGAAAAGTAACTTTTTAAAAAAATTGAAAATTTTTCGGGATCTGATTTGTAAAAAATAAATTAGTTAAAAAAAACACTCTTTACAAATAGAAAAACTCTTTCAAAAGTGAGGAAAATAATTTTCTCTGAAAGAGTAAAATTTTTTTCTCATATTTCCTGCTTGCATTCCTTCACATTCTTTTTTCTTTTCTTTCGTTGTTTTTATTGTTTATTTCCTTTTCTTTCTTTTTTCTTTTTGCCTTCTTCCTCGGTCAATCGTCGGCTACGATGACTTGCTACAGACGTGAGCTCACTTGTGGCCGCATGTCAAGGTGAAGAAAGAAAAGAAAAAATGAAATAAAAATTATTAAAATTTCAAAAATTATAAAATTCGTTCACGTTCAGATAATCATATTGTTTTAATATTTTTTTTACATCTTTAGTTTTGTGTTCTAGGAAGTAAAGTGTGTTGACAACATATTTTTTCTGAATATTTTGATGCTAACAAAACTATTATTATTTTGAAAGAATTTAGTGAACAAGTGAACAAAAGTTTATATTGTTCCAAATCTGACTATCAGACTTAAGTGATAGTTGTCAGATATTTGCCTCTGAGATTTTGAAAGTCTTTATTTAGATGGAGGAAGATTTTGCCTTTGAAGACTTAATCTTGAGAAGACTTATGTAACACGTCAGCAAGGACTTTACTAGAGCTCAAAGTCATTGTTCCGGTTTGCTCAGATTCAGAGAGTTTTTACTTCTGAAGATCGCTTTTGAATAATGCTCAGATTCTGTAATCTTTTTCGGATAAATTCTGAAGACCCACATATGGCATGTTTTTATTTGGACCACGATATTTATGGAAGTCTGAAATATTTGGTCGACAAGATTATTTTCCAATCAGATGAGGAGAGCATCTACAATTGGATATCACCTTTCAAAAATAAGGTTTCTTGTCTATTTGAATTAATTCTACTTATGGAAACTGAAGATTTAGTTGTATGAGCCATTGAATCTGAAGAGTTCAAAATCAAATCCAATGGCTACTATATCTTTCTAGATATAGTCTCGTTTAATCACGATTGATGACACTCAAGAATATCCAATGGCTAATTTTGAAACAAATGATTTTAAAAGAGAGATCCATGGTGAATAGCCAAAAGAGATCAGAATATGCAATTCTAAAGTACTTGAGTTGTTCAAATTCACATAGTTATTCTCGAGAGCTTTAAGTCTTATCATTGAGAGGTTCTATAAAAGTGGTTGAGAGCGATATATATTGTAATCTCTATTGATTCATATAGTGGAATCCAGCCAATCGACTATCAGCGTGGGAGAGTGAATGTAGGCTTGCTAAGCCGAACCACTACAAATATTGCGTGCAATTCTCTCTTTCTCTAAACTCTTTTTACTATATTTAGTTCATTTGCACATCATTTCACTGATCCTATTCAATTTGCGTTTTGAAACTATTTAAATTCCATATTAAGTTTCAAAACTCTTAAGAGTCACCTACTCACCCCTCTAAGTGATATTGCTAAGTTACAACAAAATGGGTAAACTACAAGGATTTTACACAAGACAGCAAGTCTCACGGGATGTCCGATACATGTGAAGAAGCATTAAAACTTGAATGTTCTCCTTGTCCAACCATGATCAACCCAAAAGATAGAACGACTTCATTATAGAGGAACCTCATCCCTAGAAAGCTATTTGAATTGACAGCTAAAAAAAAGCCATTGAGAGCATCCGCATCCGACGGGATTGCTCACGAGGAATCAACGTGCATACTATTGAAAAATCAATTTAAAACTCAAATCGATAGGTGAATAGGATGTTGAGGTGTGGTTCATACTCTTTAATGACATGAAATCACGTGGGTCCCGCTCATACTGCTCTTTTTTGCTTGAAATTGAGTATAATTATAGTGGAATCATGTGCTAGATGTAGCATTAGTTTGAAGATGAACTATGATAAAATCTTATGTTTGGACTTCTTTTTCTCGCATTATGAATTGCGCCGAATCCTAACACACACACACACACACACATATTGATGGTGTCACAGATGAGCACCTAGCCATGCATAATCAAAGTGAGTGGTTCTAGGGTCGGTTAAAGTTTTTCAATTTTTTGAACTGCTTGCCATGCATATCTTGGAACCTGCCCTATCACAGGTTCTAGGGTCATATTCAGGGTCTATGAGCTTCCACCTGTATTCTTAATTGAATGATTGCAGTAGTTATTGCATTTAATCACTAACATTTGATGGTATAACACACTTATCACAACTCATATTAGACACGTGAAAAATATGAAACATTAATAAAGTAAAATCAGTAACGAATATTGCTAAAAATAGAAACTCATACTAGTGGTTCCATATTGCATGCTTATAATAGGACACTATGGTTGCGCAAAGGCATAAAATAAGAAAAACACAATGACTTTCTAAGTTCTAAGTTCCAGACTGGAAACTGAAATCATCCTATCGGAACCAACTCCTCAATTTTTTGAACTTAAAACTTACCATGCACACCCTAGAACCTAAAACCAGATCAGGTCCCACCAATCTTGTTCTCTGGTTATATTCTAAAACTATACTCACTCCTCCTAATAAGCACATTATGCCAGGTTTAGTAAAAAAAAATTTGTTGTCAAAATCGGGTTCAATAATTCTCTTTTCAGATTGATTGGCTTGGAAAAGTTATTAAACTTAGCCCACTCTAGTCCATCCAGTGAAAGACGCCAGGTAACGCAGCCTGGAAAGACTAGTAATGACAAACGATTGGGACGGGCAACCTTACGATTTACTGAGAGACGAATCCTCGGATTATAACAAGTCGGAGCTCCTTCTACTTTTTATACCTAAATTCGGGCTATCCATTTAATCCTTTATTACATAGAAAATTAGAGAACGAACCTGACTACTAACCAAAAAAGTGTTATTGTAAGATTGCATCAGCATATTAGGAGCATCTTTTGTAGTAATATTCAAGTCCGCATAAGCTACATTTTTGTTGGACTGACATTAAATGGATTTAAGCACGGGAGTTCTGGGCTTAATTGAATTACTTGGACAAAACCGATGTAAATTGATGAAAATTCGGTCGAGCTCATTATTCCCTGAATGACCCAAGAGTTACATGAGATTAAAGGAAAGGTTTCATATTCTTAAATATTGCATATATTCTTTGGATTCAAAATAGGAAAGTGGTATTGCAAGATTGCCCTAATTACATCCTGTATAAACCATTGTCCTTTTGAGAATTGGGGGTTCATGAAAGGGAGGTTAGACAAACAGCAGAGAAAAGGCACAATAGTACGCGCAAGAGCAAGAGAGAAGGGATTCCATTCACGCCTTTGATTATTTGCTTAAGTAAAACATATTTTGGAGGAGGGTAAAATTGGGTGGCAAAGCCCTAGAATTACAACATTACTTTCTTAATAAAATTTGATCGCATCTAATTAACATCCTATCAAAAATAAAGTAAATCTCTCGGTGACCTATCTAATGCCATTTATATCACATGATTAAAATATCCAAATTGCTAATCAATCTGTACATGAGCTTTTCTTCCCTGAAAGTAATTACAATTTTGACCTACTAGAAATACTTTAACAATTTTCCGATCTGGAAAATGAGAATGTCACCAATATTGAGAGAAAGAGTTAATTTCTAAGCAAAGAAAATGGCCGCTTGCAAGTCCACCTCCATAATAAGTTTTCCAACATCACTTTTTTATTCCTCAAGCACAGTCTGATGAGTTATCCCACAATCTGAGTCTGACCATCGCCCAGTTGATGTCTTCATCTAGTTCTATGTTGCCCTATGGTGGTTTGACGGCAACTTTTGCCAGTAGTTTAGTGGCTTCCCTTTGGCAATCTTCAACAAGTTCCACGGTGCTACACCCAGTAGCATGGGCGACTTCCCAATAAAGCAGGCGAGCCTAGTAGCACCAGCGAGTTGACCATTGCTTGCAGCTACTGCGCCGGTAGTCGAGCAATCTCATCGAGCAAAGCCAGGTCCCGGTCACCTGCAGCGCTTCCATTCCAACCGCCAGCTTTTGGCCTTGCATTGTGAAGCTTTTGCGCTCGGAATTTCTGAGCCGATTGCCGTCAAACCTCCCTGCCGCCGAATCCTGGCCCCCAGTCTAGTTGTAGTCGAAGTTCAATTTTAAGTGGTCCCCTTAAACTCGCATAATTCCGAAATTCAGTTACCTAATTTGAGATATGTTGATTCTCACTTGATTTTGTGTGAAAGGCAATTCCCACATTGGCAATTTTCTCTTCCGAGTCATTACATTTTCGTTACAATTGAGAATTTGATCTTTAACGCTGAAGATTAGATTTTTAATTAAACTGTTTCATATTTTGGCAGTGGTGAGTATTTGATTATGTGAGGCTCATATACCGTATGTCATTGGGTAAGAAAATATTCATATTATCAAAATTTGCATTACTTTTGGGATAGATTGCATCCATTTAATTTCCTATTTTAAAGAATTAACATTTTAGGACCTATATAGTAATTAGGATATTACCTAACTTAGGTGAGGATTAAATATAAATCATATGTTAATTTAAAGCAGGTCGAAGTTTTCTATAATCCAACAAGAAAATTCAGCAAAAGTAACATACATATATTGTTTTTTTTTTGTCAAAAAACTAGAGTTCTTTTATTCAGCATCCTAAATTGAAGTTTGACAACCCCAACACAGGGGCATCACAACACAAAAGATCCCTTAGGAATATTTCTTTTTTTTTGTTGGGGGGGGGGGGGGGGGGGGTGAAGGACATGGAGATCCAATCAGCAACATGATTTGTTGTTCTACCGCAACGGGCCACGATGAGGTTTGTAAACTTTGTAGTTGGGCTTAAGATGATAGCTTTGGCTTCCCACGGTATGGGTTCACGAGCAAGAACTGCATTGACGAAAGTTGTACAGTCAGACTCCAAGTACAAAACTTCGTCTCTTCTAGATCGAAAAGACTCCAGTGCTTCCACAAGAGCTCGGGCTTCCGCATGAAGAGGGGATAAAGCTCGGATCTTTTCAACGAAACCATCAAACAACGTCCCAGATCAATCTCGGAGAACTCCAGCTACAATCGCTTCTCTGGTTTCGGAGTCGAAGGAGTCGTCAATATTGATCTTCAACGCGTGATCTTTCGGCAGAGACCAAATGGGTTGCGCGTAAGTGAAACTCTTTTCGACTCCCTTACTCACTTTGTTCCACCGATAGTAACTACAAAGTGTCACTTCTGCCGTGTCAATTAGCGATTCTAGATCTGGGTTTTTTCCTCTGAAGATTCGATCGTGTCGAGTTCTCCAAATTGACCATAGGATTGATGCAATCTTCTCAAAATGAATGGGGTTTTCCATCGATGTGAGCTGCTCTTCTAACCATCTGTCGACTCATGAGGTATCCATATCTGATATTCTAAGGTTAAGTGCAAGGTGGTTCCAGACAGTAGTCTTCTAGGGGCAATGGAGGAAAAGATGTTCCATAGTTTCAACTTGACGTTCACAGAAAGGGCATAGAGCTTTATCAATAATTTTCCTCTTGAGAAGATTTTCTCTGGTGGGGATTGTGTTTTGGCATATCCTCTAGAGAAAGATTCTGATTTTGGGAGGGGCTTGCATATGCCAGATCTGGTTCCATAGCTTGCGTGACGGGCTAAAGGAGGTAGAGGCTAGATCTGGACCCCGACTGTTGTTCTTTTTGCGTAGTGTATTGTAGGCACTTTTAATTGTAAAGGCTCTAGACTATGTTACTGCCCAAACAAAATTGTCTTCTATCGCTTGAGAACTAAGTGGGATTGTTAAGATCTTGTTTACAAGGTGATCCTCAAAGAGTCTTCTCGGAGTCTGTACATCCCAGTGATGGTACCCTCGCATCATTAGTTCATTTACCTTTGTAGGATCATCTCGGTTAGCTGATCCTCCGATGATTCCCTACTTCAACCATTTATCTTCCCAAATGTTGATCCTCTTTCTAGTTCCAGCTGACCACCTGATCTCATTATTTATCGTTTCTCTGCCTGTCAAGATACTCAGCCACCCCCAGAAGGGCCAAGATACCTTATTTTCCTGCCAGAAGTCTCTATTAGGAAACTAAAGACCTTTAAGCACTTTGCTTCACAAGGAGCTGTAGTTTTGAGCAAGACGCCATGCTTGTTTTCCCAGCATAGCTCTATTGAAAGATGCAAGGTCTCTAAATCCCATTCCTCCTTCATCTTTTTTCCTTTTTAGAACCTCCCATTTTTTCCAATCAAGCCCAACCTTTGAATCGCAATTTTTCCACCAAAAAGCAGCAATTCTCCTCTCAATCGATCTGCAGATAGATATTGGAATCTTGAATATAGACATAGCATATTGAGGGAGGGCTTGAACCATAGATTTGATTAGGATCTCCTCTCCGGCCTTCAATATGAAATTTTCTTTCCATCCCTTAAGTTTTGAGTTTACTTTTGCCAACGTCCAAGCGAACATCTCTTTTTTGGAACTCCCTCAGTCAGATGGGATACCTAGGTATTTGCCAGTTTTTTCCATAAAAGGAACCCTCAACTCTGCTGCCATATTTCTCTTAAGATCGGGGGGCAGTCTGCACTAAAAAAGGCTCCCAATTTGTTAAGATTTATAGCCTGCCCTGAGGCATAGCAATATTGGTTCAATATCATCATCAGGTTTCGACATTTGATGATCCTACCATCCAAGAAAAATATAGAGTCATCCGCAAATAATAGGTGAGAGAGGGTTGGACAATACCTATTAAGCTTAATCCCTATTATGGCTCCCTCATCTACTGCTTTCCTCATTAGCATCAAAATAGAGTTAGCCATAATGATAAATAGGTAGGGAGAGATGGGATCCCCTTGCCTGATTCCTCTTGAAGGTTTAAAATACGGAAGAAGTTCACCGTTGAGTTTAATGCTCATTGAGACTGAAGTAACATACGTCATAACTTTATCCACCCACCAATCATAAAAACCTATATTCCTCATGCAAGCTTCCAGGAAGTCCCATTCGACTCTATCGTATGCTTTCTTCATATCGAGATTTAGGATAACCTAAAAAATTTCCTTTCTTTTTCACACTCTTAGATGGTGGAGCACTTCTTGGACCATTAGAATGTTGTCCCGAATCTATCTGCTCCCCACGAAAGCACTTTGTTCCTCCTCTATTAGAGAATTCAGCCAAGGTTTACGTTTATTTGCAAGAACTTTGGATATGATCTTATAGGCAAAATTGCATAGACTTATGGGTCGAAATTGATCTAGTTTTTCTGAGCTTCTGAATTTTGGAACAAGAGTAATATGAGTTCCATTAATCTCGGGGTTTAAGACTCCTGTGTCAATGAAGTGTTGTATCTCCCCCAGAACTTGCAGCTTGATTTCCTCCCAGTTTTGATGAAAAAAGAGGTTGTTTAAACCATCAGGTCCATCAGGTCCAAGAGCTTTAAGGGAACACAACTGAAAAACAGCAGTTTGGACTTCTTGCATAGAGATCCCTGCGGATAAAGCTTCATTCGTCACATTAGTAGCAAGAGCAGGGCAGTTTTGCAGCACTGGGCCAAAGTTTCGGGGGCCAACTGAACTATAGAAGCCCTCAAAGAAACTTTCTATGATTTCCTTTAAGTTCATGGGGTCTCGGATCCACATGTCATTGTCATTCTTCAACATTGAAATTCTATTCCGTTGTCTTCGTCGAATTATTGTTGCATGGAAAAATTTCGTATTATCGTCCTATCTGAGCCAATTAATTCTTGACCTCAAGCCCCAGTACATATCTTCCCTTCTCCACGAGCTCTTGATATTCGCGACAATTGCTCACTATTTTTCTCTATCTTAGGACAAATTGTAGTCATTTGTTATATTCTGGAGTTCGACCAGCAGGTGATTTATCTGGTTCTGATTGTTTCCAAAAGTCTTTTTACTCTATTGAGCCAAAGAAGAAGTGACAGCTTTGATCCTCTAAACTAAATTTGCTGCTTCAAGGTTGGGTGAATTCCAGGTCGTTTTAATAATCTTCCCACATTCCTCATGTTCCTGCCAAAAAGCCTCAAATCTGAAGATCTTCCTCATCACTGGGTATCTGGCTAAGATCATCAATAAGGGACAGTGATCTGAGCCTATTGCTGGAAGGGTTATCATTTCGGTTTCTAGGAACTGCACCCTCCTTTCTATAGTACATACATCTCGATCAAGTCTTTTCTTTACAAAATCTTAACCTTCTCAATTATTTGCCCATGTAAATGTGCATCCCCCATCAAACTACAATTGTCTAGGAAGTCCTGAAATGCCTGCATGTGGTAACGCTTGGAGTCCCTCTTGCCAACCTTCTCCCAAAAATCTACAGTTTCGTTGAAATCTCCAACACATACCCAAGAAAGGCTATTACGAGCTTTTATTTGTCGCAATTGTTCCTAGGTTTGGAGTCTTTTCTGAAAAGTGGCTGGGGCATGTATAAAAGTGACTCTGAAAGGAGTCTTAAGCTATGTGTCCACATATTGGATGTCAATAAAGTCCTCATCAGCTAATAGCACTGTCACCGAGGCCTTTTCCTTCCAAAATAGTGTTAAGCCACCGCCAATCCCAATTAGATTAACATCGAATTGAAACTGGAACTTTATAGTATCTTGCGGATGCGGGTGACTAGTCCTTCTTGATTCTTAGTCTCACTAAGGAAGACTAAGTTGGGCTGATCACGAACCACGATAGCCCTTAATGCTTGAACTGCCAAGGGATTGCCTAACCCTTGACAGTTCCAACATTGTAGCGTGATGCAGAAGTTATTAGTAATGCGTTTTTGAACCGATTGGACTGACAAAAATTCAATCAGAATGTGAAAAGATGGTGCGACTAGAACCGGCGGACTCGGGCGACGACATCAAATTGAGCTTAAATTCTATCGGTTGAAGCGAAATGGCGTTATAATCAGTACTCATCGCCTTTTGGCGATGAACTACGATGGATTTCGGCAATTCGGGATGGATTTTTCAATTTTTTAAGTATTTTTTGGATTAAATTTTATTATTAGTGGCAATATTGTAATTTGGAGTTTTGTATCCAGAATCTTAGTAAGGTTAGGTCTAACACCTCATATAAAATGTGTTTTATGATGTTTGAGCAGACATAATATATTTTTTTAATATCGAATTCGTGATTCTCCTCTCAAAGCAAGATTTACTTGTTTCTTTCGCTGAACGCTGCGTCATAGCGTCATTTGTAACCTGGTGGCTTATTAGGGCCAGCCACCATAGCACGAATGGTTGTGTCTTCTACCTCAAGAACTTGAGTTTCTAACAGCTTGGAATCATCAAAGAACTAACTGCTCGTGCTTTTTTTTATACAAACTATATCTTTTAACTTTTTTCACGTCTCTAGCTTTACCAGTGCTTTTGGCTTTCTGCAGGAGTCCATAACCTTCCTGAGTTAAAGGGAGCTCTAACATCAGTAGGGGGTGTTGGTCCACCATGGCCTCATTCTCAGTGAGCGAGTGCTTCATCAGATTGAGAGCTGTACTTTCAGCCATCTTCCTCTTGCTCCTTTCTCCTTGTCGACTAAAGGTCACCAATTAAAGTTGGTTATTCTTCTCCAGCGTCAGTTGAGTTTCAAGGATGCTCTCATTCTCTGAAATCAGTGGAGTTTCAGGAACACTTTCTTCCTCCACCCGCTCCTCTCGTGGTGGTTCGTAAAAAGACTTCTAGAAAGGGCTAAAGGTATTGAACTCAGTTTTCAGACAAGAGCCATAGAGTAAGTTTTCATCCTTTGAGAAGAACTCCTCTACATAAGGTTTCTCTTTACAATTTTGGGCATAATGCCCCATTTTTCCACACGAATAACAGTAAACAGGTAGTCTTTCGTAACGAAAATGCAGCCGGTGTTCCCTTCCTTTAAAACTATAGAGTAAATCCAGAATCAAGAGGGTTGGATAGCTTTAGCATCACCTTAGTTTTTCCCACAGATAGAGCAGAAAAGCCTTTTTTGTCGACGTTAACAGCAACTACTTCTCTCACCTTCTCAGCAATACTCCTGATTACTTCCTCTTTTCTTCCCTCTGTAGGTAGCCCATGGATATGCATCCAGAAAGCACAGGTATCAAACTTGATGCATTGTGGCAGAAGGCCAGGTTCCCAAGGCTTTAGAATAAGCACATGGCGGGCAAAAGACCAAGGTCCGGTTTAGAATTCTGAACTTCTCCTCCTCTTTAGGGAAAATGAATTGGAAAAGGCCAGGAAGTAACTGTTCACATATTACGCTCTCACATTTCCAAGCTTTCCTCGTTGTTGTCTGAAAAGCTTGGAAGTTCACTTCTGGGCTACCATGTAATTTGCCAAATACTATTTTTTTTCACCTTCCCGTAAACTTTCCTCTGTGATGATATCATCCACAACAGCAGTTTTCCTTTTTGGCCAAAGGTGTTTCAATCTTTTACCAAAAGCAGCCATACGCATTTCATGTTCAGCCTCCATGATTCTAAAGAAAAACAGGAAGTGGCCAAAATAACTTACTACGTGTCCTGAGAAAACAGGTTCGAATGGGGAGACAAGATGTGCCAATAACTTGTGTCAGCTACCTACTGTAGAGGCTTGAGTGAGCGTTTAGGTTGTCGGTATGGAGCGGGTCCAGATCTGGGTTTTCGTTCGTGGATTAGACGAGATACTTCCATAGTGACAGGAAAGATTTTGGGTTTTCACCAAGGAAAAAGAGAGCTCAGGGGAGGAGAAAGATTCAGGGAAATTATTAAGGAAGAATACTTCCATAGCAACGGCTAAGGGTAGGGTTTGAGGGGTAAAAGGTGAACCTACGCAGAACGGGTAGAGATTGGTTTATTGATGAATAGAACCAAGAATGCCTATAAATACATCCTCAGAGTCCCTCTCTCGACTCATTCTTGTTGTTGACATCCCATCATTAGATACAACAGTATTGAGAGTAAGGTGAGAGAAGACTATAAGGTCATTGTGAAAAGAATAAGTTTTGACACTGTAAAGATAGTAAGTCTTAAAAAAAAAACTCAATGGCTCGAGGTGCACATATCTCCTTCTCAATTTGTAATTTTAAATCAAGATCCTAAATATTCTAACAATTGGTATCAGAGCTAGGTTTAGGATTTGAAATTGTAAACTAATTATAATTACGATTATATGAAATGTCATGTGTTGATTATGTTCAATTAACACAATTTTCATATTATATGAATGATAGAATTTTTATTTTCTTATGAGAGCACTTAATAGTCTATTTACGTTATGATTGATATTATGAATTCTTGCTTATGTTATGAAATTAAGATTATTTCATTATAATTGTTGTTATTTCATTATGATTATTTCAAGATTATTCTTATCATATCATACGAAGGTAACGCATAATTTGATCATTATTGGATGATATTGATGAAAGTCATCAAAGTGACTTAATCATAAAAGTTCGTCGGTTGGAAATTAAGTACATTATTTATACAATTGTTTTGAGATGTTAACCATTGACGAATTGCCTTGATTAATTGCCACCGAAGTGACATAATCATTAGGCTTATCAATTGGTTAACACATTACATATTGTGTATGTCGTGGAAACTCAATTTACCCAAAGGCAAATTAAGTTTCTATTGTGATTTAGAAGTTTTGTTTACCCAAAGGTATATAATATCTCCAGTAAGAAGAAAGTGATAAAAGGTTACTCACTTTTAGTATCCAATTGCATGTCGTCATCTTTCCCAAAGGATAGATGTGATGATGCAAAGGATTGTTGACCATGATTCCTGATATAATTGAATTATTTTGAATTATGGATACTTAAAAAAAAAAAAAACTCATGACTCGCTTTTGTGTTTCAGCGATCATTACATCTTCATTTTCAGGTCATATGTCAGACATTCCTGAATTAAATGGTACTAACTTTTCTGATTGGCATGAACAAGTACTCATTACCTTGGGTAGCTTGGATTTGGACCTGTGTCTGTGAATTGATGGACCTACAATGCCTACTGATGATAGTAGAAAAGGCATTTATGACAGTTGGCAAAGATCCAACCGCTTAAGCCTTATGATTATCAAAATTAATATTGCCAAAGACATAACGAAATCTGTCCCTGACACTCAAAAGGCTCTTGAATTTCTACGATCCATAGAAATGCAATTCAAGAAATCCAAAAAGGCTTGGGGAAGTGAGCTTATGGCAACATTGACTTCCAACAAGTATGATGGGGTCAGTGGTGTGCGAAAGCACATTGTGGAAATGATCAATATTGTTGAACAACTAAAGTCTATGGAAATGAATATCTCCAAACCTTGTCTTGTTCATTTTGTGCTCAACTCTCTTCCTCGACAATTTGGTCCATTTAAGATTTACTACAACACACAGAAGGAAACATGGTTCATGAATGAGTTAATTGTGATGTGTGTTCAAGAAGAAGAGAGGTTGAATAGAGAAGGTTCAGAATCTATTCACTATGCATCACAGAGCTATCGTAGAAAGGGCTCTGGTGAGATGAAAAGACAAGGCCCCAACCACCAAATGAAGGCAATCAAGAAGACATCAAGAATGTCAAGTGCCGCTTTTGTGGGAAAATGGGACATTTTAAGGTTGACTGTCCGAAACGCAAAGCTTGGTTTGAAAAGAAAGGTAATTTTGTTTCTTTTGTATGTTATGGAGCCAACTTAACTGAAGTTCCCTCAAATACTCGGTGGTTAGATGCTGGTGTAACAATTCATATTTCTAATTGCTTGCAGGGATTCCTTGTAACCCACAATCCTTTGAAAAGGGAAAGGACAATAATTACAGGAAATAAATCCAAAGCCAAAGTTAAATTTGTAGGAACTTATGAAATTTGTCACACCCCGAACCTGTCAAGCACGCAAAATCTCACCAGGGCCGTCTTGTCTCGGTGGTACCCAAGATCCATCGTCTAACAATTTATAACTTCTAAATGATACAAACATACTGAAGTGATGAAAATTCTCCATACAATTCAGACTTAAGATGACTCAAGACATAGGGTGCGTCTTCTTATAAATAACGACTACAAGTTCAGAGGATAAAACTCTAACTTCGAGGTAACATGAAATATCTAAAGTCACAAAAGTGTAAATTCATTTTTTATAATTAATTCTTCAAATAACGATCATTAGCAAGCTCAGATTTCCATTGCTTGGGACCTAAAAAAGTTAATCCCACGATAATGTGAGATATAAATCTCAGCAAGTTTACCCTAAACCTAGACCAGGCCATTAATCCTCCCAGATTATGCAATAAAACAATAGACAATGATTCATTGATAAAACAACACATGACAATAAAACATCAAGGCACCTTGATACGTTTGGCATAACGTAATCACGATTCAAGGACAATTATATCATCACAACCAAGCTTCATACTAGCACAACATTAAATTCATAAGCAAAGATATGTCCTCAATTTCATCACAACTTTCAATTCCAATGGCCAAACTTGCGTCAATACGCATCAAGCTAATCACAAATTTAATCCCAATGGCCAAGCTCGCGTCAATACGCCTCAAGCTAATCAAGGTCTCGATTGGCAACCCGCCTTCTGACGCGTCAGGTTCCAAAGGCCATTTCGATACTTGTGTTGACACGTATCAAGACTATCCCGTGTTCTGACGCATCAGGATATCAATTCTTTTTTCAATAGCTATGCCCGCGTCAATATGCCTTAGGCTCGGTCCGCATTATTACGCCTCAGACCATCAAATTGATAAACTCGCGTTAAACACATCAAGTTTTCAATGTCATTCCCGACCTATGTCGACACATAATCAATCTCGTCTCACATCTCAACGCATCAGGACATTAACCACCACAACCCTGCGGCTCAACGTATCAGGGTACTAGCCATCACAACGCCGCATCTCAACGCATTAAGGTGCCACAAGCTCTTAGGCTCACAAATCAAACTCCCCTCTTAAGAAACTTCATAATCGAGTACAATTTTTATCAGTCACGTAATAAATCATTATCATGCGAGACGTCAAGGCCAAACGCCCACAAGGTGATATCAAGTAAACATGAAGACTGTCAATCTAACGGTTTTTTCTCTTGCCAACTCATTCATATTTCTCAACAGTCGCCATTCAAGGCCAAATATCACATAGCCATACCAACATCTATGTCGATCGAATGCACACAACAACAATTTAGCCATGAGAGTTATAATCATCAGAAGTGCACACGACTCGCATCTCCATTATCTCAGTCGATCATGAACAATCAATGCAATATATTCCCAAATTCATCAATATATCATCCAAACGCATTTAGTAGTGTCCTAACTTCCTGGCAAAGGTTTAGGAGTCACTTACTTTTTAATTTAATCCATAAAATTCCCTCCAAGACTCCTCCAAAGATTCGGTTCCCTTGATCCCAAAACAGGATAGCCGTGCGACCAAATCCAAAGTTCGCCAAACGATCAATTTTTCTATTCCAATCACCAATTCACGAAGCATACACCTCATTAACATCTCAATTAACATTCTTGTATGCCTTAACGATGAATTTAAAGTATGGAGACACCTCCCACAGCCCTCAAAGGGCTCGGTTCATCCAAACTGAAACAGGGCAAAATTCAGTTCTGCCCTCTACCTCCTTAATCAGTCCATAATTCAACTCTAAACCTTGATTTACCATAAAATCAACTTGCTAACATGTCCTACTACATCTATAGGAGTCTTACCAAAATTTTTGGAGCAAGTCGAAGCCTCGAAGTACCGCAAACGGCCTTGGTTCTACTCGATCCATCGGCGGCAGATTCTGCTCCACAGAAACCCTCACAAATCAACCATGAAAACCCATCTAAACCCAATCAAACTCACAATTTCAGCTCAGCTAACACAAGTACTATGAGTTAAGAAGTCCTCATTGAAATTTTGAAGCAATTTGAAGTATTGAAGTGGCCAAACGAAGACCTTCCCCTAACTCGATCAGAAACTACCTCGTCTAGACATTTGTCCACTCATATTGAGCTACAGAAAGATCTACCGGGTCAAATTGAGCTTATAATATGTTTATGAAAATATAAGATAATAAGCGTTCATTTGGCGATGGTTTTACCTCGATCCAGTATCGGACAAAAGAGATATGGCCAAAATAGTGGGACGGGTCGAGACTGATCGGCTGGGAGCTCTCGGCCAAGATAAAGAAATTGAAGAAGAAGAGTGGATAGAGAGAGAGTGTGCCGAATTGAGTGAAGGGGGGAGAGAAATTGATATAACTTAATCTAATTGGTCAACATCCTTTGAATGGTAGGTTAAAAGGGTTTATTGATTGCTAATCAATCAACCAATGCCACTTGTTTTCATCTAAACAATGTGTTGACTCTCATAGACTTCCATTGACCAAGACACACTCTTATTTTCAGCAGCCCTTGGGGAATCAAATGAGCAAATTATCCTTCTTCATTTGCAAAGACAATGCCAATTCTTGAGGGGTAAAATGATAATTTTGCCCTCGCCGTCCGAAACTTCATTTTTCCAATTCAATTTACCTTCGATGAGGCGACGTCTAATTCGATTAGAACGTTGGAATCTTTATTTTTCATTTTTCAATTTTGAGATTCCATTTCATATCTCAAGCCTCGAGGGGTCGGAAATTCGGAATGTCACGTACTTGTTCTTGACACAAGTTGTTCTTTGGACCTACATAATGCCTTTTATGTCCCTTCCTTTATTGAAAAATTAATATCTTTTGTCTCGTCTTGCTTTGGAAGGTTATTCATTTGCCTTTCAAAATGAAACCCTTTCTGTTTATAAAAATAATGTTCTTGTTGATAAAGGATCTTTGTTGGATGGGCTGCATAAAATTCATCTTGAGCCATCTTTTTCTCAACTTCTTTTAACCCTGCGTGAAAATATGAGTTGTGTTGTTGGTACCAAACGTAGTCGAAATGATAATACTTCTTCGATGTTGTGGCATAAACGCTTAGGTAAAGAGAGGCTTGAGCGCTTAGTAAAGAATGGAGTTTTATCAACTCTGGATTTTTTCGATTTTGGTACTTGCATTGACTGCATTAAAGGAAATTCAAAATTACCAAGAAAAGTGCCAGGTCACATCTCCAAAGAGAGACTTGAGCGCTTAGTAAAAACTGGAGTTTTACCAACTCTGGATTTTTCTGGTTATGGTACTTGCATTGACTACACTAAAGGAAAGTTAGTCAAAAGTACCAAGAAAAGTGCCACAAGAAGTACATTACTACTTGAGATCATTCTATGGATATTAGTGGGCCTATTACTCCTCATTGTATTGGTGCGAAAAATACTTCACTTTTATTGATGACTTCCAACGTTATAGATATCTTTATCTAATTAAGAAAAAGTCTAATCTCTTAGATGTTTTTAAGATTTTCAATGATGTTTTTAAGATGTTTTTAAGATTTTCAATTGGATAATAAATTTAAAGTTGTGAGATCAGATAGAGGTGGTGAATATTATGGAAAAATTGATGAAAATGGTCAAAATTTAGGACCCTTTGCTAGATTTCTTCAAAGAAAATGGCATTGTAGGACAATATACGATGCCAGAATCGCGTTCTCAAAACAGTGCAACTTAAAGGCGCAATAGAACCTTAAAAGATATGGTGAGGTGTATGATTGGTGAATCTACACTTCCATAATTTTTATGGGGTAAAGCCATTAAAATGGCTATGTATATTTTAAATCGGGTTCAAGTAAAGTTGTACCAAACTCTTTTGAGTTGTGGATTGGAAGACAACCCAGTTTAAATCATATACATATATGGGGTTGCCCAGCAGAAGCACGGCTTTATAACCACAAGAAAAGACCTTGGATCATAGAATAGTAAGTTGTTTCTTTGTCGGTTATCTAGAAAGGTCTAAAGGTTATAGGTTCTACTGTCCTGACCACTGCAACCGAATTGTAGAAACAAATAATGCCAAATTTCTTGAAATGGATTTGCATGGTGGGAGCCATGAAAAGAGAGTATTGAAATTATTTTCAGAAGAAGGGCCGCCTTTATCCATTGAAAGTTTAGGTGGTCAGTCTAATGAAAATGTTTCAATACATAAACAAAAGGATGGTTCTGCCATTGAGTCCATGAATGAAAGTACACATATTAAGGAAAACAATATATAAAATATAACACGGTCCGAACGGGATGATTATCTGGTGTACTTACAAGAAGAAGAATGTTTCGATACTGGCATTATGCATGACCCTTTAACATTTTCATAAGTCATGAAAAATAATAATTCTCTTAAATAGATGGAAACCATGAAAGATGAAATGGCGTCCATGATAAAGAATCAAGTCTGGGAATTGGTCGAATTACCAGAAGGTTTAGTCCCAATCCAAAACAAATGGATTTTCAAGACGAAACTCGACTCAAAATGTAGTGTTGACCGTTATAAGGCCAGACCTGTTGCAAAGGAATTCACTCAAAGAGAAGGAATTAATTATAATGAGACTATTTCGCCAGTCTCCAAAAAAGAATCTTTTCCTATTTTCATCACTTTAGTAGCTCATTATGATTTAGAGCTACATCAAATGGATGTGAAAATAGTCTTTTTGAATGGGAATGTAAATGACGAAATCTATATGAAGCAACCAGAAGTATTTGAAGAGAAAGGTAAGGAAAATCTAGTATGCAAGTTGAAGAAATCTATATATGGACTTAACCAAGCCTCCCGTCAAAAGTATCTTAAGTTTCATGACACTATTACATCTTTTGGATTTCAAGAAAACAAGCTTGACGAATGTGTATATCTAAATGTTAATGGGCGTAAGTTCACATTTCTTCTTTTATTTGTTGATGATATTTTGCTTGCTGTTAGTGACTTATCCTTATTGCATGATACTAAAAGTTCTCTTTCAAAGAACTTTGAAATGAAGGACATGGGTAATGCGCCTTTTATCCTTAGAATTGAAATTTATAAAGATAGACAGAAAAGCTTACTTGGACTACCCAAAATTCTCGAAAGATTTGGGATGAAGAATTGTTCAGCAAGTCCTGCACCGATCATGAAAGGTGACAAATTAAATTTGACTCAATGTCCTAAGAATGACATGGAACGCAATTGGAAGTTTGCAGTATGCTCAAACTTGCATACGTCCAGATTTTAGTTTTGCAGTCGGAATATTGGGCCGATACCAAAGTAATCCTGGTATTGATCATTAGAAAGCAGCCAAAAAGGTGATGTGATATTTTCGAGGCACTATAGACTATATGTTCACTTATAGACGTAGTGATCATCTTGAGATCATCGGATACTCCAATTCTGATTTTATGGGGTGTAGAGACAGTATGAAATCTACATAGCTGGAGGGGCCATTTCTTGGAGAAGCGTGAAGCAGTCTCTTATTGCATCTTCCATATTGGAGGCTGAATTTATAGCATTCCACGAGGCAACTTCGCAAGCTATTTGTCACTAAACTTAAAGTTATGGACTCTATATCAAAGCCCATTAATATTTTTTGTGATTGTTAAGGATAAGGGTAGAATAGTTATTTGCTCTTGAAAAGCTTTTATATATCCTGATACTCTTGTAATCCCTTGGTTAATGAATCGTAATCCTTTTTTTCTCTGAAACAAAACATGGTATCAAAGCCAAGTAAAACCTAAATACTCGCTTATCACTGTGGACCAAAACTACTGCCGTAGATTGTCCATCGCCGATTACTAACGACCAGATCTGACATTAGAATTTTCGGATTTGACGTCATCCAACGTCATCCAGCCAGCGCCACCCACAACCCGGCGTCGTTCTAACTCGGTGAACCCAAATCAGCATCGCCTAGAGCAGTCGACTCAAGAACTAGCGTCATCGGACGTCGTGCAGCGTCGTCCAAGCTGGTAAGCCCAGAGCCGACGTCACGCGAACTCTTCCAGATCGGAAACTGATGGCGTCCAGCCCTTATCTGCCTTGCCTGATGTCGCCCGTGCTAGTAAGCCCGGAAATTGACGTCGTCTAGTCCACGCTTGTCTCGCCCGACAACATACATGCCTGTAAGTCCAGAAATTGATGTCGCCAAGCCCTCACCAGTCTGTTACCTGTACGATGGTCTTTCTGAAGTCTACCATTTTTATTTAATATTTTTGAAATTTTGAGTTCTGAATTTGGTAATGGCATCTGAGTTTTGTGGGGCTGAAGTTGAGGAATTGTCTGCCATTCTTGATCTATGGTTGTCTATGGTTGTCTAAGTTTGTGTCAGTGAGTTCTTGAAGTCTGTGATGCAACCTGTGGAAGTCTGGAAGTGACTAGGCATATGGTGTGGCAATTGCTAGTTATAAGCAGTTGATTGGTCCGCTTTGTAGATGATTTTTCTTTAATAGTTAAGTAATTGTTCTTTGGGTTCCTGGTGTCCTTCATTCCTGATGGTTGCTTCCTCGTCGTCAAAGAGTTTCCCCCACTTTCAATTGACCTAGGTAAAGTTGAATGTAACAAATTATCCATCTTGGTCAACTTATGTTGAAGTTTATATTACTGCTACTAAACAGAGTTGAGTATCTTAAGTCTATGGCCCCTTCAGATGAGAGTAAAGTACCTAATTGGCTTGTTGGAGATGCAATGATCTGTACACTTTTATGGAGTAGCATGGATCATAAAATTAGCCCTCACTTCATTCAGTGCAAATCGGCTAAGGAAGCCTGGGAAAAATGTGACTTATTGTATTCTGGAGAGAATGACATGAGACGAGTGTGTGACACGTGGGAGGCCTTATTTGATCTTCATCAGGGGAATCAATCCTTCTCTAAGTATTATGCTCGTTTCACAACACTTTGCAAGCAATTGGATACATATCTTCCAACTTCGAACAACCCGACCTTTCTCATCAAACGACAAGAGGATCTTCGAGTTATATTATATCTCAATGCATTAAAACCTGAATATTCCTTACTTCGCCAACAAATTACTTCACAAAGTTCTCTTCCTATAGTGGATGAGATTTTCTCTTGAGCTCTTCGTTCGAACCCCGCTGAAAAGATCTCCACCCCAGCTATAGAGACAAGTGTTATGATCTCTCATGGCACTAATACTCGTGGAGCTCGTAATCGTAGTTACAAGGGTCGTGGCCATGGTTTTGCTCAAAATGGAGGTCGTGGAGGTCGCGATGGAAGTACTAGTCCTTGTGGCGCCTCTTTCTCTAGTGATGGTCGTGGCTCTCGCGATTGTAATCATTACCAAAGAGCTGGACATACAAGGGCTTATTGTTATGCACTTTATCCGAAGCTCCAACCTAATTTTGCTGCTTATGCAGAGGTGGAACAGACTCCACAAGAATCCAATTTTATTCCTCAACAAACAGCACCAAACTCTGCTAGTGTATGGAGCACAAGTGGTTCGATTACATTGACAGGCGCTGAGTATGATGCTTAAGTTCACTCGCAACAGGTGACAGATCCTTTAGCTCCTACTGCAATTATGGCACAAACATCAAAAGGTAGTCCATCCTATTTACTTTCAGCATCATCCGTCTCCTGGGTCATAGAGTCTGGAGCTACTCATCATATGACTGATAATTCTAAGTTATTATCTTTACTTTGTTCTAAATCTCTTGAGTTGTCAATTTTTGTTACATTAACTTATGGCTCCCAATATCAGGTTATTAGTACTGGAGATGCTCATTTGAGTCCATTTCTCTCTTTATCATTTGTTCTTCATCTCAAACATTCATATAATTTAATCTCTATTAGTTCATTGACTAAAGAACTAAACTGTTCAGTAACCTTTTTCTCTTCCATTGTGTCTTTAAGGATCTGGGGAATGGACAGATGATTGGTGGAGGACTTGAATCCAATGTTCTGTATTACCTGGACAATAAGGTGCTAGCCGTTGCCACTATGAAGCGCACATCCTCTGATCTGTATAGAATGCATTGTCGTGCTGGTCATCCACCACCGACCATTCTTCAATGTTTATTTCCTGAGTCTGAGTCTGTGAGTTCTTTTCGGTGTGAAGCTTGTCAGTTTGGTACACATCATAGGGTTTTTTTCCCTTTTCATATTTAGAGTTGTGTGTGAAGTCCATTTGAGTTGGTTCACTCTGATATTTGTAGTCCGTGTCGTGTTTCTGATATTTCTGGTTTCACATATTATATTACATTCGTGGATGATTTTTCCTGGATGACTTGGTTATTCTTAATAAAAGATCGTACAGAGATTCTTCACTACTTTCGCCTGTTCCATTTTGAAGTATTGAATCAGTACCATACTTCTATTAAAATTTTGTGCTCAGATAATGCCAAAGAGCATCTTTCTGTCGCTTCAGGTTTTCAGCTTTTTCTCGATTCTTATGGTGTTATCCATCAGACTTCTTGCCCCTACACTCCTTAACAAAATGGTCTCACCGAACGTAAAAATCGTCATCTTCTTGATGTTGCTTGTTGCCTCATGTTTCACATGCATCTTCCTAAAATAGTTAGGGGTCATGCTATTGTGACATTCTGATTTTCAATCAACTTCAGACTCTGTAATGAGAAATTCATGTATATCAAGCGATGAATTTCAGTCGTATTCCGCTCAAATCTGATCAATTTGAGTAGGTTGACCAAAGGAGAAAGGCTAAAGCGAGACGAGGTTCGTGGACCTAAATGACTCGGATAGGAAATGACGCTTTGACCATAAGGATTGTCGAGGGGATATTTAGAACCACCAAAAGGACGATCTAAGGACAATCAAGGATTACCATGCGAGCGTCGTACGATTGGAGCGTGGGTGATGCCGCTTAACCAACATACGATTTGCAAAATTATCCTAAATCAGATTGTGACGATCGAGATCTTAGGGACTAGCGATAAACCCTCGCAATTACATGATAACCAAAACCGCCATGAATTGACGAGCCCTAAATGTGAAGAGAATCACGGGGTCGATACGCGTATAGTCTGCAAAAGCTGTCCGTCAGTTCGGGATAGGCTGGAATCACATCTGATAGAAGAAACGATCAGAAACGACTCTTGAACAGTTTAAAAAAGGAAAATCAAGAATTTCAACGTCAATTGGATTGGCCGTCACCATATCGAAAAAGTCAGAAACAAGAAAAACGATGTTCCGAACGTCAGAAGTAAAATGACCATAATGCCCCTTAAACTTAGGACTTTGTCTTTATAATTGAAGGAATGGAAAAATGGACATTCTCCCCCCCCCCCCACAAGATGTCGAAAATTGAAGGGAAATTGATGGCTATTGAATACCCTTGAAAAGAACAATTGCCAAGTGTCACAAATCCAAGGGTGGAAGATCAAGTCATCAATTAATGCCCACCTACCAATCACTTCAATTAATCAAATTTTGGGGTAATAACCAGCTCTCTTTCTGCTCCCTCTCACTCTACCATTTGGCCACTTCATCCCCCAAAAGAACCGAACTCCTCTTCCTTCTTCTTCCTCAGTTTTTGTTTCGCCGACCAGCCCCGGCACTGCCCGTTCGGTCCGTACGACCGCCGCCTTCTGTTATCCCCTGCTGCCGGCCGACCACCTAGACGTAGATCCACGTCTTTCCGAAGTCCTCCAACTTGAATCAAGTCATTTGGAACTCTGTGGAATTTGGGGCAAGCATTCTCCCACAGGTTGACGGATTCTGCTCTAGTTTGAGATAGGTTCGATTCTAAACTATTTTGATAGCCGAAAACTTGGAATCTTTGGCTCAAATATGGTGGAGATCAAGTAGACATATAGATGGTTCTGTGGTAAAAATTAGGGATTTTTTTGATAAGTTTTTGACCATGAACCATCCTTGTACATTATGCTCAAAATCTGCCGGTATTCTGTGCTTGGACGTTTCGACGACTTCGGACAACTTTCCGACGACCAACCGACTCCAAACGACTGATGAGCTTCCCAAACCCTTAGATAGACATGTTAAAAGGTAGAATAAGGCTTGAATGAAGGAATTGAGGAGGATTGAAGGCTGGAAGCATTCGGTTTGCAAAGAACCAAAGTGAACCGGTTCGGTTCTGTGCAAAATCGATTCTGCGGGTTGCAAGAACAAAAGCTTATGGGACTTAAATTGACATTTATGATGTTCTAAGATGTTGGGGATTGAGTAATGGATGATTTGGATGGATGAATATAGGAATTGGACTTGGAATTTTGACAAATTGATTGATTATCCTAGGTTGGGCGACGAATTGACCTTGGACTTGAGTTGGCCAAACCTTAAGAGGTGCAAGGAGGAGTAATTTGCGTTGTTAAGTGGAGGTAAGGAATTCTCTAAACCAAGGCTAAGGGAATTGGACTCGATTGAGTAAGTCGAGTGTGAAATTGGTTGATTAATGGGCATGTTTTTAAGGTATTGAGCCATAGCATGTCTTAGGATTAATTAAGAAGTTTATGTGTGCCTTGACTTGCATTAGAGTTGTATGTCTTGTTGGGATAAAAAAATCGATTGCCTTGCATGCCATGAAATTGTGAATTATACTCGAAATGCAGTTGTCATTGTGTGTGTAAAGGATAGAGATTCATGGCATAAAGTATGATTGTGGCAAGGCATAGCAAGGCCCTGAGGCGTGTGAGACGCGGGGCAGAAGATTGAGACCCTGATGCGACAAGGTCGCAGGGTGGATTATGATTAGGTGGCGCCCTAATACGATGAGGTTGCGAGACTGAGATGGCCACAGTCTTGAGGCAATATAATCGCGGGATAGAACATGAGCTCATAAACCCTGCCTAGAAATTGAACCGGGGCCTGATGCGTTTACACGAGCCGAGTCTGATGCGATCAAATCGCAGGCCACATAATGAGGCAGGCAGAGGTTGGTTGATGTGGTGAAGTGACAGGCTGAGCATACACATGCATTTGTATGTGACATGAGAATATGAATGCATGTTTGTCCTCTGTGTTTTGTTGTTTATTGAATTATGAATGATATACTTGCGTGTGACTATGAGTTGGATAGGTTGAGTGACTCGGCTGCCTGAGTGGACAGTTAACCTGACCTAGGATTAGGTTTTTCTTACTGAAATGTGTATCTCATCCCTTTTGGGAAAACCTTACTTTACAAATCCTAGGCAATAGCCATGTGGCCTATCAGATTCGGGGACCCGCAAGAGATGACGGCTTTTTGTGATGAGTTCCCCGATAGGCAGGGGAATATCTATGTAAGGAAATGTACACTAGTTTGGGTAAACGAGGGGAAGCTAGACTGGAAGCCTCACAAGTTTGAGGCATGGTTTAAACAAGACGGGGACAGGAAGGTCGGGCCTCTGAAGCCCCATGAAGTTCCGGAGGGTGTCATACCTCCCTGGTGCCAAATAATCTCGTACCAGGAGTTTCTCGAGGGATCAGTGATTGGGTCGAGGAACGGCCCGGAGCGGACGTCGACAGCTGAGTATTCCGTGCCACCGCCAGAGGACGTGGTCATCGTGGTGGAGTTGTTCGAGGGAGACCTATTTGAGCCGGACCAAGAGGCGACCATGGAGGAAGACCCAGCTGAGCAGTCGCAGGTGGCGACTGTGGAAGATTCGGTGGAGATTCCATCAAAAACTTTCTCCATGTACGAGCCGTCAAAGGAGAGCGATGACACCGGAGATTCCAGCAATTCCTGCTAGACGACTCCGAATGGTGACCTGACTTTTTCATTGGCGACCTGACCCCCTTCCCTGGTGGATTTTGTGGATACCTTTTTAGCATGCTTACCTGTCGCCCCAATGTTTAGCGGAGTAGTAGTCGCTGGCTGTTGTTGTTGATGTATGAATTTTTATGATGCTATCCAGTCCTGCTTAGTCTTGGTGTATATGTATATACACATATGTTGTACGGGTAGTTGTTGGGAATCGCTTCCGTATGCTTAATGTAAATTATTTTATCTCTCATCCTTTCTTATATAGGTGAATCCTCAGGACCGCCGAGAGATTGTTGTTATTTTACTTGCAGGGATGATTGCGTGCTCGCGATGAAGCGCGGGGCGTGACATCCCCGCTTGTTTTGGTATCAGAGCAAGGTCAACTTGATATGAAGTTGGGTAAGGATTGGAGTAATAAGAGGGACTAAGTAGGACAAGGACGGATAGCTAGATCTTAGGGGACTGATCAGGGTAAAGCTTGGGATGCCTAGTTGTGACTTGGCACCTATGGATGGTGTATGACCTTGGTAAGGTTATGGTGAGGCATGAGGACTAAGTTCTCTGCTTAGGATTGAGGATCATTTCAGGGCCATAGCTTGCTTGATGCTTGAAATTGATTGGTTTTAGTGAATCACTAGAACGAACGGAATTGAGTAATGCCCATGAGCCATTGGGTGAAGCATTCCTGAAATTGATGTTGATGTATGGAGTACTGTTGTTGTGTAATTATTTTTGTTAAGAAGTAGTTAGTCGTTCTGGATTAGATGGATGAGTAGGTTGCTAACCTGTTGCCGAACTTGTGGTGGACCAAGTTTTAGTAGCAAGTGACAGAGATGAGTAACCCATCCAGAAGACCTGGAAGACCAAGAGGTGGAGCTTCTAGCTCGAGGCCGCCCGTAGCTGAGGACCCAAGGATGGATAGTGTGCTCAGGGCATTGGAAAGGATTGGTGACACGATCGATCGACAGGCCCAGGATCGAGACGCTGCCATAGCTCAGGCAGTAGGGGCTGTCATAGCAGCCATCAACACCAACCAAGGCAACATTGGGGGTAATGGAAGTCAAGGGGAACCAAATCAGAGTAATGAAGCTGGGAATGCCCAAGAGGAAATCGTTGTGGCCAGACAAATGGGCCAGTTGGTGGAGCAATTTATGAAGCTAAAGCCGACCCAATTTGACGGGATTGGAGATCCCGAGCTAGCACCCCGATGGATAAAGAAGCTGGAAAAGGCTTTCGGAGTACTAAGATATACGAATGAAGAAAAGGTGCTACTAGCCGTGTATTAGTTGGAAGGTACGGCAAATGGCTGGTGGGCGGCCACCAAGGACGGAGTCTTTCCTGAAGGTATGGTCATGAACTGGAACACTTTTAAGAGGGTGTTCAACGATTTTTCAAAAACGGCCAGGGAAAGGAAGTAGATTGAGTTCCTGCAACTACGTTAGAACCAACTGACGATAGATCAATACGAAGCTGAGTTCGCGAGGCTCTCAAGGTACGCCCCTCGATTTGTGGAGGATCCTTTGGAGAAGGCACGGAGATTCAGGGATGGTCTGAGGCCAGAACTCCGCAGCCAGATGGTAGCCTTGAATTTGAGGACCTATTGGGAGATATAAGAGCGAGGCCAGATGATTGAGCGAGATCTGAGGGAAAAAAATACCGCAACTGGATCGCGGTTCCCATCGTTTAGAGACCATCGCCAATTGGGTAAGAGACCGATGACAAGTAACAGACGTTTTGTACCGCCTGCAAAGAGGAATATAGCAAAGCAGCCAAACCCGGCGAACTGGAGCTACATACTATGTGGCAGAAGGCATGGGAATGGACCATGCCCTATGAGGACTGGAGCCTATTTCAAGTGTGGTCAGCTGGGCCACCAGATGAGTACATGTCCAAATCAAGCACCAGCCAGTCGACTACAAGGACCGAGGCCACAAGCAAGACCGTCAACTACCACCCCGGATAGAACAGAACAGATCACAAGCTCAAGGCAAAGTGTACGCTGTAGCTCGCAGCGAGGCGGAGGAGGCGCCCGGAGTGGTCACAGGTACAGTCTACTTGTGTAATCAGACTGCGTATGCATTGTTCGACCCGGGTGCCACGCATTATTTCGTATCTGCACAATTTGCTGAATTAGTAGGCATGAGATTGGAACCATTAAGTATGATATTGCATGTCACCACCCCATTGAAGGATAATGTCTTGGTTTCATTAGGGTGTGTTGGGTGTGAGATTATGATTGGAGGAAGTAAGGAGAGTATCGACTTAGTGGTCTTGCCTATGTTTGATTTTGACGTGATTATAGAAATGGATTGGCTGAGTAAGCAGGGAGCAGTAGTAGACTGTGGCAATAAGAAAATTCGATTTTACCCGAAAGATCGCCCTAGTTATGAATTGGTAGGAAGCCGAGGAGGAGTCTCCATTCCCTTGGTTTCATCTCTAGAAATAACTAAGTTAATGTTTGAGGGATGTCGGGCATACTTAGTAGCCATGATGGATACGACGGTCAAGGAATCCAAGTTAGAGAATATTCCTGTGGTGCGGGAGTTTCCTGATGTGTTTCCCTAGGAATTGTCGGGATTACCACCGGAACGGGAAATAGAATTTGTGATTGAATTAGCTCCTGGAACAGAGCCAATTTCGAAAGCACCATACAGGATGTCCTTATCTGAATTAAAGGAGTTAAAGGTGCAAATGCAAGAGTTACTGGATAAAGGATTCATCCGACCAAGTGCTTCGTTGTGGGGAGCATCGGTGCTGTTCGTAAAGAAGAAGGACAGATCCTTGCGACTGTGCATTGACTACCGGCAACTAAATCAGGTAACGGTGAAGAACAAGTATCCGATGCCGAGGATTGATGATCTTTTTGACCAGCTACAAGGAGTATCAGTGTTCTCGAAGATTGACTTGAGGACAAGATATCACCAGCTGAGGATCAAAAAGGAAGACATACCAAAGACTGCATTCAAGACGAGGTATGGACATTACGAGTTTACGGTGATGCCGTTCGGATTGACTAATGCCTCAGCTGCATTTATGGATCTAATGCATCGAGTATTGAAAGAGTTTCTAGACAGGTTCGTCATAGTTTTCATTGATGACATCTTAATCTACTCGAGGAGCGACGTAGAGCACGAAGAACATTTGAGAATCATATTGAGGACCCTGAGGGAACATTCACTGTATGTTAAGCTAAGCAAGTGTGAATTTTGGCTGAGCAAGGTAGCATTTCTGGGTCATGTGGTGTCTGGTGAAGGGATTGCTGTGGACCCTGCAAAGGTAGAGGCTGTAACCAATTAGCCGAGGCCTACTACGGTCACAGAGGTCAGAAGCTTCTTGGGACTAGCAGGATATTGCAGGCGATTCGTGGAAAAGTTCTTATCCATAGTCGTTCCACTGACGCGGTTGACGAAGAAGGAAACGAAGTTTGAATGGATTGACAGGTGTGAATAGAGTTTCCAAGAGCTTAAACATAGATTGACGGCCGCACCAGTGCTGACCATTCCGTCGAGACCGGGAGGATATGAGATCTACAGTGACACTTCGCTGAAAGGATTGGGCTGTATATTGATGCAGCACGGCCGGGTAGTAGCTTATGCATCCAAGCAGTCGAGGCCGCACGAAATGAATTACCCGACCCGCGACTTGGAGTTAGCGACGAATTTATTTGCCTTGAAGATCTGGAGGCATTATCTTTGTGGCAAGAAGTTTCAGATATATACAGACCACCAGAGTTTGAAGTATTTATTTTCCCAAAAAGAGTTGAACCTAAGGCAGCGCAGGTGGATAGAGCTGTTGAAAGATTATGATTGTGAGATATTATATCATCCTAGGAAAGCAAACAGAGTGGTAGATGCATTAAGTCGAAAGTCGAGTATTGCATGCCTACTGGTGAGAAGTTGATCGACAATAGAGGATCTGAGAGATTCTGAATTCAGATTGGAGTTGATCAGCTATCCAGTTTGATAGCGACTTTGAGGGTGGAACCTGAGGTCCAAGAAGGGATTAAGGCATTACAGTCTACGGACCCAGAGATTCAGAAAGTTATCGAAATGGATGCGACGAAGAGGAAGCCAAAGTTTCAGGTGTCTGAGGATGCACTTTTGAGATTTCGAGGGCGATTATGTGTAGCGAAGGATGAAGGGCTCCGAGAAATAATCTTGTCAGAGGCTCATAGGAGCAATTACAGTGTCCATCTTGAAAGTACAAAGATGTACCAAAACCTGAGACAGCATTATTGGTGAAACGAAATGAAGGTAGACGTAGCAAGATATGTGGCTAAGTGTTTGACTTGTCAGCAAGTAAAGGCGCAGCACTGTAAGCCTGGGGGATTGCTACAACCACTGGATATTCTGGAATGGAAGTGGGAGCACATAACCATGGATTTTGTAATGGGAATTCCGAGGAGCCAAAGAGGTCACGACTAGATCTAGTTAGTCGTGGATTGATTGACTAAGTCCGCCCACTTCATTCCCGTATGAAAGAACTTCGCCGTGGATAAGTACGCATAATTGTACATGAGGCACATAGTAAGACTATACAGAGTACCAGTGACGATCACCTCAGATAGGGATCCGAAGTTCACGGCAAACTTCTGAAAAAGCCTGCAAGAGGCCATGGGGACCCGCCTACAATTCGGTACGGCGTATCATCCCCAAACAGATAAACGGTCAAAAAGGACGATCCAGACGCTCGAGGATATGTTGAGAGCGTGCGTTATAGATTTCAAAGGCGGATGGGAAGAACAGTTGCACCTGGTAGAGTTCGCGTACAACAATAGCTACTAGCAAAGTATACAGATGGCATCGTTTGAGACACTTTATGGCAGAGCCTACAGAACACCGATATGCTGGGACGATATAGGAGAAAGAAGTATCACAGGCCCAGAATTAGTAGAGCAATCGGTGGAAGCAGTGAAAATCATCCGGGATAGACTGAGGACGGCGCAGAGTCGCTAGAAAAGCTATGCAGACAAACGACGCAAACCTTTGGAGTTTCAAGTAGGCGATCACGTCTTCTTCAAGGTGTCGCCAATGAGGGGACTTTCGCGATTCGGAAGGAAAGGGAAGTTGAGCCCAAGATATTTATGCCCTTTTGAGATATTGGAGAGCATTGGAACTTTGGCCTACCAGCTTGCGTTACCGCCAAATCTAACCCAGGTACATAACGTATTCCATGTGTCGATACTAAGAAAGTATGAGCCTGACCCGACATATGTACTAGATTACGAAGCCATAGAGGTGGACGACAAAGTATCTTATGTAGAGAAGCCAATAAGGATCGAGGATCGGAAGGAGCAAACCCTCGGGAATAAGAAGATCCCTCTTGTCAAAGTAATATGGGAACACCACGGAACGGAAGGAGCCACGTGGGAGAACGAAGAGACAATGAGGCAACAACACCCCCATTTATTTGAGTAGTTAAGTGTAATGTAAATTTCGAGGATGAAATTTTTGTAAGGGAGGAAAAGTTGTGACATTCTGATTTTCGTTCAACTTCAGACTCTGTAATAAGAAATTCATGTATATCAAGCGATGAATTTCAGTTGTATTCCGCTCAAATCTGATCAATTTGAGTAAGCTGACCAAAGGGGAAAGATTAAAGCGAGACGAGGTACATGAACCTAAATGACTCGGATAGGAAATGGCGCTTTGACCATAAAAATTATCGAGAGTATACTTAGAACCACCAAAAGGCCGATCTAAGGACGATCAATGATTACCATGCGAGCGTCGTACGATTGGAGCGCGGGTAATGCCGCTTAACCAACGTACGATTTACAAAATTATCTTAAATCAGACTGTGACGATCAAGACCTTGGGGACTAGCGATAAACTCTCGCAATTACATGACAACCAAAGCCGCCATGAATTGACGAGCCATAAATGTGATGAGAATCACGGGGTCGATACGAGTATAGTCTGAAAAAGCCGTCCGTCAGTTTGGGATAGGCTAGAATCACGTCTGATAGAAGAAACGATCAGAAACGAGTCCTTAAAAGTTTGAAAAAGGAAAATCAAGAATTCCAACATCAATTGGATTGGTCGTCGCCCTATCGAAAAAGTCAGAAACGAGAAAAACGACGTTCCGAACGTCAGAGAAAAAATGACCATAATGCCCTTCAAACTTAGGACTTTATCTTTATAATTGAAGAAAGGGCAAAATGGACATTCTCCCCCCCAAAGCTGTCGAAAATTGAAGGGCAATTGATGGCCATTGGATGCCCTTGAGAAGAACAATTGCCAAGTGTCACATATCCAAGGGTGGGAGATCAAGTCATCAATTAATGCCCACCTACCAATCACTTCAATTAATCAAATTTTGGGGTAATAACCAGCTCTCTTTCTGCTCCCTCTCACTCTACCATTCGGCCACTTCATCCCCCAAAAGAACCGAACTCCTCTTCCTTCTTCTTCCTTCTTCTTCCTCAGTTTCTACTTCGCCGACCAGCCCCGTACGACCGCCGCCTTTTGCTATCCCCTGCTGCCAGCCGACCACCCAGACGTAGATCTACATCTTTCCGACGTCCTCCAACTTGAATCAGGTCATTTGGAGCTCTGTGGAATTCAGGGCAAGCATTCTCCCACAGGTCGACGGATTCTGCTCCAGTTTGAGGTATGTTCGGTTCTAAACCCTTTTGATAGCCGAAAACTTGGAATCTTTGGCTCAAATTTGGTGGAGATCAAGTGGACATACAGATGGTTCTGTGATAAAAATTGGAGATTTTTTTGATAAGTTTTTGACCATGAACCACCCTTGTACATTATGCCCAGAATTTGTCGGTATTCTGTGCTTGGACGTTTCGGCAACTTCGGACAACTTTCCGGCGACCAACCGACTCCAAACGACTGGTGAGCTTCCCAAACCCTTAGGTAGACATGTTAAAAGGTAGAAAAAGGCTTGAATGAAGGAATTGAGGAGGATTGAAGGCTGGAAGCATTCGGTTTGCACAGAACCGAAGTGAACCGGTTCGGTTCTGTGCAAAACCGATTTTGTGGGTTGCAAGAACAGAAGCTTATGGGACTTAAATTGACGTTTATGATGTGCTAAGATGTTGGGGATTGAGTAATGGATGATTTGGATGGATGAATAGAGGAATTGAACTTGGAATTTTGACAAATCGATTGATTATCCTAAGTTGCATGACGGATTGACCTTGGACTTGAGTTGGCCGAATCTTAGGAGGTGCAAGGAGGAGTAATTTGAGTTGTTAAGTGGATGTAAGGAATTCTCTAAACCAAGGCTAAGGGGATTAGACTCAAATGGGTAAGTCGAGTGTGAAATTGATTGATTAATGGGCATGTTTCTAAGGTATTGAGCCATAGCATGTCTTAGGATTAATTAAGGAGTTTATGTGTGCCTTGACTTACATTAGAGTTGTATGTCTTGTTGGGATAAAAAATCGATTGCCTTGCATGCCATGAGATTGTGAATTATACTGGAAATGCAGTTGTCATTGTGTATGTAAAGGATAGAGATTCATGGCATAAAGTATGATTGTGGCAAGGCATAGCGAGGCCCTGAGGCATGTGAGACGCGGAGCAGAACACTGAGACCCTGATGCGACAAGGTCGCGGGGTGGATTATGATTAGGTGGCGCCTTGATGCGACGAGGTCGCAAGCTGAGATGGCCACAGCCTTGAGGCGATATAATCGAGGGACAAAACATGAGCTCATAAACCTTGCCTAGAAATTGAACAGGGGCCTGATGCGTTTACATGGGCCAAGCCTAATGCGATCTAATATCGGGCTAGAGAATAAGGCAGGCAGAGAGGTAGGTTGATGTGGTGAAGTGACAAGTCGAGCATACACGTGCATTTGTGTGTGGCATGAGAATATGAATGCATGTATGTCCTCTGTGTTTTGTTGTTTATTGAATTATGAATGATATATTTGCGTGTGACTATGAGTTGGAATGGTTGAGTGGCTCGGCTGCCTGAGTGGACAGTCAACCTGACCTAGGGTTAGGTTTTTCTTACTGAGATATGTATCTTACCCCTTTTGGGGAAACCTTACTTTACAAATCCTAGGCAGTAGCCATGTAGCCTATCAGATTCGGAGACCCGCAGGAGATGACAGCTTTTTATGATGAGTTCCCTGATAGGCAGGGGAATATCTATGTAAGGAAATGTACTGTAGTTTGGGTAGACGAGGGGAAGCCAGATTGGAAGCCTCACGGGTTTGAGGCATGATTTAGACGGGACAGGGACAGGAAGGTCGGGCCTCTGAAAGCCCATGAGGTTCCGGAGGGTGTCATACCTCCTTGGTGCCAGACGATCTCGGACCAGGAGTTTCCCAAGGGATCAGTGGTTGGGTTGAGGAACGGCCCGGAGCGGACGCCGACAGTTGAGTATTCCATGCCACCGCTAGAGGACGAGGTCATCGTGGTGGAGCTGTCCAAGGAAGACCTATTTGAGCCGGACTAGGAGGCGACCATGGAGGGAGACTCAGCTGAGCAGTCGCAGGTGGCGACTATGGAAGATTCGGTGGAGGTTCCGTCGGAGACTTTCTCTAAGTACGAGCATTCAGAGGAGAGCGATGCACCGGAGATTCCAGCAGTTCTTCCTAGACGGCTCCGGATAGTGACCTAACTTTTTGACTGGCGACCTGACCCCCTTCCCTAGTAGATTTTGTGGATACCTTTTTGGCATGCTTACCCGTCGCCCTGATGTTTAGCGGAGTAGTAGTCGTTGGCTGTTGGTGTTGATGTATGACTTTTTATGATGCTATCCAATCCTGCTTAGTCTTGGTGTAGATGTATATACATATATGTTGTACGAGTAGTTGTTGGGAATCGCTTCCGTGTGCTTAATGTATATTATTTTAGCTCTCGCCCTTTCTTATACAGATGGATCCTCGGGACTGCCGAGAGATTGTTGTTGTTTTACTTGCAGGGATGATTGCGTGCTCGTGATGAGGCGCGAGGCGTGAAAACTGTTCTTACAACCTGTTTTTTAATTAATCGACTTTCAAATTTTATTTTTCAGGGGGAGACACCATTCTCTACATTAGTCCCAAATCGTTCTTCCTTTATATTACCTTTACATGTCTTTGATTGTGTTTGTTTTGTGCATAATCTTACTCCGTGTCTTGATAAGTTGGATCCTCGTGCGGAGAAATGTATCTTTATCAATTACTCACGAACTTAGAAGGGCTACAAGTGCTATAGTCCTAAATGTTGTCGTGTGTTCGTGTCAGCAAATGTAACATTCTTTGAAGATCAGTCATATTATAACACCTAGATAGAACCTACAGTGACTCCTGAGATTAGTGAATGTATCTTAATGACACTTCCTCCACTCTCAATTCCTTCAGAACCATCTAAAGGATTTCAGTTTGCTGACCGCGCATATCATCGACGTAATACAGCTCCTACTGCAATGGTACAGATCTCACCAACACATGATTCATATGTTCCCTCATCAGTTGCTACCCCATCCTCTAATCCTGATGTGCCCATAGCTACCCGAAAAGGTACATGTTCTTGTGTTGCTCGTCCTGTGAATCGTTATACTCCTTATTCTGGTACTCGTCATCCTATTTCAAATTTCTTGTCATATGACTATTTATCTTCTAGTTTCTCCATATTTGTCTCATCCTTGTCCTCTATTTATGTGTCTAGTAGTGTTGCTAAAGCTCTTGCTCATCCTAGATGGCGGCAAGCAATGAAAGATGAAATGAAAGAGCTCATTGAAAACCGTACTTTGGAACTCACTTCATTACCTGCAGAGAAACAAATTATTGGTTGTCGTTGGTTATTTATTGTTAAGGTTCATCCTGATGGCACTCTTGATCGATTGAAGTCTCGATTGGTTGCTAAAGAATATACTCAGATATATGGTGTTGATTATGATTACACCTTTTCACCTATTGCCAAAATTTCATCTGTTCGTGTCTTTATTTCTCTTACAGCACGCTTTGGTTGGCTTCTTCATCAATTAAATGTGAAAAATGTCTTCACTCATGGTAACCTGTCTAAGGAAGCATACATGGAGCAACCACTCGGGTTTATTGCTCAGAGGGAGAATTTGGTATACCGCCTACACAAAATTTTGTATGGACTCAAGTAATCTCCTTGTGCTTGGTTTGGCAAATTTAGTGAGGCTGTTATCAAGTTCGGATTAAAGCGGTGTCGAGTAGACCATTCAATTTTTAATTATGTCTCCTCAGTTGGTTGTATTACCCCGGTGATATATGTAGACGATATTATCATTACTGGCGGTGATTCAAATGGTATCAAATAGCTTAAGCAATTTTTGCACACAGAATTTAGCACCAAGGATCTTAGACGTCTACGATATTTTTTTGGTATTGAAGTTGCATATCCTCATGCATGTATTAATTTATTTCAGCGAAAATATGTACTTGACATTATTAAATAGGTTGGATTTCTTAGAGTAAAGCCAGTAAATACTCCAATGGAACCCAATGCGAAGCTTGATACATAAAATGGAGAATTGTTACATGATCCAGGGAAGTATAGAAGATTAATGGGAAAGTTGAACTATCCTACCGTCATAAGGCCTGACATATCATTTATTGTCAGTGTAGTCAGTCAGTTCATGAATTCTCTCCGTACTACTCATTGGGATGTTGTGCTTAAAATTATTAAATATTTGAAGGGAGAGCCTAGTGAAGGGCTACTTTTCAAGCGATAAACTTTGGACACTTCCCTGCCATTTTCTTTAACCTTTGGACACCCTTTGTATCCACCTTGAGAAAGCTGCGTTGGAGAGTCTAGATTCATGACTTTAATTTATCAGGATTTGAGCTTTCCTTTGGAAGATTTTACATAACTATAGCTGTCGAGACTAAGATGCGAGACTGAGTAGTGTTCTGAATGGTCTTTAAATTTGGTGTTGCTGAGTAAAGTTGTTGGTGCTATTTTTTGGCTGATTTGATACTGTTTTTCGGCTAAACTAGTGTTAACTGTTGTGTCAGAAGGGGATTGAATTTGGTGGTACTGACTTTGGCTGAATTTGATGTTCTTTGATGTCAAAAGTGCGAATATTGAGTTGATTTAGAGTTAGATGTGTCAATCTTTTCTGAATTTGGTGTTATGAATTTAGAGTGACGTGTAGATTCTGAAAGTGCTGGATACTCGAAGAAGTCATATAGTAAATGGTGTATGTTATTTTATTATATACGGATCAAGTTCCTATTGAAGACGTGTATTCTTGAGCTACTTGTTACATTTCCAATCCCAAGACTTCAATAATGTCAGACAACAATGCTATGATAGCTCGCGGAGGTCAAGGAACTCGTGGTCGTATTAGTGTTCATGGACATTGGAGTTCTGATAGCTCTCACCGTGATCATGGTCGTGGTTTTCAAGGTCAAGGTCTCATTCGTGGTGGTGGTAATACTACTTCTAAAGAAGCCCGTGGTGGTGGTCAAGCAAACTGTTTTTGTACTCATTGCAAACTTTTTGGGCATACTATTCATTATTGTTATGACTTTCATCCCGGGCTACGAGGTCTACATGCCTCTGTTGATAAAGAGCTTTGGGCTCCTTCCCTTGGGTCATCTTCCGGATAGAGTATGGTATACTTGACTCGTGTAGAATATGATGAGTTGGTCAAAGCACGACAGAGTGAGAGTGTTGTTGTCTCTAATCCTACTATTACTTTAGCACAGCACGATGATCATACATGTCTATTATTCAATACAGCTGCTCCTCGTTCTTGGGTTATTGATTCAGGTGCCACTCATCATATGACTGATGATCCTCATCTTCTCATGTCTTCCTCACTTGTCCCTTCTATGTCGGTCACGTTAGTAGATGATTCTCAATCCAATTAATTAGTACATGTTGTGTATCATTGAGTTTCTCTATCTCTTTACCTTTTGTTTACCATATTCCACGATTCCCTTACAACTTATTATCTGTCAGATATATTACTCGTGATCTTGATTGTGATGTTATCTTTTCTTCATCATCAAGTGTACTTCAAGATCGAAGGACTGTACGCCGAATAGGTGGTGAGCGTGAGGCTAGTGGATTGTACATCTTGGTTCTTGAGATTATTGTTGTTGCTGCTCAACAGTTTAGAATAAAACTGTAGATGATTCGTATCGATTACATTGCCATATTGGTCATTCATCAGTAGACGTACTTCTACATTTTCCTTTTGTGTATAGTTCTGGTCTTCAATTTAATTGTAAAACATGTTAGTTAAGTAAACACTATGGTGTTTCTTTTTCTCGTGCATCACATCCGTTCGAATTAATTCACTCTGATGTGTGGGGACCTACTCGAGAGTCTTCGTTTGGTGTTTGCTATTTTGTCACTTTTATTGATAATTATACTCGTATGACTTGATTATATTTCTTAAACGATCGTATTGAAGCTTTTTCATTCTTTCCGCCAGTTTTATAACGAAGTCCGTACTCAGTATGATTGTTCTGTTAAGTGTTTACGTACTAACAATGCTCGTGAATACTTTTCTTTTTCTACCTTCATTCCGTTTATCAAATCTCATGGTATTTTACATCAGAGTTCTTGCACTCACACTCCGCAATAAAATGGAGTCACTAAACGTAAAAATCGTCATTTGTTCTATATTGCTCATTGTCCACTTCTTCACACCCATATGCCTAAATCATTCTAGGGTTATACTCTTCTTACAGCATGTCATCTTATTAATCGTCTTTCGTTTTATGTGTTGAAAGGAGCTATTCCTTATGCTCTTCTATATCATAATCGTCCTTTGTGGTCTGTTTGTCATCGAATTTTTGGATGTGTCTGTTTTGTCCATTCTTTATCTCCTAGGTTGGACAAATTATCACCTCATGCTGAAAAATTTATATTCGTAGGTTACTCCCGTGCTCAAAAGGGATATGTCTGTTATAATTCTACTTGTTGTTAGGAGTATGTTTCTGCTGATGTAACTTTTTTTAAGATCAAGCATTTTTTGGCGATATTCGTCCTCATGCACCTTTAATCATGAATTTTCTGCCACCCTCTGCACCTACATTTCAGTCGGAGCCACCTCCTGTTACTTCTAATTATGCTCCACCGGATCTAGGATCACCAGCGCCAACTCTTGATCAAGTCTATACACGTGGTTCTAGCTTTATTTAGGGTTGTACCTCTCTACTAGTGAGCACCTCACCATCCCCACCTCTGGTCCAGGCTTCTGATCATGTTCCACCATCTGATGTCATTTCTTCTATTGCTCACCGAACTCAGTTTCGGTATCCTCTTTCTCATTTCGTGTCTTGTCATAACTTAAGCCATCAGATGTCTATCTTTGTGTCATCTCTTGCATCCGTGTCTAAGCTAAGTAGTGTGCAGGAGGCTTTGGCTCATCCAGGTTGGGCTCGTGCTATAGAGGACGAAATGACTGCATTACATCATAATAAAACTTGAGATATAATTTTGTTGCCGGCTAATAAACAATTGATGGGTTATCACTGGGTCTTTGTTGTCAAACATAACCAGATGGTTCAGTTGAGCGCTTAAAAGTGTCGTGTGGCCAAGGGTTATACTCAAACTTATGATTTTGATTGTGATGAGACATTTTCTCCAGTAACCAAAATTCCTTCTATTCGTATTGTTATTTCCTTGGCTGTTAGGTCTCAATGGACAGCTTGATGTCAAAAATGCATTCGTTCATAAGGATCTTCATGAGGAAGTATATATGGAGCAACCACTTGAGTTTGTTCCTTAGGAGGAGAAGGTGCACCGATTGCAGAAAGCTCTATATGGACTTAAACAATCTTCTCGCGCTTGGTTTGGCCGTTTCAGTGATGTGGTTATCACTTTGGCATGTATCGATGCGGTGTGGACCACTCAGTATTTAGTATGTCATCTTCAAAAGGATGCGTTATTATTGTTATCTATGTTAATGATATCATTATCACACGAAGAGATGTTGAAGGTATACATCGGCTCAAGCAGTTTCAACAGAAGGAGTTTAACACTAAAGATCTAGGTCATCTTAGATATTTTCTTGGCATCGAAGTTGCCTATTCTAATGTCGGTATTGCTCTCTCCCAATGAAAATATACTCTTGATATTCTTAAGGAGGTTGGCTTACATGATGCTAAACCTGGTGACACATATATGGATCCTGGAGTGAGACTTGATAATGAAAATGGAGAACTTCAAGATCCAGAGAAGTATCGTCGATTAATAGGCAATTTAAATTATCTTACCATTACTCATCTGGATATTTCATTTGATATTAGTATAGTGAGTCAATTTATGAGTACTCCTCATACTACTCATTAGCAAGCCACTCTACAGATTGTTCGGTATTTGAAGGGAGCTCCAGGTCAAGGACTTATGATCCATAATCAGGGTCATCTTCGTATATGTAGTTATTATAACCCTGAGTCTTTGGAGGTAACAGGATATTATGATGCAGATTGAGCAGGTTGTCCTATGGATAGCCGATCTACTTCGAGATACTGAGTCTTTCTTAGTGGTAATCTTGTGTCATAGAAAAGTAAAAAGCAATATGTTATTTCATGATCAAGTGCAGAGGCTGAGTATCGTGCTATGGCTAATGTTACAGGTGAACTTCAATGGGTTCGCATGTTTTTAGCTGAAATTGGACTGCCAATGATCGGATCATCTACTCTATGTTGTAATAATCAATATGCTATTCATATTGCTAACAATCCAGTGTTTTATGAACGAACAAAACATATAAAGGTGGATTATCATTTTGTTCGGAAAAAGGTGAAGTGTGGAGACATACGGTTAGTGCACACGCATTCTAAATAGCAAATGGCAGATATTTTCACAAAGCCTCTTCGACGTGGAAGAGTTTCATATATTTGTCATAAGTTAGGTCTTTTTTAAATATACCCTCCAACTTGAGTGGAAGTGTTAGAGTATTAGCAAGTTGGGGTATATGTGTAACTGTACTACCCTTAACTAAGCCTATAAGTACATATCGTTCTTTTATCAATAACAGACCGTTTAAAATGGATATTCCGTTCAAACAAAAAAAAAAGGACAGCAAATTTATTGGAGTAAATAGAAGAGTAGGTATTATGCTAAAATAAATAACAAGAAGATCCATTAAAATATCGATAAATCGAAATAGTGCTATTCTGTCTACCATCCAAGTTGTGAACAGATACACGCATGTCATGGTCAGTATCACTATTAATTTCATCCATGAAGAAGAACGTCGACTAGATTAAATGAAGACCATACAAATAACTTTGGAGTTCTAATACCAAATACCAATGCTAGTTCAGCATGCAAAAACAAATATGAAAGAATGACAAAAAAACTAGCTTCCACCAAAGTGAAATATCAGAGTCCTAGACATAGTAGTCAATGTACATGTATCAAGGTGAAGCCTCGCCATGAACTTCCACTTGAATAATGAATCAAAAGATTGACACATATCCTCTAAGTCCGTTCCTGCGTCTCCAGCATTATCACGTAGACGAACAAAAAGGCAAAGGTAGTGACTGCCCATGATGGGCCGCCACCTTGTTCATAGCGATCGCGATCTTCACTTACTTGTTCGTCTATGTGATAATGCCGGAGATACGGGAGGGGGCTCAGAGGAGAAGGGGCAATCTTTTGGATCATTATTCATGTAGAGGAGGTCCGCGGAGAGGGAGATAGAAATGCAAAGGAACAACGAAGCGACAGCACGAGGGACCAGCAGTCAGGCTTCCCCTTGATGCATGTGCACTGAGTACTGTGTCTAGGATTCTGACATCTCACTCTGGTGGAAGCTGGTTTTTTTGTAGTTCTTTCAAATTTGTTTTTACATGCTTAACTAGCAATGGTACTTGGTATTCTTCAAAGCTGTTTATATGGACTTCATTTAATCTAGTCGACCTTCTTCTTTATGGACGGAATTCATCGTGATACTGACCATGTCATGCGTGTATCTGTTCACCGCTTGGATGGCTAGAGTCTAGAGAGAATAGCACCATTGCGATTTATCCATATATTTTGATGGATATTCTTACTATTTATTTTACTTGATTGATATCTATTCTGCTATTTACTCCAATAAATTTATTCTTTTTGTGAATATTTTAGCATAATATCTATTCTTTTTGTTTAAATGAAATAGCTATTTAAATTATCCGATACGATAAAGGGTGAAATATCTACTTACCCCAAGGTTCACATGGAGAAAATTTTGTTGTACAGTTGAGCATGACAATCTCCGTGAATAACATGAAGACATTATGAAAATAATGGCATATGAACCATGTTAGACATTGTGAAGCACATGGAGTTTTATGGCAATAAGTCCGAAATAAGTACATGATCCAGTATCTTTCTTTGTTGGATAGTGTCCATCTGCTTATGCTTTTACCCTGCATTTGAAATGTTTTGTCGCAATAGATGGTAGTGGTCTATCGCTACTATTCGAGGTTGAACCGCCCAAAGGGACTAATGGATTACTAAATCAAAATACTTAGCTCACGCTCTTCTGAGCCCATACAACTCAAAACTTTCGTGTCAATTAACATGCAAAAGTCGATTCAATTAGGAGTCGCGCTCAATGATTTTTTGTGGCTCGATTAGACACCCAAGTAAAACGTGAAAGAGTATTTTACTCCTACAAAATGGGTTCGGAAACTTTATTACACTAATTATTCAACTAGTGCCCTTCGGTACCTCAACTATTTCCTAAAAATACCATGCGTTCTTTATACCGATTATGAGTCATAAAGTCATCATCCCCTAAGGTGTCCACGTAAATTTTTTAGGTTTATTATATCATAACCATGCTAAAAAAGAAAAGAATAATTAATATATATAATGCATAATCAAGTAAAATCAAAATGTAAATGCACAAACGTAGGCCTAGCATTTATCGCGAAAAACATTCAAGATCCTATTGCAAATTCTTAAGAGCTTATTCAATTTTGAGTCCAATTTTTGTCTAAAGATTTTAATATTTTTTATGTTAAGCCTAAAATGTTCATTAAAATTCCTAAACTATGTGAAATATAATTTAGAAAAATAAAAATCTAGTAAAACTAATCAAAATCTATTTCTAATTTTTTGAAATTTTTTTTAATTATTCGAAAATGATCTGGATCAGGCCAAGAGGCCCGACCCAATCCGCAAGGATCTGACCCGGAACCTAACGGTCCAGGTTGGCCTAAAGCCCAGTTCGAAAACAGCCTATTCGGGCATTAATTTCGCTCAGCCCATTAAACTCCTCTAACCAGCCTAACCCAAATCTTAAGTTTGACCGGAGCCAATTCTCAGCCCAACTTTTATTTTTCTTTTTCATATTTTTTCCTTTTTCATATTTTGCATTTTCTGTTTATTTTGTATTTTGTTAGTTTTAGTTTTCGGTCTTCTTCATCCCCTGAGGCGCTCTCTTCCTAAAACCTCACCATAGCCTCTCCGCCCCGATTCTCAAGGCCGACCTCACCTACACCATTGGCCGATCATGGCCGTAATCCGTTATCGAATCACAGCCAGAAACCAAAACGAACCTTCAATTACCATTATTCGTTTCCGGGCACTGCATTTTCCAACTCAAAATGAGCACTCTACTCTACGTAACAGACATGTGTACGAGGAATAGAGAACTAAGGCAGACGGCCTTAAACCGTGGGCTGTATATCATCATCATCAAACGAGCAGCAGTTTCAACTTGAATATCACTCCACGGCCGGCGTCGAGAACCGAACATCATGTTACAAAGCCAAAGAAAAGTAACGTAATAAACTCGCTGGTTGGTCAACCTTAGATCTAAAAGCGATCTCAAAGTCCGAATACACGATCAGATTCAATGTTCACAGACAAATCATCAAACAGTTACTATGCTCTTAGAACATAGACATGCAGTTACTTTAGATCCAAGACTATCGACGAGCATGAGGAGAAGAAATTCACCTGGTTCCGCACCAAGGAAACGTCCACCGGAATCGACAACGACGGGGACGAATGCGTCCGGACTACCTCAACAAGCGGAATTCCTTTCTATGTTCTCTCTTTTTCTCCCTCGTTTTCTCCATCGTTCTCTCTCTCTCTCTCTCGCTCTCTCAGCGAACCTGTCTCTCTCTTTTTTTTCCGGCTAATGAAATTTCATTCAAAACTGATCTCCCTCTTTCTGTTATATCCCCTGATCTTATCTCCTCAAAACCGATTCTGTTTAGCACTACGCCCGGTTTTCCTTCCGTCCCCGGCGGTGACGCGCGCCCACCTGTCACCAGAGATTCCGTCACTGACGCTCGCGGTTTTGCTTCCTCCCTTCGTTGGACTTGGGCGTTTTGATAAAGCAAGCGGGAAAAACTTCACTTCCTTCGTTCGGGCCGGGCCATACTTGGGCCCAAAAACGAAACAAAACCTAGAGGAAAGCCGGCCCAAATGTAGGCAATTTGATGGGCTTGCTCAAGCCTCTCCTAGATTTTTGCATTCCTATTAATTTGTTTTTTTTTTTCCGCGGCCCTATTTATTTGTGCCCTCTTTTGTTTATTTTTATGTTTCTGATTTTTTTTATTTTGATTTAGTGGCAAAATAAGGGTGTCAACAATAACATTCACTTACAACATATGTTGCAACTGGATGATGCAGCTCCGAAGCAAATATGTCATTTTTTTTCTTTCCAGCATGCATTGCTACATCGCCACCCTTGAGGTATGTAAGGGTGCGCATGAAATCATTTCTCCAACTGAGATTGGCTTCTGGCAAGAATTTGATTTTTATGCTTTTGCTTTTGATCATATTTCAATTTCACCTTTAGAAGTTGATTTCTGGTGGAGAAATGCGTTTGATAACTAAAATAAATTTCGGATTTTGAAATAGAAATTCGTTTGATAATGACTTGAAATTTCAGCTTCTAAAATAAAAATTGACAGATCAAAGGACCATAAGAAAATGTTTATTGAATCTGAAACACCAAATGGAAATCACCTTCAGCTATAAAAATGAATCTTGATTTAGTTAAACAAAGACAGAACCTCATCATGGAATCATCAGATATCATGAGTCGGTAGATGGTTTCAACATTCAAGTGGGTATGTATAGGTATTTACCGAACATCTTAGATTGAACTCAGAAGCAAAGATTGGATATGCTTCCTCCCATTTCAAAACATAGCATCAAATTTCACATTCTAAATCGACAATGAGACGCCATAGCACCCGAAGGGAAAAAACACAAGATACCCACACTTCGAAAACAACGTCCCAACCAGTATGAAAAAGCACACTGATCCTGCAGATTCAGGATGAGCTAAACAAGCTATACCATATGCAAGAGGGAGAGAGAGAGCGCAGAAACAAAATTCAGAGAGCAAACCGGAATTCCACAAGCCACCCGAAAATGGAACCAAACAAGCACACATTAGTAGCAAAGAGATCGCAAGAGCAGGATTTGACGAAAACGAAGAAGTACCAGCACTCCTCCACTTCAAAGCTTCAAACTTTGCACGTCCTCAGAGAGGAAGATGAAACCCATCAAGATTTCTCTCCCAAATATCCGAAAGATCTCAAAATTCCGGCGTCTTCGAGCTGTGATTGATACACCAGACAAAAAAGGAGGCGACGCTTAGAAACGAAAAATGCAATTGAAAAGGACAAACGCGCAACCGCCGAGGTGAGAAGTAAGCGAAGCCCAATAGAGAAAAAAAAACCCTAACCTCGCAGATCTGAGTTCCTTCGACACAAAAGTCGAATCGCAGCTGCCGATGTGCCTCCAAAAAGCAACAGCGGAATCAGAGGCGGCTCCGAAGCGGAAGGACTCGGCTGCCTATGGATCTCTAGAGGACGACAGATAGAGAAGAGGTCGTCTGGCATGCGAATTAGGAGGCATCGACGAAGGCAGAGATGGATGTGTGGTCGAGAGTGAACATGAGCATTGTCGAGCGTCGATGGAGAGAAACGTTCGGGCGTTCACTGAAGAGAAGAGAAAGACGAGCGATCGACAGAAAAGACGAGTTCACGACAGAAGCCATTCTCGCTTCTCGAGTGAGGCTCAAAATACTATCATGCAAGATTTTTCACTTCAGAATTGAAAAACACAACTAGAATTAAATTTTTTTACCAAATAAATTTCTACGCCGACATTATTTTTACCAAACGAATTTCATTGGCAAATCGAATTCTGGCAAAGAAATTAATAAGTTGAAGTGATTTCATGCGCGCCATAAGTAAACCTTGAGTCGTGTAGATGGTAAGTTGTTTGCTTATTAATCCATTGTCTTCAGGCGATTCTTGTTACCTTGTTGTATCTTGAGTCCTTTGCACCTCACCTCAAAGTCGCAATTGTTTCTATGGTTATATCCCTGCAATGTTCTTAATCTGAGTGCACCTATTGCGCCAAATACACAGACTCTTAGTCTTATCTTCCTAAATTTAAAAGTGGACAATTTGACTGCCATGGGCGGCGCTATTTTCACTACCATTTTGATAGAGAGTAATTCTATACACCGCTGCTCAATACCTTAGGGGATCGACTTTATTAGCCGGGTCATTTTTGTTCCATTCCAACTCATAGATAAAATGATTAACACTCATCTTTTCAATTAATAGACCGAAATACATTTTTCCTTCTTCAACTTATAGTTTCTTTTTTTACCAACCTAACAAACAAAACTGCCTTTATTTCAATTTTTTTCCTTTTAATTATCAAATTCACAATATAAATGTCAAATTACACCCAATAAAATATTATTCTATAATGCATCATATGTTCACTTTTCCTAGAGAAGTTCATTATTCTTAATTATGATCTTATGCTTTTAATTAGAAACGTTAGGGATTTCTAGTTATAACGGTTAATGGATAAATAATTAACTGTCTAGTTTTTATTAAATAATTTGAGGAAAATTTTATTACAAAGTTGAAATTTAAAATCCAATATAACCATCAAGCAAATTTTGATCTCATAGGTAATTTTCAAATAGACTTGTAGCTTTATAAAATTATAAATCACTTATTTGTGTTTTTTTTTATCCTTTCAAATTTTAATATGAATTGCAAGATAGGTTTGAAAATTTACTTACATATTCTACACTTTCAAACTCGCATATGGTGATCCACTTTCTATGAGATTGAATTTACAATCGATATTGACTCCTTTATTTATATCAAGAGCTTAATAGTATGAAATTTCTCGTTTTTTCCTTTACGTTTTTATCCTTTGTTAATATATATCTAAATACAAATATCTTTGACATTTTATTATGCTTTTTAATAAATTAATATTTTCTATTTTGTGATCAATTTTAATTTTTTATTTTTATCAAGATTGACTAAAAATGAAGGTATATTTGTTGATTAGCCTAATACGAAAAGAAACATTTAATTGAAGAAGAAAATAGTACTTCAGTAAGTTAATTAGCAAAAAGGGGTATCTTAACTAAAATGAGAGTGGAAAATGGGCAATTTTTCAAAAAAAATTAAAAAAATATTTACCAAATTAATATATAAAAAATTACCGAATTGGGTGTCGATCGGCAATTGGACCGCCGATCAGCACCCAATTGGTGAATTGGGCCCCAACCGGCGGCCCAATTGCCGATCGGGAGCTCCCAATCCGAAATTGGGGTCCAATTTCGGATTTGGGTCCCAATCAGCAGCCCAATTGCCTATTGGGACCCCGGTCAGCCCTATTCGACGGCCCATTCGTTGATTGGGCCGGCCGGGGCAACCGAGCAGGGCCCAACATAATTTATTTAATATTACATGATTTAATTTATATATTCTTTTTTATAAAAGCATCAATTAAATAATTAATTATATTGAAATTGCGTAAATTTTGAGAAGAAAAAAAAAAGATAAACACTACATAATTCATATTATACCATTAAAATTTTTTTAATTTATATTTTTTTTATAAAATTTTTAATTAAATAATAAACTATATTTGAATTTCGTAACTTTGAGGAAAAAAAAAGACAAGCACTACATAATTCATATTCCACCATTAAATTTGATTTTTAATTTATATTTTTTATAAAATTTTTAATTAAATAATAAATTATATTGAAATTTCGTAAACTATGAGGAAAAAAAACAAGCATTGCATAATTCATATTCCACCATTAAAATTGACTTTTAATTTATATTTTTTATAAAAGTTTCAATTAAATAATAAATTATATTAGAATTTCGTAAACTTTGAGGAAAAAAAGACAAGCACTACATAATTCGTATTTCACCATTAAATTTGACTTTTAATTTATATTTTTTATATAAAAGTTTCAATTAAATTATAAATTATATTGAAATTTTGTAAACTATAAGGAAAAAAAAAACAAGCGCTGCACAATTCATATTCCACCATTAAAATTTACTTTTAATTTATATTTTTTTATAAAAGTACCAATTAAATAATAAATTTTATTGGAACTACATAAATAATTAGTAATCATAAAATAAAGATGTTGAGACATGGGTGCTGAGACATGGAAAACATGGAATTTCGTTAACAACCACAATTACATCTGGTGACGATGTCGTCCTCCAACATGACTTCATGTTCCTCAATCAGGTTGTCTCTGGTGCTCGGGAGGTCGAAGGGAATATCGCCGACGAGGAGGTTGAGTAAATGATGAAGGCATATCTTGTGGAAATATATCACGGCCAGACTGTACATATCTAACTGAAGGAGGGCCTGGAATGTAAGGAGGGAAATCCTCATATGAAGCCGGATGAGTATATGGAGTCCACTATTGTATATAGTCAGAAGACGCAAAAGCAGATCCCTCGGTAAATGGGGCGGCAAACTGCTCGAATCCTTCATCAAAATATGTCGTATGATACTCGATAGTGTGAGAAACGACATAACTTGTTAGACGAGCTCGAGGGGTCCTCCTGAACGGCTGAACAAACTCAAATGGGACGTCCTCATCCGACTCATCGGGTCCCGCTGCAACCGATGGTTGTGGCAGTGGCAGTAGCAGTGGCACGGCTTTGACTAGACGCCTCTCCTCCTTCTGGGCATGTAGCAATGCCTCAAATAAACTCTCCACGTAATCCAAGTCCTCAGTAAATTGAGACCCCTTCATTATATGCACCGAATGTTCAATGCCATCAGTCTGGTAATGATATTAAAAAATTAATAAAAGTTATCAATTGTCAATAAGTTATGTTACAAAAAAATAATTAATAAATTAAGTTGAGAGTGTTTGGACAAACCGTTGAACCTATTGCAGCTCCCGTAACAGAAATTCATTTTCGCGTATATTTACAGAACCATTCCAAATATCCTGAATGAAAGTGAAGACTTTCCGTTATAGAATCACCTTTGATGATACGTGCTCGACGTCTACCCCACAAATTGATGGTGTCCATGTGCCTATCCACCCAATTCGTCCTGGGCAGAGTATTATCGATATCATGAAAGGCAGAATGATCGTTGAGAGTTACAGGTATTTTCTGCTGCAAACCAAACTGTCGAAGTATTCGGTCTGGGTAGTGCCACTCAACTATCCAATGGCAAATGAGTGGGACCTTCGCCTTCCAATAATGAAATCCCTGTCGGCAGTACGGCGGTAGACTACAAATGACATCAGTATATGGCTCCCAAGTAATCTGTTATCATAATAAAATATCTAAAATTAAACAAATAATTAATTTAAAAGCTAAAATCATATTAAAACATATAAAATTAAATGAATAATTAAACTCATTTGTTGTCATCATTACTTACGTCTTCGGATGTCAATCTGTCAAGTTGGTAGAGCAGATGTGTCAAACTATGCGTGGGCATCTCTGTTGTGTATATGCCTAGAGTCCAGCTACAAATATATATTACACTTTCATATATTATACACACTGATAAGAATTAATGAGCGCGAATTGAAAATGCAATAGATTACATACCGACTACTGAGGGGCGTATCTGGGAACGAAACATCATAGCACACGGACGGGGAGATACATGCGATGCACTCCCACACCCAAATCTGCAATACCTATAGCGCACCGCCCATTTACTTCGTGTCATGGTGAGTTGCACAGCATAACTCCCGATACAACCACGCTAGTGCTGCTGAACCCCAAATATACTGCGTAGGAGCCTCAATATTCGATAGTAGTGGGAGAAAGTGCAAACTAACTCGGACACCTGATTTGTCCATGAAAATAGATCCTCCAAGTCGTCGGAGAATGAATGGCATCGCATATTGTACTATGACGACGTCATTTGCATCTGTCGGAAGATTTGCAAAGCATTGTGCCAACCAAAACAAACTTATTTGCGAGCCTTTCAACTCTAGTGGCCAAGCACCAAGTAAATCATCACAAACTGCACTCTAATCCTTAACAGGGGGCCAAGTAACTACTTCTCCATCGATGGGAAGCCCTGTAAGCACTCTTATGTCCTGTAGCATGACCGTGTATTCTCCTTCCGGCATATGGAAGGTGTAGGTCTCGGGTCTCCACCGCTCCACTAGTGCAGTAATCAAATGTCAATCTAGTTGGACGAAACCCATTTTATAAACACTGTAAACTCCATAATTTGCAGATACGTGCGTATGTGCACATCAAAGTCGCCTATGTGTAGCATCTCTCGCTGACATCTAAGTGGTCGAGCTGGATGTATCTGTGAAATGTGACATGAACAGTTACTTGCAATTTCGTCGAAAGCAGTTATAAATGACAGATCAACTATAAATCTTTCACTTACCTCACCGCTCCATAAATGCTCCGATCTATGTCGAGCTTGGCCAGTGAATCCTCACGGCCTGATTGAATGTAAGAGCTATGATCCATATCTACACAATTGTGATATTATAACATTATAACAAACTAACATATCTAATTTAGACACAGAACATGGAAACTGAATAAATATCGCACAATCGTGATATTATATAATTATATGCTACACGTATTTGTTATAGAAAAAATTACATAATAAAATAAATATCGATCCAATAATAATATAGTTTTATTACAAAAAGTTCATCGAACCAATGCGATCTACTGTTCACCCGGTCTATGTCTACAAGTCTGTCTATTGTGCCCTGATTTGCCACAGTTTCTGCAATGGATACGCGATGTACTCGACGTTGTCCAGTCCATCTCATTTCTTATTCATGATGCATGGGGCCTTCCTTTCGGACAAAGACGAACCGGGTCTGGCACTAATGGCAGCTCATTATCCTCATGCCAATAATGTGGATTTCCCAATGGTTGAAATGAGCATTGATAGCACTGAAGTGTTTTGGTCAACGTATAACATTCATCTACGTACATGTTGTGGTCAATTTCATATGCTTGACATGCTGTGATTACGTGGGAACACGGAATTTTCAGCTGTTCAAATTTCCTACATGAGCATGTTCGTTCGTGTAAGTTCACTACCTGTTGGTGGTCCCCTGATCCTCTTGATCAATTACTTGCGGTTCTCACTTCGAAAATCCCTCTTTCAGAGTCGAAACATCTAACTTGATGCTTATTTTCCTTTTCATTGTATTTCCGGAAAGCCTCACCCACAAAATGCGTATATACAAATCCTTTCGCCTACTGATTCATGTATGTTGTTCATCTCGTGTCAAAATATTGGTTTAACTAATAGAATATTTTTTCCACCATGGCGGTTATTGGCAGCCCACGAAAACCCTTCAACATCTCATTTACAGATTCAACTAGATTCATTGTCATCGATTCATATCTCTTCCCTTCATCATGAGCTCTTGTCCATTTTTCTTTTGAGAACTGATCACACCATGCAACTATATCGGAGTAAACTGCCTAATTCAGCTTATCAACCAATCGAATTGTGCTTTTGATACGCGTAAACTGTACATTACACTAATAATTAGTAACTCTCATTCAAATTTATGAATACGCACTTTTGTAAAATTTACAAAATTACAAATTTTACCTGTCATCTGAACATGCTTTTTGCCTTCGGCATTTTTGAATTGTTTGTTGTAGTTGCTTGCAAGGTGCCGAATGCAAAATCTATGATGGGCATGTAGAGTATGCCACCATGTTGTGTCCATTGCTTGTTGAATCCCGACATGCCTGTCTAATATCACACAAATTTCTCTTCTGGCGATCACATATCGCCGCAACATATGCATAAACCACTTCCAATTGTCTACATTTTCTATTTCAACCACAGCAAATGCTAAAAGGAAAATATGATTGTTGCTATCAAAGGTCGCCGCACAAAGAAGCATTCCTTTGTATTTCCCATATAAATGAGTGTCATCGATAAATATCACAGGACGACATCATTTGAAGCCTTGAAACGTTTGCTGGAATGTCTAAAACATCCGGTCAAAAAACATACTACTCTGATCTTGCTTCACCTTACCCTCTATAACAAAATGAGAACATGAATTGTTACGTTCCATTTCTTTCATGTACTTTCTCAACCTACCATATGACTCATCCCATCCTCCAAAAATTTTAGCAATCGCCATTTGTTTGGCCTTCTATGTTTTACGATAACTAGGTTGGAAGTTCAATTTGTCACGAACTTCGGCCATGAGTAGCTTGATTTTGATATCTGGTTGGGCATCGATCATTGGTTCTATAAAACTGCAGATGTATTTTTGATCAACATGCCGATGATCCCGTGACAATGGCGGATTAATGCATGTATGTGGCCCACTGTACTTAGCTATTTTCCAAAACGAACCACCGCCTTGAGTAGTTGTGCGGAGCCTCCAATGGCATGGTCCATTTATATTACCACACCTTATCACATATTCTTTACGATTCATCACCTTGCAACGAAACTTATGATTTCTTCTAATAGAGTATTCTTTCGCAGCCGACTGTACTGCGTCCCACGATGAAAATAACATGTCAATGGAAAATTCTTTCGCGGCATAAAATACCTTGCCGCCTGGCTTTGCGGTTGTATTGTGTCGCATCAAATCAAAATCGATCTCCAAATAAGGCTTTGGACGAACGAACGGCGTAATGGGATTACTACAATGGGTGTTGTAGTAAGCCTCTCTATCATCACCTCCGATATCTTCTTCATAACTGTCACCTTCAACATCTTGCTCACTGCTGTCTCCTTCGACATCCTGTTCATCGCTGTCAGCAGTGTCCATCCAAGCATCATCTTCTTCATCAATATTTTCATCATCATCAATATCGTAATGATGATCATCATTATCACTATCATCGTCATCATAAGTATCATTATCGTCATTATCATTGAACTCCATGTACTCATTATGCACACCTTGTTCGTCTTCACCAACATTGAAACCTTCCTCAGAATCATGTGGCGTTTGGTGTTCAATTACAATTGCATAAAACTGTGAAATTCCCAACATACTTGCCTGACGTGCATACTGCTGGATCATCGTAACCGTAACATCATTATGCACCTCCGTCATTTCGTATGTAACACAATTATATGCTACAACTGGATATTTACATATGAGCCTTTCAATGTACTGGTTTCCTATTAGATTCAACACGTTCTCAATCGTAGCACGTAACTCATCGAATGTCGATATGTTTGCAAACTCGAACATGGTAGATTGTTCCCCTTTATAACCATGTCCATGTTCATTTTGAACTATTCTGCCCCCCCAAAACACAATCGCAAAAGGTGTTGTTGACATTCTATTAAATAAAAATATTACAAATTATTTCAAGTATATAAGTTAGTAAATATTCATTCCGTACATATTAATCGAATACTCACAATGAGAATTACTCATAATCGGAGCAATTTGTAATTTTTGAAAATGTCGAGGATCAATTTGTATTTTCTGAAAAGTTCGATGACTAAATTGTAATTTTCAAGGACCAAATTGTAAATTTCAAAAAGTTCAAGGATCAAATTGTAATTTCTGAAAAGTTCGATGACCAAATTTTAATTTCTCAAAAGTTTGAGGATCAATTTGTTATTTTTAAAAAAATCGAGGATCGAATTGAAATTTTTAAAAAGTTCGCGGATCAAATTGTAATTTCCCAAAAGTTCGAGAACCAATTTGTAATTTCTGAAAAGTTAGAGGACCAAAGTGTAAATTGTCAAAAGTTCGAGTATCAATTTGTAATTTTTAAAGAGTTTGAGGACCAAATTCTAGTTTTCAAAAAGTTCGATGATCAAATTGTAATTTCCCAAAAGTTCGAGGACCAATTTGTATTTTCTAAAAAGTTCGAGGACAAATTTGTATTTTTTGAAAAGTTCGAGACCCATATTACATGAACCCGAGTAACACGGAGCCCAACTCTAATTTAACATGTTTTTTTTTTGTATTTTTAAATTTCTTGCTGAATTTTTAAAAGTATTCTATGATGTTTTCAACAAATTTTTAATTAGTCTTTAATTTACAAATTACTTATTTACTCGAATTTTAACATTTTCTATGTATATTTTTTTGGACCGGTTCGAACACCGCCTACACTTCTTGTGCCATCTTATCCTTTTTTTTTTAGTTGACAAATTCATTTTGAACTCCTCAAACAGTAAATATTATTAACGACTACATCAAAATCAAGTACACATTATAACTATTATCATAACATTTGTCAAAATTTAAAACATATTACTAATAACACATATAAGTTATACAAATGATGCAGATATAAATAAAAATCAAATAAATAAATTTATGCTTACGAAAATGTAAAAATTATTACAATGAAATTTACCTCAAGTTATCGAAAGAAAGCACGTACCGAATTTACAAGCTCAGCCAGCCAAGAGAAACCCCAGATAAAAACGTCAGTTTTGCTCAAACACAATAAACATATTAACAATATAAATAACACCAACTATGCTATACACTTACTGGGACGAAAAGCACCGGGGAAAGCTTAGTGAGGGAGTAAGAGCACGACAAAAATTAAAATAAAAATGAGGAAGGAAACGACCGCAAGAAAGTGAGGGACGAGAGGAGTGCGAGAGCTTCAGATGAGAGTGAGGGAAGAAAGCAGTGCGAGAGTAAGAAGTGACGGAAAAAATATAAAGTGAAGGGGGATAGGGGAGTGTTCGGCTCTGCTTAATAGTAGCGCCGAATGACTTGCAGCAGCGATTATTGGTGTAAAAAGCACCAATAATCGACAACACCTACTGGTGCTACCAGTAGGTGTTGCAGTACAGTACCACAAATTGCTGCTACAAGCCACAGCAGCACCACGCTGAGTGAGCTGTTAGGCCCTCGCTCGGCATATTAGTCGCCCTCGGCGGCTAATATGCCGAGCGATATCCAATTTAATTTAATTTTTTGCTATTTTGGTAAATTAAAAGCCAATTTTAATGGTGGAGTATGAATTATGCATCGTTTGTTTTTTTTCCCTCAAAGTTTACATAATTTTAATATAATTTATTATCTAATAATTACTTTTATAATAAAAAATAAATTAAAAGTAAATTTTAATGGTTAAATATGAATTATGCAGTGCTTGTTTTTTTTACTCATGTTTACGAAATTTCAATATAATTTATTATTTAATTGAAACTTTTATAAAAATATATAAATTAAAAGTCAAATTTAATGGTGTAATATGAATTATGTAGTGCTTGTCTTTTTTTTTCTCAAAGTTTACGAAATTCAAATATAATTTATTATTTAATTGAAAATTTTATAAAAAATATAAATTAAAAGTAAATTTTAATGGTGGAATATGAATTATGTAGTGATTGTCTTTTTTTCCTCAAAATTTACGCAATTTCAATATTATTTACTATTTAATTGATGCTTTTATTAAAAAAATTAATTTAAATAATTTAATATTAAAAAATTATGTTGTGTCCCGCTCGGCGGCCCTAGCCGGCTCAATCGATGAATGGGCTGCCGAATGGGGCTGGCCGGGGTCCCAATTGGCAGTTGGGCTGCCGATTGAGACCCAAATCAGGAATTGGGCCCCAACCTCCCAATCCGTAATTGGGCCGCCGAGTGGGGCCCGATTCGCCAACTGGGTGACGATTGGCATCAAATTCGGTAAACATTTTTTTCTATATTAATTTGGTAAATATTTTTTTAAAAAAATATTTTTGAAAAATTGCCTGTGGAAAATATCACCGCCCTAAAATGATGGATAGGACTAGGTTTTACTTAATCACGTATCATATTATACCTTTATGAAAATTTAAGAAATCGTAAATTTGTTATAAGGGATAAAAAGAAGACAAACCCGCCTTTTAAGAGATCTGATGACCTACCAGATATTACATTCTATATACTATACAAGTTCCCAATTACGGAAATTAGTGAGGAGAAAATTACATGAGACTAGCTCCATTCGTTTCATGAAAAATAAATAATTTAGAAAATATTTTTTAAAAATGAATCGTTTATATCTCTTTAAAAATAAATACATGATTTTTTTTCGTCGCCTATGAAAATAGTTAGCATAGATTGTTATCAATGATGAAAACATTTTTCGTTGAGTAATTTTTCCAAACGATATATGCGATTATTTTTTCGAAAAATATTTTTCAAATCGCTCTTTTTTCGTGAAACAAATGGAGCCTGAGCATTCCATCTTTCGCAATGCATCTTTGCACACGGATTCTTCTAGGAGCTATTTTTTTTTTTCCCGGTCAAATTCTAGGAGCTAATTAAGATGCAACTTCATGACGGTTTTATGTATTTTCCATTGCAAAGTTTTTCACTAGCCGAGATTTTGCGCTAAAAAAGAATATTTTTCATTGTCGCCCGAGGAGGCTATGTGAAGCCTTGAAGTAATTTCGTTCATCTCACTATAAATTGCCGACACGCCCTTTGATCGGCTAGGTTTTATCAATAAGGGTTAAGCAAAAAGAACGTGTATGGAAGAAGATAATAAGAAAATGAAATCCACAACCGCATATTCTTATATCGTATTGATCCATCGTTTAAAAAACCCAAACTCGTCTTGAAATATTTCATGTAATCGAATGATGTCTGTGCTGTTGTCTGATCGGATGAACAGTAATATCTAATAAATATTGAGAAATGATTTAAATCCATTACATTTTTAATAAATTGAAAGTACGAAAAATGAGATTAGAGTATGGCCAAAGTCTAAGACTACGTCGTTTTAGCGACGTCACGACGGCTTGTGCTCTTGCGTTTTCGCTCTCTTTTCTTCTTCTTCTTCAGCGTCTCGCGCAAGCTTCTAATTTTTATTTTATTTTATTTTTATTTTTTTAGCTCTCTCTGTCGCTCAAAGCTTCGCAGAGAAGCTGATGAAAGATCGGATTTTTCGAACCCCCAAACGCGTCAGATTTCTCCCGCTAACTCCAAACCTCCGTCTGCATATATATACGGGCTTTCTCAACGCTCTCCGCGATAATGCGTCCCCGTTTTTTAGCGACAATCTCTAGCTATTTCGCGTGATTCCCCTGCTCTCTTTGGTATTCCCCTGTCAGCCGCTGTCCATTCTCGGAAACCCCGAGGATTTCTCTCTTCGAGGTTCGTCTTCATCTCTTCCATATACGTGATGCGGTTTTTGTTTGGGGTGCTCGGCTCTGTTTCGAGTGTTTTTCCGTTCCCCACGACAATGTGGAGGCGAAAGCAGAGAAACCCGCGGAAAAGTTGACGTTTGCAATTTGGGTTTTCTTGTTGGGTCTTGTTCCTTATGTCGAGCAATGGGTAGAATCTTGGTGCTGTGGCCTACACTGAATCCATCGTGTCTTCACTGTTGAGTTCGTAAGCTTCGTCGCTGTCGCGAGTGGATTAATCTGCATGTGTTAGTTAAGCAGTAGATGTTAATGGCAAATCCTTGGAGGTTGATACACGTCGAATGACTCGGGAAAGATGATCGCTTGGACTGAATTGTAATCTTCTATTTGCATTAGCGCTGATTTTGTCGCTCTGGCGAACTTCGGGTGATTTCGCATTGTTATTTCTTCATTTAGTTCTTATTTCCTTTGACCTGTCGTTGTCCTGATCTGATGCTGATTTACTTTGTCGTGCCTCTTTTGGTTAGCATGGTGAGAGTTAAGGAGGAATACGATGTGGTGGCGAGTCCTTCATTTTCTAATGGCAGCTGCGACTCGTATGTTAAGAAATCACCGTCCACTTTATGGTACTTTTGGAGGTTTTAGTCTGCTTTCCTACCTCTGGTTTTGTTAATCATTCAGCAATGTGGCAAACTCAAAACCTTCTGACTGCAGTTAGGATCAAGTTAATTGGACATTAATGATTAGAATCAGCTTGAAATGAAAACTGAGGTGCATACTTGTCACTTGTTTGCATCAGCGTAATATCACCCGTTATTCAACACCAAGGCACATAAGTTGTTTGTTAAGAAGCATAACAGATGAACTACTTTTCCCTTTCTTAAATGAATTGGGCTTCATGTTCCCTTTTGATGCGGCATTTGATTTGACTTTAGGAGGGCAAGTGGTCCAATAAGGCGTTCAAAAAGGGGAAGATGGACAAAGGAAGAGGTTAGTTTCGGAACAGCTACATTTTGATTCTTCAGTATGTTAAGATATTTCGAGTCTAAGCCTTTCACTAGAGATGATAGACCAATTAGGTAAATAAAGCTTATGTTGGGAATGCCAATTGCGCATATTCAAGCAGATTAGGCTACTCTGTTGTTACTGTAAAGGGTTTGATTCACTCCGACCTTCATATGACAGCAGAACATACCTCTTTTCAAAATCTTCCCCTTCAACTGTGTATTGTGATGTGATGTTTCTCTCTAGAAGAGTTCTGAAGCTTTCTAACTCCTGCTACATTACAATTTGATATGAGCAGGACAGATTTCTTATAGCAGCGGTGCAGAAGTTCGATGGCAAGAATTGGAAGGCAATAGGTCAGTGTGACCCTTCCCTCCATCTCCCTCATGACTTACTCGATTTTTTGCACAAAGAATTCTAGTTCTTTATTTTAGTGGAGCAGGACCGTCAGGAGATTTGTAATTGGCCTATCATCAGAATTTGATGATTAAGCGTAATATGATGGTGTGATTAAGCGTGATAGCTTTGGTTGTTTTCATGTGTTACCAGCTGCACGTGTCCCTGGTAAGACAGATTGTCAGTGCTTGCATCGCTGGCAGAAGGTTCTAAATCCCAGTGTTATTAAAGGATCTTGGACAAAGGAGGTAATGTCAAATATATGTGCTTTTACTAGCTTTTCGATATGATACCGTATATTGTTAGAGAAATCAAAATGTCTTGCTTCCTCTTTCTACTTCAGGAAGATGATCTTTTAATCAACTTGGTTAAGAGATATGGCTGCAAATGGTCGCTGATTGCAAAAAAATTTCCTGGTCGCATAGGCAAGCAGTGCCGAGAAAGGTGAGCTATCACTGTAATTTCAGTTTAGTTTTTCTTTTACCAGATTGAGACTCTTTATCAAAAGACGTTAATATGTAATAATTGTTGTCAGTTAATTATACTTAAGTTTGTATGCTTGTTATAGAGTATTAGTGACTAAGGAGCTGCTGATTCTATCTTTAGGTGGACTAATCATCTCAATCCTTCAGTAAAGAAGGTTGCCTGGACAGCAGAAGAGGAATCCATTCTGGTTCACTACCACCATGTTTATGGAAACAAGTGGGTAAAAATAGCAAAATTTCTTCCTGGAAGGTACATATAGACAGCGAGTGATTACCAGTAGTAGCCCCCCATAACATTGCTGCGATCACTCGCTTTAAAAGGAAAAGAAAGACTGCTTTGAGAAGATAAACATCAAATGATTGGGTAATTTTTTCAGTGTTACTTCCATAATGCTTAAATGGTGCTTAAAATGCATCTGGTTAGGAGCTTCATAACCCTGATCATCTGTTGGCCATAGTTTCAATGCATTCGTTCTTCACCTTTTGGACAATGACATGATGCGGCCATTGTTTTGCCTTTTTCACCCAATATATACACATTTCTAGTACCTACTGGAACATTATGGATCTGATGAATACTACATCCCCTTTCATATCTGAAATTGTTCGGTGAATTTTATGCATGTGCTATTTAAGGGTCTCCAAAAGGATTACGGGGTATTGATATCTTTCACACTGGCAGGTCGGACAATGCCATTAAGAACCATTGGAACTGCTCGATGGAGAAGAGATTGGGTTCAGGAACCAGCCATATAATGGCAATGTCTGATGATTGCTCTGGATTTTGCGGTCCAGAGGTTAAGGCAGATAGCTTGATGGTTAAATTGGAGCGACAAAGTCCAGATGAAATCGCTTCTGTTGATCAGAGAATGCATCTGGACTTGAATAGAACTTGTTTCACAAACTTCAGTCCTGGATATTCTCACGGTGGTATCAAGGATTCGGAAGTGGAAGATTGGTGGATATCACTTCCTTGGCATTCAACAGCAGGGTCAAATAGCATAGCATGTCCAACTGCCAATCCATTTTGTGTGGCGACTGCTTTTTCTCAGGATGCTGACAACAATTCTAATATTTCAGTTTCCTCACTGGCTGATCCTTCAAGCATCGGTGCATGTTCAACTGTTGAGTTAACTCCTAGTCCTGTCAAAGTCAATATTTCTGTTGCTTCCCACAGTTTTGAATCACCTAAAAGGATAAGAGTAGGTGGTACTAGTACAAAATGTGGTGATGGTCCTGGATATTGTTGTTCGTCTTTCTCGGAATCCACAGGTGTCATGGACTTCACTGGAGCTGATAAGAGAAATAACGTTGGTGACACATTATTGTCGGCACTTCAGCCAAGAGATGCGGTCACTTTGGTTGCAAATATTGGTTTAACAGGTGTAGAGAAACAATGTAGCCCGCCAAGGAGTTTATGTTACCTTTCAACTCCCCCTAACTTGGTGAGCCATGTTAGTGTCAAAAGTTGGAGTCCAGAGTCGTTTTTGAGGAACTTGGCGATGACCTATGAGAATACTCCTTCCATCATAAGGAGGCGACACTCGAAGAAATCAGGTGATGCTTCTTTCTTGGGCTCCGCTAGCACGCCAGCATCAATGGTATCAAGCTCTCAAAAGAAGGAAGGTGGTAGTGTAGATCTTCTGCATGGGGAACGAGGTCTTCTAAAGAATTTTCATGATGTTAGAATTTGCACCGCTGCTAAATATCTGGGGAAACGCCTAGAACATGCCTTCGACATGGAAATCCCTGAATGTGAGGATTAATGCCAATAGCGATGTTTCATCAGTGCCAACCATTTCTATCATGTCAACAAGCCCTAGGATGGGGGCTGCACAAGAGGATGGCTGTATCGCTGCTAGTATCTTCATCTGCATCCATTTTGTAGCTTACTTGCTCCATGAACTTGTTCCCTGTTGGTCTTGACTCTGGGTTATGACAGAGTGTCACAGCCGTGTGTATAGTGTGGCTGTGTTACTTCAATTGAAAACAAGTACATACAAAACAGATTTCCCGATCTACTGCTGTAACTCCAAGATTGCATGTACTGGCATTTTGTAAATAATGATAGTTCTGCTCTGTAAGGAATAAAACGTAGGAAAATCTTGCTTTCACGGTTCTTTAAGCCCATTCTTTGGTATTTTGACTTGATTCCATGGTATTTTTCTTGATTGTCTGTCACGGTTTCCCTTGTTTAATGTCGGGGGTGCGCGCTCGACTTGTCTGTGGCCAAGCTCATGAGACCGCTAACAATCGTCTGGGTGTGCTTGGACGAGTCTCGTCTCGGGCACCTCGAGAGGCCAACTTGGCAGATCGAAGGTTGGCCAAGTGTAGCCACAAATTCCTAGACGAAGGGCGTCGGTTTTCTCACGCCATACTCCTCAAGCCCGACACCATTCGCAATGTGGTCCGGCATCGGGCTAATCATTTTTCAATGTGCATGTCCCTTCTCAGCCAGACTTCCTCCATTGAACGAGACCAGTGGCGACAGCAGCTTCCTGTTTCAAAGGGAGCACCTGAAAACCAAATATTCATGGGACAAATGAGATTCCTCCATCCATGCGCTGCAGCAACACGGAACAAATGAAACTTTCTTCTTCTCCTGAGAGTTTGTCCATCTACAGCTGTATCGAGTAAAATGAGGCATGTCATCCTTTTCGTACTCGTTACCTAATCCCCCATGTGTGCGTGGGTCCTTATCGCTGTCATGCTTGTCCATGGCGCGACCGTCAATTCAACAATCCCTCCCTGAAAATCGGGCGCTATTTTGAGCTCGAATTCATTTTTCACGGTACATTTCGTTGAATTCATTTTTAATTAGAATTGATTGGATTGACTTAATTTATATAAAAAAACTCAATTAATAAAATTAAAATATTTATAATCAAATTGATAAGAAAAAAAATACAATAAATTTTCGTCATCAAAACAATCACTTGCCTTGTCCTAATATGCTCCAATGAAGAAGGTGGCTTCGTTGTCATCATTGATTCGGTGGCGGAGCCTTCCAAGTTTTCCTTTTCAACCAAGCAGAACCGGAATCCCGAAATATCGACCGATTGGTTGGGCGACAAAACCTTATCTTTGCACTTGCAATTCACAAATATCGCGAAGATTAATCGGGTACGCTGTGTTTCAGAGAAACGAAGTATATCATAAGTGTACGTCGAATAATTCAAAATACACATTTTTTTTTCCTCTCCTTTCTATTAGAAATTACTACACTTTAATGGAGCACTCTCAAAGCTGACGCTTTTCTTTTCTTTAGGAGAAATGGGAACGATCATGATCACCACTTTGACGGGTACCTGTGGCATATTGCCATATTGTTTGCCCGGATGTTGCACCTATCTCTTGTGGGCAACTTGATATAGCATGCTTCTTGATTTTACACGCCAACTCCTTAATTTTTAATTTGTTGACATCCAAGGTTGATATTGATTTTATTTCTTCTATGCTCCTAACTACGGATGATCCGAATTTGAAATGAAATCCACTAATTCGGAACAAACATGGGATAACTTATAAGTTATAAAAACCTAATAAAAATAACAATAAAGAGGCGAATATTTTGCGATCCATCGTCACCCCGGCAAAAGGGTGATTGGATTTGTGTTTCAAATTACGATAATTTCATATTTCGTAAATCTGTGTTTGTATTTATAAGTATTTGGTATACGTTGGATGGGAAAACAGTTGCATCAAATTATTCTCGTAATCGACAAAGGAAAAATTTCGACCCAAAAAAAAATAAAAATCGAACACCCTATTCTTATAATTTTGGAAAAAAGAAGAAGAAGCGATAACGACCCTTGATTGTATAACGATAAACCACCATCGTCAGCTGCACTTGTCCCATCGATGACTTACAGCTCCGAAATTTGTCTTAAAAACACTTTGTGGGCCGAATTACTCGCTTTATTCTCATTTTCTCGTACTTGATTTTACACGAATCCAAGAAAAAGCGCGCGAATAGATTCATCCTCCAGCTAAACTCGATTACAGCGAGAAGGAAACAAAAAGCCGTGAACTTGATCGATATGATTCCGTGTCTCTCTCTCTCTCTCTCTGACATGCGTTTTGTACTTATCCCCAACACCCGCAGAGTTCTTTCCTTGATTTGCTCAAACTCTCGTCACCTCCAGGCTCCCCCTCTCCTTTCAATGCTTAAAAAGGACACGCATTTAACTCACTCGTGATTTGCCCTCTGCTCTCGCTGAAGAAACAAACCGAACTTCGCCGTATTGATCAGATGGGTCCGCCGGGAAAGGCCGTTCTTGTGACCGGTGGGGCTGGTTTCATCGGCACCCACACCGTGGTTCAGCTTCTGAAAGATGGGTTCAGGGTCTCCATCATCGACAATCTCGACAATTCTGTCCCCGAGGCCGTCGATCGAGTTCGAGAGCTCGTGGGTCCTGAGCTCTCGGAGAATCTCGAGTTCCACTTGGTACTTCCATTTTTGAGTTTTTGATTCCGTTTCAGGTTTGGTGAATTGGGTGTTTGTTAGTTTGATGAAGGGAACGTGGGAATTTAGTGGAATTTGAAGTTTATGGCGTTTGGCTGTGTGTTTCACTGAGGATCATGTTGTCTGGAATTAGAACAGAGGTTGAAGAAGATGAGTCAATGCTATGTGGGGTCAAAGTGAAAAGGTGAAATTTTTTTTCCTGGCTGCCTATCAATGTTATGTGGGGTAAATTCTATCCTTCTGTTCTAGTTACTTAGTTGGAATTGGGGAATCAATTGGTCAAGATGTAAGTGAATGTAGTATTCGTTCAGTTTAAGCTTATGAGGTCCACAGTATGGTGGAGTGGACTTTATAGAACTCACATTGTTCGTACTCTTTTCCCTAGTTGATGGTCTAGAGCTTATTGCAGGGTGATCTCAGAAATAAGCAGGATTTGGAGGATCTATTTTCTCAAACCAAGTATGTACACCGTCCTTGCTCTCACCTTTGTCCTTGTCCAGTGGCCTCATTGGTTCTCTGTAAATTCAAGGTTATTAAACCCTTCCTTTTTATTATTTTTCAATGAAACAGCTTTGATGCCGTGATTCACTTCGCGGGGCTGAAAGCCGTTGGGGAAAGTGTAGCAAAACCTCGAAGGTATTTTGACAACAATTTGATTGGGACGATTAATCTGTACGAGGTCATGGCAAAGTACAACTGTAAGAAGGTCTGTTTGACTTAGCATATGAATACTTGTTATTGTTGTTTCAGCTGCTTGCTTTGACATTTGGAAAGACAATGCCTATAATTAAATGAAGCAAATAAATTTCTGACCATGCCCGACCCCAACTAGTTTGGGATAAAGGTGTTGTTAATGTTGTTGATGAAATAAATTTCTGACCATGCCTAAAAAGCCCCATGCAGACCAGAAATGACTGATTTAATGTGCTTTGAGCCATAACTGTGTGTTCGATGGCATTTTATCCATCATCAAGAAAAGTTCGCCTGCATGAAACTTAGAAGGGCAATTCCACTGTCGTTGTATAAGATCCACTCTTGTTTCATGTCTTAATGATTATAAGGCGCATGCATAGATTAATCATTCCTATTGAGGTATGAAAGCTTTCATATACTGTGATAGGACAGTTGATCAAGAATGGCTTAGAATAAATTTTCTTTGCCTTCCCTTCATGTTATTTTTCAGTCCACGCCTTCAGCTCAATTTGCTAACTTATATAGCATTTCCCAGCTTTTTAAAATGAAGAAAACCATCTGCTCTCATATGATAGTAATGTTTTTTGGGTGCTACAGATGGTTTTCTCCTCATCTGCAACTGTGTATGGTCAACCTGAAAAGATACCTTGTGTTGAGGATTTTCAGTTGATGGCCATGAATCCTTATGGGAGGACAAAGGTGCGCTATTTGTCCTTTTTGTGCAGGGATGATCTTGTTTTCTGGATGCTGAATATGGCTTCTGTTTTGTGACCCTTTCATGCACTTGCTTCTCGATAGCTTTTCCTTGAAGAAATTGCTCGAGACATTCAAAAGGCTGAACCTGAATGGAGAATTATATTGTTAAGATACTTCAACCCTGTCGGGGCTCATGAGAGTGGCAGAATAGGCGAAGACCCTAAGGGCATTCCAAACAATCTCATGCCTTACATCCAACAGGTGGCTGTTGGCAGATTGCCTGAACTTAATGTGTATGGTCATGATTATCCAACAAGGGATGGCAGTGCAGTACGTGAAGATCTCTTCTCAGTCTATTCTTTATCTTCAACCGACCATTGCCCTAATTTCATTGTTCTTCTTAAGTATGCACCTACTCATGCTGAATTAACTTGTTTTTAATTAACAGATCAGAGACTACATCCATGTCATGGACTTAGCAGATGGTCACATTGCAGCTCTGAGGAAGCTTTTTACAACGGAAGACATAGGTGATCTTTAGACGTTCTTTTTGGTTTAATCTTGTAGAGAAATAGTTTTGACATCATGTTTTCCAATAACATACAAAGTCTCTACATCTATTTCTAATTAAATAATTTAAGTGTATTTTGTAATATTTGGAGACAAGTTATATAGTTTGGTAATTCTCTTGATTATTTGCGTAGGTTGTACTGCATACAACTTGGGGACTGGATGTGGTACTTCAGTCCTGGAAATGGTGGCAGCATTTGAGAAGGCCTCTGGCAAAGTAAGCTTCCTTTAGGCTCTATTCCATAGATCCTTCTAGGCTCTTACTCATTGACATTTTTCCTGCTTGCTTACAGAAAATTCCCATTAAACTGTGTTCAAGGAGACCAGGAGACGCTACGGAGGTTTTCGCCTCTACTGAGAAAGCAGAAAACGAACTCGGCTGGAAGTATGTCTTATATTCTATCCATTTTTTCAGCACTCATTTACTTGATCTCTCTCCTTGTCCTTCTTCATATGGCCACTTAAAGATGGATTCATGTGATTTGCTTGATCATGCAAAAAATTATTTATGGTCTGTTTCATTCGAAACTTCTTGTCCTAATATTACTTATGGCCGACCTCTTGAATACTCTCAATGAGTAATTTGTTCTTGTTCATCTAAGAATCCATATACTAACTGCCTATGCTCAATGAGGAAATAGTTCTTGGTCATGTTCTGTTCTTTCTTTAGTATAGCTGTTTACAAACTTGTAGATCAAGTTCTTCCACTTCTTTTTGGGTTTACATGACTGTAAATTTGATCACACTTATGATGCAGGTGATCTTAGACAGATACAATTTTCACGGATTGTCTAAATGAATTGACAATTAAAAATTTCCCATTTCGGTTTGTCCTGCTGTCGAGGTGCTAAAATTGGTAGGCCATAGACGAGGATTTGGTCGTATTGTTCCTTTTCCTTTTGGATCCTAGTCTTGAAGATGCAGAAATCTTACATCAGGATTGCCTTCATTTATTTCTATTAGAGCAAATTGCTTTTCCTGATTGGCTTCATGTTTAATCTGGGTGGTGATTTTTCGTCCCCTCTTTCGCAGGGCCAAGTATGGCGTGGAGGAGATGTGCCGGGACCAATGGAACTGGGCAAGCAACAATCCTTGGGGCTATCAGTCCAAGCCTTGAACAATTTACAGCTGGGGTTATACCATTTTAGCGGTTTTACATCTTTAAGATCACCAAATAGGTGAATTGAATGTCGGCAAAGAACACTCGAATTGGAGTATTAAGACCGGATCACTTTTTGAACTTTGAAATGTTCACGCGAGACTTACAATTTTCTTCAGCTGCAGAGATTACGAGTCTCCTCTCTTGCTTCGTAAATAAGAACAAAATTTAACGTACCCCCAAATAAGTCATCCGCCGTCTAGCTCTTACTGCGCAGGTTTCGTCCTCGGATGATGAGATTTGATTAGTCTCAAATTGAACACGTTCTAGCATCAGATGAGTCGGATGACAGATGGTCGAGCCCTCCTCTTGTTACTTGCTTATTGATTGCTAATAGCAAGTGTGCTGTTCTTTATTAGTACCGTGATAAAATAAGGATGACTATCAATAAAAAACAGTTGACGTGAAGCATGTTTCCTTGGGTATTCACCTGCCTCATCATCCTGTAATTGGGGGACGTAAAAGAATTATCTCCTCCTTGCACAGATGAAACAAGACTTGACTAAAATGACCGAAAGAACCAATGTTTTCTCAGAAGATGCAGAGAGATGTTTTTGAATGTGACAGAGATTAATGGAGCTTGGACTTCTGAAGGTACTTTCTTGGAAATTTTAAGGAAAACTTAGTTGTTGGACTCTAGATAAGGACAGACTGATGCTAAGATGAAGCTCATACTAAGTCAACTCTATGGTCTAGAGGGCTCCACTCCCAACATCTTGGTTGAACTTTGAGGAACCTTCATTTCAAGGAAGGAGCAGGTGAAAGGAATCAATCCATCAAGACTTCTCTTTGAAAGGATGACATGGTGACTGCTTCTCCATCGATGGACGCATCTCCGGCTGCTTTCTCCCAGCAGCTCCCAAGGCCTTCGCCGTTCTCGTTCTCAGTGGCCTCTACCTGGTGGACCACGGTGCGGCCAATCCAGCTCTCGAGTCTCTTCCTCCGGTTCATGGCGTTAGTTCTGTCCTTCGTCTCGGCTCTTGCGCTGACGACCACGCTGAAGAAGAGAGGTCAATCTCCTTCCAGCTTCAGCCAGCATCCTGAATTGATGTAAGGATGAACTCTATCGACATATTCATCTCATATGCAATTTAAAAGCCTCAGAAGGGCTATCAAATTGGAGCAGAGTTCGTAGCACAACCTATTGCCGAGTCTGCATTTCACTTCTTTTCATGCGCGCGCAGAAGGCTATTCGATGCTCGCAATTTACTTTCCCCTTGCTTCCTCGCAGGTATTGCTTCATTGCAGCCGCGCTGGCTTTGGTTTACTCCGCTTTTCAGCTCTTCAAAGGTGTCTGTGACATTTCCTATAGAGGGATTCTAATCTCAGACAGGTTCTCGGACTACCTTAGCTTCGTCCTCGATCAGGTAATGGACATTTTTTTACAGGTCTGAGTCAGTTTCTTGCTATTGCTTCCCTCCGTCAAGCAACCCGCGTTTCCTTCTTCCATATGGCTATATTAAGGCTGAAATCTTCCTGCGTGATGCAGCTGGTGGCTTACCTCCTCATTTCGAGTTCTTCGTTGGGGATACAAGCAATTCAACAGACAGAAAGGCCAACACCACTCTGGAGGGCATCCGTTATATCCATCAGCATGTCTTCTGCAGTCTTCCTGGTCACAGCAATCTGTGCTCTATTGTCGGGTTACAAGCTTTGTAAGAGAATTAGTTGGTGACGCTCTTTGGCATGTGGATGCATGTGTTGCGTCGGACGGAACAGAATAGTTTGCTCGTGGGATTGATGTCCGACCTCTTGAAGCAATCTGTTCCTGAACTCTTTTTCAACGCCAGAACGACACGAATTGTGGGAGGCCCATGGCCCAGTTTCTGCTTGTAAAGAATTACTTTTTAATTTTCCTAAAGCCCAAGTGTTTTGTTGCCCCCAAGAGTCCAATATGGTGGCGGCTTGGATAGCTAAAACACAAAGGAAAAATTAACTACCTCATAATTGGATATCCAATCCACCCCGTGCTCTCCGGGACCTCCTTTGCTGCGAAGCCCATCTTTCGGGCTTTCCCCCTTGAGTTTATATCAATGAAAGGTTTGTCTTCGACCAAAAAGAAAAAAAAACTCTGTTTTTGGTAGACAATTCAGTATGAAGGCATCTACGAGGCTCTAGGCAATTCTAGAGGATCATGAGCATATACAATCACCAAATTAGTACCAAGTACTACATACTAGCACGAAAATGACCACATAGATTGTCAGTCGGACTGAAGATGTCACTCGGTCGATTGTTAGTGAAGTATTCGAAAATTATCATAGTAGAATCACGGCATAGTAAATTACCCTTAACAGCAGTCCATCCATCCTAAAATTCCATTTGAAGATAGTATCATTCAACTGACACAACTCAAAACTGTGCTATGAAACGGTGAGCATCACTTTTAGTAGACAAAAACAGGAGGACCTGTCAACCATTACAATATGCAATAGACTATATGCTAAGGCTGTAGAAAGAGAGGAAAAAAAAACATTATCTTATGGTCTCCAAAGTCCTCTCTTCCTCCCCAGTCATGACAAGCTTGCCCTCTATAAATTCACAGGCAGGAATCTGAACCCCCAGCTGCTTCTGCAGTTTCTTGACAACGAATACTTCAGGCACCTCACATATGGAAACCACGTTACCCTTCCTACCAAGCCGTCCTGTGCGGCCAGCACGATGAGCATAGTGAATGGAGTCTGTTGGTAAGTCCAGATTAACTACAAGATCGCATTCCGCTACGTCCAAACCCCTCGCTGAAAGCTCATTTGTCACCAGAACACGCAAATCGCCATTCTTGAACTTCTTTAAAGTTGTTGATCTAACAAGCTTACCCAGATCACCATGCAACTCTGCAGCATCAATTCCACGTGCCTCTAGCTTAAAAACAGCATCTTTCAGCTGCTTAGTGTTGTTCATGAAAGCGATCACGGACTTTGCATCGAGAGCATGGATGCATCTTCTCATCATGTCAATCTTGTGCTGTAGCTTTGTGACACAGTAATAATGCTTCAAAGAGGGAGGTAGACTTGTAACAGCTGGTTGACCCTGCAAATTTGAGGTGTTACTCAAACTTAACAACGGCTTTGACGGATTAACAGGTTCAGATATTGGGGCAGCATCAAGCGTCATGACTTTTTCTGCTTGCACAAGCAGCGGATCATTTCCCCAGCTCCTAGCGGCCCTTATAACGGAAAATGGCACAGTTGCAGAAACCAAAATAGTCTGACGTTCTGCCTGCCTTACCCTTGGACCTTTAGGCTCTCGTGCATCCATGCCGGATCTTCTCCCTACATGCTGCAATATCCGATGCATATCCTCCCGGAAGTTAAACGAAAGAAGCTCGTCAACTTCATCCAAGACCAAGAAACGACAGTTATGGGTATGAAGCCTTCCAGCAGCACTTATTTCCGCAATCCGCCCCGGTGTTCCGACGACAATAGCTGGCTTATTTTTCTTCAGAGCTTCTTCTTGCCTAGAACGATTTGCACCCCCCACAAGCTGCTGGACAACTTTCTTATCAGAAGGTCCCAAGAGCTTCTCGACCTCCCTCACAATCTGCATTCCTAGCTCCCTAGAAGGAGCCACAATAACAGCCTCTATCTCCATTTTCTTCCCATGCTCATCCTTGCAATCCGGAGATTTCCTTCTCAGTGGACCTACTTCAGAAAGTATGGGGAGGAGATACGCCAACGTTTTACCCGAGCCTGTGTAAGACTGAATCACAACATCCCGATTCTTGAGAATGGTTGGAATTGCCGCAGCTTGAACATCAGTTGGAAACTTGAATCCTTCAGCCTCCAATCTTTCCAACAATAATGGTGGCAAGCCAAGCTCTGAAAATGATTTCGCATTAAATGGACCCAATCCTGATTCAAGTGGCTTTCTTGTAGCAACCGGCTTGAATTCATTGCTACTTAGAGGCTGAACTTCACCCATTTTTTCTTTTCCAAGAGAAGTTTCATACTTAATTCTGTTATTTTTGCCCCTATTTGTTTTGGCAGTTTCATTCTTAGGACCAAGGCTTGCAAGGGTAAGAGGTCCCTGGTTAATTTCAACGTGGCGGAGCAATTTTCCACTCCCATGAAAGCAAGCAGCCCTAGAAAGAGAGGATAGCTTTTGGCAGGGCAAGGACAGAAGCAGCAACCGTGTTGATAATAACATCGGCATCTTCAACAATACCATCGCTTCGATAATTGTATGAACTTTAGAAAACCAACCTCAAGAAGCATGTAAAACTCAATCCCAGCTTAACTTTCCTCACGCACTAGAGGCTGACATGGGAACACTTTAATCCTGGAAGATGAAAAAGGAGATGCACAACCAGTACATCTTTGAGTCCTTGGAGCGGTTATTGTTGGCGGGCAAACTAACTTCTAGGGTCTTCAGAAGAATGTTTAGTGAACTGCAACGGAACAAAAAAAGAATAGTTAGAATGACTGCTGACAACGAGGTCATACTGATGCTAGGATCGGTGTCAACGTTAGAACAGTGCGACTCTTACCAAAGGTTGGATCCTGAATATCACAACAAAAAGATGATAATAGACCCCTCTGATTCACGTCTTGACCAACATGTAAATGGGTGAACAGAAAACTAGAGCGTACATATCATTAGACACATGGTGGCTGATCCAACTTCCAAAAGATGCATGCCCGGGTACAAAAGGTCACGCCTTAACATCATGCTTTAAGAGATTGACGTCCCACCGCCCGTAAAAAGCGCACGAAAACCGTACTTCTCATGCCTCAGAACACAAACATTCCTCTGTCGTCTCAGAGACATTTGCTCGAACACCATGAGGGCGTGACGGCTACACGGCAGCTAACGAACTGAAGACGTTAGCCCAACCAACTCCCGAACCGAACAATTAGCCGCGGCGATGTTTCGATTCCCCATACATTCAACGAAACCGAACGAAACAGTCCCCTCAGTCGGGACTTCAAAGGATTCTATCTCGTGAGTATGGAACGAGAGAAAGCGATACAGAGAAAGCGAAGACGGGACACAGAATGAATTGAACTCCAGCACCGGCACGCATCCCAATGTACGAGCACGAGGAACGAACCTGGAGGAGAAGATTTGCAGGGCAGGACGGGCTGCAGTGGGGGCGAACGCCGGGCCGGAACGTCGGTCGGACCTAATCTCTTGGAACTGCGATTGCCCCTGAAGAAGAACAGAAAAGAAATACACAAAAACTATGGCGACCCCTGAGAATTTGACATTCACAATTAAACTGAAACTACGCAGTAAAATGGCGTTGAAGAGATGTAACTCATTTCTTACCTTTTATATACATCGTGTATTCGACCAATTACATACGAACGTGCGTACGTACGTACATACATAAACGTGCGTAGTAAATACTTGATTTGCTCCAAGCCTCCGACCAAAAAAAAAAATACTTTATTTGCTTAAAATATACATTTTTTTTTATCGAATCTTGTGTCAGTCATCTCAATTTTTTTTTTCCAGGTTCTACTCGTAGAATAGAAAAGATGGAGTAATTCGTAATCTATCTTTAGCAATGGGATTGTCATATAATTTAGGAAAACTTTCAAATAAAAGCTCAAAGTAATCTCATTTTCTTGAAAAAATACCTTAAATAAACCTTATTTCAAGCAAGGGCTCAAGTAGCATAAAATATTTCAAATAAGGGACTAAAGTAATCATAGTGTTTCAAAAAAGTATTTGACCTAAAGTACATTTTTGTCGGGAAAAATTTTAAAAAAAGTCTCGAAGTCCTCTCATTTTCTCAAAAAAGAGCCAAAGTGCCCTCATTTTTTTAAACAAATATCTGAAATGAATACTCTTTCAAATAAGGGCCTGAATTGGTCATAAAATCTTAAAATATAGCCTAATTTCAAGGGCATCACATCTTTTTACTTATTTGATTTTTTTTCTTTTTTTATTAGATTTTCTTACATATGTTTTCTAAAAAAAATTAATTTTTTTTTAAATACAACACACACAAGCGGAAGGGTTGCTCCTCTTGCTTATGGTTACTGCCCCATCGCAGGAGGGAGAGCGGCGAAGGTCAGCGGAGTCGTCGGCACTCATTTTGGCCATTTCCCATTTTGATTTTGCATTCATTTTTTCTCTATTTTTTCCTTTTTTATTTTTTAAAAGTAACAAAAAAAAAAGGAAGCCAGATAGCGCGAGAGGGTTGCCCCTTCCGCTTGTGGCTGCCAACAACCCCACTGGCCTTCACCACCCCCCTCCGATGGTGGGACAGCAGCCACAGGTGGGAGGGGCAGCCCTCCCACTTATATAGGTTGTAATTTTCCTTTTTCTTTTTTTATTTTTTTAGTAATTTTTTTAGAAAATAGATAAAAATAAAATTTAATAAAATAAGAAAATAAGTAAAAAGACGAAAATGTCGTTGAAATTAGTTCCTTTTTGAGATTTTATGGCCACTTCATACCCTTATTTAAAACAGAATTCAATACAGACCATTGTTTGAGAAAATGATAATATTTTGTGCCTTTATTTGAAATATGGTTCACTTGGGGCACTTATTTGAGAAAATAAAAGGATTTCGGGGCTTTTTTTTAAAAAAAAAATCCTTATAATTTATGAGGCACTAAGATAAATAACATAAATGTCCTCATTTTTAAAGAGTTGGAATGCGATGGAAAAGGCAACACCTTGCTTTAGAAACAGGTAGGTAGAATTAAGTCTCAGGTCAATAAGCATGCGACCCTGTTTTGAAAGGATAGGAATGTTAGTATCAAATGTGCGGGATTCAATTCTTGCGCTTAGAAAAGAGACGGAACAAAAGAGAGAAATGAGAATTGAAAATAACACAGACATAAAAAAAAAAAAAAAAAGTTAAGTTTGTGGGTTTGCTTGTCCCAAATGAGTTGTTATGTAGAAGGAAAATGTTTTTAATCGAAGACTTTAATTTAGAAAATACATGTGTATGCCCGCCATGTCCATCAAGAATTTCCCTCTCTTTTCTTTTTCTGAAAGAGTATACTAAAGTCGTACTTTTACCGTGCGATCCTCATTATTTCGAGATATTTGATACTCGAAACTATGTAGAGCTCTGTTGAAAGCTATGTGATCTTAAGGTTAGAATGACATGGGCGGTGGTGCTTTTGGCCACAATTTAAGAGGGTTGGCCATAGTAGCATCGACCAATGTGGTGACGGTTGTGTTCGACGGTGATTGGTAGGCATCGTAACGGTTCGCGGTTCATCCACTTAAGTTATGAACATTGCCACGACTTTTATTTACGACGTTTTTGTTATCTTCTTGTTCCTTTGCAAATGGAAGTTATTGACGTGGACGACGACCGTCCAACATGGTACGGTCGACAGTAGACGTTGACCGGGCCGACACATTAGTGGCTCCTGGTCAAAATTGGATTGGTTAAATTGAAAAGTTTAAGATCGATGAATTGGCTTAGCACAAGCACCTTTTGGACACTTATTTCATGTAATTAGTGATTGATTCAAGTACTTACTCAGGAGAAGCAATAGGTGCGATCTTTTGATTTTGTTTAGTCTTTCAAGTTTGTATCCATTTCCGTTCCATTGCTGGGCGAACTCAACGACGAAATTGGAAAAAGGCTTGAAATTCTTTCGCGAAAGGGACATGCGGTTGTTTCCCACCGGATGGCAGATGCAGTGCAAAAAGATCTGTGAACACGTTGACGTCTTTCGAGAGTATTTGCTCGGAACATCACCTCTGGTGCTGATGCATAATCAATGAAAATTATCGATAATGCAGATTGAAGCAGGACCAAAGAAAAAGTAATTAATTAACTTTGCAATCCTACTTACGAAGAAGGCCATGAAAAAATTTCTCAAACTATGCCCTTTATCATATATTTAACATGAGGTTTATTTTTTTTTTGTTTTTGTTTTTGAGACATTCAAAATCTCAAACTATGCTCACTGTGAGACATTTACCATATAATTTCTTATTGTGACATAAAAAAAAACTCCAAATTTGTATCTATGTGACGCATTTACCGGACGTCATGATCCCTTCGTATGAAATTTCGGCCAGAATAACGTTATTTTTATTTCACTTAAGCATGTCAACATCTTTTGCTTTCAAGCGTCTATGTAGGTGGATTTTTAACAATCCTCATCAACAGAAATTTGATAAAAAGATAAATACATCACACATGTATAAGTTTAGGATTTTTTTTTTTTTGTTTCCATAAGAAAGTTTAGGGTAAATGTTTCATGGTAAGCATAGTTTGAGATTATTTTTTTTTTTTTTATGACTTTTTGTCCTTATATTTATGAAAAAGAAAAAGAATTCCACTTATACATAGGTGAATTTCGACAATGCTTCACGTGTGGAAAGGTCGATTTGCTAGGAAGCCGAAAGCAACCTTCGGTTTTGACAACTCCTCAAAGACGATGTAAACGGAGGTTTCAATACCTCATTGACTTTTTCGTGAGAGCTACGGAGCGCGATTTGACTAGCGAAAGACGAGGGAAATAATTATTTAAAGAATGTTCTTTTTTAGGTCAAGAAGTCATAAAATAAGTAGCCAAGAACTCAAAAAAGCCACTTTTTAAATAAATAAATATACAAATATAAGAATTACCTATTAAAATTTACTGACATGGAATAATCTTAATTGTTAATGGTAAAAAGGGAACAAAAAGATAGCATGATTTTTGTATTGATTTAGAAAAACAGGATTTAAAGGACAATTTGTTGCATAAGGCAGTGGTGCAAATGTGAAAACTTGGGAATAGTGTTGAATGACTAATTTAACTTTGTTATGAAAATTTGAGAGATTAGAACTGATAAATTAAAATTTTAGAGACTACATTGAATATTAATGAATAACAAAATGATCACATTGAATAGATTAAAAGTCAAATGATGACATTGCACATTGATATAAAATTTAGATACGAGAGCTAATTTCCTAAAAAAGAACCAATTCCCGAACTTTTTTTGCTTTATAAAAAATCACAAACTTTAACTCGAGTCCCAAATTTAGCCCAGATTTTTCTTTGTCTCACAAAAATCACAAATTTTAACACGAGTCACAAATATGCCTCCCTTAATTTGGAGCTGTTAGTGGTCCAACATGACAATTTCACATTATCAATAAATTTACATGGCTTACCGAAGTGGATTGGGGGCACTATTAATCGTTTTCTTAGCATGAAATCTAAAGTTATTCCCAAGGTCACAGCTTGATTTATTGTATGGGAGAGAATTGACAATTGGAACCATGCCATAAATTTAGATTGGGTTTCACAAAATTACATATTGATATGCATTAATGCAAAAATCCTATTTTATACGAATATAAAAGAAAAGTGCATAATTAAATATCTTCATTAATTTAGAATAATCATATTCTAATAATTATTAAGAATCATGTAATCTCCTAAATAATTCATCCACAATAACCCAAATATGTATAAAAAAATGTCACCCTCTTTTATTCTCTAACAAAATTTAAAGCAAATCTTACATCGATTAAGAAATCAAGTACCATATTCTTTTTAAAAAAACACCAACTTTAGTTAGAGTCTCAATTTTGAACTAACTTTTTTTTTTGTCTCGTACAAAATACAAATTTTAGCTCGAGTTCCCATATTGGCCCAACCTTTTTTTCCAATCTGTACTTGCATTCGATCCCAATAAGTTCCCGTCTATGGACGTCGTTAAAGATGTGATGTGTCAATCTACGTGTACTCGTGACTCATCGCTGTGCAGACGTGAAAGGATCACGTAAAATCCCAAAGGTTCCCCTATACACGAACGACATCGCCGATGGCAAGTTCAATGTTTCGGTCTTCTCAATTTCCAAACATGCTCAGATCCGGGCGAACAGGTCGATCGTGCCTCGTTTGGCCCCCCTAGTAGTCCACTTCTCCAATCCATTGCCCTTTTCTGTCACCAAAATCCAAAATTAAATGCTCACATTTCCTTGTCTTGCTTGGCTCGAAGCTATTCAGATTCCGGCGGCAGTTTATGCGACTTCGATCTTAAGCTTCCAAGTACATGTGTCATGAGACGTAGAATCTCTAACGAAATTATTAATACTCGGATTAAAGTTGGTGTTTTTTCCTTTGAGATAAAGAAGAATTGGATCAGAATGGCAAAAAGATTTCCGGAAAATTTAAGCCCTTCCATAATTATGTACTTAGGACACACTGGGTAAGTTGATTGTGATTTTCTTTTGAAAATTAAACAATATAAATTACAAATAGGGAAAATCTATACATATGTGTGTTTGTATATATTCGTCATAGAGATCAGAGATTGATGTGGATAATAACGCCACCCAACTCACGCCAAGCGGACATTTTATAATCAATTTCCGTTCTGCGTGCTTTGTCCGAATTTGACGCGACACCACCGTCAGATACCACTGGAGGCCTTCTCATCTAACTTTCAAGAAAATCATCCTCCACCTTCGTCTCCCCGCCCATGGTCGATCTCTTCTCCTCCCACTTCACTCACCAATCCCTCTCGAAGCCCGCTCAAATTTCTAGCTTCGAATCGAGATCTGCCTCCCCATGACGAGCGACAAGGCTCAGGCTCGCCCAATTCCCGTCGAGATCACAGTCGTATCGGCTCACGGCCTCAAGAACCCGACCCTGAACGCGCTCTTCTCCCGCCGCCTCAAGCCCTTCGCCACCCTCACCACCGCGTCCTCGAAGTCGCCGAGCCAAGCTCACGCCACCAGCGTCGATCCCCGGGGGGGCTCGAGCCCGACGTGGAACGAGAAGTTCCGCCTCTCCGTGGACCCCGGCTTCTTCGCCGACATCCGCTCCTCCGTCTGCCTCGCCGTCCGCGCGCGGCGGCTCGGAGGCGGCTCGGCCCTGCTTGGGTGGTGCCAGATCCCGGCCGGCGATATCCTCTCTCCGGCGGCGCCGGCCGGATCCGTCGGGTTCCTTAGCTACCGGTTGAGGGACAGGGACGGCACGCGAGGGCACGGCACCGTGAACGTCGCGGTGAGAGTCGCGGTAGAAGAAGGGTGGGTACGCTCCGGTGCGACACGGGCGACCCTTGCGGACGCGTGGCCGACGGTCATTGGCTGGCCGGTTGCTTCCGCTTGCGGGTGAGGGAGCGTGAGTGTGGGCCCACCAACCTGATCTGAGCGGTGAGGACGGGGGTCAATGATGTGAATTTTTTTTTTTTTGTCTTTTTCCGTAGGATCAATGATTTGGCTTTGCTTCAAATGATGGAGAGTTGTCTTCCCTTTTCTCATTCTTCTTGGTTTTAATCTTTTTTGTTGATTTTCTTTTTCCATTTTGCAACCGGAATTGGCCTGTAAGAACACCTTGTAATAAAACATGACATATTTAAGAATAAAAATAATATGCTGAAGCTTAAGACAACATTAATCATTCAAAGCATATAATAAAACATGTATCTAATGCTGAATATATATATATAAAATCTCCAGCGATAGTGAACCTAATAAAAATCCTTATTCTAGACTAATAATTTCTTTGGACTTCTAGAAAGTTCTTTTATGGTGTAAAGATTTTATACATACCTGTAAAAGGCAATATTGTTTGTCTCCGGTAATTAGTCGTTGTTATTTTTTATACTCGGGTATTAAAAAAATCCAGGGCATGCCATTGAATGAATGAAGGAATAAATAAACCGCAATTTGTAACTTCTCATGCCAAAAGAGCGGGAAACTTTAAAACATGGGCGACGGGTGGTTTTCAAAGCAAGGATGATGAACAATAGTCTGGAAAATACCATGTTAGATAGCTAGAGTTGCTTCCTAGTACTTGAAATTGGGAATTGAATCGGGTCCCCTAAGATTGCATTATAACACTTCTCCTTCTTCATTTTTATGCCAGAAGTCAATATGGCAAAAAAATTCATTTGATAAAAGCCTAGTAAATTGACTTCTAGTAGTATTTTCATTGAGTTTTTGACCAATTTTAAAAAGTAAAAAATTTTTAATTCTTGGTTCCAAAATTACTTATTCAACCACACCGATCTCTGCCAACCGCCACTGGCCACAGATTTTATTAATAATGTTCAAAAACAAAATTTTTCGACAGTTACCAAAAGAATTTCTTCGATCACAATTCAATCTAAAACAGAATTAGAAAAATCAAATTTTAATTTTAAGAAGAACTAAAAAAATCAACTTTTAATCAGAAATTGATTCCAACCTAAAACCGAATCTCCTGGTCCCGAACCAGAGGACCAGCTTTGCCTCTTCTGAAACTCAAAACAACTTTCAAGTGATATTATGATTGATTTAGGACAGCAAGTCAGTTTAAACAGCCTCCGACATTGTGGTCAAAGCATTGTTTCACTCAATGCTTCTTGGGAAAATGGCTTCGCATTCCCCGAAAGCCGAATCGGACGCACTTGTGAGCCCACGATCGATCCCCTCTACTGCGGTTAGGAATATTCCACGCGAAAAAAATGAACACGTGTGGTCTAGATTTCGCAGGTATCAAAGCAAGTGAGATGGACTAAGGTATGGCGTATGGGATCCAAGGGACTGTTGAATCTCTTGAAGAAAACAAGTAATGTGTTAACAAAACGTATCCCTTTCCCGAAGCTCCTCCAGTGTCCTCTACAAACTAGAGCAGATCTCGCCACGAGCAAACACTCTCTACTCGCGGATTCGTAGAGAGTTGCAACTCTCGGAGTGCATACAAAAAAAAATAAAAATAAAATCCGTATGCACAAGCGCAACTAGATGGAAAGCAATCTATTGAATGCATCAAATATATGTTGCTGTTACTGTCATAACAGTGCCAGATCAACACATCTCGTTCTTGGCCCGAGAAAGAAAGTTAAATCAGCACCTCATTTCTCACGTTTCAGGTGGGTCTGGCGACTCTTACGCCTTTAATTCACAACAAGCATCTGATATTTAATCGTGCCATCATCAACAATGGCGAAGCCGACAGGTGACAGCTTCTTGAATCATCAGACTCCGTAAAAATCCAGACATGAACATGTACAAAGGAGAGGTTGAAAACGTACATACCAGGACAGAGAGAACACATGGGGATGTTTGCTATTACAACTACCACGACGATGGAAAAGACAGCCCACAACTTGTCCTTCAACATGCTCTGAAACTCGAATTCTCTTGAACTGGAAGTTCAGGAATATGTAGTTTGTGCCGGGCACTCGGGTCCTCCTACACTTCCTCCGATGCGTTGTTGGTACTCTTCAAGATGTTATACTTGCAGAGAGGGCAGGTAGCATTTATATATAGCCATTTATCTACACAGGTACAATGAAAATGATGACGGCACGGAAGTTCCCTCAGGTCGACCCCATCCTCGTAAGCCGAAAGGCAAATGCAACACTCCTACAGTTAGCACAGATACCAATTTCAAACATGAAGGAATGCAATGGTGTTTCAGCGGGTTCTATATCGACCGAGGGATGGCAAAAGTCATGGAAGGAACAATTTGTATCACCAAATTATCAGGTAAAAAGTTTCTAACAATTTCATCTCTCATACTCTTATACGGATACCAATAGAAATTTCACTGGTTAGTTTTGTTAGTTTAGATAAAATAAACATAAAAAAGAGATCCAGTGGAACTCAGGAGAAAATTGGATTACGTACTGCATCGTCTTCTGATAGGTAATGTTCAATGGGCGAGCCTTTGGTGCCACATTCGGTCATTCTGCCTCCTAGAGGTCCCTCCACATCAGAGATATGTTTCTCCCCGTCACCAACTTTCCGGAATTTGAATTTGGGCAGTTGCTCAATATCTTCTTTAGATGCTCCTTCCTGTATTGACATAAAGGCAGGAATATCTGTGAAAACATAGTCCAAACTGCCTGCCAAAACCAAAACCAAAACCAAAACCAAAAGATCTCTAAAGGACTAAAACATACAGTGAAATAAATTAACACAGTTCCTCATATGCATGAAATATGCGTGGTTGCAGCATCATGAATTGCAATCATTAATTAAATAGAACACATGGTAAGAATACAAGCAAAGATCGAATGCCACTCATCACACTCGGCAAGAGAAAGAAAGTCAAATAACTAATAACTAAGCCAGAATGGAGGATAGTAACATAAGGATACTGGTTTGTCTAAGTTTATTCCAGTATACACTAAGTAGATCCTGCTTCTGTAAAATGATGTCTCTGCGCTTCTACCCAATGCATGCTACTCAATAAATTATCCTTATTGTTAGCAAATAATAGCCGACTCCAACTAGTTTGGGATAAAGGTGTTGTTGATGATGTTAGCAAATAATAGCTTTTATATCAGCTTGTATAGAGTTCCTGCTAGCTCTTGACTTTTACTCTATTATAATTTATTACCAAGCAACAAAGGGAACTGTAGAACTCATCCAAGAAGTTCAAGCTTCGGAAAAATGTTAGGCAAAAGTAAGTACCTTTACACCAAAATGACTCTACTACAAACATCAACCAGTGACGTAGGACCATGATCTCATTAGACACAGTGAAAGGAATCATAATCAAAACAGGTAAAACCATGTTAAAGGGAGATATTCTTCAACATAAGCCAAACGTGATGATAAGTCTGCAACATGATCCACAAAAATCCCTTGTGTCTCCTCATTCACCACTCCTCAACAACAACCTAACTTAAGATTTTTCAGGGCTTAATTAAGCATCTTGACGTCATACTGAACATACATGATATACAAGGTACTGCAACTAACTACAGAAAGACCATCCTCACCCAGATCCGCAGAACTAAAAATTTCAAGGAAGGAAACAAATTTTTGCCTTCTAAAGACCACAATAGTCCAATACTGGTGTATTAAGAATTATAACTTGAGCACATGTTTACGTTCAGCCTGAATATGCATATAAAAAGTAGGGGAAAAAGCATTGACCATTTCCTGTAACCAACTAGCTCAGCATTGATTCTTTAGGGGGAAAACACCAATTATTTCCTGTAAACTACTTGCTCATTATCAGCATCTGACTTATGTTGTTTGTCATAGATTTTCCATGAATTTGTTGATATGGTTGCATCTGAATCGACACCATTAAATGACAAGAACAACCCAATCCTCGTAAAGAGACATTTACCATGTAAATGATTATCACATCCTTAAAAGGACATGCATCCTTCAATTTCAAACCAAAAGAAAATAATAACTAGTGAAGGCAAGCCGAAACTTTGGTAGGGCTTCTGCACCTCCAAAATCTAGTTTCAGTTAGCTACACGCCTCACAGCAAATTTTCGAAAGAGGATATAACCACTGTGAAAGTCAGCTATATAAACCAACCAACCAATTCTGCAATCAGCTCCTTTTTTCCCTTGGACCTTTAAAAAGACGGTAGACTATCGCAGCATCACAAACTTTAATTACTCACAAGTGGCAAATAATACTAGTTCCTGTTAAGGTTCCAACCTTAGATACCCAGCATGGTTGGGCACATAAACTAGCGAGACAAGACATAGTGAAATTATCAAGAAATTAAATTTTATCCCCCACGAGAATTGAGACGTACCTGGTCTGTCACGGCATAAAGAAGTGCAATAATACAAGGGAGACAGCAACACACAGCTATGCCAATGACACAAGCCAGGGCAACACAGAAGACTACAAAGAACACGTCAAACCCTAAAAAGATGATGCAAAGCCTGCATGCATAACATGGTAGAAGAAAGTTAGATTTTCTCATTAGAGCTGTACTTCAAATCATAGCAACACAAGAGTCAAGACGAACCAATATAGCTGAGGAGCATCACGCGCTAAAGTTTGGCCACCAGCTGAAACCCAGTAGAAACCAATGATCCACCAAACGAAGGAAAACATAGTGTTCGCTGATTCCAAATGCTTCGCTACACTACTGAAATTACATGAAAGGATGATGAGTGTCAACAAAGCCATGCAATATCACACTAGAATAACATATACTAAATATCAACCAAGGGCACTTAGCAAGCAGTGCACTATCCCTGAAAGCAACAAACTATGCTCCACATCCACTGATACATTCAGACTTTCTCCATAAGAGAATAAATCAACCGCCGGTCGGTATATCATTGCAACAGCAATGCAGTACCATAATTGAGCTAGATAGTTAGCATGATCCGCATAAGAAAACTATGTTTCATTGGCAAAGCATGATTTTGCCTATAGTTCAACTCCAATTTATTTTTGCGTGCTAAAATGCAGACATGAAATTTTGCTAATAACCCACTAAAGTTTTGACGATACTCCAACTTCAAAAAAATCCAAGAAGGAAATCTATCTCCTTACTGCTCTACACTGCCCATCATTCGTTTCATTTCACTCACTCTTTCCGCATATATATTGACAGTAAACAAACGGGCTAATAAAGAACAAACCAGAATCAATTCTCAAAGTGAAAATCAAAACACACAAATCAAGCTCAAAAACCCAATTGAATACTGACAAAAAAAAAAAAACCACAAACCACCTTCTTCCCTCCTCGCTGAACTGAGCCAACGACACATACTCCTGCGGTGAATCCTCTCGAGATCCCGCCGAATTCTCCTCCTCGAGGGAGCTATCGGATCGCGGCGACTGTTGGCGCAACCGCCACCGCCGCTGCCTCCTCCTGTACTCATCCACCACGCAAACCACGTGCAAGATGCACTGCAACCCATAACCGACGATCCACACCCTCAGCGGCATAGTGGGATTCTCCTCCCGGCTCACGATCAGGACCCCCGCGGCGGCGGCAACGAAGGCGAAGTTCCAGAGCACGTCGAGCACCACCACGGGCTTCGAGTAGGCCCAGTCGCTCTGCCGCTCCTCGAGCTGCTCCGCCGCGGACTCCCGGACAAGCATCGACGGCTCGCGCATCATCCGCCGGCTGCTGGCGCGGCGCAGGAACCGCGCCGCCTCGCGCAGGCCCTGGCCGCCCCCCCGGCGGCCCGGGCGGCGCGCGGGGCTCGAGTTCGAGGGGTCGTCGCGGGAGCTGTTGGAGCGGGACAGGAGCGGGGTGAGGTCGACCGTGACGTCTTCGGAGGATCGGGTCGGAGATTGGGTCGTGGGGTCGGTGGTTGCGGTGGTGGACGCCATTTTTCGTCTTGCGCGTTTGCGAGTGCCTCGGCGGGCGAGCGAGCGAGCGATCGATTTGGGGGTGGGGGCTCTATTGGGTCTGGTGGTGTACACTAAGCCATGAGAGGGGAGGCAGAAGGAGCAATTGGGTGGGTGGGCTCGTGGTGAATCTTTTGGGGGAAGAAGAAGGAGAAGGCCACGCCAAAGAGAGAGAGAAAGCGAAAGAGAGAAAGATTGGATCGAGAAATGGAGTCTCGGTCAGGTTGTGGGCTGTGTCGTGTACCATGAAGGAAGGAACAGCGTGGACATTAACCATCGACTGTGATGAACGCTCGGTGTCCTGAGAATAACTACTTTCTAATAATTTACTTTTTTTCTTTTTAATATTGCGAAAAACCCGAATTCTAAATTCACTCCGTTTAGTTTACGACCAATTTAACTCTCAAATTAATGTGTTAGATAACATATGATAGTTAACGAGTATATCTATTTGGAATTGTTTACACTTCGTTTATCACAAGTACATTGATTTGAGAGTCTTTTTGGTTGCATTAACTTAATTTTGCAAAAACTAACCGATGATAAATTTGTCAAATGTCTATCAATTTTAAATTTTTGATGATTAAAAAATTTAATTTGTATACATCTATTACAAATATATCAATTTAAGATAAATTTATCACGAAATTATCAATTTGAGGTTTTTTATGATATTCACTCTTTCTTTTTTAGTCTTCTTTATTGTGAAGTCCAAAAATAATTTCATAAAAACTAGCCTACAATTTTTGTCGCAAAGGGGACATAACCTAGAGGTCCATCGTACCAACTTCTTTTGGCGCATTTTCCAAATTCTCACCATGGTAAGAATAAATTCAAATCCTTAAATAAACTCCTTGTAATCAAATAGTAAATTTTGTTCTTAAAATCAGCCCGCATTGTACTTGAATCCGTAAATCATATGAATTCTTTTTTATAATTTTGCTCCTTCATGATATGTCGTGATAATGGAGAATTTATTGCATACTATTTACTCAAAAGTAGAAGAATAAAATTTCAGTTCATTAAAAATCACGGTAGCAAAAAATTTGGTGGCAATATTTCCAATTATTGTAATGAATTCTCACTTACTATTCTCTAACGAATATTCTAGTCCAAATTGAATTTTGAGTTGGCTCGATTCGGAGCAAAATCGGAATTTTGGGTGGTTTAAACGTAATATAACGAAAGTAAGAGGGGCAACAGCAAATAAATACAAAAAGAGGAAGCTCCATCTGTTATGTGGCCTCCTGCTGCTCTTACCGCGTCTAGCGAGCATTTTCCCTCCAAATCTCGGAGCGAGGGAAGGGGAACGGTTCGAAGGAGTTTGGCGCGCAAAGAACGACGGCGGAAATGGCTTCGTCCTCTTCTTCGTTCGGCGCCGGAGCGAGCCACTTCGACATGCCGTGGGTGGAGAAGTACCGGCCGAACAAGGTCGCCGACATCGTCGGCAACGAGGACGCTGCCTGCAGGCTGCAGGTCATCGCTCGCGACGGCAACATGCCCAACCTCATCTTGTCCGTACGTTTCTCGCTTCTCAATTGTCTTCTGTTTCTAGCTCGAGCTTGCTGTGATTGTTTTTTCGCTCGGATCTGCTATATGCGCGGCCCTAATTTCTCCGAGGATGAGATGGGTAAATGCAGTGTCCTCAGGTGCTTGTGAAATTCCGCGATGAAATCTGCCTTCTTACTTTGACCTCCTCTAAATCTTAATCGCACATTCTAGAATCGCCTTTCCTGACTTGAGGTTCTTGGTCTGGTACTTGGCAAATCCGCCGCCTAGCGATTGGCCGTTGGCTGGTTATTAATAAAGGCGTCTTCTTTCCGACAGGTGCTTTCTCCATGCCTGCTTAGGTTAGACAATTGTGTGTCAATTTTCTGTGTGAAGTTTTCTAGTGTGATAGGAATTGTTCGTTCGCAGAAGCTGGATTTTCCTCTTCTTTTTTTCCTACAATTGTCTTGTGAAACAAAATGGAATGCCACCGTTGCGTGTAACGCTCTTCTTGCTCATGTTGAAGAATGCCCGTGATACTTCTGACTATACCTCTATGTACTTCCAGGGACCTCCTGGAACTGGTAAAACTACGAGTATACTGGCTCTCGCACATGAACTTCTTGGACCAAACTATAAGGAGGCGGTGTTGGAGCTGAATGCATCTGATGATAGGCAAGGATTTGTACTTCAAGTCTGTAACAGTTCGATCTGCTGTTTCTTCCTAAAGTGACGTTCTGGTAACTTGCCTATTCAGGGGAATAGACACCGTAAGGAACAAAATCAAGATGTTTGCCCAAAAGAAAGTAACCCTTCCTCCTGGGAGGCATAAGATGGTGATATTGGATGAAGCTGACAGGTATGACGTCTCACCTGATTAATGGCTAGACCTTATTTAGCTGATCATTGGACTGATTATTTGATGACTGTAGAAGTTTTTCTTTTATCCTATTGTACAATACTTTTCTTTTGTCCTATCATACTTGTTGTTCTTCGCATATTCTATGCCAACGTTGGTTCATGGTTTTTGTGTCCGGTTTCTCCCTTGTACCTAGCGATTTGGAAAGTCTATACATACTTAACTTAGCAAAAAAAAAAAAATACTTGTTCTTCTTCGTTTTGTTGCTCTTATTGAAGTATAATTCTTATACATTTTTCTTCTTTGGGTTGGTTATTGGGGTTACTTTTGCTTCCTTGCCAATTTTTTGCTCAAAATCAGCATGACTTCTGGAGCACAACAGGCTTTGAGGCGGACAATGGAAATATATTCAAACACTACTCGCTTTGCTCTTGCATGCAATATATCCTCGAAGATCATTGAGCCTATTCAGAGTAGATGTGCTCTTGTTCGCTTTTCACCATTATCGGACCAAGAAATTCTTGGACGTCTCATGGTGGTGATTGAAGCAGAAAAGGTACATGTATATGTTATTGATACTTGTCTCAATCCCACATCTATAGATAAGCTAAACTGATCTATGCGGTTGCAAGTTCAATATTAATTGTTCACTTTGTTCTTGTGATGACGCTACTTTGTTGGACTTGCCATAGTTTAACCGTAGTCTTATGTTTGATTACAGAATTGAAACCATCAAATTCTTGTTTTTAACCTATGATTAAGTTGGAAAATCTACTTTCCAAGCCATTTAAATCAATGTATCTTTGTGGTTGGACATTCCAAACTCTACTGAGGTTTACTAGTATGAATGCTTTTTAAGGTGTTATCTTTTTAAGTTGGGCACAGTATTGAAATGGAGGCTTTCTATATCTTAACTTGGAGATTGAGATACTTATTGCATGTAGTCTAGTCTCTTCAAGAGCTGCTTCTATTTGTAATTAAAGGCGAATGCTCCTTACTTAAGGATTATAAGTGACACCATGATCACAAGTTGCTTGAAGTCTCTCTCAGAAAAGTCAACTACACTTATTTTGCAGTTAGAAGCATGTGGACTGAGAATATTTGGGAACATATTGTCCTTGAACAGCTTCCTTCTAAATTTTTAGTAGGAATGAATGCATGAGAAGTCCTAAAACTTGTTGTGAAAGTGCAATCAAGTCGTGAAATTTTCTAATTACCTTATCACGTCCTAAAATTTGCTAGAAACTGCAATCGAATATTTCATTCTGTCTAGCTTGAGAGATAGACAATGTGGACTTGGCAGTTTTAAATAAATTTCAAGGACGCATGATGCTAATGTGGTGTCAAATAGGTGCCACACCACTAAGATGATAAACACACGCAAAAAAAAGAAAAAGAAAAAAAAAAGAAAACATAAAAAGAGCCCAAAATTAGAAACCAAAGAAAAATAGAACTGGAAGAGAGAGATGCATGTGATGGTGGGGTGTTTGAGGGGCAGTCACCTCCTCCAGCGAGGGTCGTCAACCCTCACGTCATGCATGGGTGGTGAGCGTTGGTGGCGTGACTAATTGCCACCACCAAGAGGGTCCACCATCCCTCTCATTTGTGCTGCAAGTTTTGTGTAATTAATAAACTACCTCCGGCCTGACATCAAGCGTGGCACTTCACGATGAAGAGGACGAGCTCATCATCAATATTCATAGATTGCTCAACCACAAGAACATTTCTCTTCCATCAATTTCAAATCTTCCCTTGATTTTTCGTTTTGTTTTTCCTGGAAAATCCTTTAACAATTTTTATGATCTCTGTTTCTTGCCATCTGTGCCAAGCTTTTGAATCCTCCTTCAGACAAATATTCTTTCTCAAGTTTGAACATTCCCATCAATTTTGTTCATTTTCATCATGTTTAACAAGTACAACAGTGAGAACTACTACGACATCAAGAAGCTCGAGCACAAGACAGTGGCTCTCAAGGAAGACAACCTTTGACCCAAAAATCAAAGGAAGACAACCACTGCACAAGAGCAGTGGCGCCATCATTGATGAGGAGCTTATGCCACGATGCAAACCCTCGCCCACCACTGCACGGGGCCTTCTAGTTCTCACCTATATTTGGGTGGGAGCAAGCTTGCGCGGTGAGGACCAGTGACCCTCGCCCTCGCCCTTGCCAGTGGTTGGGCAAGGGTCACCTGTGCTTGTCGAGTCCTGCTGAGAGTGGACGGCCCTTGCTGACAACGGTGGAGCTTTGGTGCCCGCCTTCACACTCCTCCACCCTAATGTGCCACCCCCATTGAAGACCCCCTTTCTTGAATAATTCAGCAGTTGGTCTTTAGTTTTCTTTTTTGTATTTCAGTTATTTTTTGGGCAGTTTTCAGATGTGATGGCCAAGTCAGCGCCACTTAGTCTGAAAAGTATCTAGAAAAGTCACGGCAACTTTTTCTTCTGTCAAAGGGACGGACATGATTGATTGCACAAGTGGTTAATTTGGTCCTGTCATGATTCCACTTGCATAGCAGCGGTTACTTTGTTGTGGTTATAAGTCCATCCTCTTTTATTTTTCGGCTGCTATTTTGGTGGATATATAATTTAACTGCAATGTCACTAAATGAAGGTACCATATGTCCCCGAAGGCCTTGAGGCTATCATCTTCACTGCCGATGGTGACATGAGGCAGGCGCTTAATAACTTGCAAGCAACATACAGTGGGTTCCGGTTTGTCAACCAGGAAAATGTTTTCAAGGTTATAATACCACTCAAGAATTAGCACATTTGTGACTGTTAAGAATTCATAAATAATACATCATCCACTTGTTTTTCAGGTTTGTGATCAGCCACATCCATTGCACGTGAAGAATATGGTTCGCAATGTCCTAGAGGGGAAGTTTGATGATGCTTGTGCTGGTCTGAAGCAACTTTATGATCTGGGCTATTCCCCTACAGATATAATTACTACACTTTTTCGTATCATAAAGAACTATGACATGGCCGAGTATCTGAAGTTGGAGTTCATGAAGGTCTCTCTTGTGCAGTTAAGGGTTCCAGCTATATATGAAGATTCTTGATTTCTTATATGATGCACTTCTGGATGCAGGAAACTGGTTTCGCGCATATGAGAATCTGTGATGGCGTTGGCTCATATCTTCAGTTATGCGGTCTTTTGGCTAAGCTAGCTGTGGTCCGTGAGACTGCTAAAGCAGCTTGAGGATCTATGTAGCTGGGCTTGTCCTCCGCGACTATCATGAATGCAAGGGTGCGTACGATTTCATTATTAGGTGCATGCGGATGAGGAGTTGAAAGAGTGGTGTTAATTTACCTCCCCCTACTTGTTGAGTTTTGTAACCTGGTGCATCTCTTGGTGATGCATAAGGTTGCCGCTTAGTTGAAAGCGTAGAGTTGGATTTTCTTTAATTTGGAGACTCATGCAATGGTTCTTGTACAAATGGCATCATCTCTTTGTTTTTCCAAAACTCCACTTTTTTTGGCAATCAGGTTTTGATTCCCTAACGGATCGTCCCCATCCCTAAACTCATTGTCCGCACATTGCACCATTTTGCCCTTGTCGAATTATGGAATGGTGCCTCTATCGACTGATTAGTACTTGACTTGTATGTAGCTACAAGGATTTTCTTCGTAAATTGCAGAATCAGTACTGAAGTAGAAGCACCAGATTTGTGGAAATGGGAATACATGAGCAACCTCTAATGCAGTAGAATGAACTCAATTGCGGACTAGACTTAGATTTGCAGTCCTTTGAACGGACGAAGTAATGAAATTTTCTCAGTTTTCATGGTGATGCGCTAAGTCGAACCATCTTGTGGCTTGCTCAGAGTGCTCGGTACATGGCGGTATGCGCTGTTTCGGCAGCTGGCCTTTCACATGCCTCAGACGAGGTTTAGACTAACACTTAGCTGGATTGGTGTGGACGAAATGATTAGAAGGGAGAAGAAATCGAAAGAATGCATGATGATTAAATACCAGGTTATGTACTTGTAAACAGGTGCGACAAAAGGACACCCGGAAAATACGATCTCTTTGTTAATACGCAAATTCCTCCTAATCCTTCCATATTTAGATTGATTAGGAAGGATTAAAAACGTGCATAAAATTGACCGGGCTAATTCCCCTTAATCTCTTCACCTATACCTTTTCCGTGTCTCTTTCCATCTAAACATGAACATGTCTTTACGACCCCCTCTTCTCTCCCTCCTAACAAGCCTATATGATTAACTTTGATTTTGAAGTTATTGATTTAGTTTCCCAAAGTACATTGAAATCGAATTCATGAAGTGATTAAAAAAAATTAACTTGAATCGAACCTGTAAGTGATTGGTTTAAATTGCAATTTAGCTAACTTCCAGTTTCTTTTACCCTCTACATTATCCATAAGCGAGGTAGAGGCATAAAGTGCTGTGGTGCTGTGGTATATTCTATTAAGTTTGTCAGGAAATTTACATAGGTTTTACCTCGCTCTCAAGACATGTTCAATCTCCAATACTCTTATCTGGAGCAAGCTTAGCGTTTTTGACTAATTTAAAGACACTAAAATTATATCTATTTAATTTAAGTACGATACTAAAGATTTACTATATGTCCACAGAAGGATATCGAGAGTTCACTATTTTCATATTGAAAAATTCACCTATTCTTTAAATCTTAAAAAACGCAACCAACTCAATATGTCTAATTAATCCACCAAAAAAAAAAAAAGGATGTCTAATTCGTGTTCGGATTGCAATTATGATTGTTCCATTCAAGACAAGAGTGGGCCGAATGACGTCTTCTCTTTGGGAGGTTGCCCGACGGGCCCAATTTGCGAGATCATCAAGCGACGGCGTCGTTTTATCCGGCCGAAGTTTGGAGTCTCCTGCTTGGGATGCATTTAAGCTAGCGCATTAGAAATTAGGGTTTTCTCCATCATCAGCAGGCGCGCCGAGACCCGAGCTCCAGCAACCTCCTTCGCTCACCATGGTCCTCAAGTAGGCCCCTCTCTCTCTCTCTCTCTCTCTCTCTCTCTCTCTCTCTCTCTCTCAGTAATGCGTATCATTTTATGATTCGTTCGTCGGTGTTATTGCTTGATGTTGGAGGGTTTTGTTTCGGTCTACGGTCATGCGCAGATTGTAAAGCTTGCTTCTTTGGCGGGGCGATTTTCTTCCTTTTCTTTTGGATTTGTAGTGTCTTGTTCGTGGAAGTTTCGAAAGATCTCTGAAACTGCATAATCTGCGAAAGATTTGAACTTTTACTGCTTGCGTTTGGGGATTGTTTTGCTATTACAATGAAAGTAAGAGCACAGTGGGGTCGGGGAGGATTGCTTAATAAAGATGTGTCGGAAATGCCGAGTATCAGGAGTTGGAACTAAATTTTGGACCTGATTGATTTTGGATCTTCTGCTATAGATGTGTACAATGTTGTCAGATCATTACTCGTGTAGCTTTATTGCATGGATGGATATTGCATTTGCGGCTGTTCTCGCTTCTCTGCAGCAATGATGTTAGTCTCGTGTTATGATACTTTAGTGTTTGATGTGTAATTTATTGATCCTAGTGTGCATAATCGGAAGGATGCGTTCTATCGCTTGATATTTGCTGCTACATGTTGATAGAGTATTACTGCATTGCCTTGTCCCTGTGAGATTTGTCGTTATTAATACAATTTGTTCTCCATTATTTTGATATTATAGGACTGAACTCTGCCGCTTTAGCGGTGCCAAGATATACCCCGGCAAGGGAATTAGATTCATTCGCTCGGATTCCCAGGTGAGGTATTGATTGGTTCTCTATGATGGCCTTATTGGTCATCCTATCTTACCCGAATTTTTTCCTCGACTTTTGCTTGTGTAGGTTTTCCTGTTTGCCAATTCTAAATGCAAGAGGTACTTCCACAACCGCCTGAAGCCTTCGAAGCTTACATGGACAGCCATGTACAGGAAGCAACACAAAAAGGTGAAGAATCGGCCATAAAGCTTTTTGGCATAACTGTTTTGCTTAACCTGAATGGTGTGCTGTATCTGGTTCTCGGGGTTGTCACAATTTGACTCTTTCTATTAATCGCATTTGCAGGATATCGCTGCTGAGGCTGTGAAGAAGAAGCGCCGTGCCACTAAGAAGCCTTATTCGAGGTCCATTGTCGGTGCCACCTTAGAAGTTATTCAGAAGAAAAGGACAGAGAAGCCGGAAGTCCGTGATGCTGCACGTGAGGCTGCTCTTAGGTATGAGCTCTTGTTCTTTCACAATCACCGTTGAGATTTTCGCTGTCCTTGCTCTCTATCACCCTGCTTTGCATGACAATTTCTTGGTTTGCAGGGAAATCAAAGAAAGGATCAAGAAGACGAAGGATGAGAAGAAGGCAAAGAAAGCTGAGACGATGGCCAAATCTTCAAAGGCCCAATCCAAGGGGAGCATGCCTAAGGGTGCTGCACCGAAGGGCCCCAAGCTGGGAGGTGGCGGTGGGAAACGATAAATTCGTTTGCCCTGCTTTTTTGTAATCCAGTACCATCCGGCATCTACAGTTCAGATTAGTTGTTTCAATTTCTGCTTGGATCGACTCACATATTTTACTGATGTTCTTTTCGTCAGATTCAGTTTAATTTTGTTTAATGCACATCAGTTTGGAGTTTGTTGATCACCCTGTGCTTTTACTTTCCATATAGCCTATAAGCAGCAGGTACTTTGGTTCCAGTTCTGATGACTACACAGAATCTTTTACGCAAGTTTTTTTTGTCAACTTTGAGAACTAGAACTGTCTATGTGGAGGAAATAATTTTGCGTGTTGTATGTGAGTTGGGTTTTTTTCATGACAATGGGCGAATGGGTCATCGCTTTGCTAATCCGGTCACCAGTTAAGTATGTACCTTTTCATAATATTGTTCTCAAATTTTTGTAGGACTTCTTCCAATGAAGAATATGTTGGAAAAGGCCTAGCTGTCTTAAGATGGACGAGATGTTTTTTTTTTTTAAGCACGATGGAAGAGATGTTATATACAGCTAATTCTTGTCCTTTTTCGCCTTCAAATATGGTCTCTGAATCAATTATCTCGCATCTAAAAGATTAAGGCGGCTTTCGAAATTTGGAGTTCTTGAGGGATGTTATATGTTCTTGGATATGTATTGGCAAGTAACTCTACTAGAAAAGAAAGCATTGCGCTTGAGAATTGGGAAATGGTTGATCTGTTGTTTGTTCGAGTCTTATCAATCCTTCCTGACCCATCTGTGAAATAGCGAGTTAGGTCCGGGGGGGAAAGTTGCTTGGCCGGATGATTTTCTTGGATCTTTCCAAGGCGGAGCATCATGTTCAGCTCCTAATTCTGGCTTCTGTCATTTCATCCTTCCAAAGCACCATTTCCGGACCTAGTACGTGCGTTTTAGCTGGCCGAAAGAGCGAATCATCTTATGCAGCCGTACGTTTCGGCTTTAGAAAATGGTCATTGCTTGGGCCATTATCATGCCTGAAAAATCTTTAGGTGTCTGCGCTTGTGTGCTCGTAATAGAGAGAGAGAGAGAGAGAGAGAGAGAGAGAGACGTAATCATCTTCCAGTTCATTTAGGTGGAGGATGATGGCAGGGCATGCGGTGGTCATTCTTATCTCAGTTGGAGCGGATTTGTTTTCCAGAGAATGAAAGATTCAAAAGCATAATTTTCGAAAATCAATTGCTTGCGTCGCTTATGAATATAGGCGAAAATAGAAAATAGAGTATTTTCGTCATTATCAACTCAACTCAATGTGAACTCTCTGTTTTTTAAAAAAATATTGTTTGCTTTTGGGAGCTGCTAAACTGTAATTATTTTTGACCCAATGATTTTTTAGTTAATGAATTTTTTTATGCAAAATAAATAGTTATAAATAACCCACAGTAATGTCTTATTGTCAGATAAGCATTTCTCTTCCCTCTTTAGGTGGCGCCACAGACCATAAATCTTTCATCCGACTAAGTTTTCTCATCTGACTCTGCGTGACCAGAGCGGAACATAGTTTGACAGCCTCGTATAATAAACCTCCACCGCCCCTATATAATCCAGCCTTAATACGTGAGCAACGCGCTAGGATCCTCCCACTGACTGTTTCCTGTCGCAGTTCGGAAGCTAGAGAGATCAAGAGTAAGACAAGGGGCCTATGTTGATGTCGAGCCGAGATGTCGGGAGAGGGATGGGAAGCGGTGATGCCGACCGAAGCCAACGAAGCGAGATGGGTGCTGACCTTACACTTTGAGAGGTTTGCTTCCGGCGGCGAGTGGAGGCTGTGGCCGATATGATCCTCATGTTCTACTTTGCCAGCGCTGCAGCCTTCACCACCGCCTTTTGCTTCACCCTTTGCCTCGGTAGTGAGGTAGAATCATGGTGGAGTCCTCAGTGTAAGTTATGATCTGTTAATTCCTTCCCTTTCCTTTTTCTCCTGCATATTAAAACTTTCGTTTTCCTCGATGAAGAATGGATTTGTAGTGCTGGTAACAGGTGATTGAAATTCTGGAGCCATCTTTTTTTTTTCCGTGTCTGGATAGATTGAACGAGATGGGGGCTTTGGAGTGGGACAAGGTAGTGTACCAGAAACAAGCTTGGAGAATGATCACTTCCATGTGGTTGCATGCAGGCGTCGTTCATCTACTCTCGACCAACTTGACCTTGGCCTTGTTCTGTCTCGTCCTCGAACAGCGGTTCGGGTCCGGTATGCGATCACTTTTTCGTCTTCTGCAGTATTAGAAGAGGGTGACTCTATAGCTATATTGCTTTTACAAAATGCTGAACCATATTGCTCGCATTTGTCGTAATTCCATCTTATGGGGTTGCAATTGGCGCTGGAAGTGCGGTTCGGAACGATCTACTTGTTGTCCGGAGTTGGGGCAAGCATTCTGTCTCTGCTTTTTGTTCAGGAAGGAATGGCATTGAGTGCTTCCGGTGCCATCTATGGAGTCTTCGGCGCGAAGATTTCCGAGTTTATCACCGACTAGACCCTCCATGCCAACAAGGTTGACAAACCTGATATCGGCTTATGCTAAATTTCCGTTCTTTTGCTAATTCGAGACCCTGACTTGCCTTTATGTTGTGAGTTTATACTGCGAAATTTGTCGTTGAATCGCTCGTGTTTCTGTATTGTTTCTCTTATTTTTCAGGGGGGCTCGTCTGTCTACGCTGATCTGCTCTTCAGCACTTAGTTTAGGATTTCGTAGTCCTCTGTTCATACATGGATGATTTTGGCCATGTCGGAGGGCTACTGACCGGGTTTCTTCTCGGCTTCATCCTCCTCGTCCGTCCTGGCATGAGTGGGCAAGTCGCCAAGACCGTAGCGACGATGCTCATGCCAGTGAGCCTAAGCACAAGATGTACTAATACGCGCTATGTATTCTCGGCCTAGTTCTATTGATCGTCGGGTAAGTCGAAATATCTAATATATACATGGAAAAGTAATATCCTCTGGTGATTTCATGTATCTGAACAAGAATGGGTTGCGTTCGGTATCGATGTCGCAACACTAATTTCTTAATTTCTTATTTTGTTTCGCATTTTCGGGGAATTCTGTTTCAGATGCACGGGTTGCCTCGGTGGTGCTGCATTAAGTAGAGACACCGGTTGTGATCACTGAATGAGTGAATTTGATGGAGATAAATTCTTTTTCTCTTTCATATTTTTCGCAGCTTTACAATGTTAGATTTATAAGTTAATATGCAGAGAAATCCTAACAAAAAAAATCATAAATAAGAGAGTAATTACAATACCGCGATTTATGAGATTTGATTAGAACCTATTCCTAACAATCAGCTAAATTTCCTACACATTCACAGTCAAAAAATCTAAATATTTACAGTTTAACACTCCCCCTCAAGTTGGTGAATAGATATATCCTATTCCTAGCTTGGTAACTAGCTCGTGAAAACTTCTATCATTGAGCCTTTTAGTCAAGACATTTGCCACTTGATGTTGTGACATTCTGAATTTCCTGCCATTTTGAGGCTATTGAATAAGAAAGTATATTTCGATATATTTCAGTTTCGTCTCGCTCATATCTAATCAATTTTGAGTAAATTGACCAAAAGGGAAAGACTAACGCATGACAAGGTATGTGGAACTAGGAAACTCGAAAAAGGAAATGACGCTTTGATCATAAGGATTGTCGATGGAACATTTAGAACCAATAAGTCCGATTAGATAACGATTAAGGGATATAATACTAGCGTTATACGATTGGAGTGCGGGTGATGTCGCTTAACCAATGTATAATTTACAAATTTTTCCAAATCGAATTATGACGATCGAAACCGTCGGAACTAGTGATGAACCTTCGCAATTACATGACAACCAAAACTGTCGTAACTAGGGTTTTTTAAGTGTGATGAGAAACACAAAGTCGATACGCGTAACGTTTGCAAAAGTCGCCCGTTAGTTCGAGATAAACTGAAGCTACGATCGACGGACAAATGATCACGAAATGGAAGCTCAAAATTAGCAATTGAGAATAGAGAATTCCAATTCCAGATAAGGATTTGATATCGTCTCGCTAATGGTAATTTTGAATTGGAAAAATAAAGTTTTGGATTGAAAGTGCAAAATTACCATTTTGCCCATCGACCATTTGCGTTACCTTAGGAATTCAAGAAGGAAGAAATGGTCATACTCCTCTCCACCATAGGTTGCCGAAATTTGATGAGCAAGGAGTCAAATAAGAGTGAAAGCTAAGAGTTGTATTATTGGATATGCCACATATCACCCATTGAAGGCTTAAGACATTAATTACCCCACCAAATCAAGTCTTGTCAATTAACCTCAATAATTTGTGTGAAACAACTTGCCAAAGAACATCTTCAGCCGTGTATAGCCCTTACCCCCCATTTCCCTTGCATTTTCTCACTATTTTCCGCTCTACTGAAAACTACCCAGAAGACCGATTTCTGCCTCTTTGTTCGGTCTTCTCGCCGGCCACTTTTCGACACCGTCTTGCCTTGCTCCGACCACCAGAAGCAAGATTAACATGTCCTTGACAAGTTTCAAGTGGTGGTTTGTTAATTGGTTGAGTGATTTTTCCCGACCAGCCCCTATACCAAAATTGGATAGCATTCGCGCTAACTGGGGTAAGGCCTCCGTTCTCCCTCTTAGAGACCCCGATTGGCCTCAAATTTTTTAGGAGATCTTCCTAACATCTAGTACTCAAGTTGGATGGTCTGTTGTTGCAAGTTTGGTAGTGTTAAAATAGGTTTTCATGGTTGATTGTGGATGATTAAAACTGGACAGATTCTGACCGTGTGAGAGCCTTGTGGAAACTGGGTTGTTCAGAGGTTTTTGGAGTGTCGTTCTGCTTTAAATCTCTTGATGATCTTTATAAATACATAAATTAAGATCCTAGCAAGTTTGTTTGTGAAGAATTGAGACTTAAGGTTGAGTTATGACTTGATTATGCAAGTTGAATCGAAAATCGGTTCTGTTTTGTGGGTGAACCATATTCTGGCTGGTTCTGTTGGAGGCTAATTAAAGGGTATTGCGACTTCAAATTGACTTATAATGTCATATAAGATGTGATGTGAGGTGTTAATGGAGAGTATGTGAAGTGGATTGGGAGTTAGAAATGAATTATGAGCAAAATTGGTGTACGAACCTCTAAGTTGTATCTTGCCTTGTGTGTGGCCATATGAACCGAACATATTGAGGGTTTGTGGGAGTGTTGTTATGTGTTCAATTGATCGATAAGACGTCTTGAATTGCCAATTGTGTGGCTAATGAGAAATTAGGTTAATGGAAGTGAGAATTCAATGGCTTTTGATTCAAGAATGGTGAACCTTTCTAGGTTGACGAGGGATTCTTGGGAATTGCATACTTGTGGCATCGAGGAGAGTCACTTGGTGTGAGATTTTGCTAATTGATCAAGGTAATTATTTCCTAAACCTTTATCTGAATGCTAGGACACTGCTGTACAATTTATTGAATAGATTGAATGACTGGTGAAATCTATGATTTGAATTGTATGTTATGATGACGTTGTGAACTCAATAAGAAAGATATTGAGAATACCGATTGGCCTGTCGCTTTAGTGGTATCAAATGATGGTGAGCTCGAATAATAATGAGAATATTGATTGGCATGTGGCCCTAGTAATATCAAATGGCTGCGAGCCTCAACAGTACCAATTGGCCTGTGACCCTAGTAGTACCAAATGACTAAAAGTCATTGCGATATCGATTGACTTGTGGTCCCAGTGATGTCAGTTGGCAAGAGTGCCAGAAAAGTGCATAAGTGGATGTGGAAGTTGTGACAATTGTGTATCGAATTACATGTTGCTTGTGCTTTGGGCTTGATACCCTGACGTTAAGTGTGATTGATATTCCTGTTTGTTGAAGCCATGCGCTATTGCATTGATACATGCTTGCATTTTGGTGACATTTGTGTGTGGTCTGGGCAGACTGATTTTTGAGGTATATGTTTAGGTTTCACTTTCTGAGATGTAAATCTCACTCCGTACTGGGATACATTTTTCAGCCCCAAACCGTAAGCATGTTGCTGATCCGACTATGCGATCCCGAAGGAGATGACCGCCTTTTTTGATGAGTTCCTTGCAAGGAAATGTATTGTATATGTTAAGAAGCGCATAACTGTTTGGGTAGACGAGGGCAAACTGGAGTTACAGCCCCACCGCTTAAAAGCATGGTTCCGTCGACTGAGTAACGGCAACTTGATGGGACCTCTGCTACCTGAGGATGTTCCGTCAGAGGTGGTTCCTAATTGGTGTTATCCGTCCCAACCTGAAATAGAAGTGGAAAATTCAGCGTCAGTGGAAGGTTCGAGAAACATGCGTGAAGAGTCGTAGTCTCCACCTTTAGAGGAATACATGAACTACATTGAGATCTCTGCTAAAGCAGTTGAGAACACCGACGAAGACAACGAAGCTGAGGTCGAAGATGAAACTGAGGAAGACACTGAAGAATCATCTGAAGAGGTGCCATCTGAAGTATTTTCTGATTACAACCCTGAGGACGAGGAGGACAATGGGACAGACGATTCAAGCGGTTCTTTCGAATAGGTGGAAGAAGTGGGTGTAAGCTTTACGGGATAAGGAGAAATTTTGTTGTTAGACCTTGGGGACGGCTAAGTAGTAACCTTTAGTACTTAAGCCTTCGTTCCTTTTCCTACCAGGGTGTGCGGCTTTACCTTTCTGTCATTTCCTTTATGACTACTATTTATGGATGTTGTTTATGTATAAATGAGTGTTCTTTTGAATCATTCCAAATTTCCTTTTATTAATTTATGTAAGGGGATCTTATCTCGCCTTCCGTGTGCGCATTTCATATCATACTAGGCCATGTGAGGCTCTTGAGTAATTACTGGCCTGAGGTGGATGTGACGAGCTCCAAGGGACGCGGGACGTTACAACTGTCCTGAGGGGACATAAGACAAGCAAATCACTCCTTCTTCTAGTTTCTCTTTGATGAAGTGTCTATTAATCTCAATATGCTTTGTCCTATCATGCTGCACGTGATTATGAACAATATTAATTGCAGATTTATTGTCAAAATATAGCTTTACAAGACTCTGCCACTCAATCTTCAAGTAATCAAGAATGATCTTGAGCCATAATAGCTCACATATTCCTTGAGCTGTTGCCTGAAACTCAGATTCTGCGCTGGATCTTGCCACCATATCCAGTGTTTTACTTCTCCAAGTTATTAAGTTACCTCCAAGGAAGGTACAATAACCAGTTGTAGGCCTCATGTCAATCACTAATTCAACATAATTCGCATTTGTATAAGCTCCAAGCTTGAGATCTGAACTCTTCTTGAATAATACTCCTCTGCTCGGGCTCCCTTTCAAGTAGTGTAAGACTCGAAAACATCTTGTAGATGCGACTTTTTTGGATTATGCATAAATTGACTAATCAAGCTTATTGCATAAGAGATATCCGGTTGTGTATGAGCAAGATAAATCAGCTTTCCCACCAATCGTTGATACATTTCTCGATCCACTGCTGCCTTCGCTTTTGCTTCTGCTAGTCTCTGGTTCGGCTTAATCGGAGTAGCTATTGGTTTGCAACCAAGCTTCTTAGTTTCTTCCAAAAGATCTGTTACTTACTTTCGTTGTGAAATAAAGATTCCTTACTTTGAGTATGAAATCTCAATTCCCAGAAAATATCGTACCTTTCCTAATTCCTTTATTTCAAACTCCTTAATCAAGTATTGTTTTAGCCATTGTTTCTCCCTTTCATCATTGCCCGTGACTATCATGTTGTCAACATAAACCAACAATGCTGGAACTCCCCCTACATCCGAGTGTTTTATGAACTATGTATGATCTTCCTGCCTTTGTTTATGTCCAGATGCCTCATAACTCTAGCAAATCGTCCAAACCAAGCTCTAGGTGACTGCTTGAGTCCATATAATGCTTTATTTAGTCTACAAACCGTTTTGGTTGTTTCCTTTCCTTTAAAACTACGTGGCACGTTCATGTAGATTTACTCTTGCAAATCTCCATGTAAAAATGCATTCTTCATGTTAGGTTGGCCCTCAGAACCAATTAAGGTTGATTCTAATATTAGTTGTGAATAAGATTGTGTCGGAAAATCGATCTTCACTATGCTTAGGTAGTTGTAATGTTTTGCTAGAGACTGCGTATGACTTGTGGGCCAAAATAATTTTGAGCACAATGTCAATGTCTAGTGAACCTATAAGGTCGCATATGATAGCGAACTGATTTAATATTTTCTCTGCGTCTTAATCGACTTAAGAAGTAGATCTCAATTTGTTCTCCTATTACGAATATCTATATGATTGTGCGCGTTATGAGATAACGATTGAATGCACGGTCGAGTGTACGGTTTATAGGACGTCGTGGGCCCAAGTTGTTAAGTCGTGGGGCCCAAAACGCCAAACGTGGGTTATAAGAGATAACCCTAGAGACCCATCAAATCGAGAGAGTGTGAATATTATTCCCGAAACAGAAAAATAGAGAATAATTCTCTGTTCAGGCGATCGCGAGAGATACTTTAAGATTTGAAAGCTAACACTTGGATTGTTGGAGAACTTAGTTCGTGTGTGTGGATACTAGTAGAAGCGCAATACTTGGGGTGTTAATCCAAACACAACTGACCGTCAATTTGTCGCTGACCACGAAATGTACGTCTTGAACCTATTTTGATTTCGATATACAAATGGATCTTGTTTAGGGTTTCGTTCCGTTGCGTTTTATGAATCCAAGAAACCCTACACTTCACGTCATACTGTTGAAGTTCCCAATCAAAATGAGCAACTAAAGACAGTAAAATTCTCACAGTGTTCATTTTAGCCACCGGTGTAAATGTTTCTTGGTAATCTACTCCGTATGTTTGAGTGTAAACCTTTGTAACCAATCTTGCTTTGTATCTCTCCAAAGAACCATTTGCCTTGTATTTCATAGTGAATACCCACTTGCAGCCTACTAGATTTTTCCCTTTTGGCCTGTCAACAATTTCCCACGTTTTTTTTTTCTAGTGCCTTCATCTCTTCTTTCATGATATTTCTCCATTCCTCTTTTGACATTACTTTAGACAAGGTGTTAAGGACAATAGTACTGTTTAAACTTGCAATAAAGTTTCGGAACGGTGATGATATTCTAGGACACATAATTCGAAAGTGGATAAATTGATTTCTTGGTACACTCTCTTGTCCCTTTTCTAACAACATTAGGTAAGTCAAGATCAATTTCAAGTGTATCACTAAGCTGTTCATTCATAGGAGGTTCAGGACTTACCGTGCTCTCATTTGCAGTACTTAAAGTTGCATTTTGGACATGCTCTTTTGTTAGAACGACTGTACTCCTTGAGTACACCTAAGAAAATCTCATATAATCTTGAAAACAAGTTGGACCAGTGGGAATAGGAATAGAAAGTGATTGTTGTGAGTGATCATGTGATGGACAAGAGATAGGACTCAAGATAGGTTCATCAGCTACAGTGGATGGGTTTTCCTTGACAGGGACATTGGACGATAAATCCAAGTTATCAGTAACCCTAAGATTCTTATCTTCTATGAACATAAAGTGATTGTTGTGAGTGATCATGTGATGGACAAGAGATAGGACTCAAGATAGGTTCATTAGCTATAGTGGACGGGTTTGCCTTGACATGGACATTGGACGATAAATTCAGGTTATCGGTAACCCTAAGATCCTTATCTTCCATGAGTGAAATCTCCCCCTGAAGATAAGGTTTTGAAAAATAGGGTTTATTTTCAACAAAAGTAACGTTTGCAGAGAGATAGAATTTTTTGGAAGGTGGATGATAATATTTATAGCCCTTTTGTGTTTGTGAGTAACCAAGAAAGACGCATTTGATTGCATGAGGGTCTAGCTTTCTTCGTTGATGATGATGAATGTGGACAAAGGAAATACAACCAAAGACTCGAGGCATAAGGCGATTAGATGTACGAAAGTGATGATAAACTGAGAAATAATTTCCATAGCGGTCTTGTGGTCTAATGTACGTGATGGTAGTCTATTCATCATATATGTAGCCATACGAACAGCTTCCCCCCAATATGTTTTAGGAGTCTGTCCGTGAAACAACAAGGCACGTGTTGCCTTAAGGAGACGACCATTTTTTTTTTCAGCAATCCCATTTTGTTAGGGTGTATTCACACAAGATGACCCATGGATAATGTCTTCCTTTTGAAAATGAGAGGACAATACTTGATTGAAGTAATCTCTAGCATTATCAGATCGAAAGACCTTGATTTTGACCCCAAATTGTGTTTGAATCACGGAATGAAAGGAAGAAATAATGCTACTCACATCAGATTTATGTTTGAGTAAGAAAGTCCAAATGGCCCTAGAGCAATCATTAATTGGAGTGACAAACCAACGAGCTCCAAAGATGTATGGAACTGTGGAAGGCCCCCAAATGTCACTGTGTATCAAGTCAAAAGGATCAGAGCTACGATAATTGTGAGCTACGATGAATGTTAACAGGAAATGGTACACTGTTATGCTTGGCTAACTCGCAAACATCACAATGGAAATCTTTAATATTCAAACTATTAAACAAGGCTGGAAACATCACACTCAACACTTGAAAGGACGGATGACCAAAATAAAAATGATGAAGCCGAATAACTTCTTTATTTGAAATAATAAGAAAGGATGAAGATAAATTATTCATGATTCTTCTTGCGATGAGAGTTGTCTCAAGGTAGTACAGTCTACTTTATTCCTTAGCAAGTCCAATCCTTCTCTTTGAGCCTCGATCCTAAAAAACACAGTAAGATGGGTAAAAAAACAGTTTGATAATCAAGATCTTTTGTGAGTTTTTATATAGAGATAAGATTGAAAGACAGTTTAAGGACAAGATTTGGTGTGATAGGGACATCTCCAACCCCTGCAACAGTAGCAAGAGACCCATTTATAACAATAATTTTCCTATTGCTAGGACAAGGTGCATAGGTCTTGAAATGCGATGAGCTGTGAGTCATATGATTAGTATCCCTTGAATCAATAATGCAATAATTACCTGAGAGTCCCAGTGAGCATGCACCAGATGATTTATTGAGAGAACATAACAAACCTCTTATTTTCTCAATTTCTTCACTATTGAAGGTTGCTTTTCCTTTTACTTCTTCATAATCAACTTGCAAAATTTGGTAGACTCGAGGCCTTGGTTGTGTTGCTCGGTTCACCCAATCTCGGCTTGAAGTAGTTGATTTCCCATTCAATTTCTAGCATTGCTCTTTGTATGTCTCGGCTTCCTACAGTAGGCACACCACAAGTTGTCTCGCTTGTCTCTTCTTGGTAGCTCACCCTTTTTGGCAACCTTTCTGATTGTCAAGGTTGACCCTTCTATTGTTTGTGGTTTGAGCATGACAGATTGACGGCTTTCTTCTGCTTGGATCAAGAAAATTGTTTCCTCCAATGATGGCACTTCCTCCTTGCCAAATATTTGAATTCTGACCTGGTCAAATTCAGAATTAAGCCTAGTTAAGAATCGTAGACTCGATCTTTTTTAATAAAATACTTCAAAATAGCTACATCTTCTGGACACCGCATGTGAAATACCCGATAATGATCAAGTTCTTGTCGTAAGTTCTGCAAAGAGTTAGTATACTCAGTAGCAGTCTTACCTCATTGTTTTGTCCCACTGGTTTTCACCTTAATCTCGTATACCTGGGCTGCATCACAGGCCTTTAAATACGTCCGTCAAATGGAATCCCAGATCCCCCTTTACTATTGGTAGAAACATACAAGTATCGCTTATGGCTAGTTCCATGGAATTCCATATCCATGACATGATCATGGAATCGGCCTCATCCCACACATTGAAATCAGGATCACCTTGCTTGGGTCCCGTTTGTAGTAGATGGCTAAGTTTTCTTTTACCCTTTAGATACGTCTTGACGAATTGTGACCACTTGAGATAGTTTTCTCATTCAATCTATAGGTTGGCCTAATATTTTGAAGGTCACCGGTCATGTGTGACAAGGCGACCTCCTCCGATTGGTTTGTCATAGAAGACGGATAATCTATGGCTTTTGGTGTGGTTTCGGATGTGGTCATTTTTGAAGAGAGAATGTTAACAAGAATTAGAGCAGTAATGCAGCTATGGAGGCTGTGTATAAAGGAAAAAATTTCTGGAGGACAATGGACAGTAATGAAGGTTGAAAAAAGCAGCATTGAAGGCTGGAATCTGAAATCCAGAAATCTAGCATATGGCTCTGATAGGATATAAGTCAGGATATGATAAAATTTATTATATCATGTGTTCGGTTCCTACTCAGGATATGATATAGTAGGATATAATGGGTATATAGCCTAGATATAATTATCCTAGGGCAATGAAGGATAAATGTGGATAGGGTTTCTTTTGTTTATGATATACAATCTATTTTTCTGAATAACAAACTTCTTATATAATAAAATTAAAATAGTAATTATTTTTAAATAAATTTAAATTCTAAAAATAAAAATAAAAATAAAAATAAAATAATTTTAGAAATCATATTTATAATTTGATTTCTTTCTTCATTATAATATATAGTTTGTATATGTACTTGCACACTTAGTAGCTATATCATTAAATATTTTAAGTATAATAGTACAATTCATTATTTAATGAAAAAATTTATTAAGAAATTATGGAAGGGAGTCAAAATAATAATAATAAATTATTTATAATTTAAAAAAAAATAAAAATTAAGTAGAAGAAACTAGATTTTAAGTAAATATATTCAAACTTGAAAATGAATTTTCTAATTATTGAAGAGAATGAGTAATGAAATTTCTAAAAAAATAGCATCTTTGTCTCCGTCTTTCTAACTCTAGTTCATGTGGAAGTTTCATGATTGCTTTGTAACTTTATAGTTTATTATAAAAATTTACGAAAATAGCGAAATAGTTGAAACTTACTCTCCTTTTTAGCTTTCTGGTTCACATAAAAAGTTTAAGAAAAGCAAAAAAAGAGTCAAATCTCTTTCTCATCCATAAGCCTGTGTTTCATATTGAGCTTTAACGAATGTTGCGAAAAAAATAAAATTTTTCAGCAAAATTTGAATGTTTATATTTTCTTTCTTTTGCTAGATTTTGCAGTGAATTACAAGAGATTCTTATATTTTTTTCTTGTGATTTTTCAAATTTATTTTACGTTGATATATCGTATATACCAAATAATGAATATGATATGATCTGAACATATCCGGCTTTATTACCATGATTCACCAAACACAGGACATGATATGACAAAATCCATGAATTTCATATCCTATCCCGACTAAAAATCCGGGCGATCAAACACAGCCTAAGAGAATTTGATGGAGAGAAATTCTTATTCTCATTCATATTTTCTGATGCTTTACAATGTTAGATTTATAAGCTAACATGCAGAGAAATCCTAGCAAACAAAAAAGGAAACAAAGTATAAATAAGAGAGTAATTACAATCTCACGATTTATGGGATTTGACTAGGATCCACTCCTAACAATCACCTAATTTCGCTACACATTTACAGCCAGAATCTGGATATTTACAAGTTAACATTGAGCAAGCTGGATTTCGTCGTGGACAACCTTCTCTTTCCCATTGTCGGCTCGCGCCCTTAGCCATGGAGAGGAATGCCGAACAACATGGGGAAGCCGAGAATCCATATATTGTAAGGGTGCAAACTTCGGTACATCACACTATACTGCAAATATTGTCACTTGGTCGAGACGACGGACTCCTCCCATTTATAAACGAATGAATTCGATATGGAACTTTTTATTTACTACCTGTTTTGAAAAGTTCATGGAGGAAGGAGTCGTCTCCTTCATCTCCCAACTCGCAGCTAGCAATGCATAAACAATTGGAAACAAGCCTGGTGGCAGAGCCTTTCTTCATAACAATGGCCATTAGACCATTTCAAAGGACTTAAATTACATTAGGCCAGTTGAAACAGTCCCAACCACCAGATTGATACTAGATAGGGGTGTGCAACTGGACCGGATTAACCCGGAACCCGGATCGGCCCACCAGAGAAACAAAGTCGAGAATTGGTTCCCGCTCAAACCGGTCCGGGTACCAATTCTAAAAATAGGAACTGGTTTAAATCGGTTCAGTTTTAGGTTCTAGGTGTAGGCTCACCCGGACAGATTTTTAGAACTAGTTTTTAGTTGCCATTAAAAAAAAGAAACTTTAGATCCTAACTCCCCAGTGCATCGATGCCCTTGTTGCTCATGCTCATTGCTCACGGCCTTCGGCTCCTCACCTCCTCTCATTCCTCTATTTCTTCATATCTCGTCGCACGCTCTCTAGCATTGTCGCACAGTCACCACGCTTGCTTCATATTGTTGCCCATCATCTCGACGCCGCGAAGACCTATCTAAAGCGAGGTGAGTTCGATTTCATTTGTGCCAGACTAGTTTAGGGCATCAATCTAGGTCAGCGGCTCGATTTCTTTTGCTTCTATTTAGGGCATCAATATAGGAAAACAGGTTTTCGGGTAAACTCTGGAATCGGACCAAAAAATAGGGTAGATTCTAAAATAAGTTTCGAGACAAACATAGTTGGTTATCGGTTCCAAAAATTAGGAACCGGTTATAACATGATTGGTTTCAGGGTTTACGTCTGGAACCGGCCCATGCGGCCATACTCGCCCCTACCGGATATAAAGTTAAAATCAGCGAAAACAGGATTGAGATCCCCTGCATTCTAGTTTTCTCTGCAGATGGTTAATTTCGATGTGTGGTGTCTTGAGGGTCGGATTCAGATTCCACCGGCGGGGGACGGCATGATAAGCCGATAGCAATGTTTGTCGGATACCGTCTCTCGATAAGACGAGGCTATCCAATGTGTTTTTACCTTAGTTTATTCAAATTAAACTGTCTGCTGGACATCCGTATTCGAAAATGTTAAAGAAATCAATCGGAGAAACAAATTAAAACAACAAGGTTGTGAGATTTCCAAGTAATTTCCAGTATCTTATGCTCATGCACTTTGCTTACGCACCGCGTGCCACAGTCAACTCCGAAGCTCATCCCAAGGATTATATATAGCACGACACAGTCTCTCTGCTACAGCTGAATCTGCCAACGCTAATTCAAGAAATCTTCTCCCTCTGTTCCCTTCTCTTCACCTGCCATTGCACCTTCTCCCGTTCATCCACGTACTCGTCGTAAGCGTTTCTTCAAGCATTCCTGGAGAGAGAGAGAGAGAGAGAGAGAGAGAGAAGCGACAGAGAGCGGCGATGTCTAACTTGAACGGAGATCTCGAGCTGGGAAATGAAAAGAAGAGACCCCGGAAAGCCGACAAAGCTTACTACGCCGCGGCGACGGCCTATGTGGAAGGGGACGGCGAGTGGACCCCGTGGCTGACCCCCATGTTCATCTTGGCCAGCGTCGTGCTCTTTGTCGCCGTCATGTACGTCAACGACTGCCCCGAGAAGAGCTCGCGCGTCTACGGCAGATGCGTCGCCAAGTTCCTGGGCAGGATCTCGTTCCAGCCTCTCAAAGAGAATCCTCTCTTCGGTCCCTCTTCTTCTACGTAAGCACACAAGTTTATTTCCATTTTGAATTTCTTCTTCCTTTTCACTGTTCTGAGTTTGTCCCACGTAATGTCATGACTAAGAGGTTTCATGTTGATCGGAGCTTGTCTCTTGGCATTTGTGAAACTTCCATGGCGGTGTCCATGGGCGTGTGCTGAAGACGTTTGGCGATGTTCTAAGAAGTGAAATGGTCGGATGACTCGTAACCGTTGACTTCTTCTCAATAATTTGCAAAATTTGGAGTTTCCTGCTTAAAAAAAACATCACTTTCCAGCTTTGCAATGGGATAGATTTATGTCAACCTTTTGATGAAATACACGTCTAATTTATGGTCCCTACTTAGATATGATTCACCGCGTAGTCCATCATCGGCTAAGTCGATCCAGTTACTTTTTGCGATTCAAGAATTTGCTACGGAAGAAGATACGGTTCGTTTTATGAATAACTAGTCACTCATTATTTGTGACCCATGTGTGATTTTCCTAGGTGAATTTGACTTTTCAAGCGAACTTTGCTGCTGTTTGTATACAGATTGGACAGGATGGGGGCTCTGGACTGGAACGAGATAGTGCACCGGAGGCAAGGTTGGAGACTGATCACTTGTATGTGGTTGCACGCTGGTGTCGTTCATCTGCTCGCCAACATGCTGTGCTTGGCCTTCGTCGGCGTCCGCCTCGAGCAGCAATTCGGCTTCGGTAAGATCCCGAGGACTTGCACGGGCTTTTTTAGTTTTGTTTGAGGACTTGAAAACGGATAATTCGTCTTCATTTTCTCGTGCCTACTTTTTGACATTAACATCTTGTGGAGCTGTGCCGTGATGATTTGGGCAGTGCGGGTGGCAACGATCTACTTATTGTCTGGATTTGGGGGAAGCATTCTCTCTTCGCTTTTCATTCAGAGCCGAATATCAGTCGGTGCTTCCGGTGCTCTCTTCGGCCTCGTAGGAGCCCTGGTTTCCGAGCTCATCACTAACTGGACCATCTACACCAACAAGGTCGATAAACCCGCCAATCTTTTTATTTGGGATCGATCATTGAACTACGGATCCTTTAAATCTCAATCGTCCTGTGTTTGATATTTGCAGGCTGCAGCTCTTTTCATGCTGATCATCATGGTAACGCTCAATTTAGGACTCGGCGTCCTTCCTCACGTAGACAACTTTGCCCACATTGGCGGGCTATTGACGGGCTTCCTTCTTGGCTTCATCCTCCTGGTTCAGCCCCAGTTCGGGTGGGTGGATCGGCTGTACCTTGGAGATGAGGCTCACACCAAGAAGTCGAAGCACAAGGCTTACCAATACTTGCTGTGGCTTCTTGCCCTTGTTCTATTGATCACCGGGTAAGTCGAACACTAATAATAATAGTGTGGTGCTTCATCAAACTTTGGACAAGAATGCCTTGTGTTACTTTCGATGCTGGAAATGAAAACTACTAACTTCTTTTCCGGTTTCGGCAATTCTGTTGCAGATTCATAGTCGGGCTGGTGATGCTGTTTAAAGGAGAGTCTGCGAATGATCATTGCAGTTGGTGTCATTACCTGAGCTGAGTGCCGACGTCAAAATGGCACTGCGGGAACCAATGAAATCTGCAGATGAACTACCATTCCTTGTCATCGATCTCACGTGCATTTTTTTTTCTCTTTCCATGAATGTTCACCATATGTTGATTGGATTTGATTGTAATGCAAAAATTTGTCATCTAAATGCTCAGTTACAGAACTTGTGTACACAATATGGTTTCTTGGAAAACTATGAAATATATATCATCGGTCGGTTTGATCTTACTAACCCCTCCTTTCTCTGTCCCTCGAGATTACTCTTTGCTGTGGAAATAGCTATATCTCTGTGTTGAGATCATTGCAACATACATACATTCGAGCCGGCAAAGTTATCGTTCACGCATTGGGAAGAGGGAGAGGGAGAGGGAGAGAATTGTCCAGGGCTCATCCACAAACATCAACTAATGACATAGTCCAATCTTCACATTAACCGCTCCTGCCATTATCGCAAAAGCGCCTTAATCTAACATCAGAAACAATTCATGATGATTTGACAGGGCTTTAACTGCCAATGGAGGGTGTTTTAGTGTTCCATGAATCTGCGGTGGCGTTTGGCCAATCGCCACTGACATTACATTCCAATTTTGGCGACACAAAGATGTTTTGCCCTAACTCAATGGAGCAAAACAGCTTACCAGCACGGTGGCAAGGAAGTTGCAATAGGACAATAAAGGTGATTCAGATGGGGAGCTTGAACTGAAACTTTAAACCGCATTGCTTTAGTTCGAGAACGTGAAGGAATGTATCGGCATTGACGATCTAGAGTCGATTGGCTCGAGCGTGGTGACGAGAACACAAAACTCTTGTGTTCCAGTGGTCCTAGAGATTGGGATGGGGGTGGTTGACCAGAATTCCTTGCTCTGTCACTGAAGAGATGAACCATTGCTTTGGTTGCTGATGATTCTGCAGAAGAAGTCAAGGCAGCAGTAAAGATCAGTTGGAGAGTTCCAAAGGGCCCCTGGGCCTGATGGTTTCCTAGGAACATTCTATAAAAAATACTGGGATGAGTTCCGCGATCCGATCCGAGTGGTTCGGTTTGGCTCTCAAGTCAAATCGGACCCAGTGTTCACCCCTAATCAGGGCCCGTCCGTCGATCAGTTCTATTACGACGGCGGGCCAACCGGCCCGGCTTACCAAGCCCGCTTCGAGTTTCCCAGCTTTTTCTTTTTCCATCTTGCTGAGTTGAAAATATTAGAAAAAGAAAAACAAACCTTATATTCCCGCCAAAAAAACTGTCTTGTCCGCACTACGCACCCCAAGCGGTTTCATTTCGTTCTCGCGGAGGGAAAAATCCACCGACTTCCTCTTTCACTCGTCGAACACCATCGAACCCCATCAACTCAAACAACGCGATCTACCGGACCTCCGCGCCCTCCGGTTCAGAATATGGCCATCAAACTCGCCGGAGCGGTGGCCTTGCTCGTGTGTCTTCTCGACCGTTTGAGCAAGTCGACGGTGTCCGGAGTGGAGATCCTTTCCAAATCGAAGCTCGACAAGTGCCAGAAGACCTCCGCCTCTGATGACAACCTCAACTGCACGAAGAAGATCGTGCTGGACTTGGCCGTTCCCAGTGGTTCCGTAAGTGATCATCGCGAGTTGTGCATTGTGGATACGAACACCTGAGGAGAAATGCTGCCCAAAGATGATTGCGCGATTTGATTTTTCCTTGCACGAATTGCATCGCACTGCACTTGACACAAACGGTCGCTTTCCTTTTTTGATACCATTAAAGCACGCGATTGAAGGAGAGATTATGAAATTAAATGGAACTGGGTCATGGAAATTTTGGTGAAAGTTGATTATATGAACTGCTCATGCTATCATAATATGTGCAAAAATTGAAATTTGGCTGCATTGCTTATTGAATCTACTCTGGGCGATTTCAGAGCGGAGGGGACGCCTCGCTTGTTGCAGAAGTAGTAGAGGTCGAAGAGAACTCGACAAGCAAGATGCAAACTTTACGAATCCCCCCTGTGCTGACGGTCAACAAGTCTGCCGCATATGCTCTCTACGAGCTTACATACATAAGAGTATGGAGCCTCTCTGATCCTTGTGTTGTATAAAGCGAGAGATTTCCTTCTCCTTCTATTAGTCCCTGACTGTATGGTCTTCTGCATTGTTTCCCCACATCTGCTCCATAGTAGTTAGGGTTTTTCTAGCGTTTTCACTTCAGGTTGCATTTTTATGTCCTTAAGAAGCAATTGACGTGCAAACATGCTTTTAATGCCTTTCAAGTGTGAAATTCTTGGTGAGACAAGGTGCTACATTGACTTGACAGACATAAATTTTTCATTCTTCTTCATGTTCATATCATCTTTTTGTTTTGTTCTCAATGTTATGTTCATGCATTGAATGTACTATGTACTTATATGACATTTTTCAGGATGTTCCATACAAACCACAAGAATATTTTGTGAAGACACGTAAATGTGAGCCAGATGCCGATTCAAAAGTTGTCAAAATATGTGAGAGGCAAGATCTCTCTCTCTCTCTCTCTCTCCGATCTTCAGCTTCCTACACCATGCTCAAGTTTTTTGGATAGCATGGACAAGGTCAATGGTCCCCTTCTGCTCCTTCTCATAGCCTTTCCTCCTCCTTGTTGGCCGCAAAATACTCTGTTAAAGCAAATGCAGTAGCAAATTACCTGCAAGCTTTTAGCAACATTTACGATTTTTGAATTGTCGTTATCTAAACATTGAGGAAAATTTACATGCTTTCGTGCATCTAAGGCCATCATGATCTAGCACCATATTTAGCAACCAGCGCTATATTGTATCTTGTACCTTACCTACGAATACAACTTTGTTGCACACAATGGTTCTCAGTCTATACATTTAATAGGAACTTTTCTTCATTGGATTGTTGCATGAAAGTAATGCCGATTGGCAGTTGACCATCATGTAACAGGGTCATAGTCTATGCCTTACAGGTTGCGGGATGCCGATGGTCATATTATTGAGCATACTCAGGTGTCTTTTTCCACAGCCTTTCTTCGTTTATCTCTTTGAGTCATCAAAATATTCTTTTCTTTTTCTCTTCAGTATCTGGTTTCCTTTTATGTTTTACCAGAAAATCCCATATCCCCCTCCAGTTTCAGCTTGATCGCTTAAGATTGCTCACTTACACATGGAAATTTGTATCGAAGGACCAAGACAAACAGCACAAATGCTTGTAGATGTTGGATTTATTCATGCTCAATCTCACTCCTTCCAATTTGTTAACTTTAAAATTAGTATCAGAGCTTTGGAATTCAATTAACACAGGAATATATTCTGTGTAATAATAAGGATATTTTAGTTTGTTCTCCAGAGACAGTTATAAATTTCATCTTCTGTGAAATGCCTGTTAAAATATTTGGATCATGTTTATTGACTTGTCCTTCTTTATTAATGTCGTGCACCTTCCTTCCCAACTTTTTGTGTCTTCTACAATTGTTATCCCAGCCAATCTGTTGCCCTTGCGGGCCCCAGCGGCGCATTCCATCATCATGTGGAAACGTCTGTAAGTGCTGTTACATATCTCTTCATTTCGGATGGATCTTTATTTCCTGATACTTGGTTTCCATCTTTTGTTGATTCAATGATCAGTTGACAAAATGCTTAAAGGAAAGGCTAATACTGCTCATTGCCTCAGATTTCCCAGTGAATGGTATGACCATACATGCCTTCCTCCAAGAGAAAAAATATTGAACGCCACTATCCAAGCGCGCACTCTCCTCATAACCAAGCATTGATTCCTGGATCCTTCTTTAGTGTGTATAATGCTGAATTAACGAGCTCTTTTTTTTTTTAACTTCTGAGAATTACATTGTAGTGGATCTTGAAGAAAAATACTTGTAATTGTCTCCATTTTCTAAATCTATACTGTCCAGCAAGGAAAATTTCGAAATTGGTTCTTGAATTGTCTAGAACACTCCCTCACAATTGCATTCTCTTTTGTTTGGACAAAAGAAACTGATCGTGAAAGAAATAACTTAATTGTGTACGTATCTTTTTAATCTAATATAAGTAGTATTTAGTGCAGGCTTTGTAATACACGTACAATAAATGCCTTAGATCTAACATTGCGAATATTACTGAAATTAACATAAATAGACAGACGAAGTTGCTTCTGTAACTTTTGATTATACAAGCAAGATGCTAGTTGTACTTCTGAGGATTCCCTTGTTATCCACTCGTATTTAGTTTATCATTAGTCACATCCTAACTAGAAACTGTTCTCTGGTGAAGGTTCCATGTTTTTGGTATTGGACAACGATCACTAGGATTCAGTGTCCGGATTGAAGTAAAAACTGGAACAAAAATTTCGGTATGATAATGCTTCATATTGTTTTCAGCTTTTTGTCTCAAAGAAATGTTAGCTGATATAAAACAATTTATATTCAACTTCTTGTTTTGTTATATTGTCTTGCTTGTTCCCTTAATCATTTGTAATTTATTTTTTTTGTTCTTTAAAAGAGTTACTTAAATTCATGCGAGACTATGGGATTACTGGTGTCAGATGTTTATGTCATGAAACTGTCTGGAGTGATTGGCTAGGAGGGCAATGAAGTCCTGTAATTTATTGTTTATCCACAGCTAATCAATTTGTTGCTTTCACTTCGGAATATCCATTTTTTCATAAGTTTAAATCTTTTGATTATCAACACCCTCTGTTGGTTTGTGAAGTGTGAATCTCTTTTTAGAGTCCACTTATGATGGATTTGCTGACAATTCTTCCTACTGTTTACTTTCTTTGGCCTACAGGAGGTAGTTGTAGGTCCCGAGAACAGAAGTGCTATATCCGGCGATAACTTTTTAAGAGTGAACCTTATTGGAGATTTTGTTGGGTACACAAATATTCCGTCATTTGAGGACTTTTACCTGGTCATTCCAAGGCAGGCATGTCTCACATTTATTCGACTCTTATGCTAGTATTGATAGACTTGAAGTTTTTCTTCATTGACAAGTAGAACTATTTTATCCTTCTCACTTGGTGTAGTTTGGCATCATAATCACTTCTTGCATGATGTTCAATGTCCAACATGCATGATTGTGACTGCATTGAGAAGGATCACACAGTTTCTCGTTGACAGTGATGTTCATCTTAGTCATTTTTCAATTTTCCTAATAATACATCATATTGCTTTAATGAATTTTTCCTCTGTACTACTAAGCATGTAATGATTTTAAGAGAGGCAAGGTGAGTATCCACTTATTCAGTAAACGGGTCATTTTTTTTTTTGGCCCGACATGTTTGCGTCTCATGTTAATGTTGTGCATAAATTAGATGGATCTACCCTTGTTTATGAATAGACTGAGACATGCCATGCATATAATTGGAATTGCAATACATATACAGATGGATGGTAATATTTAGTGCTTTATGATGTTCAAATGGACCATGATTTTTTGGTCAACATTTAAATCTAAGGTTTTTGAAGGATTCAAATTGGAAGTTCAGAATACTTCCGATCTTCAAATGTAAAATGTAAAGGAAAAAAAATAAAATGAACAAGATCAACATTAGATAGCATCTTAGCCTCATGCTATCTATCTTTTAGAGCATGCACATACGCTTCTAACACTGCAGTGAAAATCAGTAGCCTAATTGTAAGTTGCCCCAGTAATTAGCCTGTTACTAATCCCGAGACATATTTTTGTTGTCTTAAAGAGTGAACCTGGTCAGCCGCAGAATTTAGGGACAAATTTTTCTATGTGGATGCTGCTTGAGAGGGTCAGATTTACCTTGGATGGCATTGAATGCAACAAGATTGGCGTCACTTATGAGGCTTTCAATGGACAACCAAATTTTTGCGCCTCACCTTTTGGAAGTTGCTTGCATAATCAACTGTGGAATTTCTGGGATGTTAGTCAATTCTACCCTTTCAGCTACACTCTCAGGAATATGATCTGCGTTATTTTTTAAGTTAGAGCTTTTGACACATGACACTATATTGCTGGCAACATTCGAATTGCTGCAACCTTATGGGGATATCTAGAGATTATTATGTTATTTTCTACAATCGGATGTGAATTTGGTAGATTTGCCTAAGCATAACAGTTCTTTCCCCCTCTTACAAATTGTTCTTACAAATTGTTCTCTATATCTGCCATGTCAATTTGCTCACTTCTTCTGCCTAATTAGAATTACTACTCGCTACTCCGAACATCACCATTCACAAAGATGTTGACAGATAGTGAGTGGTGTTTTATCCTGTGGCATGATTTGAAGAAACTGTTTTTTTCTTTTAATGAAAGGCTGACCAGAATCGAGTCGGGAGGAATCAGTTGCCGCTGTATGGCGTTGAAGGAAGATTTGAAAGGATAAATCAGCATCCAGTGAGGTTTTGTAATTGAAGAATTAGGATCGTGTACTTCAGTTTCTGTCGTTGACAATCTTCATTTGGATGCAGAATGCAGGGAGTCATTCTTTCTCCATAGGAGTCACTGAAGTTCTTAACACAAACCTTTTGATAGAATTAAGAGCTGATGACATTGAATATGTATATCAGAGGTTGACCTTATTTCTGTTGTCATGTTGTTTCACTTGCTTTGGTGAACCTAAATATTGCCTGGTGCAGTAACTTGCATAGGGTTAGTTAGCATCTTAGTGTGTTGGTTCATTGTTTTTTGGAAAAACTTGCTATGTTCCATCTGGCTTCTCGTTTTTAATGGTTCTTTATATGACTCAATGGCTACAATATACGAGTTTTAGTTTTTCAAAACGTTGATATTGCAGTTACTGACTTTTGTAGATCCTCTATCGTTATTTTCCAGTATAGTTAGAATACAGAAAAGTTGTTGCCTTGGTCTTTTTTGAACGTTTCTTGCCATGTTGTCCAATATCATTAAAAAAAATGTGTACTTTCTATCTACTGCTTGGAACAATATAGTGAAATTAAGTAAAGCCAAGAAATCTTCAGCTCTTTGCGTTACTCAAGTAAAGGAGTAAATTTTTGTTCTTTGACATTTCATTATATGGTATTTTATTATGTGAATAGTTTATTTTTACCTATCTTGTCTGTAGGAGCCCTGGCAAAATTTTAAGTGTTACTGTTCCGACATTTGAAGCGTTGACTCAATTTGGAGTCGCTACAATCACAACAAAGAATACCGGTGAACTTGAAGCCTCGTACAGCTTAACGGTACCCTCAAAGATTAGAAATTTTGGTGCTTATATACATCATTATGTCTTAGTGATCACACTTCAGTTTGTACCTCTAGTTCTGCATGGCACATGACTGGTTCTATTCATTTATTATTCTATTCACCTCCAATTTAATGAGTTACATTACACTGGAAATATGAAGCTTTTTTGTGGCAATAGTCAGCATTTGCTCATGGAAGGATCCTCGTGGTGTGGACTTCATGGAATTTGAAGCATTCTCATTTGTCAGTGCTATGGTTCGGATTGATGTTTTATGAACATCAATTCTTGGATGCATTGTTGTTCTCTAATTAATATTTGTAGGTTCCGCGTCATGCTTGTAGCTGTAGGATAGAGGCTGCCAAACTAAATATTCCTATTCCCAGCTATAGTTTTAATTGATGTTCTCTTTCTTGAAATAATTATGATTAACTAATTGGGAGTTGTGCAACGGAGTTACTTTTCGGTGCTATGATATATAACACCTTGATTTGTCTATATCATGAGCCACTGCAGTGTGGAAGAAATTGATATTCCTTATTCTTTATCTATCAAATTCTCATTCCACCTTGTACCGAGTAGAAGTTGAGGAGTTTTCAGTCATAATTATCAAATAAATTATACTAGAAAGAAACAACTTTCTTAGGATGGAATGCAATCTCAGTAACTTTTTATAGCTTATGATTTTCAGACAGAATTTGGATAGTGCATCGTAGTTTAAACATCCATACTGCATATATATTTAGCTGTTGTAGGAATCTACTTAATTTTCCTCTTTGACAAACTACTTCATCCGGCAGTTTGATTGCAACAGTGGTGTCACCCTCACGGAGGTACTTTTGTTTCAATTGATGTCTTTTGAATATTTACCTTGACAATTATGTAAAAGACATTATTTTGACGTTGCAGGAACAATTTTTCATCATGAAGCCAAGTGAAATTTTGACTAGGTCATTTAAGTTGTACCCGACAACAGACCAGGCAGCAAAATATGTTTGTGCAGGTATCAGTTACCATGCTCAATGCTCAGTAGGGAAATTCTGACAGAGCAACTAATGAGGATTTGATGTTATAGGCCTCCTGTGTGCTTTTGACTGCAGCTATTCTTAAGGATTCTGATTTCACGGAGGTTGATCGAGCAGAATGCCAATTTAGTACTACGGCCACTGTCCTTGACAATGGATCACAGGTGTGATGTTTAGTGCAAAGTCTTGCTCGATAAATGACATGAAATATCTGATGAATGGCGTGCTCGAAAGGATTATCTTGGATAAAAAGTTATGTTGTTGGAAAAGCTTGTGAGGTAGATGCAGAGTTGATTGATTTCTTCTTGAAGTGTCCATTCGGATAGTAAATGTTAAAAGTATTCACAAAAGGCTTTCAAGAAATGAGATCAGCAGTCCCATGTACAATTGTTAGCTTTCAAGTGGCTCAGCAATTCTGCTCTTTTTCTAATAGAGGAAGTTCGATGGTACTAGCTGCAAAATTCACTTCTGTTATTTAGTGTCTTGAATCGATGACTTCTTTGCAGATTACACCTTTTCAATTACCAAAGACAGGTATGAGTGGGTTTTTTGATTCCATCAAGGGCATTTGGAACAAATTATGGGCAGGTGTAATCGATTTCATCACCGGAAAAAGTTGCAGGTTAGTTTAATGTTGTTGCTCTGTCAGGCGTGAAATATGTTTTGTTTACACATACTTTCATATCTTCAGTTCATTCAATGAATAAATTATTTGACCCTTATTTTTGGCTTGAAGAAAATGTCTGTCCTCTCTTCTGGCATATGTCAAGAAGTTCATAGGATCAATTTGGTGTGAAATCTCACAATTTTCCGTCCGGAGGATTAGAGGACTGTCACTGGAACAAGGAGGGAAGCGAATGATGGTATAAGGGCTTGACATAGATTATACATTTAGCAGAGAGAAACATGTGCAGAACACCATTAGTGCATCCAGTGCAGTATATGTTTGTGATAGTAACAAGGTGTGGAATTGTATTTGCTGCATCTTGTGTTTCAGGAAATTTTGTGAAAGTTGGATAATAACACAGTCCTTGGGAACAGAGCATGCGAGCGAAAAGATGTGAAGAATAAAAGGAGCTAAATGTAATAAGAAGAAATTGTACAAGGCGATGTTATTATGTTGTGAAATTCTTCTGTTAATATTCACCTATGCATGTGCATTACTTCCTATCATGCAGTCTCTGCCTTTCACCTGGGACTCTACTTTGTATTTGTAGAAGGGAACACTTTTAACAGTATGTACGCCTGCTTTAGAATGGTTATTTATGTACTGCTAATGTATGGCCTTGTCAACAGGAGGGAATGCTCAGGTTTTTTCGATTTCAGATGCCACATACAGTATATATGCATGAGCTGGGTCTTGATTTTTGGTCTACTGTTGGCGACGATTCCAACAGGTGATTTCACTTTTATTCTTGGTAGGTAAGTTTGATTACCCTTACAAGAGATAGTGCAATAAAACAATTATATATGGTAGTACAGTTCTTGTGTTGCTCTGGCTGCTGCATCAAAAAGGACTCTTCGACGCCCTTTATGATTGGTGGGAAGATCATTATCAAGATGAAAGTCAGATCATCCCAGGTGCTCGAAGACATAAAATTGACGCTAAACATACCCATATGCACCATAGGAAGCACCATAACAAGGAGGTGATACACCACAAGCATAATCCTTACCACAAACGAAGTGCCCATCACCATCATGAACATAGGCATCCAGATAGGGAGCCTGAGTATTATTACTATCTTCACCATGTTCACAAGGATAATTTCAAGCATGGTCATGGCAAGAATTCAGGTACTGCACGGGAGGTTGCTTTTGATAGTTTAGAGGATGACGGGATTGGACACAGAATGCGTAGAAAGGAAAGAGGGTCTTCTGGCGGATACTCTGAAGTGAGACAACATGCTCACAACCGACATCACGAACACAATAGATATAGCCATGGTCTACAGGATCAGACATGGTTGATCCCGCATCCCAAGAGAAGAAAGTGATGTTAGCACAGACTCTGAAGTCTTTTCAAGCTCACTCAGAGAGAAGGCTCTGTTTTGATTGATTCACATGCTATTTTCGGAATATGTGTTGTAAGAGAGAGACTAGAGGAAGAGAATCTTCTGAGGACGAAATTCCTCGATGTAGAATGGAGACGGAAGTTTCCACAAAGATGTAATATAGACATATACTGTTTACGCACCGTTGTTGTGTAGATGCTGCTGTAAGTTGGTTACATTTTGATAACTCTTCAACTTCTCAATTCCATTCAAGTTGTCACCCTTATCGGACATTCTGAGACAAGTGAAGGCAAAATTTTGTACTTGTCCTTGGGAAAAATTGTTGCTTGCTTTTGTTTCTGGAAAGAGTTCTTCATTGGCTTCATGCATCTTGGAGTATATTGCTGACAATTGTTCCCTTCTCTAGCTTGTCAATAGCCATTGCGATTGCAGGGCAGGAAGCTGTGATACTTTTGCTTGCTGCTGAAGCAAGACCATTGACTTGTTTGGCGTTCAGGTTTGGCCATCTAGATGTGCATGAATTTTCCCTTTTTGCGACTCTTTCTCCCAGATTCGAATATGAAAACCATCTGGAAATTGTAATCCTGGAGTTCGGACAGTATTGCCTCCTTTAATTGCTTGCCACCTAAAAAAGTTCATTTACAAAATGGTTATTCTCTCTCCATATATGAGGCTTTTTTTTTCAGTGTTTGACACTTGACACTACTACCTGTATCTTGTTACTAGGCAATGGAGGAAAACTGCCATCTGAACCTTCGTGAAGTCAGTCCCAACACAGAACCTCATACCGCCACCGAAAGCCATAAATTGTTTAGATGCAACATGTACCTCCATACCCTGTATGTATTGAATTTTAGTTGAAAATGGAAAAATGATGAAGATTCCAAGATATTCATTATCCGCCGTTCTTTCCTTTTCCCTTTTGCTTGTAGGGATTCATTATGTGTTTGCAGGTGAAGAACAGAGAATTATGCGACCAACCTCCCATCTCCATGGATTAAATGTCAGAGGATCTTCATATTTTGCTGGACTTAAGTGTACAGCTGGCGGACAAACCATAACAGCCCAACCTGCTGGTATGGTGTAGCCTGTCACCAAAAAAGGGAATTCGTCAATGCAGATTGTTCTTTCTTGTCGAGCGTAAACTTGTGTCAGATGAGTATCATTTCAACATACCTTTGAATTGAATTTGTCTCAGTGCTTTCCGGAAGATTCCTGGAACTATATTTGCGAGCCTGACAGTTTCATTTATCACCTGCAAGTGGACTTTAGCAGTAAGAAAGCCGTTTTTTCGCATGCATCATTCGAGTAGAACTTGAAGGTAGTATGAGTTCTTGCTCGCCTGAAATGTGAATGTCATTGATTTGTATTCCTTCCAGGTAAGTGCAGAATCAGCATCTTCCCTTTTCCTTATGATGGCCTCGTGTTCTTCCTGAGATATATTTGAGGCCTTAGAGGACATTAGCCAAATAAATTGTTAAGCTGGTCATTGATTCGAAGTGCCTAAAATTTTGTTTGATTTTACTAACCGTCAATCTCTTCAGCGCCATAGGGCTATCTGAAAGGAACTTCATGGCGAGTGTCAGAGCAAGTGAAGTAGTCTCAAAGCTGGCAAATAGTAACACGAACATCAAATCCAATGCAATTGCCTCCGTAAGAATTGTTCCCTCCTTTTGAAGTTCTTCAAGCACGTAATCAAAAAAATCATTCTTTTGTTTCTTGGGCATCATCCTTCTTTCTTGTAGCAAGTTCTTCAGCTTCCTCATTGCCTTTTTCCTTCCCTTTAGAATCAGCAAAATTTTGGACCAAAGTTTTTGTTACGTGTAGTTTGGTAAAACATGTCATGCGAAGTAATGCTGTTATTGCCAACAGGGCTAGAGTGCAAACAGAACAATTTTGACTGGTAGGTTTCCGCTGGTTTTACTTACCTGTAAGCAGTCGTGATAGGCGGTACCGGGAATGTCCAACGGAAAGGAAATCAATCCTCGTATAAACGAGACGAAGCTTTCCCTGAGATTTTCTGAAGAACTCTCTGAATCATAGCTTATTAACTTCTTTGCAGTCAGATGGAATATCATCTGCAATCGTGTCAATTATTATCAGTTAGATATTATTCTGCAGCAAACCTGATTGGAGGAAAAGAACGGTCGCTCTGAAATTTACATTTGCTGTTTCTTCTTTTACTTCAATCATGTCCTGACATGACCATCGCTGTAATCTACTGTGTGCAGTCTTCTCAACTTCCGGGAGCATCTTTTGGAGGCTTACCGGGCCAAAGAGATTCAGCACCATGCTCTTGAGGTACTTATACATGAAACCGTGTAGCGAACCCACATTTTGTTGGCCGAAAATCTCCGTGAAGGTGTCTGGGTACCAGCTCTGGAACAAGTGTCCCTCTTGTTGGAAGACGAAGTAATTGAGATCCGGATCCGTCGATACTATCACCGGCCGTCCCACCAAACTTGTCCTGAATATCGGTCCATACCTGAAAAAAAGCCAAAGAAATCGACACACAAGCATTTACCGTTAAGAGAAGAACGAGTGGTCGAAGTACGGAGCACGTTCAATACAAGTAAACGCTTGGTTATCGAAGTCTTTACTTCTTCATCCTCTCTTTGACGAACGGAGAGACATCATGAGAAGTGTTTGGAGCGAAGAACTGGAGGGTCTCGCCGAGGAGTGGCAAGCCCATCGAGCCAGGAGGAAGTTTCCCGTCGAACCTAGGATTCCTCCACCGATAAATCCAGCACACGACGACGCCGACGCCGACGCCGGCGACAACCAAAGCTCCGACGAAGCCGAACCACATTTCCCCTCGAGGGTCTTGGGCAGAATCTCAGAATGTACGACGCTAATGCTGGTGTAGTAGAAAATGGAATGGAATGGTCAGTGTGCAAGGTTGGCAAAGAAAAAGAAGAAGCGTACAACCATGCGTGTCATTAACCATCATGAGGGAGATCTTCTTATATAGGCATTGACAGTACCCACAACTAGCAAGAAAACTACTAATTATTGAAAACTGTGTCTGCATATCAGAAAAGCGACTCTGTTCAAAGTGACCCCTTAATTATTATTCGTCAACGGGGCTGGCATATATGTATAGAATATTGTTCATTCTTCTAGGGCTGGCTAGGAACCAGGAAGCTTTCGGGATTCTTCTCCCTCTCTCTCTCTCCCTCTCCCTCTCCCTCTCCCTCTCTCCCCCACCTCGTGGATTTTTTATTTTTTATTTTTTGAGTTTTTGGGTTCAAGGTAAAACAGTAGGTGAAGCCAAAAAGGGAAGAAGCACGAGGGCATGAATGATTCGAGGACTTGCTACATTCGAGAGGATCAAGATTTGGGCCACCAAACTCCCTCGAATCCATTCAGGTATCTTTGCTAAGTCCTCCAATAGCTGTATGTGTGTAAATCCAAAAAAAGAAGAAACAATTTGGAGGTGACCGCTCCCTCGCGCATCGTTCGAATCCTGCTGGCATCATTTCAATTCGCTTTGGACATGACTTTCGCAAATTATATCTCAAGATTGTTCAGCTATTTTAGAAAAGATTGACAATATAAATGAGCCCTGAACTTTAGGCCAATGTTCAATATGATCCTTGAATTGTCGGAACACGTTCAACTTAGCCCCTGAACTGTATGAAATGTGCAATGTTGTCCTCCTATTAATTCAAGTTTGGAGACTACATTAAACATTATCTTATAATTTAGAGACTAAATTGAACATGTACCAAAAATCTAGGAATTACATTGAATAAATTGAAAGTCCGGGGACCGCATAGGCTAAATTTCAGAGATCACGTTACATATTAAGTCAGAATTCGTTGACTATTTGTGTCATTTTTACTTTCAGGATGGGGTTCAATATAGTAACATCACAGGCAGCCAAGCTTCCGCTTCCAAAAGCAATTTCAAAGGGTTGCGATCTTTGAGAAAATTTGCTGTGCTGTCTTTACTGCAAGATGCATGGGCATCATTGAAGCATAAGGGTAGTCGCCAAAAAAAGAAAAAAAAATACAGTGCAAACCCTAATTTTACGCATAGAGCAGTGCTCCGTTGAGAACCCCCATTGAGCCACGGACTTGACCAGACATGGCAATGAGCAGTACTATAATGTCTAGGTTAGGTTCACTGTGGTCCTTGACCCACCATTCTTTTCTCCATTGTTACCTACAACGTCTCTCGAAGTAAATCCTGGACGAAAGTTTCACCATGCGAAGATTTTTAAAAAGGAAAAAAAACCCCTAGAGAGAGAGAGGGAGAGAGAGAGAGTTTTCAGGCTTGCGAAGCTTAAAAGGAAGAAAACACGAACGTGGGGTTCCTCAAACTTCGTCCCAAATCACGGGAGTCTTACGAAGTCCTTTTGACTGTCCCGTGCACGTTTACTGTACACTACACGAGACCTGCACTCAGTTTAATCAAAAGTGAGCAAGTGAACCAAGTAGAGTGAGTTTACAACAAACTGTCTCGATCCGTATTCCAGTTCTTTGATATTGTTGTTGGAATACATATCGCAATAAGAAATAATAACTTCGAGAAATCAATTGACAAATTATCATATATGTGCTCCGACTTCTTACCTCTTACAGCACTCCACTAGTATCATCGAATCGCGACAGTCGTTCAGTATAACTTCCCTTTCGATCTTTCTAATTCCCTAGATAATTTTATTCTCGCTGAAACAGTCTCCTTACTCCTTGTCATGGCTGTCGAATGTAACAACAACGAGACGATGAACAGCTTTTAGGTACCAATCTACGTTGCGCTATCATAAATTGCACCAATTCAGCCGCATATGATCATCACAGCCACTGGTTTTCATGGACGGTGGTGCATCACGACACCTCAAAAGTGTAATCTTAGGTGATTATTCATTTCCCAAATTGAGACATCTTTCCCCATGGAATAAAGTGGAAGATGCATGGGCTGACATAACTTTGCTTTTTGTTATGGACTGTGATGAAACGGATAGCTAAACTGCTTGGCAAAGGCTAGGAAATTGGGTCTTCTCTGAGTGGATTCATAGCAAGCACAGCTCGATTTTTATATTTTTATTTTGTTTATGTTTTATTTAATATTGGTTTTATTTTTATTAATATGTTTGCCTTTTATATAATGCTTGGATGGGTACAAAGGGGGCTGCTTGGTGGTCAATTCGCTTTTTCCCTAGACCCTGAAAATATGATGGCCTTTGAACGGGAAAAAGGAGCAGGCTCCTGTCTCGGGTCCTACATGTCTTCGTTCTGCACACCGCCACAATTATTGTGCAACACACGTGCAACAGAGGATTGCCGATACATGTCGCTCATCCGGTATCTAAGAACCGCGGACACGATTCGAGAGTCTTCATGTCGTGTCTGATAATCTTCGACACTTTTCGGCATGCGATCACCACTTGATTTAGAGATGAGCAAGTTGGACCGATTGAATTGGGACCAGCCAGAACCGGACCGATGGTCCGGTTTCGATTTCAAAAAGTGGCAGTCCGATTCCCGATCCTTGAAATTGAAATCGGTGGTCGGGCGGTCTAGTTCCCCCTCCCAAGAGTACAAGACCGGACCGATTTTGTTCTTACTTTGTTCTTTATCTTTATTCAATTGTTGCTCCTATAATTTTTGTACCGATATTGCGATTTTATCATTCACAAATCACCATATTGCGAGGTCAAGTGAAATGAGATTGTTTGGAAATTGGACTTGTTGATTCATTTAGTTTTCTTTTTCCTCGATTATTGAAAATTTTACAGGTACCCTCCAAACATACCAACGACACTCGATTTTAACGCCTCAACACTCCATTTTGACACGCACGGAGTCAATTTTAAGCATTTTCAATAAATTAAGAGTCAAAATATGAATGTATAAGAAAATAGATATACCTAAGTCTAAACCCATCCGCCCCAAAATTAATATACCCAACCAGTCCAAAATATATCTGATCGTGAATCTCTAACAGAAGAAAAAAAAACTCATCAATGATATTTTTTTATATACATAATAATTTAATATATAAAAATATACATTTAATATATGAAGTGTCAAAATTTCTTTTTCATTTTTTAGAAATGACGTATCGGCATATCACGTCGTGTTACGTGTCAGGCTCAGTTCTACTTAGATGGGTGACACAATTTTTTCAACGTGATCCGAGAATAGAATTCAAACCAAAAAATTGTCCAAAATATTTCAACCTTATTGTACGGCGTCCAATTTGGTCATAAACATTTCGATTGTTCCGATTTAGTTCTAAATATTTTGACAATTTACCGATTTAGTCCAATATTTTGACGATTTACTAATACAGCCCTAAACCTTTTGATGTAGTATTTTCATCCAACTATTCAAATAACAGGTTTATGACTAAATTGGCAAAATTCAAAAGATTTAGGGCTAAACCGATACAGTTGAAAGATTTAAGATCAAATTGTCAAATTGTGAAAATGTTTAGGATTTTATTGCCACAATTTAAAAGTATATAACTGAATTGATCACCGTAATAATAGGTTTAAGACTTCAACAACTATCCCGAATTCATGCACGTTAACATTTCTCGATTAATACTCAGAATGGACGTTCCGAAAGCACGAAATGATCGGAGGCACGGCGACTCAACTTGGTAGGTTTTTTAGCTTCTTCTTTTCTGCAGCGATCGACCCTTTTTTGCAAGACGAACTTACATACAATTTTAAGCACGACAAGAGATGACAGGCGTTATCAGCAATGCTCCTGAGATGAAAAAGCCGGGCGACCGACCTGTGAACGCCAAATATAATGCAATATTTCAACAGTACTCAGGGCATTCATCATATTCTATGTTATGTTTGCTTAATGGCAAGCAATTCATCTAGTCCTACGTGCAATAATTGGTATGCACCCCCAGGGAACCGCGAGCGTTGCCCTAGGAAATGCACGATTGATTCCTTCATCACTCGGCTGCAGAATCACAGACCTTCCCTTTATCACGTGGAATTGCTCTTTATTGTGGAGGACACAGGAACTAAGCTTTCCGGGGGACAAAAAGGCTTTTTTTAAGTCTTTTGAAGATCTTTTTGACCTACGTTGTGGAGATGAATTTGGCTTTCATGGCTACGTAAGTGGCTACGGGCTAATTCAATCGGACAACCATGGTGGTTGGCCATAGTTGTGTGGTGTGGATCGTGAAGCATGTGGCCAATGATACTTAGATTCTCTTAATGGTGGATTAGTGTGCTTCAGTGGCCTTGCTCGATGATTATATATGTTTATGAACAGTCACGACAGATGTCGCCTAGCTCCTGTGTTAAGTTATTTGGAACTTTATAACCTTGGAGAGGAACATTTAAAGGACATTTGATTAGACAAAAGCCTCTAGATTTACCACCAAGCATGATAGTTTGTCCTTCCATGAGATCATAAGTTTGAGGGAAAATTAAAAATGAGAGTTTTAAGTGAATCTTGTTTTAAGTAAGGGTTTGAAGTGGTCATTGTTGTTTTAAATGAAGGCCTTACCTCGCCAATCAACTATATATTCCGGCCAATCAAGGACATTTTCGTCCAAAGACAACTTTAACCTAATTTTTAATTTAATTAAATTAAAAAACTAAAAGTTAGGAAAAATGCATGTGGCAGTCGATAACCCTGCCTAGGTTATTTCTTTTTCCTTTTTTTTCATTTTTTTAGTTAAGTTTTTTTTAACACGTATTTTTTGCGTAAATATTTTGATTTTTTTAACTTAAATTTAATTAAGATTTTGTGTGAAAGTTAGGATTTCGGATCAAAACAAGGAGGTCAAGCTTTTATATATATATATATATATATATATATATATATATATATATATATATATATATATTGACGTGGCTGCTTCATGCCCTTATTTAAAACAAAATCCACTTCAGACCCTTATTTGAGAAAATAATGGCACTTCAGGCCAATATTTGAAACAATTATCAGTTCATGTCCTTATATGAGAAGATGGGGATAGGCTCTTATTCGAAATTTTCCTTAAGTTCAAGCCTGCCATGTTTTGGGTGAATCTAGGAGTGTGTATGGTTCGGGTCGATTTAGTACTGGTATGGAACCGAGGACAAGACCGTAGTCCTAGTCCCCAAATTTTTGAGACTAGAGATTGGACCGGACAAGGACCGGCGGTCTGATCCTAATGAGACCGCTAACACCAGCTGCTTATAGAAATTATTGGAATACATGCATGGGTGGAGAGGCAAAGACAAGAGAAGCGTTTGCCGAGCAGAATTGCGTTGCAAAGGCGAGATGCGAGCGTCAAGCGAGAGGAGTGAGTATTGGCTGTCAAGCATAAAATGAAGACAGGTAAACTCGCGTCTAGCGAGAGGAGTAAATGTTGACTGTTGAGCAGAAGATGAAGATGGGGTTAGGTTTAGACAACTATTTATTCAAAAATTTCTCTCTCTCTCTCTCTCTCTCTCTCTATATATATATATATATATATTCTGGGCGGTTCGGTCCGGTCCGGTCCCATCCACCATGGGTCCGGGTACCAGACCATCCCCTCAAGGACCGAACCAACTCGTGCGGTCAGGTCAAGTTTGGGCCGGGCCAGTCCGGTTCACACACCCCCTAGGTGAATCTTTAGCCTATTTGTGCTTTGGGCATTTTACTCTTAACTCATGTAGAGTTCGGTCAAGTCCGGGCCGATCTGCAACTAGTGCGAAATTCTTATAGTGACATCTAGAGATTAGCTGCGTTGGTTGTTCCTTTCCACTCTTTTAGCTCGTTAAGACAAAACAGCCAGATTTGGTTTAGGGTTTTGGTGAGATGGAGAGAGAGATCACAAATGTTACCCGAAAACTTGAATGAGACAAGATGCACAACATACATCCCGAATGGTCCTCGAGCATGTGGAGTACAATAGAGTTGAGTAGACATCCCAATAGCGAAAATCTTTTTATTAGATACTTGGGAAAAAATTGAGCTTATATGATCTGATTAAATCACAACTATTTTGTCTTAAATATTTCGAGGGGTATAAATTTATATTTGATAGGCTAATTACTCGAGACTTGAGTTTTGTTGCATATGCCAAAATCTCTTGGTCATCTTTCGACGAGGATAGTCGTCGGCATTCTGTCCGGAGAAAGAGACTGTCGATGAATTCAAGTTGAGAATAGTTGGTGCAGAAGGACACTTGATTATGGATTAAGGATTAAGGTGGAGTTGGACTAAGCTAGTAGCCTCACGAGTGAACAAGAGATTTGTTCTGTACTCGTGTTGCCTATCCCTACGAAATTTAAGTTTCATACACATTGCATTTTTCAAAGGCAAATCACTCTAAGAAGACAGAAAAAAAAAACATGTTGGGAGCGCACAGCGGAATTCCGATATTTTTCATCTAGAGAGATCGTCAAAAGGGAGCTCAAGTCTGAGTCCATCAATATATCTAGTTGGATCCACTTTTACTTAAAAGTTTAAGCCAATGAGTTATGGGCCAACTTGGATATATTAACTGCTCAATATCACATTAATTATCCGATGTGGGACTTTTCTAACACAACTCACACGTGCATCCTAACAATATCCTCCTGTTAGGTTTGCTCCCCCTCAATCCACATATCTTTCTGCATCAACATATCTCAATTTGAATCTCCATCAACGCCCATTGGGTCTGTTGCTACACCACAACGTCCATCGGCTCGGAAATTATGTTGGCTCCATCTCAACCTGAATCTCCATCAACGTACATCAGATCCACGCTGCTACACCACAACGCCCACCGGCAACAACGTTGACACCAAATTCCTTCCTTCTTGAGATATTCACCGAAATAGATTGGAGACCAGATCCACGCTGCTACACCACAACGCCCACCGGCAACAACGTTGACACCAAATTCCTTCCTTCTTGAGATATTCACCGAAATAGATTGGAGACCAATCAATATTCACCGAAACAGATTGGAGACCAACCAATCAACCATCAGCTCTGATACCATTTGTTGGGAGCGCGCAGCGAAAATCTAATACTTTTCACCTAGGGAGATCGCCAAAAGAGAGCCCAAATCTGAGCCCGTCAATAGATCTAGTTTGATCCACCTTTACTCCAAAGCTTAAACTAATGAGTTATGGGCCAACTTAAATATATTAACTACTCAATACCACATCAATTCTCCGATGTGAGACTTTTCTAACACAACTCACACGTGCATCCTAACAAAATAAGATCTAACTACTAAGATTTACGAACGGCCGCAAATGTTTTCAAAAGGAAGTAATCTTCAGCACCTTGCATGAAAGAACCCTCGGCAAGTACTCAATGCAAAAAGGAGCTCACGTGATTACTAATTAATTTTGAGCAAAATGAAGTACACTAAATTTATTCATCCACATAATTGCTAATTAAAATATCTTTCAGTTGATGAAGTGATAAATAAATCATACAAACGCACGCGAAGGTCCCAAGCACACTTGATACCTACGTTGCACGGACTCGCTATTTGTCAGAATTTTGGCGTGTCGGACACCGCGAGAGAGAAAGATAAAAGATGTGCATATGAAAGTTGAAAAAACTGGCCCTCCCATCATTTTTGTTGTCAAAAATGAAAGGAGAAGAAAGAATCAAACATTTAAACCCACAAATTATGGGGCATATATAAAAATAGTAATCTATCGTGTATAAATTACTAGTCCTCCCGTCATTTTTATCGTGTCTGTATAAAAATATACATGTAATATACAACGTATCTCAATATGTTGAAACTATTTTGAGAATTCAAGTGTAGACGTATCGTGTCGTGTCTCGTATCGGTGTAACGTATCTTGAGACTAGTGAAAAACTCATCAAGTCATTAGTCATTTTTGCCGGTTGCTCTGATTACAAGTATGCTGGACCATATCTATTTAATAATCCGAGCACAAAGTCAACCAAGGCTTGTTAATTAATATTAAAGGAACTGAATTAAAAAAAAAAAAAATACCTGCACTGCACCCATCCCTAAGGGAGCTCCCAATCCCATCTGACTGGAGATAAACAACATTATGAAGCCTACGTGAATTTGGCCATGCTTTAACTCGATTGAAATGTGAACTTTCTTCTCTAATGACTGGGACATGAACTACATGAGTGCCATTACTTCCGTGCGGCACTCACTTGAGTGAGTATCATAACTTTTTATTTTTCGATTTTTGGTTCAAACGATCTATTCTGACATTTATGCTATGATTAAGCACGGATATAAATACAGTGTATTTCTGAATATATCCGGTTACTGTTGAAAGCTTATTCATTTGGGTTCCTATCATGTATATAAAAAGAGTCCCATGTTTTTTTTGGGCCGTCATATTGCCACATTGAAATGCAATACGTGGAAGATCGAGGGTCACGTCTTTAAGCATAATCAATTGTTTCAACAAATCGTGCAAATTTGTAAATGAATTCAATATCATGAAGTCAACTTTTTATTGATAGTGAATTCCATCTGAAAATGTCCATGTTTACAGGCTGTCTTTTCTTGACCCAAAAGATAGTGAATTCCATCTTTAAATACTTTTTTTTTTATGTCAAGGTGAGGGTTCTTATGGTTGAGTGAGCCCACTAATGTTATGTTCCTATGAGGTATTAGGGTTTTGTTTATGAAAGTGAAACGCACAAGTGATTAATATACTAACTCAAGCTTTTAAGTTAGACATCTCCAATGTAAACGAGCGAAGTTTCAAATTCCTTATATATACCCCACTTGACACAGTATATGTTGGGAAATTTATCAAAAAAGTCGTCAAATTATTACACAGATAATTTTTATTTTTTTAGTCTTAAACTTTTTCAATTTGGCCACCTTGGTCCTAAAATTTTTTTTTACTATATTCCCAATATAGTCGTTCTAGCCAATTTTAGCCAGCAATCATGGATATGGACGTCAGCCGTTCTACGTGACATGATGCTATATGGATAGTTTTTGCAATTTTTTAAGTTCTTCTAAATTTTCTCGCCGACCACTAGGTGAGGGTTGCAAAGCCTTTGTCGCAAGGGCCGAGGTTGGCGAGAGCTTGCGGTCCATGCCCAATGGCCACTGACCCTTGCTTGCCAACAGTGAAAAAAAAATCTTAAAATCTTAAAAACATACAAAACTGTCTGTATTAGCGTCGATCGTACCATGTGGGATGTTCAATGTCCAACTCAAGTAACTTTTGGCCAAAAATTGGCCGGAAAGATCATATTGACAAATTATTGAAAGGTTTATGATTGAATTTATCAAATTGAAAATTTATCATTGAATTGACAATCGTTTACTAAGTTCATGTTTAACTTGGTAATTATCACGATGTACGTACGCTGTGCATGCAGACTCTTCTATGTGGAATTTCGCGATTCTTGTATTTACTGTTTGGCCTCCTTCACCAAGCTCTTAGGAAGATCAAGACATCTTCAACCTCAACCACGTCTTAGACGGAACCTGTGTTTGAGAAGCCTTTAAGCATAATCGGCTGAGTAGAATATTCACCATGTGTTGTCGGAAATGCGACAAATAGAATCATGAACATCTCGAAAAGATAAAACGAAGGTTAGATTTAATGAAGCAACCTTTACGTGTCTAACGTTGCATTATTAGGAGCGCTTGCCTCCAAGATTTAACACAACTACCCATCCGACCACTTTTGAGTATTGACTATGACTCAAGAGCTCAGCTCGTTAAACGAAGCAAGGTCGTTTTATGTCATTGATGACCTACTTAATGACAATACAATAAGTGTGATTCTCCCTTTTTGCCTTAAGAGCGGGAAAAAGGGAGATTTCTGACGGTCAGTAGTCCCCGATTGAGTCGATAATTATTAAGATACATATGTGAATTATATTATAAAAGTTCAACATCGAAAAATTGACGTGGCGTTAAGTAGATAATATATCTTAGTTGGCCAATGACTCATTGACTTAACGTTTTAACTGAATATGTTGACGAACTCGAGTTTAGGCTCTTTCTTGGCAATCTCACGAGTTGAAAGTATTGGACTTTTACCACACCCTCCGAACTTAGTCTCTCTCTTGGAGTCGATCGATTTTGGATCTAATTAGTCTTCTATGAATGTACATGAAAAGAATCGAATTTCCAGCACCTCTTCGGCGACGGTCGTCTTCGATAGCAAAGTCAAGTATCTCCTCCGTTCTCTAATTATTTGAACATTTTCAACATTCTAAAAAGGCATCAACATATTATGAAGAACTCGAGATTGATCATCAAATTTTAAAATAACTCTTTTGGACGACCTGCATGAGTGCACCTTCAACTTGTTAAAAGAGGCTGAATAATTTCATTGTTCAGAAGTAGAAACGTCAATATGGGTGCATAACCCATTTCTAATCCATATTTTTGCATAAAATTGGTTGTATGTGGGTTGTTAGTTTTTAGATGACCCACTAAATATGGGTCTAAAGAATTGAAGTTAAATTAGATGGGTAAAAAATGGGTCATACATAAAACCCATTTTAGACCCATACTTGGCCCAAGCCCCTCCCAGCTCCCAACACCAGCACCACAATGCTCCCGACGGCGCCATATTTAAGTTCGACGAATCTGGCCTCCTCTGGTCTTCCAACAACAACGCGTCCTCGGACCCGAGGAAACCTCAGACTCGAGCCCTGAAGAAGCTGCAGAGGCGGCCGCCCGCGCCGCCGCGGCGGAGGCCCCTTCCCCTGCAGCAGCGGTGTTGCCGGTGAACATATCGAACTGGCCAAAGATCTAGCAACGGGGTTGTAGAAAACACCACCGGGGAGAGAGGCCGCCAAGGACGGCGGCAGCGGCGGCGATGAAGAAGACGACGATAGGGATAGAGTCCCGCTCCATGAGTTTTTGGCAAGGAAGAGAGACGCGTCGCTCTCCATCCTCGAGGGCTTCGGGAGGACGCTCAAAGGAAGAGATCTCTGTCGCGTCCGAAATGCCATTTGGAAGACGGTTGGTTCGAAGACGAGAGATTGGGAAAGAGCCGTTTCCTCATTGATTTTTTTTTTATCTAATTTTTTTCCCATTGATTATCTCCACTGAAATATTACTAGATTTTTGTCAGCCCTCTTTATATATATATATGAGTGTGTGTATTTTTTTTTTTTTTGGGGGGGGGGGGGGGGGGGGGGGGTGTTGAGGGGGGGGGGGGTTTATAAATATTTCAATTTATAGATTTTTTACTTTTTAATTTATTTATTAATTTTTTTAAAAAAAATTATTTGACGTGAAGTTTTTATCTCGATAAAATGTACATGTGAAGTGCAAGTAGTTTTCGACCCAAACAAAAAAAAAGAGCAAGTAGGTTGAATGAGCTATATAGATTTTTCTAAAATATTAGCATTTCTCGATAAATTAGTCAAAACAGGTGAGGTCAGATCGGATATAAGTCGAGTCGGGTATAAGTCATTAAATATGAATCAAAACGGATTAGACGGGTCAAATCATATTCGACTCGACTCACCCATTTGACGCCTTGTAACGAGACAACAAGCAAGGCCATCGAGTCATTCTCAGAGGATTTGATTCCAAATCAAAATCCTCAGTTTTACTTGGCCCGCTCAATCGATGTCGTGCTCAAATTTAAATTGCATGAACCTCTGCTCAACAATAAATTGTTCATTAGAACTCATCACTGAATAATTTCTAAAGCATTATTTATGATGTTTCGTCAAAACATAGTTGATCCTAGCTACGCGTTGTCTCTATTTATCCAAATTTATACCCATGGTTCCACCAAAAAGTAGATTGGATCAGAAAAAAAAAAATTGAATTTCTTATTCTATTTTGACTAAAAATTCAGACGACTAAACGTAATTTTCCGTGCCATGCATAACACTGACGTCTTATAAAAGTAATAACTACTCTAAGACTACTAAGGGTCTAAGACTACTTTATAAACGAACTTAGGGAGTGATGACATGGCAACCGTAAGACATCTAAACAAGCTGAGTCACATTGATCTCCCAATGAAAATATGCCACTTTGTTTTCTTGACCAATTTCCTCTATCACTTTTTTTTTTCCTTATAATCGTTCTGAGTATACTTCAAGTTGTACTTCAATGAGCTTTTGCCACGTCATTACTTGTTGATGCGACCTAAATATGTCCAATTTTTTTTCCCTATCAGCACTGTAGCATTAATTGGAAAAAACCAGAGAAAAAGTAAAAGAGAAAAGAACACAATTGGTAGATTAGCTTAAGATCCTAATCCTTTCCAAGTACTATTTAATTCGCATTTAATTGAGTAGGCATGCATTTGAAGATGAACCTACGACTAGAAATGGAGATTTTCACTTTTGAGGGATTGAGTTTGATATTACTCTACATTTGATGGATTTTGATTGTCAACATTTAAAAAAAAACACACACACGCGCGCGCACGTAGACAGTTTGCGATGCGTCTTGCTTTGGTTATTTGTTCACAACTCTAGCTAACTCAAAGTGATATTAACAGATAAATTATCTTATCAGGCTAGATCTATTACGCTCAACTCGATAAAATAGCTTAGCATCTTCATCTAAGATCAAGTACGTCCAAAAACCTTAAAAGCGTAACCTCAAGCGGAACTCAAACTCAAACTTCAAAGATTCAAAATGCGAAAGAGTACCCCCAAAAGAAAAGAAAAGAAAAGATCATATGTTATCCATGCTTCGAAGTGAATGGACGCATTAAGGTACACATGAAAATGTGCAAAAACACCTTTTGGCGATGCATGTAGACAACTTACACTTGGGCCGGGCCCTTATCAACAATTCGGGTCCATTGTCGATTGGACAAGGCAGTGGATTTTTTTTTTATAATAATCGATGTGTCCAGGCCAGTTTGCGCGCACATCGACTATTCATCGGAGGAGACTAGCACAACAACTCATCGCCATGACCCTCCACTTAAATCACAGGTGCTCAATTAAGGAATTGAACCTGGGACCGGTGCGCCTAACCACACAATTCCAAATACGTCCTAACCAATTGAGCTACCTATGGACGAGTGGCAATGAAAAATTTTGTGATATGCAAAACTAAAAGAAGTGAAAAGAAGGTGAATAAAGCAAAAAGAAAACAGCAATGGACGTGGGTCGTAAGGGTAAGGGAATAACATATTAAAATGACCCTTATCATTTTAGTGAAAGAAATCAGATAATGCCAAATGAAGAGAAATTGTACAATTGAATTTATTTTCGGTCATTCCCAAGTTTAGGAGGAGATATAACTTCCTTTTATATGTCCGTCCGGCTAATCCTCACTATTGTCTCTTTCACATGCACCCAAGGATACGTAAGTTTATAATTCTACGCGTGGCACAAGAAAGTTGCGAAAATGTGAAGATTCGTACATAAGTTTTGAATGAGAATCCGAACTCAAAAAATTTAAACTAACAGGTCAAGGGAGACCACATGTATATATATAGAGTAGAGGTGAACGGTTTCTGATCCAATCTGATTCCCCTCCAGACGATGTCTGCAATAGTGTGAAATGAACTGAATTATAATCATTCTTCCCTCGAGTTATGAAACAAATTCACATCAGTCTCCAAAATTCAGTCACAAACCTCTCTCTCTGTTACTCCCTTCAAGTCGATTCAGATCCTCGACATTCCCTCCCGGAGAACCAGCCTCCACTTCTCAGGAAACAGCAAGAAAATGAGAAAATTCGCAGCAATGAGATGGCCTTGTGGGAGTGGTCCTTCAATAAACACCAAATATCAATCCACCAAGGTCCAGGAGGCGTGGAACACGAGGGAGGACGCGGGCTGCTCTTCAGATGGTAGACTAATCCCTTCAAGGCCTCACCTCACTAATCCTCCAAAGAAATGATGATCCGTGGATATGAACAACGGGCTCAACAGTGGTCTGCGAAGCCGAGACAGACCTCCGCGGGGACTACATCGTCGGCAGAGAGGGAGGGGGAACCATATTCTCTCTAAGCCTAAACCTAAATAAGTAAATACTATGTTTACTTTCAAAAAAAAAATTAAAAAGAGACCAATCTTGTCCAGGCGATCCGGTCCGGAGGGTCTTTTTTGCTCACCCCTAATATGGAGTGTCTGAAGCCAATTATTAAGTGATTTGTAATTTCAACAAGAGAGATGGAGGTGTCTATCACTTGAGCAGCTCCTCACGTCATTAGGATAAAATAAATATGTGAGTTTGTTACTTAATCGGTTGTTTGGCATGATATTGATGGGATTGCGCAGTATATAGAGTGTCTGAAGCCAATTATCAAGTGATTTGTAATTTCAACAAGAGAGATGGATGTGTCTATCACTTGAGCAGCTCCTCACATCATTAGGATAAAATAAATATGTGAGTTTGTTAATTAATCGGTTGTTTGGCATGATATTGATGGGATTGCGCAGCATATAAAGTGTTTGAAGCCAATTATCAAGTGATTTGTAATTTCAACAAGAGAGACGGAGGCGTCTATCACTTGAGCAGCTCCTCACGTCATTAGGATAAAATAAATATGTGAGTTTGTTAATTAATCGGTTGTTTGGCATGATATTGATGGGATTGCGCAGTAAAAGTCCAATACCTTAAACATGTTCGAGCCCAAATTGTTCTACACCACTTTGATTCTCCGATGTGAGATTTATTTTTAATTCTTTAACACAACTAACAATCTTCCCCTCACGTGTGAGCTCAGTGTTAGGTCTAATGTGCTCCTCCTTAATTCAAGTATCCTTCTGCATCAACTTATCTCAACAGGCCCTTCACGTGTGAGCTCAGTGTTAGATTTTTAACACAACTAACAATCTCCCCTTCACATGTGATCTCAGTGTTAGGTCTGGTATACTTCCCTTTAATTCAAGTATACTTTTGCATCAACTTATCTCAACGGGCCTCTCACGTGTGAGCTCAGTATTGGTCTAGTGTGCTCGTCCTTAATTAAAGTATCATTCTGCATCAACTTATCTCAACGGGCCCCTTACGTGTGAGCTCTGTGTTAGGTCTGGTGTGCTCCCTCTTAATTCAAGTATCCTTCTGCATCAACTTATCTAAACGGGCCCAGTAACCGCATGGGGGACATCAACAATCGGCTCTAATACCATTTGATGGGAATGTCAATACCTTAACCTGAGGAGAACGCCAAGAAGGAGCCCATGTTCGAGCCTATTAACATATCCAGTCAAACTCATATTCACTAAAAAACTTAAGCTAATGAGTTATGAGTCAATATGGATATATTAATTATTTTACACCACTTAAATTTTTCAATGTAGGATTTCTTTTTAACTTTTTAACACAACTTACTCACATGTGAATCCTAATAAATATGGGATCACGTCCCTCGTTTTGTAACTGCTTGAACATTTCTAATGTTCAAAAGGGGTCTCAAAGTGCTATGATGAACTCAAATTTTAAAAGGGGTCTCAACATCGAAAGTGCTCTCTTGGACATTCGAAATGGCTCTATTGAACGACTTGCTTGAATGCATTTTCAACTTGGGAAAAGAGAAAATAATTAGATTATTCATCACTTGTTTACGCACTCGACAAGACAACGAATGAGGCTAGCGGGTCATTCTCAAAAGATTCGATTCCAAATCAAGGCCCCGATTGTACGAGACTACTCGATGTTGTGCTCGAATTCGAATGGCACAAACTTCTACTTAATAATAACTTACTCGTCATTGATTAATTTATAAAGCATTCTGATGTTTCAGCAAGATAGAATCGATCATGGTTCTGCTTGTCCGACTTTAAAATCGTAGTTCACCTAATGGTAGACATGATATGATAAAATCCTTGGATTTCTTATTGCATGTTATCAAGTCATATATTAACTAAAAATCCGAACGATGAAAACGCAACCTAATACTAACAAGACTAATCTATAAACAAACGTAGGGAGTGATGACATGGCAAATTGTAAGACATCCAAACAAGGTGAGTCACATTAATCACCCAATGCAAATGTGCCACATCATTATTTCCACTATCAATTACGGTGCATTTGGCATTACTTTTCGCAGAAATATAATCTGAAAGTTTTTTTTTTTTTTGGGTTCTCGTAATCGTTCGGGGTAGACTTTGAGTCGCGCTTCGACGAGATTTTGCCACGTCATTACCCCGTCTATGCAACCTAAATATGTCCATTTTTTCCCTATCAACACCAAAGTATTAGTTGGAAAAAACCAGGGAAACAGTATGAGAGAAAAGAAATGTGGAAGGCCCCAATAACACAACTTAACTTAAGATCCTAATCCCTTCTAAGTGTTATTTAACTCGCATTTTATCGAGCAGGCATCCGCTTGAAGATGATCCTACTAGTTTGACTGGATGTTAGGGGTGAGTAAAATAGATCGACTGAACTGAGAACCATTTGGATCGAACCCAACCGACTAGTTCGGTTTAGTTCCTCGAAGCGCCGATCCGGTTTCCTGCTCTAAAAAATTGAAACCGATGATTTTCGGTCCAATCACCAGTTCCAAGGGAAATCGGACCGGACCAATTATTTTTATTTATTTTTTATTTCTTAATTGCAAACTTAATTTAAGTTAATATATTAAAATTAAAGTTCATGTTGCTCACCCCTACTAATAATCCAAATGATTTTCGATTTGAGAGACCGAGTATCGATCCTTCTTGTCAGATACTCGATTCTTGGGTGGGATCAGACTGGATTGGAAACCAACGGCCCCTACTGTATATGCTATTTTAAATTAGGTGAGCATGAACCATCTTATCGCTTTGGATTTCGGCCATTGTGAAAGAAATGGAGATTTTCACTTTTGACGGATTGAGTTTAACATTACTCTATCTTTGAATGATTTCTATTGTTAATGTAAAAAGCTAACTCGAAGTGAAATCAACGAATAAATTATCTTCTCGAGCTTGATCTACCTTGTTCAACTCGATAAAAAAGAGATTAACGCCCTCGTCTAAAGATCAAGTACATCCAAAACCATAAGCGTGTAAGCTCAAGCACAACCCGAACTTGAACTTGGGCCGGGCCCTGAGACAACAACTCGGGTCCATAGACAAAAAGTCGTTGGTTGGACAAGGCTGTGAAAAATTTGTGGTTGCTGTGACAATACACACTATATTTAGCTCTACTTTCAATTTTCTTTTTCATTTTTTTGTGGGGTCCAGATTTATTGTCGTGTACCTCGACTGATCCAGAAAGAAATCATCTAACATTTCCTTAGAAGATTAGGCCCTAACCTTGCAATCCAGGCCGTTCATGTTACGAATGAATGTTCTAGATTATAACTAATAAAAAAATTTAAAAAAATTAAAAAAATTGCTCCCTAAAAATCAGGGATCTGGGCCATCCGTCCAAAAATGTACGACTCTGATTGTAAAGTTAGGTGCCTAACCTTCTGAGTAAATGTTAGGCGATCCGGATCCGACTGATCCAGCTTCCCGAGCGATCTTTTAGGGAAAACTGCTGAAAGTGAAAAGAAGGTGAAGAGAGCAAAAAAGAAAACAACAACGGATTTGGGTCATAAGGGAATAACAGATTAAAATGGCCCTTATCATTTTAGTGAAATAAAGTAGATAATGCAAGATGAAGAGAAATTGTGCAATTTGAACCCCTTTTTTTTTTCTTGGTAAAGTTGTGCAATTTGAATTGATATTCCAATTATTCTCAACTTTAGATGATGACGTTTGTTGTATATCTCTTTAAGCACCTCACTAATATTCGATATTGTCACTTTCAAATGCGCCCAGAGATACGTGAATCTGTGCTTCTAGGTGTGGGTTAGGAGAGTTGCGGAAATTTAAGGATCCAAACACAAGTTCTGAATGAGAATCCAACCCAAAAACTTAAATTGACAGGTGAAGAGGGATCGCATGTGTTCATATAAAGTGTATGAATGCGCCTATCACTTGAGCAACTCCTTATGTAAGGAGCCTAAGGGCCAAAGTTAAAAGAGATTATTCTGCGGCAACAACGATATGGAAGATAAAATTACTTCCTTTGAATTCCAACAGATGACATTTTATCGGTACTCATGAAATTGGGAGATCAATGCTTCCTTCAAGTCCCTTGGATCCGCTCGTTCGTGTGCGATCTCGATTTTGACTCCATTTGTGATTGTGAGCTACTGATGTTAAAGCCATAAGACTCGTTCAAATTCTCAACTAGCCCTAGTTTTCTTCATCTCTATCCGTGCCTCGAGTGCTTATTAACAGCGACGTGGGGAACGAAAATACGCATTCTTATCTCATAACCGCAACACGAATCTCCTGTCCATGACCATGATTTAAACTCATGAACTCAGTGTTGCCAATTTTTTTCTTCTGTAGTTATAAAGTGCGGCTTCACTTTGGATTCACATGATAGTGTAAAGAAAAATGTAGAAGGAGCGGAGGTTTTTTTATTTATTTATAAATAATATTGAAAAAATAGATATTTACAAAATTAAACTAAAAAAAAATATTTACTATTCTAGGTCTGCCCCGGCATTTAAATTGACGAGGAAGACCTGGAGCCCCCCCACCCCCCATGGCCCGCTTCCCTCTCTCATGGTGGGAGAGCGAAGGGGGCCGCAAGTGGGGCCTTCCCCTCCCACGGTAATTGAATTGTCGAGGGAATACCTCCCCCTTTTATTTAAATAATTAAAAAAATTAAAAATATTTGCAATATTAGATTAAAAAATAAATTATTTAAAATTTTAAGTCTTGCATCTTTTATTTGTTTATTTTGCTAGGTAATTATACTGCCGAGCAAAGCATTTTAATTGTTTAAATTTATGTAAATATTTTTTCGATGTCGTCTCGTTGCTTCGCGATCCTTTAAAAAATATTTATGCGCTTCGACTCTAAGAAAATCAAGCGAATGAGCAAGGCGACGGTGTTTGCTCGCGAGCCGCAAAGCGATCATATTTAATTAAGAAAAATATTTATGTGCCTCGACTTCAAGAAAAACGAGAAAACGAGCAAGGCGATGGTGTTTGCTAGCGGAGCTGCGAAGCATCATATTTACGAAAAAAAAATGTTTACTTGTCTCGATTTTGAAAAAAGCGAACGAACGAGCGAAGTGACGTCGTTTGGCCAAGGGACCGCGAAGCGTTCATATTTAAGTTAAAAAATATTTGCGCGCCTCGACTTCGATAAAAATGAGTGAGGCGACAGCGTTCGCTCGCAGGATCAAGTAGTGATCATATTTACGTAAAAAAATATTTACTTATCTTGACTCCGAAAAAAGCGAACGAATGAGCGAAGCAACAATATTTGCTCACGGAACCGCGAAGTGATCATATTTACGTAAAAAAAAATATTTGCACGTCTTGGCTTCGAGAAAAACGAGCGAGACGACAATGTTTGCTCGAGGGGTTAAGGAGCGATCATATTTACTTAAAAAAAATATTTACGAGCCTCGACTTCAAGAAAAGCGAGCGAGATGACGGTGTTTGCTCGTAGGACCACGGAACGATCATATTTATGTAAAAAAATATTTACTTGTCTTGACTCCGAAAAAAATAAACGAATGAACGAAGTGACGACGTTTGCTTGTGGGACCGCAAAGCGGTCATATTTACGTAAAAAAAAAATTACGACGAGATCGCGAAACTACGCCAAAAAAATATTTACATAAATTAAAAAAAATTAAAATGTTTTGCTAGACAATTAAGAAAAGCAAATAAATTAAAGATGCAAGGCCTAAAATTTTAAATAATTTATTTTTAATTTAATATTATAAATATTTTTTATTTTTATTTTATTAAAAAAATATGGGGGGCCGCACCCCCCTCCTCCCACATCAATTGATCTGCCGTGGGAGGGAAGGAGCCCCACTCGGGGCCCTAGGTCTCCCCCGGTGTTACCTAAAACAGTGAATATTTTTTTAGATTAATTTTGTAAATATTTATTTTTTCGTATTAATTTTTTTTTTTAAAAAAAAAAAAAAAAAAACCCGCACACACACACACTCAAATTCGTGACCAATGAAGAGTTAAAAACCATGGACTCCGTGGTCAAAAAGGTCCCACCATACCACTCCCTTATAACGTCAAAGCAATAGTTTCCTAATGGCGGCTCACAAGGGGCCACGTGCCCCCTTCATTTTCAATTGTGTACTTAAAAAGCAAAAAGTGGAAAAAAGAAAAAAAAAAAGAAAAAGAAAGAGCAGATAACCTATTACACAATTAGTGATTACGACTTCAACGGTCGACTGAGCGTGACGTGGCATCGGTTGCCTCGGCAGCGGGAGACAGGCACGTGCCTTCCACGTGCGCCCCGTGGCCAAACCGAGCGTCCCCCCTCCCCCCACAAAAAAAAAAAAAAAACCAAACACGGGTTCCGTACACCAACTCCTCTCCTCCTCCAACGGTCACATTTCACCGACCACCTCCAACGGTCACTTGGACTCTCGCCCTCGTCCGTTGGATCTCTGGATCCAACGGCCGGAAGAGGAGATTCCTTCCTTTGGGGGGAAGGCGGGGGACTTTCTCGAATGCCATGCCTAGGACCTCCTCTTCTCTCGCCTCCTCGCGTTGCATCACCATCATTAACCACTTTTTTTCAATGCCTTGGGTAAATCAAATCAACACAAACCCATGAGCGCAAAAAATGCAATAATTCCAGACACAGAGCAGCAGTAGCATCATCATCATCTGTCTTCTAGTATATAAAAACACAGACCTTTCATGGTTTCTGGTTCTTTTGGGTAGTGAGTGTTGAGGGAGGTGTACTAGTTGCTGCTGCGAATGTGTCGTGTTCATGCATGTTTCTGGAGTTGGTAGGCTGGGGGGGCTTTCTGGGTTTCGCATTTGATTGACAGCGCCCGTTTCATTTGCTGGCATGGGCGCCGTTTCTCGTCCAAATGCTACAATGAGTCAGGTGCTGGTGAAGGTTTTCGGCTTCCGGTTTGAGAAAGTTTGTGTCTTTAGCTCAGTTCTCATGTGGGGATCCAATCTTGAGGGAGAATCACAGCTTTTGCCGATGTGCTCTTCTTGAAATCTGCGGAATCCGATGACATTTTTCGGGTAGGTTTTCTTGTTAGTTCCCAAATTCTTTCATTTTTTTTTTGTTTTTTTCCTCCTCCGAGGGTGGTGTGAATTCTTTTGGTGTGGGCATTGACTTTTTGGGTTGTGGCTAATTCGTTGTGTTGGTATAGGAGCACTCAATACTCATACACAGTTTTCTTTCACCTTGTTCACTCATCGGATTCATGTTTCTTCTGCCGTTTCACACACAATCACCATAGTCACACAGACCAATATAGCAGACAAAATAACAGAAAAAACAAACAAAAGAAGTATCATTCTTAATCTTGTTGGAGAGAGAGAGAGAGGAGTAGAAAGGGAACAAAGAAGACAGGAAGTTGGATTGAAGCTGAAAATCACAGAAATATTGGAAGGTGAAAGACGATGTTGGCTGGGTGCTCAAGTTCTACCTTGTTGTCACCGAGGCATCGATTAAGGAGTGAATCATCTGCAGTCGCACAGTTCCAAGCTTGCCATTTCCAGTTGCCTTCAATGAGCACCCAGAGATTGGACTTGCCATGTAATTTCTCCAGGAAAGAGAACTCAAGACCTCAGTCCCTCAGGCCAGTCTCACTTTCTGTGGAGAAGTCATCCATTGAAGCAACGGCCACTACTTGTTCTCTCAAGCAGCACATCAGGCTGCCTCCATTGGCAACCACTTCTCAGGGATCAATTGAAGCTAGAAGGGAGGTCAAAGGGGAGTTCTGGGAGAGAGGGAAGAGCTTGAAGAGGTTCGCAGATCGCAGTTCCGTCGATGAGTCCTGTGTCAGCAGGGCTAAGAGGAAAAGGCATGGCAATGTGAATGAGAAACCTGATTATGTTTGCGAAGGGGGTGAGAACCTGAGCTTAGGCCAATTGGACGGAGGCAGCTTCTGGTTCCAGCCAAGTTTCAATGGCTCTCCAATCCCTTTCTCCATCACATGTTCCCAGGATGAAGAGGAAAGAGTTTGCTTCGTTCCAAGTGATATCGTCTCCTCACCTTTGCCGCTGTCGAACAATCCTTGGGTGGAATCCATCGTGAACAAGATCACAGGCTTAGACGAAAAGGACGTCGAGATCAGCCACGGGCCGGTGAAAGAAGATTCGGGATCAAGCACTTCGTCAGAGAGTCAGAGCTTGGTGCTTAGGCTAAACGAGAACATATCGGGACACGGAGCAGGGAATGGTTCAGGGAACCCATATCCACATGAAGGTTTTAGTATGGAAGCCAGCGAGGAGAATCACCATGGAGAACATCATGGATTTGAGCTTGTTAGCCTTCTTACGGCATGTGTAGAGGCGATTGGGTCCAAGAATATTGCAGCGATTAGCCACTTTATTGCTAAGTTGGGGGATCTTGCCTCCCCGAGGGGATTCACTATAAGTCGCGTGATCGCTTACTATACTGAGGCTTTAGCATTACGTGTAACAAGACTGTGGCCTCATGTTTTTCACATCACCCCCCCTCGGGAAGTTGATCGGGTGGATGAGGACTCCGGAGCGGCATTGCGGCTTTTGAACCAGGTTAGCCCTATCCCCAAGTTCATCCATTTCACATCGAATGAGATACTGTTGAGAGCATTCGAAGGGAAAGACAGGGTTCACATCATAGATTTCGACATCAAGCAAGGACTTCAGTGGCCTAGTTTGTTTCAAAGTTTAGCCTCTCGGTCCAATCCTCCTAGCCATGTAAGGATTACCGGCATAGGCGAGTCTAAGCAGGAACTAGTTGAAACGGGAGAACGACTGGCCATATTTGCTGGTTCATTCAACCTTACTTTTGAGTTTCACCCCGTTGTTGATCGGCTGGAAGACGTGAGGCTGTGGATGCTTCACGTAAAGGAGGGAGAGAGTGTCGCTGTGAACTGTGTCTGCCAATTGCACAAGACGCTTTATGATGGCAGTGGTGGAGCACTCAGGGACTTTCTCAGATTGATACGAAGCATGAACCCGGTGGTTCTCCTAATAGCGGAGCAAGAAGCCCATCATAATACCAGCAGCTTGGAAGTGAGAGTCATCAATTCATTGAGATACTATTCGGCATTGTTTGACTCAGTTCATTCGAGCCTTCCACTGGAGAGCGGGGCCAGGGTTAAGATAGAGGAGATGTTCGCCCGGGAAATCAGAAATATTGTCGCTTGTGAAGGAAGCGACAGATTGGAAAGGCACCAGAGTTTTGACGACTGGAGGAAATTGATGGAGCAAGGAGCATTCCATTGCTTGGGAACTACCGAGAGAGAAAGAATTCAAAGCCAGATGCTGTTGAAGATGTACGGCGCCGATGAGGATTTTATTGTCAGCGAGCGTGGGCAAGATCAAGCAGCACTTACTCTGAGTTGGCGGGATCAACCTCTTTATACAGTCTCAGCATGGGCACCTGCTGATGTTGCGGGCAGCTCATCATCCCTTTCTCAGCCGAATTGATCTCCGTGTCTTATCACCATGCAGATCATTAACATCCATTCTTTCCGCACATAGATGACTATGAAATTCTTTGTAGGTAGACGAAGACTTGTCATTCTTTCATTCTTTTGCTGCAGATAAAATTTGTCTTCGGGATAGGAGCATTATATGAGAAGCTCAATACTGATCAAAGTTCATTCGTTGTAGAAATTCCCGGTTTACATTGTTAGTTGTTTGGTGTCATTTTGTGTCGATTATTTTGATTCTTTATGTACTATGAAAATCTTTCATATTGTATCCATCAATTTGCTCCAGTCAAGAGTCATGAGTCTGTAATTTTCAAAGTACTGCTTTCAGTGGAATTATTCTTTTGTGCTTATCATCCATATTCATACAATTTCTACACGTATTATCTTGTGAATCTGCGGTTAGTGTTAGTTGATTGTCTTGTTTGATCACCTACCCCTGAGATTTTGGGTTGAGTTCACCTACGAAACTACATCGATCAAGGTTATAGTTGCGCGAATGTCTTGACGGTGGATTCGTCTGAGATGTACAAGGACAGAGACAGCCTCCTTTCTACTTTTACATTTTCCTAAGAAGGCGGGCAGATTGAATTTTAGGAAGTGGAGATTTGGCATCACACACAGGTAAAACAACATTATGCTGATCCTCATTTTCTAACTTTAGGAATAAGGAACAGAGGCTGTGCTTTCTGCAAAGTGATGCCTAATTTTTCCGTCATATCTAACTCGCTATGTTCAGTTCCATGGGGAAGTGTCCAATCAAAGAACTTAATCAGGGAAGCGAGAACTAAGGGAACTTGCTTAGCAGCCATTGGCAGTCCGGGGCATATTCTTCTTCCAGCGCCAAAAGGTAAAAACTCGAAATGTTTGCCTTTGAAGTCCAATGACGATTGCATAAACCGTTCAGGTCTGAACTCTAGTGGATTTTTCCAAATCGTGGGGTCTCTCCCAGTCGCCCATATGTTGACTAGTACTTGAGAGTTCTTAGGGATGAAGTAATTCATCATACTGCAAGCTTGAGGAGCACGGTGAGGCAGGAGCAATGGCGCTGGTGGGTGCAGCCTCAGTGTCTCTTTGACACAAGCTTCCGTGTATTTAAGTTTGGATAGGTCCGATTCTTTTGGTTTGTCTTGGCTGATTTCTTTTGCAACTTCTTCTCGAACTTTGTCCATGGACTCTGGGTTTTTTATCAGCTCTGCCATTGCCCATTCAACTGTTGTGCCACTAGTGTCTGTTCCAGCAGTGAAAAGCTCCTGCAACATAGAGCAGAATCGATTCAATCCATTGTACATGCTGATTAGAACTCTAAAACTGGAAACATGGTATTCCGACGATGAAACAAGCATGCCTAAGATAATCCCGTTTTCATTTGACAAGCAAGCAAAGCTTGAAGCAGTTTTTGTAGTCATCGTTTTTGCAGTCAGATATGATGTCAGGAATTGATTTGTGATTCTGTAGTTATTTAGCAATTTGTTTCCCATAGTAATATCTAATTTTCCTCCTCGAAAACTTAATTGTGCAGTTTCACTGCAAGTAGCTCTGTCTATTTTCGGAATTTTTATACATCTATAATACGACTATTGGAGACAGAAACAGAAGAACCTGTAGAAAGATTATCTACATTGTAATGTGAAGTGCTCAAAGGTATGTTGAATGCTTATGAAGGGTTATAAAGTACAACCTTATTGTTGTTATGACATCAAACACTCCACAAGATAGTAATTAGTATGGCCCTTGAGTTTCTTTTTCTTTCCTATTCAGTACTTGTTAATTGTTTGCTGTGATTTTGAACCAAACAACAGGATAACAGGCCTCAGATATCTCAAAGTGGAAAAGTGCAGCTCATATGTACTATTTTTGGCCCTTTAGGTCCTTATAAAGCTCTTACCATGTACAGTTGATTGATTGTTTCATCAGTGAAGTCGCTTTCAATGAGAACGTCCAAGAAGTCTGATTGTGCTGCTGCTGCTTCATCGCCCTCTTTTCCTTTCCGATATCGCCGTTCTTCAATAATGGCTGTCCACATTTCGTTCATCTTCACTGTCAGCTCCTTCGATTTCCTCTGTAGACCCTGGAGATCCAATCCGCTTAGGATCGGATAAAGATCCGATATGTTCGTCTTAGCAGACACCTCCATCATCTGCCTGACAAGATTTTTCATCTCTCCGTCGACCGTCCCATTCTTAAACTCAATGAAGTCTTTCGAGACAAGAATGTTGCTCAGCATATTGAGTACAGTTGCAAAAACAACTTCTCCAATATTCACTACGTCGCCTTCTCTCGAGCTGATCAGTTCCACCATCTCCATGACCTTTTTCTCCCGAACAAGTGTCTGAGACTCTATGGCGTTCCTCGAGAAAAGCTCCGTTTGGCATATGGTTCGCAAATACTTCCACCCGATCCCGCATTCCGGAGACCATCCGAGAGATATATAACTGAGCTTCGATCTCTCGGCGGGCATCACATGAGGGACATATCGAGCGGACAGCAAATGATCCTTGTCTTTAAGAATTTCCTTGGCAACAGCCGGTGACGACCCCACGATCACAAGCTGAGTGCCGCGCTTCAAGGATATGAGAGGGCCATATACTTTGGCGAATTCCGATAAAGTAACATGAGGCATCTCCCCTAGCTGCATCATATTGCCTAGGATTGGCCATGGACGGGGTCCCGGTGGAAGAGGCAGCGTCGACTTAACTTGTGGTCGAGCCTTGAATTGGTTATGGATGAAGAGGAGGATGAACAGGGAAACATAGAAGGGAAGGAGAGGATTGTTGATTCCTTCAGTTAAGTCGGTAAGAGCCACGAGTTTACGACACATGATTCATTTGCTCTAATGAACAGATGAATTTGGCCAGGAAGAAAGAACTGAACAGATGAATTCCCGGGATCTCACATTATATATAGATAATGCATGCAGCTAGTAATTTAACAGACAAGTCTCTTGTCAACTTAATTGTTACACCAATCAAGAGTGCAGTTTGCTTCTCCAACGTTACTACTGTTCTGGACATATTATACTACCTCAAATGGTCATAAATCTATTTGGAAACCCCAAAATTGCTCCCTTGTTCTGTCAATATATATAAATGCTTGTGAAGAAGATCGGTCAAAATTTTTGTTTGGAAGTGAGAGAGACATATTTTGTGGACCGAACCAGACAAAGGAGGAGGAGGAATAACTACAATATAAGGATATTAGGTGTAACATCCATTTTGACAGGCTGCTTAAACAATGATTAGGGCAGCTAGGATGAACCTGCAGGAACCTTCCCAGCAATTTCCTGAGCCGAATCAGGTCGAAACGTGTCTCGGTCCAGAGGGTTAAAGCCACATGAACAAGATAGAGAGAGGTCGAACGTTCTTGTTTTTGAACTAGGCGTGCATGTTTCGTCGTTTGTCACGCAATGGTTCAACAATTCTTTTTGTGTTTGATTCTCAAGACCAGCAACACGCCATGCGAAGTGAGCGTTATACCATAAGCTCAGGGATAATGGCCATTCGTGACGAGGGCTTGCGAGTTGTAAGTTCGAGTGTCGTCTCTCAAAATTATTGTATGAATGAAACTAAGAGAACAGAAATATGCCCTCAAAACGATGTTAAAAAGAATTTAACTGTCGGAATTCGCCCTCGTTCGCTTGTATAGAGGATCCTAAGCTAAGCATACCATGGCACTTGAGATCCCATGATACACCGTTTCTCAAATAATCCACTCACTAACACGTCACTTTCTCAAATGATCAAATTACTCAATCCAACACGAACGGGTAGCCGTCCTTTTTTCCCTTCTTGGCTGGAAAATAAACGGTCTAGTTAAAGACGACACGCACCTGGACCCCCTTCGCGCGCATGGAGGATTTTGGTTTCTTCTTGTTGACGTTTGCTGGTCTGGGAGACCGCTTACATCACATTTCAGTACATGGGTAAACCTTCTGTATCAATGAAATTTATATTAACATATCCTCTACGATATCTCATGCGGCAGTTTTTTACATGGCGCTCCAAGCAAGAAATGCTCGGAACGGGGTAGAAGGAAAAACAAAAGACAAAATGTCGCTCCAGACAACTGTTGGGCCAGCACCCACTTGTAACTAAACAATTACATTAAGTACGCAGATATTCGACCAAAAAAAAAAAAAGTACGCAGACAAACTTGTAAACATTAGCTTTCTTGAGGGGCGTTGCCGGATCTGCGGTAAGGCACATATCTGTGCTCTTTTGCAGCATTTTTCCGTCTCTTTTTCTCAATAAAGGCCTCCACCTTTCCGGATGCCTGATCATAGCAGTCACAAGTGTTATTAGACGCAGAATCGATGTACCAAATATCGCCTTGGCAAGGCAAGAAGGACATTCTTCGAGGACGGAAAAAAAATACCTTGAGACTATTATACTTCTCAATAAGCCTCCTTGTACGAATCTCCGCTGCAAGAAGCAGACAAAAAATTCAGAATCCTGATGTACGTTCAGACCTAGACTAACCACATTCGTAGCAAGATCCAAAGACAGACACGGCAATCTAGTTTTAAAAGCATGTATAGCATGAGAATGACCGCATACAAGAAGGAAAACAAGACGATGTGCCTTTTCATACATAAGAAGGATGATGATGCTACATATTTTAGAGTACTATTTTTATATGCAGGCGTCCCATGTGTCCATGTCCATCGTCAACCACTAGCATCCATCACCCCCAGAAATCTATGGACCCATTGTACCACCTTCCGGCACCATTGTGCATTTTCCTCCAATGCAGTCATCGATGAATTAGTACTCAACACTGTCATGTGCCTCGAAGCATCAACATGGGAATTTTGAACAACATTAATATGCGCTCTGATTAAACTTTCCAAGGACATGAAGGGACAGTAAATCTGCAAGAGCATTTCCCAAAGAACCAACTTTGTATACTCATTTTAAGATGTGTTGGCATTGAACGTCAAAAATAATATCATGCCTCCACCATTTCCAGACACAAAATTCCCCATCACAATAGGACAGAAAAAGAACATGTGACAGAGACCGTGAGAGAGCCTGAAGACGTACATTTCTTAAGGTAAAATGGTCTTTTTCCTTGCTTTGTAGCTTCTCTCTCTTTCTTTTTGTGCTCAGCAAGAATTGCAGTCTCTCTTTGCTTTCCTGTCTCTGACTTCAATTGCTTGTCCTGTTTGCTCAGCATATGACGGGAAAAGAGTGAACAGGATGCACCAGAATATGATATTACTGCAACATTACATTATCATGTTTAGCAAAGGACTTACAATCCAGGCAATTCGACTTTTCAATTCATCAATTACGCTTGGGTCATTTGATTTCTTTAACTGCTTCTGTAATTCCTGCATGTCCAGAAGACCAGTTTATCAGATGAATAGAGACATTGCACAACTAACAGTTCATCTCAAATGCCTCACCTTTCTTTCTGCAGGAATCTCATTCTCATAAAGGAAACCATATCTCTTCTTGAACCTATAACACACAAATGCTTGAGAAGATATTATATAGCATTTACTCTGTTAGGATTAGGCACACAACCACAACGAAGTAAAGAGGAAAGGCAAGGGGAAAAAAAACTACTAACACACGAGATCTATCCCGGTTCACCCTTAAACTAGGGCTACATCCAGGAGAGGATTCCACTATAATTAGCACCTTTCACTTCTCTGTTCAAGAGATTATATATAACAGTAGCTATTTATGAGAAGAATGAATCTCACCCCAATATACTCGAAGCAAGATAAGCATTGAGGAAAATAGTAAGACAGTCAAAATTTATGAGTGTGTGACATATGAATGTGATCATAAGAACGTTGGGACAGAATATATTTCAAGCTCTACATACCAATCATACTTGAGTTGCAGCTGAGAATCATTCAATTTTTTCTTGTTCTTAAGTCTTTTACAGAAACTAAAACAAGAAATAAAGCGATCCTGCTAGATCCTACTATATCTTTGTAAAAAAATTCCATTTCTCGTTATGAGAAAAGTTATTGGCATTTTCTCACTAAGGATCACATATGTGACTTCTTTGAACTCCCGAAATCCACTACATGATTCAGCCCCAGAAGAAAGTCTAAGAAAATGTATCAGAAGACACCAAGCGAACTTGTTCAGAATACATCCATAGCAATAATTTGTCTCACAAATATATGCTGTCCCGTAAAAATCCTTTTCAGTCCCAATCTTCGTCTAATAACAATATTGTAAACCATCTACAAGTTCAATCAACGTCGCAATTAGGCACTCAATAGATCTGCATTTATGTTTAATTAGATGCTACAAAAACTAAAGACCCAATGAAAAAAACACTGGTAAGGGATGGTGCAAAATAGCAATTGAACATATGAAAAGTGTACTGTTGAATATTGAATCTGAAGAAACAGCGCTATGATACACACCAATTGGGCGGTCAAAAGTTTCAAATAAGCAAATAATTATCAAGTGTTATTGCTTATCGAATTCAAATTTTCTGGCAAACCATGTGCATTGGTGTAGATGAATGTATTACTCTGTTACGATAACTTTACTAACAGTAAGACGCCTTTCTACAAAATCTATGGATAAGCAAAGTAAAATCCCATAATTCGAGGAAGAAGTTTCATGTAACACATCAAAAGAGAAAAGGAGGTAATGCAGCCTTACCCCTCCACATTCAATGTACCACATAGAGATTCAAAACGAGGATCCCGTGCAACCTGGAAATAACATAATTTAACCTGGTCAAATAGCATGAACAACTGCATAAACTAACATGCACAAAGACGACCTATGCATCAGCATCGCAAGAAAGACTATAAACTTAAAGCTATAAAGCTCAAAATGTTCCATCTACCGTTCCATGTAATGCAAGTTTAACTATCTAGATGATAAATATTCATTTAGATGACCAAAAAGCTAAGATCACGGAGCGACGAAAGAAATGACAGCAAATGCATAAGGTTAGTAAGAAGACGGCACAAAAACCAAAAGGAAAACATATAGGAGGAAAACTCAAGCCATAAAAAATTAGCAACTAAATCAGGACTTGTATCAAAAGACTGCAGGAGCCAATACATCAATAAAATCCATAAGTATCTCAACGAATGACCAGTAAGGACATAGCTTGCTGCAATATGCAATGATGCCAACAGAACAAAAGCTGACCTTCTTAGGAGCCTGGATGACCTCTCTAAATCTCCCAACAGGCTTCTTCCAACTAGCTTCCATTGGCCTTACAAAGTAACTCAAGTAAGCATCTGTAATACACTCGATGCGCAAGCACATAATACAGAACATTCCAAATACTATAAATACCTATTTTTGTTAGCCCTCTTGGGCTTCTTCTCTTCATTGGATTTTTTGTACACCGAATGAGAACCATCAGATCGAGCCTTCTGCAATTCTTCAAATGTCACATCTGCCAACTCACGCTGTATCTCCTCCTCCTGATAAAATTGCAAGCAACTTATTTCCTAGCACCAGAGATTAAAAAGACAGAAGATTGACCTAGAATTAACAGTTACTTCAAATATGTATCATCACACGTGCATAGGCAGTCACTTCAGCTTACTAACATCTTCTGAGGTAGACAATTCACTTTCTTCACTATCATCGAACTTTGTTTTGCTTGAAGTCACCGCTCCATCATTAGGACTAGGCTTCCTCATTTCAGTCTTTTCACTAGTTTCCCCCAATAAATCGAGCAACAGGCACCAAAGCAAGGCTTCTGCTATAGACACACAGTAACCAGATTAACCCATTGAATACTATGTCATGACAAATGAAGCTTTAATAATTGGAAGTTGATTCGCCAAAAGCTCACGACTTTGACATTTTATCATATGCCATCCAACCAATACCATAAGGTCAGAAGTACAAGAGCAGAACAACATGATTTCGAAAAGGATCAGACGGATGCACTTAAATTCTGGACAAAACTACATATGAACTCAAAGCCTTAAGACAAGGCAATTTCTTCTGACCCTAAATTTTTTACTAACATAATCAGTAGATCCTTGCATTTCAATATGCCATATGTCTTTCCATAACTACTAGGGCCAGGTGTCAAATGAGGAAGTTCGGATTTGGGAGATCGAATATGGTCTGATCCATATTGACCAGTCTAATCCATTTTGACCCATATTTAATAACCTATACCCGACCCAACCCGTAACTCACCCATTTTGACCCATATTACCAATGTGCACTAATATTTTAGGAAAACCTGTACAACTTATTTAACATAATTTAAGCTCTTCACATGCATATGTTACCTAAATAAAAACTTCACATCAAATAAAAAAAGCAAATTAAGCAATAAAAAAAATGTAAAAAATCTGTAAATTGAAATACTTATAAAAAAAAATTGTCTGAAAAAATGGGTTTTGATCCATATTTTTTTTTGATCGGTTGTGAACCATATTTAATGAGCTTAGTTTTGTATCAGTAAATCATTTTTATTTAGTTAAAATTCAATCCAATCTGGTCAAGACGAACCTATTTCACCAAGCAAACGAAATTTTGCAGTATGCAATGACAAAACTAAGCCGTGAATACGACTGCAGTATAAGTTGTAAAGACAAAATTATTATTGACCCATGACTTCTCAATGGAAAATGAACGATCAACTCAAACAAAGGCACAAGTGCCTTCATACATGTCGATTTTTATGATGTTCATGGTGCATAAAAACAAGTTTCTTTTTCAGGGAAAAGTGAAGCATAATCTTTGTGCTTTACCCCTTACCCAAAAAAAAAAATCTTTGTGCTTTACCATATCATTTTGTGCTTTTCTATTTATTTTTTCTTATAATCCCAGCACAATCAATAGGGTTTTTCCTGAATGACAAACCCCACAAATCCCTGAAAACCAGGTACACAGTGCGCACAGCTGAAATCGCCTCATTTCGTCTTCTTGATTGCTCGCTACATCTTCTTGAATTAGACCTGTCAAAAGGGTGGGTCGGGTTTGGGTTGGATCGTAAACGGTCTGACCCAAATAGACCCGTTAAACCGTTTATGACCCATTTCGTTTCACAGGGCTAGATCAGAAAAGCAATGTAAATGAGAGACGCGTTCTGGTGCCTTTCCTTTTTCATTGTTTGGTTTGATTGGATTAAAATCTGGTGGGACTGTAATTTGATGCACATACTTTGTTAGAGTTTTAATTTTGTAATCAATGAAGTGATCAGATTTCAGCTCTTTCACTCCAAAGAAGTATTGAAAACATCCGTGCTGCGAAATACTGTAATACTGAGAAAACGCTAAAAATGAATCTCGATACGGGTGGGGTATCGGTCGAGAAATTTGTATTGCAAAAAACACAGTCAAGACATCGAACCCAAATAGCTAAACAAAATTAGTGGAGAAGGCCAGCAAGAAGGAGAGGCGTTGTGTGAGGGATGAGGAGATCAGAATACACAGCCACAGTAGAGGCAGAAGAAGTAGAGCATGGAGGCAAGGATACAAACATTTCCTCTGCCAACCACCCTCCCCCCCTCCTCTTCTGCCTCTCTAGAAGTTTCTTGTGAACTGCATCTTTTTGAATCACACTCAAACCAATACAAACATCACAATCAACAAAATTGCTATGACACCCAAAATGCCAAACCCAATCAAAAGCGCCAAAAATCATATTCGTTCTTAACAAACTGAAGACGCTATTAGTCCAACAGAGAGCTGAGATTCAGCATCCTATTCCAACATCAGGCAAAATCCCAGGAACGGAGAAATCTCCAAGAAGAAGGATCCAAAATCCGTTCTTATTGCCTCAACAGAAATGGCAAATAACGGTACCTCATTCCCTGAGCAAAGAAAGTGGAGAGCAAGAGAGAGTCCAACCAGCTGGATTCTAAGGAGATGCGACCTTCTAGTCTGAGCAAAGAGGGCGAGAGACGAGGGAACTAAGCGATAGGGTGACCGATCCCAGTCCGGTCCGGTTCCCATCAAAAACTGGGAACCGGACAGGTGGTCCGGTATTCAAACCGTGGACCATAAGTGTTTTCGATACACGATCTATGTAGCACTGATACGATATGGGACACGGGACACGACATGCCGATACGTGATTTCTTAAAAAATAGATATTTCCGACACGCTGGGATACATTATATATTAAATATATTTTTTTATATTTGTATATTTTTATATATACATTTAAATTTTTATGAACTCCAAACATCACATATAAACGTCGCATATATGTCTAAATGTCATAGTTAATTGATATTTGATAACAATTTCCAAGCAAGTTTACAGGTCACTCGAAACCCCAGGTTTCGGATGTCCAGAAAATCAACCCTCTTTCGGTGGAACTAGGAGTCATCGTCTACATATATTTACCAAAATGTTCAACACCATTTGACTCTCTAGGCAACCCATGTTGTTTAGCCAAGTCTAAATACTTTTGGAACTTGGAAGAATTGGTTTTAATGGATGAGAACAGTTTGCAAATGGCAACACATATTAACAAATAAAAATCACCAGTCATATCTATTGTGCAGAAAACGAAAGAACAGAGACTGAGCCGATTGTTATCCCATTTTGGTGCTTTGCAAGCATAAGGCCCACGAAATAGATGCAGCAGCAACACTGATTAATTGTCATTTGACAGAAATATACAACCAGAAAAATCTTCTAATTGAGCATAATGACACAATGAAAAGGCTAATTTACAAGAAAGAGTTCACAAGATGGCAAACCCAACAACGTTGAACCTTTCAGCAAGCTATTCAATCTTCCTTTTACATCCCCATTTCATTTGAAGGCAAGAATCACCAAAACAGCACGTAACCTCGGACATCAAAGAGGTTCAGCTAAAGCTTGAAAACTCTCATAAACCAAAGCCAACACATCGAACCAACAACACCCAAGAGCACGAAACAATCCACGAGCACTGACACGAGCTTCACTAGACCAAGAAACACCTCAATCGACCTCAGAGCATTGAAGGAAATATAAACACAAAACCAAGCAATTTACCTGGTTTTCGTGCGCAAAGAACAAATCAAGGTACACAACCGCGAGGACTGAGAGGAGGCGAGCTGAGTGGTGAATGCCCGAGGCGAACTAACAACGTGAGCTGAGGAGTGAGGACAGTGGACACGGCCTCATCAGTCCAAAACTTGGTGGCGAGCTGAGGTCCGAGGAGCGAGGACGTGCACTGAGGACTTGAGGCAACTCAGGGGAGGCCGGCGGCCACGAGGCGGCGAAGGGAGTCAAAGTCGATGGATCAGGAAGCCGCGAGAGAGAATGAGAGAGAGAGAGGAGAGCGCGACCAGAGAAGGAGCAGAGCAAAGACGGAGGCTTGAGCATGAAAATAACATTAGGTCAGATTTGGGTTTTTTTTCTTTCGTCTTGCCTCCGGACACGCGTGCGGACACTCAACGCGTGTCCGAGAGTGTCCGAACGTATCGGATACGCCGCCGTATCCGATACGCAAAAAATCTCCAGATACGCCTATCGGTGCTACGTAGTCCACGGTTCCGAAAAGTGGATGCACACTTCGTAATTCTTTAATCAATCACACACCAACGCACCAGTAAACATGAACTTTATTACAACATACACGTTCACCATTCAACGAACTCTATACGCAAACATCCACTGAATGCAAACCAGAAATCAGTAAATATCCAAACCAATTCAGTGAATTCACGTGCTTAAGAACAAATTGAGTTGAAAGCATGAAGCTTGAGGAGAGGAAATTAAATTGAAGAGGACGAACCAAACAGCCTGTGGCCTCGATAGAAGACACAATCGAGCTCGAGGTCAAGGAAAGAATGGTCGGTGTAGCACGAACTTGCCGGAGTCAATGCCTCTTCAATTGGCAGCTCCGGATCAACTCGCCCACCTGCAATTTGGCTGCAAACGATGCTAATGAAGTTTGAGGAGGGACTAGCGAGAGAACAGAGAAGTGGAGACCTCTGCGGCGCTGGGCTGAAACAAAGCAAAAAAAAAAAGCCCTTAAAGTAAACATTATTTTACTTATTAAAAAAATAATAAAAAAAGGATTGGTCGGATTTAAGCGGTTCGGTTCGGTCCGGGCCTTAGAATCAAAAACCGGACTGCCCAGTTACCTTTCTAATATTAGGAGCTGGAGTGTCGGTTCCGATCTCGACAGTCTTTTTTACTCACCCCTACTAAGCGAAATGGGCGGAGATCATGAGTGGGGGAAGAGAGAGTCAGCCCTGAATTCGGAAACTGCCATCTGGGCTCATTAGGGCTTGTTCTGATTGGTTCAGGCCCGAGATGAATTTTTATATAAATTAATGGCCAATTAATGAGCTTTTTTTTTGGTCGAATTAATGAGCTTATGTACACCCCTTTTACTGTAAAATTTGATACCGAAATACAGTCGATGCATTTTAGTAGAATATTCACTTTAGTTTTTAGTCCAATCAAGTTCAAGTCAGGAAAAATTAACTTGTGTCATTTATTGAGTCCTAAATTTTTTACACTTATATCAATTCAATTCATTTGACCGGTCAGCATTAAGTGGATAATTTTTTATGATATATTTTTATTTTTCCTTTTTGTTCTCTCTTTTTTTTTTCGCCGAAGCTCTCCAGCCACTGCTCGAGGGCCGCAAAGCCCTAATCCAGACTCGTGAGCGGCCGTACCTCGCTAAAACCTAGTCCCTAGTGAAAAATAAAAATAAAAGAAAGTGGTAAAAAAGAAGGGGAAAAAAAAGATCAACCATCATAATAGTATTCAAAATGATCCATATCATGGACAACCTATTAAATGAGTTGAACTGGCATAAATACAAGAGATTTAAGATTCGATTGACACAATTACAATAGATTTATGAATTTCGGGCGAAACGCTCGGACCCAAATAGTATCCAAGAGTGTAGGATACGTGAGAGAGACGTGGAAAACCAAGTTCGGCTGTGGCATGTCATCGAGAGATGGTGAACGATTTGACTGACAAATGGACGAGAGTAGCTTGCTTAGTCATTATCGTTCGTCTTCCAACGACCCTCGCTTACGCATATGACAAATACTGTGATTGCCTTTCGCTTTCAAGCTACGCCCTTTCGCTTTCCTGCCATTGGGCTCTGCAAATTCTCCACGGCCACATTCTTCTCAACCAGCTCCTGACAACTGGGATTCCTTCATTCCCTTGAGATCTCATCATTGCCCAAACTTTTTTCTCTCTTCTCCTATGTGATTGTCCTTTTGACCAAGCTGTTTTCAAGAACATTCGCCATCTTAACGTGGAGCGCACGGCAAGAATGCTTTCGCGGGTCGAGAGAAGAAGCAGCTCGGTCCATGGCGGCAGCCTTGACAATCGAGCTCAGGAAGGTGGTGATCAGTTGGAGGTCAGGCCAGGAGGCATGTTGGTGCAGATGAGGCCGAGTCCTGGGACCGAACACCAGAATCGAGCTCAGGTCTCCAACATCAGAGTCAAAGTCAAACATGGCCCTGCATGCCATGAGGTTCTTATCAGCCCCCAGGCAAGCTTTGGTGAGTGAAATTTCGCCATCTGGGAATCCTTCGTTTGGATGCAAAATCTGGGTTTCTTGAACTAAGGAAAGGTTTTTGGATTTGTTTGTGGAGTAAGCGTTCTTTCCCTTTTATTATTATTATTATTATTATTATTATTTTTGTGATTATAGGGGAACTGAAGAAGAAGTTGGCAGAGCCAACTGGGCTGCATCATGAGGACCAGAAATTGATATACAAGAAGAGAGAGAGAGGCTCAAAGCAATACCTAGATGTAGCAGGAGTGACAGATGGATCAAAAATTGTTCTGGTCGAGGACGTTTTAGGCCGCGAAAGACGGTGCCTCGAGATGCTGAAGACGGTGAAGATAGAGAAGGCTTCGAAGACATTGGAAGGAATCAGCTCAGAGCTTGACAAAATGAGTGAGAAGGTAATATTCGATTCAAAGAATTGCCCTTCTCAGAAGATATAGAGGCTGATCATCTGTTTTTTTCCTTTTCTTTTTTTGGGGGGTGAGATTTTGCAGGTATTGGCTTTGAAAAAGGCGGCTTCTCAAGGAGGGAAAGTCCAAAGTATGGATGTCGAGAAGCTTACCGATGCCCTGATGCAACTGTACATAAAACTGGATTCACTAGTTGTTCAGGGAGATCTGAATTTACAGAAAAGATTGCAGGTACATCTCTTAGGTTCCTTTCATAGTATGGTCATTTGCCTTTTTCAGTAATGGAATCTGCTGCGCATCCGAAGTTCTCTAGTCATCGCCCAATTTTGAATGCCGAAGTATATGTCGATTTATCGAGGCACTAATTTTCTTCTCATTCGCTCTTCCACTATTCAAGGTGAGGAAAACTCAGGAGCACATAGAAATGCTAGATGCGCTGAAACTGAAGAGTCCGCTCGGACAATCCACAAAACCGACAAAAACGCAGCGGGCAGAGAAGAAGCAGGTGAAGTTTAAAGGCCTGATGCCGGGGACGCATCAAGCGCCAAGGAATTCGGATCCCGTGGTACTAACCACCAAGTGGGAGACATTCGAATGATGCGAAGATTCGGGTGAAGTTCATGACTTTATCTGAGGCTCAAAGTACAGTGGTTCAGCAATAATGCAAATGCATCTTCCTTCTTTATCAGTTTCATCAAGTCAGTTCATTTTCATTTGTTGATGTGTACCTGAAGTCGAGACAGATCGAAAACTTCGGATCCGACATCAGTTCTGTTTAACTCGAGATGATCATTGGCTGCAAAAGGAATTTCTTGAATAAAACCTGAGTGGAACAGTTAGCTTCCTCCTAGTTAGGTTTCTCTGTACTTGATCTGGGGCAGGTATGAGGGGCCAAAAGAGCTGACCTAAATGGGAATAATTCCTTTGAGGCCGGTTAGTTAGTCAGTCACAACTATAATGGGACAACCAAGTGCTGCTTCAATCAGCATGAATAAATTAATCGATTATTTCCCTTTTATATTCATCTTTTTGCCGTTTGCATTTTGGGTACCAAATGAACAAGACAGGCTGGTTAGATTTAAGGATAATGTTTCCTTGGCTGCTGTGTGAGGTTACATTACAACAGAAAAGGACTAGTTGACTTCTGGAGGGGGGATACAGGGTGATTGTAGTGATCTCTGATCACCGGAAAGCAGTGTTCCGTTCGCCTTTGGTGGAAAAGCCGCGTGAATTAGGTGATGAGCTGACAAAAACAAACTCGAAAAATTGATATGATTGTGAGCGACACTGGACGATTACCGGACTAATCGATGCGCGAAGCTATCTTGATCATTGGTACAAATTCAATCCGGAGTACGAATTTGAGAGGACCTCGATGACACATCTCAATTGTCCGTGTGATCTAACTGAAAGGAAACCGCAGATTCTGACTGCAGCTTCCAACTAAAATGAATGGAGAACTTGTTTTTGTAAAAAGACGAGCGGGGGGAGAGACAAGGTTAGCCAAAAACGGATACGCCTTCTTTACGGGCCGGTGCTTATCTCTCTGAGACCTTTTTGGGCTGGGCCAAGCACTTTTTTGCTCTATTGGGCCCGATCCAATTTGAACTTGGACTGTTGGTCACCGATGTCGGCCCAAGCTATAAAAGATGTTTTTTGTTTCCATTAAAAAAAAATTCACAAATAGAGCAAAACCAGTGCTTGGTTTGGGATGGGCCGGAGTATGGAGCCACTTCCACTTGCCAGCCCAAAAGGGGTTTGAAAAACATAGAAGTAGTCGTTTAGGGCCTATTTGACAATGATTTTCTCATTCTATTCTTCGGAACATAAAAAGATAAAAAACTCATTTGGTAAAAAAAATGATTCTGATTCTTAGATTCTATTCCCGAGAACAAATTTGGAGTAGAAACAAGAATTAAAAAAAAGTTGATTATTTATTCCAAAATACTTTTGAGAAATAAAAGAAGAATTACCAAAAAAGCCTTTAACATATCTCAATTGTATCAATTCAGTCCATTAGATAGGTCGGTGCTGACGTGGCAATTTTTTTTACTAGTATTTGAATAATTTTTAATTATTTTAATTATTTTTTATCTTGCACCAATTCAATCCATTTGATCGTCCGATGCTGACATGTCACCGTCAACACTGGTGTCATATTTTTAATGATATTTTTATTAATTTTTTCTTTTTTAAATTGGGCCGGTAGCCCTGCTGGCCATCAATCTAGGGAAAAATTATGTAAAAAATTTAAAATATTAAATCATTATTAAAAATTCATCAAGTTAGCGCCGCCTGGCCAAATGGATTGAATTAGCATAATTGTAGAAGGTTTACAACTCAATTGCCAAAAATAAAAAGTTTATGACTGAATTAACACAATTGCAATAGTTTTAAGACTTTTGATAATTTTTGTTGAGAAACAACACCAAAATTCAAGTGCAAATTGTCCATTGAGCTGAGGATCTTGCATGTATCTTCATGCTTCATGAAAAAAAAAAAATAGAATGTGGACTGTGCATGATCTATATCCATTTTATTAGTAATATTATATGAGTTGACTTTATAATAACAAGATGTAATTATTTGATTTAAATGAAAAAAATTGAGAAGAGAAATTATTTCCAGGAACAGTAACTTTGTGCAATTACCAAAAATAAATTTATATTTCGTGAATAGAAATTTTGTGCAGTTATAAAACGCATTTTAATCTTCTAAAACTCGTATATGGAACTAAATCAGAAAAAATCAAGTTTGATCACAATGATTTTTTCGATCAGAATACGCGCCCTTGATACATCAATCAAACAAATGAAAGCAAAGAAGAAGTCGCGAGAGTAACTTTTCTAGCATAAGTCTTTGGATAACTACGAGAATAACAATACATTATAAGTCACATATTTTTAAAGCAATGAATCCCACAACAATTATTTGTTAATTTTTTTTTTGTGGCTCGAAATAGAGATTTAGCATAATGGTCACCTAAAGACTGTTATATAATTAATTTCCTTTTGACTAATCTGTCTCTCTAGATCTTGATCCTCAACCCCCCCCCCCCCCCGGTCCCTTTTTTTCTTGACCAATTCATCATGGTTGTTTCGGTCTCGATTTGGATTCCAATCATACAATATTATGACTTCTTACGATTCAAAATTCTAGAACGACTCCCTTTTTCCTCCTTAAGGCGCCGCCGCCCAATTTTTTTTTTTTGATTCCGAAGCAACTTTTATGAGGAAGAGAGAGGGACTCTCTCTCTCTCTCTCTCTCTCTCTCTCTCTATATTCTAGACGTCGTCGTTGATTACATGGACAATGCGGTCGACATCCTCCATGGAAGAGAGTTTTGTAGATGAAAGCCTAAGTACTTCACAAAAATCTATTCTTTTTGGATCTCCTTGCTCCTCTGACTCCAAATGCTTGCTCTAGATAATCGAGCACTTCACAAGTCTCTGAGGCTCTTTTGCTATTGCCTTTAGTAGTCAGCTTGTCAAAATGATCGAAAAATAATTTTGTGATCAACTGGCATCACTTTTGCAACTCCTCTCTTAATTTAGAGTTAGATATATATTTGAGTGTTCTCCTATCCTAATTTTAATATAGATATGGGATTTACAATGAATTTTCTATACTCTTTCAACCTATTGGTATTGTTGTGCTCTTTATATGGTTATGATGATGTGGACGTTGAACCTAAGTGCGCACCTTCTTGTGGCAAAACCGTAACTGCTGGAGAGGTATTTCTCAATGCCTAATCATCATTGATGATAATGCGATATTCGGTGATCAATCATCGTTTGTATTTTAATACTATGACAAATCTGTTTTTGTGGAATGAGCGAGTATGTGTGAATTATACCAAGTTGATTCACTTTTAGAATTTCCTTGTTTTACTTGTCTTGTGAGATTTGCATCTTTATCTTGAAAGCAGGTACCTTTCTTTCACATTCTTTCACATAAAATGAAAATGTTCTTTTCAACAAAAGAATATCGGAAATCGTTCACTTTTCAAGTGGGATCTAGCTTTTGTCAGGACTTTATTTAATAAACTCCATATGATTGAGACACAAATACATTTGTTCTTACATATATTTCAGTAGAAATATGTCTGTGTTGATACTTAGGATAGTTATAAGTTAAAAGGGTAGCGAGGATCGGCTAGCCTTAACAACCCCATCTGGACTTTATTGTGAGGCCCCCATAATCTCTAAAAACTATTCGATATTAGGCATAACCTTAACGTCGTTTTTGTTCTCTCTTATATGTGCGCATCATTCAAATGGGGGAATGAACTTAGGGCCACGAGAAGAAATATATTCTAATGGTCAAATAGCCGTCGACATATTTTCGTGCATGCATTTGAATGCTAATTTGGAGAGACAGTCAAAGAGGCTTCAAGAAAGGAAACGGCCATCTTTGAAGTTCCTACATTCTGATTATTCCAATGTTCAGAAAATTCAAATCTGATGATTTATCAAATGCATCCTTTCGCCAGCGCTTGAATCATACGTCAGCAAATTTAATTAATTAATTATCATCATTGATATTTTAGGAGAAATTCCTGATTCCACCGTATAAACCATGTGATTAAAAAAAAATTGCACTTTCTCAGCATATAAAGGGAATTCATTCTTCACGTTTGATGGCGATAGTTGGATTCCTATTTTGTCTGCAATAAATTTCTAATCTTCCTTTTCGCAGATGAAGTCGCGAGATCGCTCGCACATTTCGGCAACGGTCAACCTGTGATTGCCGAGCGAGGCGGCTCACGGCAACCTGAGGACCCGCACCTCTTGTACCTAAATTTGAACTCGCGTCTATTAGAGATATGAATAGACTACTCGTGCACTAGTTTGTTCAAAACTAAGCCCTATCCATGGACCTTTTCTTTGAATCAAATTCTATGTTATTGCATAGTTTATTTCACAATCTTCGTTGTATTGCATCTGGGGAGCTTGGTTTGAGGAAAGTGTTCTGTGCACCTCACTGTGCTTATGCTTTGTCTCACTAATCGATTATAAATAGAAAAGCAAAAGGCTTTTCCTCAGTTAATTAGAAACAGCTAAGTAATAATAATAATAACAATGACGGTAGTAATAAGAGAAAATGATACAAATATTCCATAAACTTTGATCCAATGTGCAATGTAATTCCTAAATTTTTAATTTGATCAACATGGTCCATGAACTATAAGAAAATATCTAATGTTGTTCTCAAACTTAAATTAATGGAAGGACTGCATCGATCATCGTCCTATAGTTCATAGACTAAATTTAAAATGTTCTAAAAGTTCAATGATCAAATTGGCCAAATTAAAAATTCATAGTTTCAAAGACTATATTGATCACATTGTGTATTAAGTCAAAGTTTATTTGTGTTATTATCTCTTAAGGCTACGCATGGTAACCATTCTGATTCCGAAAACTAATGCTGGTTAGAATGAACTTTTTTATTATGTTCGTGGATGAGTTTTAAAGAATCAGAATGTGTTTGATAACTGCACTAAATTTTTGTTTAAAAAAATGCTTCTTTTCCTTTTTTTCATTTACTTCAAAAAACTATGTGGTTAATTTATAAAAGTTCATCCTAAATTGAAGACTAATTTTCAACGCACACTAAAATAATTTAAAATATATTATTTTTTAGTATGTCATGAATGAAATATAAATTTTAATATATTACTTTAAAGTTCGATGAAGCATGGGACAGGTTCTCATATTAATGATTCATTTTTCTTTAAATATTGCATTGTCTAAATATATACAAATATCTTGTAACGCACAGCTACGAGTATGCACGTTGGATGCTCTTATCTTCTGCATTATTCTTTATAGGAGAGCGAAATCCATGAAATTTAATCCCAACTTTATGAAAATAAGGCCACACTAGCCTATGCAAGCTTTTTCTATTTTTTTTAGGATTTTCTAAATTTTTTGTTATTTTTAAGATTTTTCTATTTTTTTATTTTATTTTATTTTATTAGATGGAGGAAAAAATGACAAGAAAACTATAAGGAAAAAGTGAGAGATGTCAAACTTCATTCTATTTTGTTATTTTCAAAAGTGATTCTTTTTCCAGAAGTAATTTTTTTTTTGTTTTTAGATTTTACTCTAAAACTTATTTTAATTCTCTGAAACTGTTTTCGGGAACAGAATCGGAATCAGAATTATTTACGTTACCAAACAATATTCTCATTTCTTTTTTACTGTTTTTGATATGAGAATCAGATAATCAAAATAGTTACAATGCATGCCCTAAGTCACTTATGTTGATACGCGCAATTCACGAGATAACGTCAAATTTTTGATATTTTGTAGAGGGAATTCTTTTTTGATCCTTCGTCCACCACATAGTATGATACTCATTTCAAGCTTTGCAACATCTGTCAACTTTCAAGAATTTAGATTTCAACTTGTACCTAACCCAAAAAAAGAGTTTGAAAACGAATGAATGAGATATAATTATATTGGACTTGACCGGGTTGTCTGCCTGCACCTCCAAAACCGGCAGCTAAACAGGATTTTATTTCCACGTGCGTATTGCAATTATCTTATCTAAAACAACATCAAAAGTCAACTCGAAAAGATAAAAAGAAAGAAATAGTAAGAAGTCGACCGAAGATGTTTCAAAACCAGCAACAAGAACCAGAAGAGTCGATCGTTTGAAGATGAGAGAAGGGGACAGATTTCCTGCCTCGGGCACCGAAAATAATATTATCTAGAAAGACCTGTTAGCATAAAATCAAAAATTAAAAAATTTTCTATAGGTAACGATACCGGTAGAAAGCAGAAGATGTGAAAATTCTTCGTGAAAAAAAAAATAGAAAAACCCTCTATTTTCTTATCGGTTTTAAGTACACCCGTGATTAAATTATTCGTCGAATTTTCACATTTTTTTTCCCACGCACTAAACTGAATATATAAACAGAAAAAGAAATCATCTTGAAGAAAATTACTCGATCAATCGTAAACTTATTATCTTGATATAAATTTAATCACAAATTTTTCATTTTTTTAACCAATTAACTCATAAACTTTTACGCGAAATTTCAATGTTATATTTTCGGTAAAAAATTTGCCGAAAAACATTGATGTATCGTATGTAGTCATATGGGGTACACCGTCACGTCAACGTTTTTAGGTGAAAATCGTTTGGAATGAAATTCAGGCGGAGATTTAGGACTAAATTGACAGAATTATAATATTTGTCATTCAATCGACGTCCATTCGAGTTGATTCAAGATTTGATTAGTCGCATTTGTCTCTCTCGTTGAAAAGCGACTTCTACAAAGCATTTCTTAAGTAAACCGTGGGAAACGGTGACGGTGAGAATACAACACGTTGGACTGGACACGGTCCATGTGAACACAAGAAAAGCCATTGAACAAACTTTTAACTTTTAGCTAAAGCATCGAGTAATGTTCCTTTTCCTAAGAATATATGCTTTTTTTTCCCGACAGCCATCGAGTCTCTCTATCGAACCATCTGGTCGTGGCCTCATCGATTTGAATGTAGAGCAGTAGACTCTGGATTTTGTACAGGCATTAGACGACGGTCGAAAATTGCGACTTGACCTAAGTCATCCTCATTTTTTCAGTCCAACATGTGCTGAAGGGTGGCGAGATTGGATCGCCTTCCTATCACACGTGTGCTCTCCAATCACCGTTCACTAACGATAATGATCCTCCCAATTATCCATTCATCTGGAAAACCAAACATGTTGCTTTTGATGGCATGATTTCCTGCCTTAATTGCAACAAAGGAGAGAAATTACGTAACATCCTCAAACTTCTACATCGAATGGCAGTCAGTTCCTTAGTATGCGATATGATATGATTGATATCTGAGCGGGAGATTCCGAATTAAGAAGCTTCAATGGACTCTGGCAGTACATCCACACATGATATGTAACCTCGTGAAGATATAGCTATTGCATATAGCTTTTGTTAGAATTTTACTAATGTCTGCTAATAGTGGAAGATCCCCATTCATACGCTATGATTAGTGTAAAGAGTTAGCTACTACAATTGATCATACATGCTTGTTATGTAGCGGTAAGACTGAGCTAAGTAAGCTACTAGTGTGTAGCTCGTGATTCAGGTGGCTGGTTATTCGAGGTCCCCTCGCATAATTTCAAGTCGAGCTTGAGTTACTCGAGTATCTTATTGAATATCTAATAGAGTTTCGATATTGCCCAATGACAGATCTATAAAAAAAAAAATTAGCATAAGGACACCTTAAGTGTCAATATTTGCGTATGACGCTCATTAGATATCAATATTTTTTGTGATCACTTAAGTATCAAATAAGAGAAAAAAACGGTCACTATGGTGCCAACGGCGAGAAATTTTGACGACCTCATCGAAATTGATACTTAAATAATAATTTAAAAAAAATTAACACTGAAGTGATCAAATAATAATTACTTTAACACCAAATCGAAGAAAAAACGATCATTTTAGTACCAACAACAAGATATTTTGCAATCTATCCGGAGTTGGCACCTAAATAGTCATTTTTCAAAAATAAATTGCATTTAAGTGAACCAAAACGATCATTTTAGTTCCTCCTTAAACTCGTGAATACTCAAATCCACAGGTTCACGATTCAAATAGAATCTCTATTGTTGTTCTTCTATTTTTTCAATCTATGTCAATAGTGATAAAAGTAGACTCAAAATTCCTTGAAATGGTATCACGCACCCGCAGAGTCCCAACTTTTTAAGATCCAGAACAAGCTCGAGCTGCTTTTGTAAATCGATTGGAATCGAGCCGAGTTGAATGAAGCTCGAGCATCTCAATTTCTTATTCGAGCAACAATTTCCAATGTTCGATTGAGCTCCAGCAGAGTTTTGCGCACCGAGCGTGCGAGTCGAGCTCGAGTTTAACTCTGTATCGGTTCGACTCGACTGCCTCCCTGGCTAGACATGTCATCAACGGGGCATATGGAAGGAAAAGGGCCTCCTAATGATATCAATGAGTCGTATATGGTGTATTGAGATCGGGCAAATTGTCAACATACCAAATGGGGTGCATTAAGCATACCGGCGGACCATGTTCGACACTCATTCACAGTGCGATCTACTCAAGTACCACCACATAGATGAGGCCTTGAATGAACTTATGACTTCTAACACGGATGAGCGGTTCCAGATTCCTCATTTTTTGGAATTTGAAACTTACCCTATCACAGATTTTACTGTCGGTTCCAATATTTACTTAAGTTCTATCTATATTATTAATTGAATGATTACAATGAATCACCATCTTTAATGATCATCATTTACTGTTACAATCCACTGACCACAACTGTTATTTAGATAAACGAATAAATATGAAACATTAACAAAATAAAAGTCTTGGTCATAAATATCTTCAGAAATGAAAGATTAGATTAGTAGTTTCAAATTACGCCCTCAACATTAGACATCATTGAATAACGCATGAACGAGCAAAAACATAAATCGAGAAAAACACAAAAACATGTTACCGTCTATAAGTTAGAGGTTCCAAGTTACCTAAAACCTCCCCGTGGAAACATGTTCCCAATATCTTCTCACTCCCATCTCTATCTATTATTTCTATCCCTACCCATTGGTCAACCTAGAATCGGACAGATTCTCTACCTATCCGATTTTGGATTTTACTATGGAATCATGGTCATCTCCAAACTAGCCCCCACATAGATTGAACCAAATCGCTACAATTATTTGCCACGTAATTTAATAATATCAAACTTGTGTATTGTCAATAAGTCCCCCATAACTGAAACACCCCCCCCCCCCCCCCCCGCCCCCCCCCCCCCAAAAAAAAAAAAAAAAAAGACAGAACGTGAAACGAGGACACCTGCCTGTCTCAACAGCATTCTGTCTGGTACTCAAAGCGGCCAAGTGCATTGTTTTACTATTACATCCATGTGATGAGACAGAAGAAGTAGCAACTAGCTAAACAACAAAAGACTAACATGTCTACTTAATATAGCTTTGAAAATTGAACTTAATTTAAATTGCTCCTTCACTATACAAATTTTGAACCGCACCCAATTAAACAATTCCCACCGATTCCTCTCTCACATGCCCTCCCGATTAAGATAAGTTTGTCACATGATCCATAGATTACGTGAACCTATATCATCAGATCCATTAATTATACGGCCCTGCCTTGATTTCCTCGAATTAGAGCCGTAATGTCGTACCCGAAAAAGCTCGTTAGTGGATGATCAACCTACCAATTTCCCTTTCTCTTTATGGCGATAGCAATGAATTCTCAGCTCCTTTGTCATCCTCATGAGACCTCCAACATTGACTTCCACCATCATGCTGATCATAATCACCATCGCCGGCAGTCGGATTTTCTCTGGTGAGCTCTTGGGCTCTCCGCGCCTCGCCTTCCCAGTCAGTCCGGACCAAGACGAGCAACATGGTCACGACACACGAGCCCTGCGCCGCCAGTAACCCGAGCCACAGCCCCTTGAAGTCCAACCCGGCGAAGAAACTCAACCACACTGCGATCGGCATGCCGACCATGTAGAAGCAACCCAGGTTGATGTTCGCCCCCATCTTTGGCCTCGCGGTCCCTCTGAGAACGCCGCAACCCGTGGTCTGCGGGCAGTTCCCAAGCTCGCACAGCCCTATTATGGGCAAGACCATGGAGGTCAAGGCCGCGATGTCCGCATCCTGAGTAAACATCCTCGCCCAGGTGCGCCTCACCATTGTAGTGAACACCAAAGCAGCGACCCCCAACACAAAGCTAAACGCAAGCCCCACGATCATCGCCAGCCTCGCGTTGTCGGGCCGGCCTGCCCCAAGCTCGTTCCCGACCCTCGTCGACACTCCGAAGCTCAGTGAGGACGGGAAGATGTATATCAGCGCCGTTGTCTGGATCAAAACCCCCATCGAGGCGACGGTCGCTCGGGGATTCAGCAAATACCCGCATAGCAAGATCATAATCTCATACCACCACCACTCAAGGCAGACCGAGATGCAGCTCGGGACCGCCAAGTCCACGAGGGACTTGAACCCCTTGAGGCATTCCGACGTGAACCCGCCCCACGTCTTCTTGTGCATGCCGGAGATTAGAATATAAAGGATCAGCGATACCACGAGATTGATATTGGTCCAGACCGCAGCGAGCGCGACGCCTTTGATCCCGAGGCCGAGTACATTGACGAGGAGGTAATTGATAGGGACGTGGAGGATAATAGCCTGAGCAGCGCAGAACGTGAGCGGCATTGTGATGGACTGCGATCGGAGGTATATGCGCAGAGGGTGCAAGAGCGACTGCGCGGCAAGGTCGGGGAGCGAGTAGAGGATGTACAGCTGAGCCTGAGACGAGATGTCGTCTTGTTGCCCAAAAAACAGGAGGATTCGCCTCATGTTGAGCCACAGGAGGGAGATGGGGATCGAAGTTAGAAGGAGCAGAAGGATAGTCCTTTGCATGGTGAGTCCGAGAAGCTTGTACCGGCGGGCCCCGAAGGCCTGGCCGCAGATGGGCTCCATGCCCATGGCGAGGCCGGAGAGGACGGAGTACCCGGTGATGTTGGCGAAGCCGATGGCAAGGGACCCGCCAGCAAGGGCGAGGTCGCCGAGGCGGCCGAGGAAGAGCATCGAGATAGCCGAGCGGGCGTAGATCAGTAGGCCGGTCAAGACCATGGGGACGGCCACCGCGGACACGGACCGGCCCTCCTTGAGCAGGAGGGCGAGATGGGTCTTGCCAGGGTCTCGGGTGCCATGATCATCGTCGCAATGGCGATCCTTCCTCGGCGGCGATGTCTGGGTTTTGGGGACCAAGGCCTCCGACATGTCGGGCTCGCCGCAACCTAACATGGTCGGGCGAGGAATGTTTGTCTGGTAAGAGATGGAGGGTGGAGGAGCCGAGGAGGAGGAGGAGGTGGTGTCGGACGTCTGTGCTGTTGTGCCTGTGGGGAAAGAGTGAGGCCACATTTAAAGAGGAGGACGCACTGGCGATTCCCAAAAGAATACGTAATTTTTCGGAAATTCGTAAATGGCATGGTTAATGACTTTTCCAATTTTTTAAAAGTGAGATATTGAACGAAAAGAATATTCCAAGAAAAAGAGAGAGAGAGAGAGAAGAGGAAAAAGAAAAATCCATGGGAGAGTTTTTTTTATTTTATTTTTTTGTCAACACGGGAGAGTTGGCAGTTTCGTAGTGGTCCAAACTGAAATTCCTTTCAGACTTTTTGACCGGCCACGTCACCGTAGAGACAGATTCGTCTTCTTCTTCATTTTTTTTTTGTTTTGTAATATTAACTTCGACTTTTAATTCCAATCACAGAACTTCATGTCGCGCATTGAAGGCATGAAGAACGTTTCTAGCTTTCCCCAAATGCCGCGGCCACTTTCACCTGCGCTGCTAACCCTAGACAGTAAACTGAATAAATTTTTTGGCCCAATTTTTGTAGAGCTATACGTTCCATGAAAACAAGGCGATTCCAATCCCGACCCGGAAACCGGTCCTGAGAACTCCGGCCTTCGGCCGATCAAAAACCCAGCAGTAGCCGCCGGATTTGAGAAGAGCAGGATTAGCTTTACATGGGAGAATCCGTATGGTTCGAGAAAGTGAACATTCTTAGTTCGGAGACGACGTTCGTGTGGCTGCTCATGCTTCTTCGCAAGACAAAGGTCGAGGCGGCCCTTTCGATTAGTCCAAAGTGAAAATTCGTAGTCTCAATGCATGGCGCCTGTGATTAGCAGGTGATTAGCCTTGATTAGAGAAGGCGGTGGAGTGGGATTAAGGAATGTTAATTAACATGCGGCGAGGATTCAGCTGTTCGGGAGAGGGGGGGGGGGGGGGGGGCGTCGGTGGGGCGGTTGCCAAGATGATAAAGGTGGAACTCATGGTCCAATTTGTCCTCATTGTAAAATAAGCCAATCTTTATTTCATATGTATTTGTCGAGAAAAAAAACTTTGGGGTGTTTCTTAAGCATCACGAAAGGATATCCAGCATGTATAGATTTTTTTTTCTGTTTATTTTCCTATCGAAAAAAAAGAAAGGACAAAAAAAAATCTTCGTTGAGCCTAAAATTTTTCTGATTAATGTATGGATATGATTGCAAAGTACAAGTCAAAGATGAGAGACGAAAAGAGTAATCTCGCTATTTATAATTGTAAAAAGCAGCTGGATTTTGGCGAAATTATTTTCAGGGAATATTCTCAAAGAAGAATCTAAAGTGTCCTCATTATTTCAAAGAATGGCCTAATTAAGGGCATTATCATTTTCTTCAATTATTTTTTCTTTTTTTCAATTTTTTTTTGTTGCAGCCGGCAAGGGTAAGGGCCCTCGCAAGATAAGGCAAAGAGTATGATCAACTTTCAATAAAACTTATAGTAACTACGTTTGGACAATTATTTTTAAGTACTGATATGACTTCTCAATTATTTCTGATTAATTTTTAATACCTGATCACTGTTTAAAAAAGATTACATAGGACAAAGGATCCTCTCTGTATCTCTATCTAATATCCTATTTGCTTCGGTAATCTTTCTAGGACCTTAGCTTACAGCAACATAGGCATTTTTTACTCGTCTACCTACGTTTAGTTTGTCCCTAAATTACAATTTCAAGTGCAATTCGTGACACCAACCATGTGTTTTTTGTCTTAGAGTCAAATTCTGCATTAAAGCTGCCGGAATGTCCCATTTTCTGTGAGTATTTTAAGCCCACCATCTCCAAAGTGGGAATAATATGGACTCACCAAGTTCAAGTTGAGGTCTAATCTACAAGTAGCCCGAGAATCAGTGTCACACATCGTCTCTCCACAATAAGATGTACCTCTTGACGCAAATTGCCCGACAGATTATTTAGTTAATTTTTTTTTGGGGGTCCCTAGATGATTAGGGTTTACTCATGTGGGTCCAATGTGATTATCATTGGTGCTAAATAGGGGATCATAGGGATTTATTCCAACGTTGAGTGGTCTGTCTAGTGTACACACAGTGTATTAAGAAGACATGTCCCGCGGAAGTAATTTTCCTTTTGCCACTGTTGTCTTTGGCTTCGCTATAAACCCCAACCCCCACCCCCCGTCCCCCTTTTTTTTTTTTTCTGAAATCCGAAAATCCCTACACGAGCAGTACTGAATTAGCAGGAGTAAAATAGTTTTAAGATTTTATAGACAATTTTGTCGATCAAAAAGTAAAAGTCATCCTAGATAGTTTTTAATTTTTTTGCAATAAGCAGATATGCAAGCCTACATGTGAAATACGAGTCTAATAGATTTAAGACTTTCTAAATAATTTTTTTGTTTAAGAATTAGCAGCCATCCTAAATATGTTTTAATTATTTTGCGAGAAGGAGAGATGCAAGCATACACGTGAAACGGGACGTTTTAAAACTTAGCAAAAGTAAAAGCAGAAGCCATACTAAATAGTTTTTAAATTATTTTTTGCAAAAACTAGATATGCAAGCCTGCATGTGAAACGCGATATTAGCAAAATTGCAATAGGTTAAATAATTTTCTGGTTTAAAAAGTGGATGTCATCCTCTATATATATATATATGCAATAAGCAAATATGCAAGGCCTGCATGCAAAACGTAGAGTTATAAAACTTAACAAAAGTACAATATTTTTAATACTTTCTAGACAATCTTCCTTATTAAAAAGTAAAATTCTAAATAGTTTTAAATTGTTTTGCTATAAGGAGATACGCGAGCCAGCTGCACGTGAAATGCGACATTTTAGATCTTACCAAAAGTATAATAGGTTTAATACTTTCTAGAATATTTTTCTGATTAAAAAGTAGAAGTCATCCTAAATAGCATTTATTTGTTTTGCAATAAGAAGAGATGCAAGCCTGCATGTGAAACGTGACGTTATAGAACTTAGCAAAATTACGATAAGTTTAAGACTTTATGGGCAATTATCCTGATTAAAAAAATAGAGGTCATCCTAAATAACTTTTAAATTGTTTACAATGAGGAGATATGCTAGTCCGCATGTGAAAAGCGATACAACTTAGCAAAAGAGCAACGGGTCTAAGACTTTTTAGGCAATTTTCCAGGTTAAAAGTAGAAGTCATCCTGGCTAGCGTGCATGTGACACTATAGAAGACTTTCTAAATTTTCTGGATAATTTTTTTCAATTAAAAATTAGATGTCATCCTAAATATATTTTAATTTTTTTTTCAATTAGGTGAGATGCAAGCCTGCATGTGAAACACGAGGTTACAGAACTTAATAAAAGTGCAATATGTTTAAGACTTTCTGGACAATTTTCCCGATTAAAAAGTAGATGTCCTCATAAAAAGTTTTTAATTTTTTGCAATGTGGAGAGATGCAAACCTACAATTGAAGCGCGACATTATAGAACTTAGAAAGAGTGCAATAGGTTTAAGACTTTATGGATAATTTTCCCGATTAAAAATCATAGACAGCGATATTTCCAGTTCTATTTGGCTAAGGTACTCATCTTTTCAATCAATAGACCGAAATACCCTTCTCCTCTTTAAGTTATTGTTTTTTTTTTATCAACCTAACTAACATAACTGCCTTTATTTTTATTTTTCTTTTTAAATATTAAATTTATAATATAAATGTCAAATTACACCCAATAAAATATCATTCTACAATACATCATGTTATCACTTTTCATAGAGAAGTTCGTAATTCTTAATTTACGATCTCATGCTTTTAACTAGAAAAGCTATATAAATTGTTAGCAATTTCTGGTTATAACGGCTTATTTCAAAGTTGAAATTTAAAATTCAATATAATTATCAAGCAGATTTTGATTTTTGAGTAATTTTCAAATAGACTTGTAGGTTTCTAAATTTACAAAATCGCTTATTTGTGCCTTTGTTTTTTTTAGCTTTCACATTTTAATATGAATTGCAAGATGAGGTTGAAAATTTATCTACACATTCTGTCACGCCCCGCACCCTCGGGCACGAGCACGCAACTCCCTTTCTTTAATCTCAAGGCCCAAGACTTATTTATCGAGAGATGCATGATGTAATTAAGCATGTGAAAACGTATTAATTAAAAACCCTGTACAAGTTAAAATGAGAAACACTGGGATAATGAAACTTATAAATATAAACATAACATGGCCAAGAGTTTACACAAAAGTGCAGGTAAGCTAATCCTGCAAACGGGCCGGAGCGATTGGGACTTAACCAAAAGACAACAAAACCAAGTCCCCAAAAGCTTTCAAACCAACGAGAGTCACTACCAAAAGACTACCAAGTAAGGCCAGGAAACTCCTAAGTCGAACCACTAGATCCGTCTGTCTCGTCTGCATCCTCATCTAGCTCATAATTCGAGAAGGTCTCAAATCGCACGTCCATCGAATCGTCCACCATGGTGTCTTCTAGCTCATCCTCAGAGGCCGAGATCTCTATCACCTCGTCAGTATCCTCCAAGGTAGGGGTCTTCTCAAGTACATTTCTCGATCCAGTTACGAACACCTCTACCTCCACCGAATCTCAAGTAGGACGACACTAACTAGGTATGACTCCTCGAGGTACATCCGTGGACTTCAACGAACCTGTGGTGACTTCACCAACTCTACGAAATCAGGCATCAAATCTATGTGGTTCCAATCCTTAACTCCCTCACATAAACAGTACCTCGACCGTTAGGAAATTCATCAAAATAGGCGATCATTTACTTAGGATCACCTAAACGTGTCAGTATCATATTCAGGATTTAGGGTATGAAAAAGTAAGGTTCCATGACGGGGTGAGATTCACATCTCAGTAAGCTAGCCCTAACTCAAGGTTAAGCTGACAGTACACCCAGATGAATGCAGACAAAGATCAAAGACACTTCCAACAATGCAAGGCAGACATCAGTCAATATGCCATATAGAAACAAGAGGTGGACCATCATGCAAGCACATCAATATAACTTATAACCCAATTCAAGCACGAAAACATAAGGTCATGTCATGCATTCCATCATCCAGAATTATCTCATGGTTCGCGCCCGCGTCAAAACGCGTCAGGCTTGGTCCGCGTTATTAGGCCTCAGACCATCATAAACATTAACCCGCGTTAAACACCTCAGGTTTTCAATGTCATTCAAGGCCTGTGTTGACACATATATAATCTCATCCCGCGTCTCTACGCATCAGGATATTAGTTAATACAATCCTACGTTTCGACGCATCAGGGTACCAATGTTCTTAAGCATGCTAGAACCCCCTTCCATTTCAAGACTTCATGATTAAGTACAAGTCCATCATCGGGCTAAGAGTCTACAACATGGGAGTCAACAAAATTCCGCACTCACAAAATGACATTCGATATAATGCAGGTGCATTAAACAAGCATACTCGCATCCATCAAACCATAATGATAGACATTGAACAACCACACAATAAACTCACGAAAATTCACCCAATTCGAATTCAATTCATCCAGTAGATGCCTATCCTCCTAACCAAGGTTTATGGACTCCTTACTTTAAGCTTAATTCAACAAGATCTCCTTCCAAGCATACCAATAATTCGGTTTTAGTAGTCCAAGAACAAGTCAGCCGCGTAACCTAAGGAAATCCATTCAATTCGTCAATTTTCTCATCCAATCTATCGAACTATGGAGCATACGCCTCAATAACATGTCAATTGACATCCTAGTATGTCTCAACGACAAAATTAAAACACGGCGATACCCTGAGCAGCCCTTAAGAGTTCGGGTTATACAAACCGAAATAGGGGATTTTTCGGTTCTGCCCTAAACCCGACTAATCAGCCCATAACTCAACCTTAAATCTTAATTTATCATCTAATACACTTGCTAACATATAGTTCTATGTCTAATAGAGCCTCACCGAGAAGGGTGAATCGACGCTCGAAAGTCCAAGAACAGCACTGGTTTCCTCACGCCTACCGCCAATCAGTCTTGTCCCGAGAAGAACACCATAAAATAGCCATGAACACTCATCCAAACTCCATCAAATTCAACATCTCACCTCAGCAAATCCTAGTATTACAAGTTAAGAAGCCTCCACCAAAAATTTGAAGCAAAATGGAGTCCTTAAGAGGCCGAACGAAGACTTACTCTCAATTGAGTCCGAATCTGTCCACTTTTGGAAAAATGGCTAGTTGGAGCTCCATCGGTGTCCAATGGCCGAACTTCCACCTAGAGGTTGTCGGCAAGAGGCTGAGGTAGAAGTTGATGGTTGGCGCGAGCGGCGGTGGTCGTCAGAGGCGGCGATCGAGATGGGCAAAGCAGTGGCGGCGATTCGAACGAGCGAGAGCAGCTCGGTTGAAGAAGAAGATGAAGAAAAGAACAAGAAGATGGCAAATTGAAGGGAGTATTCGGCTGAACAAGGGAAGAAGGGAGCTTTACACCACTTTTGGATAGTCAACCACCAATAATGATAGGTAAAAAGATTCACAATTAATGCCATTCACCAATCTTTGACACTTGTCTCTATATGCATAATATCCAAGCCTCTTTGGCCATAATACCCTTCTATTTTCGACAGCCTTGGGGGAGTGGGTAATGACCAAAATGCACTTCTTTAATTATTAATACAAAACCAAACCTTGAGGGGTAAAATGATAATTTTGCTCTCGTCGTCCGAGACGTCTTTTTTTCAATTTAAATTTCCTTCGATAATGCGACGTTTAATTCGATTAAAATGTTGGAATGATTTATTTTTCATTTTTCAATTTCGAGACTCGTCCTTGGGTCATTTCTCTAGCAGATGAAATTTTCAGACTACCCCGAACTAACGGGCGGCATTTGCAGACATTACGCGTATCGACTTTGTGATTCTCATCACACTTAGGGCTCGTTAGTTCATAGCGACTTTGGTTGTCATGTAATTTCGAGGGTATATTACTAGCTCTGATGGTCTCGATCGTCATCGTTCGATTTAAGAAAATTTTACAAATTATACGTTGGTTAAGCGACATCACCTGCGCTCCAATCGTATAACACTAGCAATGTATTCCTTAATCATTTTTAGATCAGCATTTTAATGGTTATAAATACTCCCTTGGCAATCCTTATGGTTAAAATGACATTTCATATTTGAGTTCCCTAGGTCCACATATGTTGTATTGCGTTAGTCTTTCCCTTTTGGTCAGTTAACTCGAGATTGATCAAATTCGAGCGAGATATGATTGAAACACATCGTTAGATACATTCTCATTGATAAGTCTCGAAATAACAGGAAAAACCAGAATGTCACACATTCTGCACTTTCAAACTCGCGTAAGATTTTTTTAGGGAAAAACTTTAAGCTTATTTTAAATTTTTTATCCATTGATTGTGATATTGAATTTTCAATCAATATAATTCCTTTCTTTATATCAATAATTGAACAACACGAAATTTTATTTTTTTCCTTTATTTTTTAACGTTTGTTAATAATATCAAAATATAAATATGTTCCACATTTTATTATGTTTTTAACAAATTAATCATTCTCATTTTTGTGATCAATTTTCCTTTTCTGTTTTTATCAAGATCAACAAAAAATAAAGATTTACCTTACCAAAAAATAATAATAAAGATATCCACCCATGGGTAGCTTAGTTGGTTAGAGTGCACTTGAAATTATGGGGTTAGGTGTACTGGTCTCAAGTTCGATACCCCAAATGAGCACCTGCGATTTAAATGGGGGGTCATGGCGGTAGGTTGTTGTGCTAGTCTACCCCGAGGAATAGCCGAGGTGCGTGCAAGCTAGCCTGGACACCTTGGTTACAAAAAAAATAAAAACAAAAAATATAGGTAGATTTTTGGATTAGTCTGGTAAAAAAAGAAACATTTAATTGAAGAAAGATAAGGGTATTTTTGTAAGTTACCTAGTAAAAATGAGTGTCTTAGTCAAAATAGAAGTGAAAATAGCGTCGCCCAAAATCATAAGTCATCATAAATAGTTTTAGACTTTTTGCGATAAAGGGATATGCAAGCCTTCATTTGAAACACAATGTTATGAAATTTAGCAAAAGTACAATAGGATTAAGGCTTTCGAGATAATTCTCTCAATCAACAAGTAGAAGTCATCCTAAATAGTTTTTAACTTGATTGGAGTAAGGAGAGATGCAAGCATGTATGTGAAATGCAACATTATAGAAGACTTTCTAGACTTTCTGGATAATTTTTTCAGTTAAAAATTGGATGTCATCCTAAATATATTTTATTTTTTTCTATAAGGAGAGATGCAAGCCCAACACGAGGTTGTAGAACTTACTAAAAGTGCAATATGTTTAAGATTTTCTATACAAATTTCCCAATTAAAAAGTGGGTTCCATCCTCATATATATATATATATATAAGAGAAGACGTTGTTAATAATCTTTTAGTAATATGCACTCTATTTCTCCGGTTAAACGATCCTGACCCATTTAGTATCAGAGCCAAGCTGGCGGAGAATTGGTAATTCTTTTTAGAATCATTTTGTATAAACTTACTTTGTTCTAAGGTGTACCCAGTTTGGAGCCACAGAGCCTTGGCCAAGGTAGCGTAAGTCCAGCTGGTGTGGTAGCAGAGGGTAAAAATTGAACAAAAGTAAGTTTATACTTAATGGATCTTTTTAGAAGAACTAATTCTTCCTCAAGTAGTTTTGTGTCTGAGTTAGGTCAAATCCCAAACCCTTTAAATAGAGAAGATTTTACTATTGAAGATTTTAACAAGTCACTTAAGAATTGAAAGATTCCAAAAGTTAAGTATGATTAGATATACTCAGAATCAAAATTTAAAAAACGTTTTAAGTCTAACGACTATGTCATCGCCACAGAGGAACGAGACATTCCTCTATCATCGCCTTATTGCTTGATACCTCTTTTAAGTAAAGAATCTTTAAAGAAACATGCTCAAAAGTATAATTATCTCCATTTTGGTATGGTCCAAGTTGGTATTAAACCTCTGATTAAAGAAGGTTTAAATACGTCCATCCTTTTGGTCTTAAGAGATGCAAGACTCTTAAGATATGAAGATTCTCTTCTTGCAACAATCGAAACAAGTCTTTGTAATGGTCAAGTTCATTTTGATTGTTATCCTAATTTTTCAATAAGTTTAAAAGACAAAAATATAATGAAATCTTTCGTTTTGCAGATCAAAACTCATAAATATAGTATAGATTAAGGATCAATTCCACTATCCCTCATCTATAAGGTCCACTATAAAGCTATGAGTTCTGCATTTGATGTTCATTCTTTAAATGACATGCCAAAAGGTCAAACCTTGCTGTTACAGACCGATATATCTCATTCAAATTCTATTGTTCCAAAGTCCATAAGTTGGAATGATATTGTCCTTCCCGATCAATGGGAAATTGAAAATCTCATTCCTCAAATATCGATTAAAAATAACACCCCTTCAAATGTCATCCAACATCCTAAGGGAAAAGTTACCATACAATTTCCCAGAAGAAGTTTCGAAACAAATTCATTCTGTTCTGCAAGACCTTCTTTTTCATGGGTCTTCTTCCCGAAAATCTGTTGACTATCGTCCAAATTTACCTCCTGTCATCACAATTCCTGTAAGCAGTCAGGGTAGTATCAAAGTTCCCGAGGCCACTTCTGCACAAAGACAAACAACTCCGAGTGCACCTTCTTTAGATCTTTCTGGTATAGATACTAGTTCAGGAATTTCAAAACCTGTTTATCATCAACAAGAACCTGACTCCCCTGAGCCAACCCAATCACAAATGGAAGATGATGAATGCAACATGTTAGAAGTAGAATTTGTTCCCAACAGAAAACTTTTAAATAAAGAATTTAATTCCGAAGAAAATTGTGAAAAGAGAAAGTGGTTCTTTGATAATTTCAAAAATTATGCCAAATAAATTAAAGAACAATTTTATGAATTTCTGAATGAAATTGGAGAACACATGTTTTTCTTTGAATGGTTTGAAAATTACTTTCTAGAAAAAAAGAGAAATTTATAATGTAGAAAAGGTTTTTAAGTGGAAATTGGATGATGACCAAATAATTGAGTCGTTTCACCTTCCTTTAAGAAAAATTAGAATAACATTTCGTGAAAAGGAAATTTCGGCCACTCCTTTTAAAACTCCTTCTGAAAATGAGAACAATGAATTTAAGAAAATAACTGAACAAAATAATTTTTCAAATCAACATCTCCATTCCATAGGAGTCCAATTGGATAGAATTGAATCTGCCATCAGAAAACCTTCAATTGTTCATTCCATATCTACTCCTTCTAAGACTTTACAAACACCATTGTTCAAAAACTTTGAAATGCCAAAGTCTTTTAGTAAAAAATTTCAAGATGCCCTTCAGGCAAAAAATCGAAAACTTCTAAAAGAAAAAGTTACTAAACAACCAGTCTTAAACACCCCTAAAGTTAATAAACCTTTAATTATTAATACTCCAAAGCCTGATAATCAAATATCAGTTCTTGAAAAAATTGATATCCCTGAAATTAATCGTATATCGTGGAAAGAACCTCAAAAGCTCTATTATTTTAGAGCCACTCCTCCTGATATTCTTTCCGAAGAATTGTTTAATAAAGTTCAAAACAAGTATTCTGCAGATGCCTTTTATGAGTGGAACATAGATGGAATTTCTGAGCAGAACCTCTTGCAAGTTTTAAGTCAAATGGTAATGTGTGCAACTACTTATAAGACTCTTCCTGATAGAACAGATCAGCAAGTAGCCTATATGATCGTTGCAGGATTCTCCGGTACTTTAAAAGGTTGGTGGGATAACTATCTCAACCAAAATCAAAGAGACCAAATCCTAAATGCTGTCAAAACAGATGATAATGGTCAAACTGTTTTTGATGATTATGGTCAAATTGTACATGATGCAGTCTCCACCTTATTGTATTCCATTTCCCAACATTTCATTGGAGATCCATCTGTGATTCGTGATCACAATCAGGATCTTCTTTCCAATCTCAAATGTCGTTCTCTAGGGGAATTCCGAGAATACAAAGATGTATTTCTGAAAAGGATATTACTTCGGTCAGATTGTAATCAACCCTTTTGAAAAGAAAAGTTTCTTGCTGGTTTACCCATAATAATAGGTAACCAGGTTCGCGATAAAATTCGTGAACAATTTGGTGAAAATATTCCTTTCAATTCACTATCTTATGGTGAATTGATTTCTTATGTTTATAAAGTTGGAACTCAAATGTGTAACAATATTAAGTTGCAAAAACAACTTAAAAAAGAGAAAAGTCTTACTTGTAGAGGATTGGGAGATTTCTGTAAACAATATGATCATTCATATTCCTTCTCAACATCTAAATGTTCTAGTACTTGTCCTAAAGAAAAACCTTTCAAGAAAAAGAAAAAGTTTTATAAGAATCAAGTTTCAAAGTCGAGGAAAAAATCCTTTAAAAAAGAAAGTTTTAAAAAACTTAAAGATACAAAAGATAAAAAGGATTTTAGTAAATTCACATGCTTTAATTGTGGTAAAAAAGGACACACAAGACGTTTCTGTAAATTAAACAAGAAAGTCAATGAACTCGTTTCAGATGAAGACATACTGAGTCAATTAAACCAATTAATGATTGAAAGTGATTCAGAAAGTTCTGACTGCCCTTCAACAGATAAAGAATCAATGGAGCAAGGTATTCAAATTAATGAAATTGATTCGTTTTCTAATCTTTCTTCTGACTCAGGTTCTGATTCCGAACAAGAAATAAATGTTCTTACCAACCAAGAACAAGAATTGTTAGATTCAATTGATAATGTTTCCGAATCAAATGCTTTGCTCAAACAAATTCAAAATTCCAGTTCATCCTCAAAAAGAAATGATCAAGTTCATATTTATAATCTCACTAAAATTTTGAATAGGGGGAAGAAGTTAGTAAGGCCAACAACCTCTAATGATATTCAAAATGAGATTAATGAAATTAAGAAAGAAATCCGCTTGTTAAAAATAAATCAAATAGATCAACAAAAAGAATTTTTGGATTTTAAAGGACAAATGTTAAAAGAAAAGGGTGTTTCTGACAAAACCAGTAAAATGATACCACAAATTGTCAATGATTCAGATTCTTCTAATTTTCTTGAAATACTCACGAAAGTAACTAGCAGAAAATGGATAATTGAAATTACTATTAAGATAAATGATGAATTTGTTTTGGAAACAACTGCCCTTTTTGATACGGGTTTAGATTTAAATTGTATTAGAGAAGGTTTAATTCCAACAAAGTTTTTCAATAAAACGACTGAATCGTTAAAGTCTGCTTCGGGTGATCATCTGAAAATCAAGTATAAGCTTCCTGAAGCATTTGTGGTAAAAGATAACATTGAATTAAAAACGTCATTTCTTTTAGTAAAAGATTTAAAAAGAAATGTAATTCTTGGAACCCCTTTCATAAATTTAATACAACCATTTTTGGTAACCAATGAAGGAATTGAGACAGATATTTTTGGGAGAAAATTAATGTTTAACTTTGTCACTAAAAATTGCACAAGAAACCTAAATGTCTTGCATAAACATGCAATCAAAGAAATTAATTGTCTTGTAAGAAACAAAGAAAATCATATTTCGTTTTTAAAAGAAGAATTAAGTTTTCTAAAGGTAGAACAACAATTAAAAAGTTATGACCTTCAAAAGAAAATCTCTGTTTTAGAACAAAAGTTCAAGAAAGAACTTTGTTCTATCCCTGATAATGCCTTTTGGGAAAGAAGGAATCACAAACGTATTGTCGAATTGCACTATGAACCTGATTTTTCAGAAAGAAATATTCCGACGAAGGCTCGTCCTTCACAAATGAATAGTGAGCTCTTGAAATTGTGTGAAAATGAAATTAATGATTTAATTAAGAAAAGATTGATAAGAAAAAGTAAATCTCCATGGAACTGTTTTGCTTTTTATGTGAACAAAAATATAGAAATTGAACGTGGAGTCCCAGTAGTTAATTATAAACCATTAAACAAAATTTTGAAATGGTTTCGATATCCAATTCCTAACAAAAAAGATCTTTTGAATCGTCTCCGTTCCTTCAAAGTCTTTTCAAAGTTCGACATGAAATCTGGCTTCTGGCAAATACAGATTACTGAGCAAGATAGATACAAAACTGCATTCACAGTTCCTTTTGGCCAATATGAATGGAATGTGATGCCTTTTGGTTTGAAAAATGCTCCATCAGAATTTCAAAGAATTATGAATGACATCTTTAATCCATATTCTGAATTCATAATTGTATATATCGATGATGTTTTGATTTACTCTCCTAATGTCGATTCACACTTTAAACATGTGAATCATTTCTTTAATATTGCAAGACGAAATGGTCTCATACTTTCTGAAAAGAAAGTATTCTTGTTCCAAACAAAGATTAGATTTTTAGGACATGTAATCCACCAGGGAACTATTGTACCAATTGAAAGATCTATAAAGTTTGCTGATAAGTTCCCCGATGAATTGAAAGATAAAACTAAATTGCAAAGATTTCTTAGAAGTTTAAATTATGTAATTGATTTTATTCCTGATATCAACATCATATGCAAACCTTTGCACCAAAGGTTGAAAAAGGACCCAAAACCTTGGTCGCAATTGCATACTGATACTATCAGAAAAGTAAAATCACTCGTAAAAAAAATCTCTTGTTTGCATATTGCTAATCCAAATGTATTCAAAATTGTTGAAACAGATGCCTCTGAATTAGGTTATGGTGGCATTCTCAAACAAAAGATTGACAACAAAGAACAAATTGTTCAATTTGTTTCGAAACACTGGAATGAAACCCAACAGAATTATTCCACTGTTAAAAAAGAAATTTTAGCTATCGTACTTTCAATATCCAAGTTCCAAAGTGATTTGTTGAATCAAAAGTTTTTATTACGAATTGATTGTAAATCTGCAAAAGATATTTTGCAAAAGAATGTATTGAACATTGCATCAAAACAGATTTTTGCACGTTGGCAAACAATATTATCTGTTTTTGATTTTGATATAGAATTCATTCATGGAGAAGTAAATTCTCTCCCTGATTTTCTCACACGAGAATTTTTACAGGAAAAACGTCCTCAAAAATGCCTCCCAAAAAAGACCGAGACAAGGACAAAGCCATCATCATCCCGGCCAAACCCAAAAAGTTAACTCCCATCCGTAGTTGGCTAGAAGCTACCCAAAGTCCAATGTTGTCCCAAAGTACACCCAACGAAGCTTCTCCCAGCCAACCTACCCAATTGGTTGCCCTCACAAAGTTAGCCTTCATATTGCCAAGTTACATGATGAAGGATTTGCAAAAATCCTTCAGTTCCGAATTGTATGCACAGGATGAGGTAAGATCCCCCTCACCTTTAAATATTTCTAGAGAGGTGGTTCTTGTGACTCCGTCAGCCCCTCGAAAATCAAAGTCAAAGTTTTTTATGAAAAATTTTGAGAAAATTATCATGGTGGAAAAAGGATTCTACCATGAGGATCCTTATGTTTTTGCAAAAAATATGTTTGGAGAAAATCGTTTTTATACTCCACATGATATTGCAAAACCGATGGAGTTCTATGAAAAAATTTTGGTCCAAACTGAATCCGTAAAATTCAAACATTTTTGTGACAAAGTGCAACCTTCTGTTGCAAATTATTCTACTACAAAAATAATAAGGGTCATACACCCTGCCGAGTGGAATAACTCACCAAGTGCACCAGTAAAACTCGGCTTGCGAGTCACTGAAAGTCTTTCTCATATGTATAATTTTACCTATTTTGATTACCAGCAACCTTGGAATAATGTATTCTATCGTCAAAACCCCAATCGTAGCCATACTTGGCTTTTCTTCTTTCAAAGTCCTTTTGACATTTCAAAATTACCTTTCTGGTTTATTCGTTGGTGGGACAATTTTGGTCTTGTCCCAGACATTCTCCCACCACAAGTGCTCGAATCGTTCACAATGTTCCAAAAAACCTTCATTCCAAGTCCAGAGGAAATACATTTCCCTCATCTCCTAATGTTTTGTGCAAATTTCTAGATGGCATGGGTATCTGCCTGGGAATTTGAATATGTTAAAAATAATCAAAACCCTAAAATTCTCATTTTGGTCCAACGATTCAAAATAAAATGGTGGGATGGATTTTCATACTGGGATAAATATTCAGTTGAAACTGTCCATAATTGGATCCAACAACGCAAAGTCAAAGATTTGAACAAAGTTACCACCGTGGCATCGGATGCGGCATCCGAGACGTCCTTTCTCCACGACAAATCAATGGCTATTGCAAAATTGGTCAATGTCAAAAATGAAAAAGAATTTTATGATATGATGAAACAAGCAATTCTGGAGCATGAGGAGTCGCAACAGGAATCATCTTCTCAACAAAATGACTCAGAAGAAGGAGAAGAATACAGCCCTAATCTTTGTGGTCATGACTCCAACTAATGTTTTCATAACAATTGTAATTGTGAATATCTTCTCAAATATTGTACACCGTATGACACTGTACAACTGTGCACTATACACTGCACATTGTAGCGGTCCTTAAGTTAGCACTATTCACTGTAGCAACAGTAAATTTTCAGTCTTTAAAAGCAGAGCGTCCTCAACGGAAAGGGGGGCTCTCTCGACTTCAGACCCACAAGTTCTCTCTCTCTCTCTCTCTCTCTCTCGAAGCTCATCTTCTCCTCCAAAGCTCTCCCTCCTGTCCAGAGGAAACCTTGGTTGGAGAATAAACCTTCGTCGAGGAATCAAAAGTCTTAGATCCTTCAAAGTAAGAAGTAACATATTGTCTCCCCGGACCCAGATCCGTAAGTCAAAACCATCCAAATCTACTATTCCTACCCAGAACCTTCAAAGTTTTCCCCTGATTGTTTAAAGTTTTGCACTTGTAATCACAGATCTGATGATCTTTTATGATTTTATTGTGTATTCTCTCTTGTTCTTGCAATAAAAGTATACATTTCTTCATCTTTTGCCTATTCAAGACCCAGAATCGGTAGGCTCTGCCTCCTGTTGGTGTCAAAGGTATTGTGTTATTTAAGTTTATGCAATTTAAATCTCTGTTATTTAAAGTTCTGTACTGCATATCATTCACATACAGCTCCCAGTGAAGATCGATCCTTCAGGTGGTCTCCTCTCCTGGACTAGCAGCACACACTTCACAATGCATATTCAAGTTTCAAGTATTTCATTTTAATCTTTAATCGTACCCCAGAATGTGTAGGCTCTGCCTCCTAACTGGTGGTTTATGATATTTCTTTTAATTTACACTACATGTCTTCGTATTAAGTTTATACTTTCAGCTATTGTTTATATTCAGAGTTGTTTATTGCTTGTGATTGAATTTTTTGATTTCTGTAATTGGTTTCTGGATATTTCTGTTGAACAATTATTTCATACATATTTTAGCCGTTTCTAATGTTAATTGTACTCCTAATTGCTGTCGCAATTCTATATACTGCATTGGAATCGTTATATATATATATATATATATATATATATATATTGCAATAAAGAGAGATGCAAGCCTGTGTGTGAACCACAAGGTTGTAGAACTTAACAAAAGTATGGTGGATTTAAGATTTTTTCGATTAAATAGTAAAAGTCATATTAAATAGTTTTTGTAATAAAGAGAGATGCAAGCATGCATGTGAAACGTGATGTTATAGAACTTAGCAAAAGTGTAGTAGATTTAAAACTTTTTAGATAATTTTCCCGATCGAAAAGTAGAAGTCACCATAAATATTTATTTTTTTTTGTGATAAAGGGATATGCAAGCTTGAATGTGAACAAGACATTATAGAACTTAGCAAAAGTGCAATAAGAATAAGACTTTCTAGACAATTCACTCGATTAAAAAGTAGAAATCATCCTAATTAACTTTTTTTCAATAAGGAGAGATGCAAGCCTGCATGTTAAACACGCTGATTTAAGAACTACCAAAATGCAATAAGTTTAAGATTTTCTAGATAATTTTCCCGAATAGAAAGTAGAAGTCATCCTAAATAGTTTTTACTTTTCCTTTGCAATAAGGGGGTTGCAAGCGTGCATGTGAAATACGATGGTATAGAACTTAGTAAAAGTACACTAGGTTCAAGACTTTCTAGATTTTCTAGATAATTTTTCAATTAAAAATTAGATCTCATTCTAAATAATTCTTCATTTTTTTTTTGCAATGGAGAGATGCAAAGCTGCGTGTGAAACGCGACATTTATAGAACTTAGTAAAAATACAACAAGTTTAAGACTTTCTAGATAATTTTTGGATTAAAAAGTAAAAGTAGTCCTAAATAGTTTTAAAATTTTTTTGCTATAAGGAGTGAAGCAACACTGCATGTCAAACGCGACGTTATCAAACTTGGCAAAAGTACAATAAATTTAATACTTTGTGGATAATTTATGTGATTAAAAAATAAAAGTCATCCTAAATCTTTTTTATTTGCAATTAGGAGAGATGCCAAACTGCACACGAAACACAACGAACGAATATGTTCAATATCCAATAAAAAAAGATTTCTTCTTATTCTCGATATTTTCTTTTCTTGCGACTTTTTGAACAAAATATCAATATGCGTATGAGTTCGGATTTGAATTGGAATGTAGGTTCAATTAGGGAGTAAAGTGAGTCTGGTTTTTCTTTATTTATTTATGGTTCTAAGACCAATAGCTCTGGCGGTCGACTAGTTTCTTTCAAATTGTTTTTCTCATTATTAAGAAAAGGTAACAAAGATAAAAAGACAAACTTGTTTTGTGGCAATAGTAATTAATCGTTGTTGTTTTGTTATAGAACTTAGCACACGTGTAATAAGTTAAAAAAAAATTGGACAATTTACTGATTGAAAAGAAAAAGTCATTCTAAATAGTTTTAAAATGAAAACAGAATAAAAACACGAATATTGCTTTAAGACCTTTACTAGGTTAATTCAGATTCAATGGTGCCGGCAATCACATCAATGGAGCCTTTCAGTCAACTTGTAAGTGGGATTTCTCGTGAACTCCAAATTAAAAGTAAAAGACAAAAGATCCTTCTACACACGCACGCGTGAAGAACAAAAAAATTCTGCGGAAAGCTTCCATGGTTGGAGACAATTCAAAAGAAATGAGAGCATCCTGTCAAATTTAGTCGACTATGGCTTTTCCGGGATGAGTTTAGAAGACGTTATCAAGTCCACCGCCGACTAGTAATCAAGGACCCGGTCAATTAAATAGCGGCCACCAAATCTCCACCTTCAAAAAGCCACCCCGCCAATGATTCCATTATAATTAGTACGTAGAACCTCTATATTGAATCACTCAATTACAAAGCGATTGAGTATATATAACAATAATTATTCATGTACCTTAATCCGAACTGCAAATAAAACATAGCCTCAAATTATAAAAGATTTCCGGCGGCTCCCTCCCCTTGCTTACCGGGGAGCGGGACTCATTATTTTTCTATCAATGGAAATTATGAATCACACTCCCAACACATTATTCGGAGAGAATGTGGCGGAGCGATTAACGGGATATTTTTTTAAACTACCTGCCAATACTTTCTGTAACTCGTGCCGTGCCGTGCTACATTCTTGCTCAATTTCTTGCGTCTAGGTGTCAAAGTCAAAATTTTTGAAGGGTGTTAAAGCATTGACGTAAAGATCGTCGTCTTGATCATCAAGATAGCGACAACCGGCTCCCACGAGGAAGAGGAAATGGGGAAGAGGGCTAAAAGCCGGGAGGGTTTCTGGAAACCCTAATTCGTTTTTTTAAAAAAAAAAAACTGACAGATAAAGAGAGGGAGTTTACCCACAAGTGATCACAGAATTTTTGTTGATGAAGACGTCTAATTTCTTGTGGGAGACTGAAGGGGAAAAGCCAAGTCTTTGAACGTGCGAGGACCGTCGCCAGGAGGAAGCAGCTGCTTGTTTTGATGCTTTCCCTGAGTCGACACTCGGGACCTGCGAGCAACATTTCTGAATTTTCCGTGTTAGCATCATCAACTCACTTTTCATTCCTGAAATTCTTACAGGAATTAGACAGTCCAAGGCTGCTTTTTTTTTTTTTTTAAAGCATGAAATGTGTGCCGTTAGATGGCATTGGCACTATAGAATTGTATGTACACATATCATAGTCGCCGGTAAGGTCGGATCATCTGAAAGGAGAAGCGGGCAAATGAAATTTCCATAAAATTGTTTATCCGACTTTTACGCATCTCGATTTTTTCTATTTTTTCCAAGAGATCTTAAGATTTGCGCTACACCGATTCGGCCACGTGGCACTCAGGATATTAGTCCTAGAAGAAGAGAGGGGGTTTGAATTAATAAGAAACGCGTCTTTGTGTGATTCATGCAAATGCTCTGCTGACCCGTGAACTTGTCTTTCTCGCAAATTACTGAAAATTCTAATCAACGAAGAGTGCGTTCACAATATCAGAATTGACTTTGAATGTGTCAATACGCCTTTACTTCTTTTGTATCATATTTTTGCCGATAGTGACGTTGATATATACTTCTTTGACTCCAAACCATTTTTTTTTTCCCTGGAATGATCTCGATGATGCACTCGAATCGCCTTATCAACATGCATTTGTTAAGATTCCACTCATGTGATGTGGTAGCCGACACGGTCCACAAGTTCACTCATGGCGGCAAATACCATGGCTCGGGTACGAGATTTGCGACATCCGAACAAAGGATCGCGAATGATGGGATACGAGAATTTGATTGCTCCTGTGATGAAGAGAATGTTGACCTAGAAACTAAAAAAGAACGAAGGTGCTAGACTATTTACAGGATTAAAATGAAAATCTCTGCTAAATTAAGGCCAGATTAGTAATTTCAAGAAAGTTTGCTCTTTCTAATTTCAGCACTAGCACTAAAGCTAATCCGCACGACTTCTTTCCCAAAGTGCACAAACGTGGCTGCTAGTGCTACTTCACCTCCGGCGCAAACTAATACCGTCCTTTTCTACTTAGGGCACAACAGAATCAAACTTTATTTATGCTCCATTTCTTTTGGGGAAAATAAATGATTCGAAGAACATTTTCCTAAAAATATACGCCCGCATCGCTTGCGAAAAAGAATGAATGAAGAATGTTTTCATTTCGAGCAAATGTTTAGATACAGATTAATGTCAATAATGAAACTATTTTTCATCGATCGATTATTTTAAGCGATATAAGCGATCATTCTTCATAAAAATATATTTTTTAATTATTTATTTTTAACCAAACAGACGGAGCTACTGGAATCAAGATAGAAGAGTGGCCATTTGACAATAATATTCAAATAGCACGTCATTTCCATACCAAATTAATTCACTACCAAGTCCCAACCCCGCCTCTAGAAGTGTATTTTAATTTAGTGGGTCTTCCTCAAAATATCTTAAAGTGAAGATAACGTTTTAAGGTAACCCTAGTTATAGTGGGCTCATACACTCTAGGAAAAAGCAGGGCAGAAAGCGAAAGAAAAGTGCATGAAAGTGGCATATTGCAACCCTAGTTTTTAATGGCAAAATCAAGTGCACAATCCGAGACTTAACCTAACTATTTTCGTTCGACATTATTGCATCGGCTGCACTCGGAGGAGCTACTAATCTATACGTCTAGTTTAGTCCCAACCGGATATAGTAAACAAATCGGGGATGCAAAAGAATGTACGGAAAAAGTTCATCGTGATCATTTTCAATTTTGCGAGCTGCGGTTACAGAGGAAGTTCGATCCTAATAGGTCCATCGATTCGGTAAAGCCTACAAAGTTCTAAGATTGTTTGCCTAGGACATTGTTATCCACTTCGAAACAGACGGGGGGATGCGTGCGTGCGTTTATTGCTAAATCCGCAAATGTGCTTGATTGTGTCGAGTGTTTCCTGGAGGGTAACACTGACACATATTTAGTTAGGTCATCTTGTCTTATATCGTCCGCCGATGATAATAATACGTCGGCTGTCTGTCGGGAGTTAGGTTCGGCCTAACTTTATTAACTGAACCAGACTATCGTATTGACAATCGAAATATGATCGAAAGGGCAAAAAAAAAATCTATATCTGACGAGGCTTCTTCTTCTACCTATGAATGTCACCGGATGCAGAGACGACATATTGGAAGAATGAGATTTGCATCACGCTAGTTTGCAAGCCAGCCGAAACAGGTTTATGCCTATTTGACCATCGGCCCAATGTGCCACGAAGCCATGATTAGGCCTAATTATTTGGACCAGGGGGCAATGTGCAAGGCCTAGATCACTAGTCCAGCATCTCAGAAATATGGTGGAAGCCCATTGTGTCAATTGACCGAATCAAATGCTTCAAGAAACAAAATGCTCTTCATGATTGAGACTAGAGGCCTCTCATTTGCTGGACTCAAAGTCAAAGGTTTGGCCCCATTACAATGGTTAAACAATAGGCTACATAACAATGGAGCTGCTACGTTGCTGAGGCTTCTTGTCTCCATTAAGAAGGCCACAAGGTTCGACCAAAAGAAAAAGGCCACAAGGATTTTAGAAGTATAAAAATTTCCGTGTGATGCTCGCTCTAGTGCCCAAAAGTTTCCGCCGGGTCACTTAAGCGCTAAATCGGAGAAAAAATAATTATTTTGACAATAAATTCTGGCAAAAAATCTTGCGTTGCTTTTATGGCTTTAAAAAAGTTTGCCATGTGGACGATGAGGTGGGTTTTAATCACAAAACGACGTCCCCCTCTCTCTTTCAATTTTCCCCCTCTCGCCTCTTCTTCGCCAGACACCTCATTTGATTATCACACTCTTGCGACACCAACGTTGCTGGCAAGGTCGCGCTTTTGCCGTTGCTTCAGCCATCGCCTTGTCTCTCCTCTTGCACATCTTCTCCTCTCGAACACTGTCATTTCTCTTCCAACTTGGCAACGTCGACGCTTTCTAGGGTAAAAGAATGGAGATCCGATCGATTTACTCTAAAAATTGAAATTTGAAATGAACGAGGGTCGAATATTTACCTCAAAGAGGATCTCAGACTCGAGGAAATTGGCCAGGCTCTCGTCTTCGTTGTCCGAAGTCGGCATGGAGGAGGGTCTTCCAGTTGGGGAGCGATCAAGTCGCGATTTCTTACCGTACCAGTGATTAATCCGATCAATTGAAGTCCCCAGTGAGATTCAGTGCTTGAGATTTCCTGCCGTTTTGAAGGGGAACAGAGGTGGCCATGGGCTGGTTTGGGCCCAAAACTGGCCCGTTAACTGAGCCCGTCAGTTCCGAACCCAAACCGGCATGGCCCTCACGAGCCAGTTCAGGTTCACAAAAAATTTGAAATCGGCCTAGAACTAGCGGTTCCCAGCCGGTTCCGAACTGCCAATTAACCGTTGGGCCCGTCGGCTATCCCCCCAACGATCAATTTGATAGTATGGTTCCCTCTCCTTTTTTTTTTTTACTTAATTTATTGAAATTATCCTAAATTTCTGAGAATACCCTCCCCCATTTCATTTTTTCCTACAATTTCTCTCAAATTCTTTCAATTCTCTCAATTTTCTCAAATTCTCTCAATCCCGGCTCAATTCTCTAAAAAAATGGCAAATGAAAACAAAAATACTGGAAAGAACCCGATGGCAATGGGAGAATTCAATTATCCTCATGGATATGATTCTCGTGAGTATACATGTTAGGTAGACGATGAAGATAATATCAACGTTATTCTCAACATCGAGTATGTCCTAACTCAAAAAAGTCTTCATACTCCTACCGGTATCGAAGAAATTTCAACCGCAAATGAGCCGGAACAGGAGGGTACATCTAACATATGGCGACACTTCGAGAAAGAACATTTAGGCGGAAGGCAAGTATAAGGTAAAATGTAAATATTGTACGAGGATATACAATTTTTCAATTGGAGGCGGCTATGGAATATTTAATTAGCATCTAAGAAATAAACATCCAACATAAGCGAGAATTGACACCAGACAATAAATTTTCGGGTATGCCAATCCTATCACTCCTCCTTTTTTTTGTTACAATGATCAAGTTTATAAAGAAACATTTAGCCCAATATATTGTCATTGGTCATTCACCGTTTAATATTAGTAAAAAATTTTATTTTAATTTTTTTTATAAACACTGCATGTACTCCGCAAGCAAAACCTATTCCGAAAAATGCTCTTAAATGAAAAATTTTTATTATAAGCAGTTAAATGAGAACTTTTTCATCTTTACAAAAAAGGAAAAAAAAGATTTGAAAAACTTTTTTACGGATTTCAATGGACATGTGCATATAGTTAGCGACATTGAGAGTAATTCTTGGCAAACTCTTTCTTATATGGGTATTACATGTCATTAGATATATAACAATTAGAATATTTAAAAAAGAATTATTGCATTTCGAGTGTTTGATGAGAGGCGTATGACCAGTAGTATTTTTAGAGTAATTCGACAAGTTTTAGAAAAATATAATTTAATTGATAAAAAATTTTCAATAATGCTGCGAGAAATACAACTTCCATACCTGATTTAGAAAAAGTTTGTTAACCCTCTTTTGGTAGATAATTTTTTCACAGTAAATGTGCTTGTCGTATTTTAATGTGTATAAGATGGTTTACAGACTCTTGATACTTTTCTCACCTCCAATAAAAAGAGCAATTCGATTTTTATGGAGTTATCCCCGAGTTATGAAAGAATGGAGCAGATTTTGTAAACAACATGGAAGAGCACCAAAAAGATTTCCAAAGTATGTTCCGACTCGTTAGAATTCTACCTACGAGTTGCTTAATCAATCTTTTGCTTATAAAGATTTATTGTGTTTGTTTACTTCAAATAATATTTTAAAAATTAGTTTATTGCCGCGAGAGTGAAATATTTGCAAATATATATTTTTTTTAAAAAAAATTAATGATGCAGCTTATATTTTATTTAGTATTTATTATTTTACTACGCATTTATTTTTAATAGAGTGTGTTAATATTGTTGTTATTTTTTAAGAATATAAAAAAATGATGAATTAGCTCCAACTATTATAGCAATGTGAGCAAAATGGCTGCATTATTATACTGACATTTTCCTTATTTATTTGGTTGCTTTTGTTTTCAATCCGTGTACCAAATTAAATGATTTAAGCGATTATCTGAATAGGTTTTATTAAAGTTTACATTTGAACGAGTTCACAAATGTTAAAACTATACAAGAAATAATTAAAGATGATGTAGTAGAATTATATAATGAATTTTGTAGTAGATATGATTTAGTTGATAGTGAACCTTCCTAACTTAGTGACGTACAAACGGGGAGGGTGGTAGAATTAGTAAAGGGTACAAAATACTGAAGAATAGGCAAAAAAGATAAAAGGGAGCGACATGCAATATTTTCGAAATAGAAAACTATTTAACCATTACTTTTGAGTTTGGTGATTCCGAAAAATACAGAAATTTCATAATTCTTGAGTGGTGGCAAAGGCATTAAACCTAATTTTCAGTTCTCACTCTCATCGCAAACAGTCATTTAGTATTGGAGGATTAATTTTGGACGACCATCGTTTAAGATTACATCTGAATTTTGTGGAGGCTTAAGCTTGTATCGACGATTAGATGAATGCTAAATTTCAACAATAAGAATTGAATCGAACCATTGAAGCCGAATTCTTCAATGATGATGACGGAGATAACACCGCCACGTAGACGTGGCCGGTTCCACCGAATCACCTGTTCCGGTTCAAGAACCGGTGGTTTCGGTTCCACCAAAAGGGAAAACCGGAATCGGCCCTTAAGGGACCGGTTCCGGTTCCGGTTCCGGTTCATAACAAGGGATTCGGGCCGGTTCTTGGTTCCGGTTCAGAATTTTTATTTTTTATTTTTAAAAATAAAAAAATATTAATTATTAATTATTAATTATAATCATTAATCAAATTGTACATTGTAATAAAATTTAGGGAAAAAAAGAGATAAGAAATGGGCTTGAATTTAATGAATTATCATTAAGTGCCTACATATATTCTTGGGGATAGAAGAATCAAAGAATGTGTAGTTTTATTACCTTCGGTAACCCCAATTTACCACATCGTTAATCGTCGCTACCCATTGTTGTTGTGGCAGTAGTATCTCCATAGTCATCACTGAAGAATTCGTGTTCTTGATCCAGCTCTTGTTGTCAAAATTTAGACTTTGTCCTATCATTGATACAAGCTTGAATCTCCACACTTTTCAGATTTAATCTTAAACGATGGGAATCCAAAATTAATACTCCATCGCTAAATGCTTGTTCAACTGCCACTATTGAAGAAGGGGCCGCTAATATTTATTTCGCAATAAGGGAGAGAACTGAAAATTGAGTTGAATGGTTCTTCCACCACTCAAGAATTTTGAAATCTGCGCTATATTCGAAATCACTAAACTCAAAAGCAATTGTTAAATAGTTTTCTAATTCAGAAATATTACATGTTGATGTCTTTTTTTTTTGCCTACTCATGAGCATTTTATACCCTCTACTAAGTGAAATACCCGCATTTTTTTGTGAGACACTATGTTGAGCAGATTCACGTCCACTGTCACTTATAACATATCTACCGAAAAATTCATTATATAATGCTACTATAGTTTGTTTAACCTCTGCTTGTATAATTGAAATATTTATTGCTTCATTTAAATGTAAACAATCATAATAATAAGCATTCAGATAATCTAATAAACCTTCTAATTTAATACGTGAATCGAAAACAATACCAACTAAATAGATAAGAGGAATGTTCAAATAATAATGCAACCATTTTTCTCGTATTACTAAAATAATTGAAGTTAATTCAGTATCTTTTTCATATTCATTAAAAATACTAGCAATATTAACACAATCTTTTAAAAATAAATACAAAGTGGGATAATAAATACCAAATAAAGTATTAGTAGCTTCATTAAAAACTTTTAAAAAATCTAAAAAAAAATTGCAAACGTCCAATGTTGTGGGAGTAAAGCAATATTAGGAACGATATTCGAAATAAATAAATATAATAAATCTTTGTGATAAAAAAATTTTAGAAGCGTCTCGTAGGTAGAATTCCAACGAGTCAGAATATTTTTTGGAAACCTTTTTGCCGTTCTCCCATTTTGTTTACAAAATTTTCCCCACTCTTTCATAAAATGATGACAGCTCCATAAAAATCTAATTACACTATTGATTGGATGGAGATAAATCACAAGAGATCATAAACCATCTTGTATACATAAATTCAAAACATGGCAAGCACATCTAATGTGAAAAATTTGTCCGCCAAAAGAGTGTTCACAAATTTTTTCTAACTTGGGAATGGAAGCAGTATTTGCGGCGGCATTATCAAAACCAATTGAAAAAATTTTATTAATCAAATCATATTATTCTAAAACTTTCCTAATTTGTCTATAAATATTATGGGCAATATGTCTTTCAGGAAAAACTCGAAATGCAAGAAGTCTTTTTTGAATAACTCAATCATCAACTATCCAATGGCATGCGACACCCATATGAGAATTAATATTCTAAGTATCGCTCCAAATATGACTACCTATATATACACATCCATTGAATTCTCCAAAAAAACTTATCAAATCATCTTTTTCGTTTTTTATAAGCTTGTTTAAGTTCGCGTCTAAGAGTAGTTTTCGGAACAGATGGTGCTTGCGGAGGCCGTGCAGTGTTTACTAAATATCTAAAATTAAAATTTTCACCAGCATTGAACGGAGCATATTCAAGCGCAACATATTGAGCTAATTTTTGTTTATAAAGTGCATCAGTGAAACAGAATAAATGATAAGGGTTAGGATTGGCGAACCCAAAAATTTATTGTTAAGTAGTGTCAATCCCCGCTTGCGTTGAATGTTTTTTCGTCAGATGCCAACGAAATGTTCCGTAACCATCTCCTTTACCAAGTTTATATGTTTGCGGATAATATTTACAGCTTATATCAAACTTACCTTCATTTTTATTCTATACTTTGTTGAAGTGTAGCCATAAATCGGATTCTCGACTCTTCCGTCCCGATTCCTTTGCTATCGACGTTTCTTCGACACCAGTTGGAGGATAAAGACTTTCTTGCGTTGGGACGTGCTCGACGTTGGGATGAGAAACATCGTCGTCTTTCCAACATGCATAGTCACGAGAATCATATTCACGAGCAGGATAATTGGATTCTCCCATCGGGCTCTTTCCCTTTTCAGTATTTCTGGCTTCCACTTGTCATTTTTTGAGAGAATTGATTGGAAAGTTGATTCAAAGAATTAAGACGGAATTAAGAGAAAATAACGAATTGAGAGAATTTGACAACATTTAATAGATTGAGAGTTGAGGGTGTTGGAGAGAATTGTGAGAAAAATGAAGAGATATTGAGAGATTTTTATAGACTTTTTTTTAAGAAATTTGCAACGACCAAATGGCTGTTTGGCCTTAAGCAAGAGCCCAACGGCTCTTCCCCTTTGCCAGGCGACGGGCCTCGCTTGGCAAGGGCCTCAAGAAGAGTCGTTTGGCTCTTTCCGATGGGCGGGGACCCCGCGGCCCCCGCCCCTTTTACTTTTACTTTTTTTTCGGTTTGGAACTGACCCGGAACCGTCGGTTTCGAAAAATTAGGAACCAGAACTAGCCCTTGGAGACCGGTTCCGGTTCGGAACCGCAGGTACAGTCAACGAGCCGGTTCCGGGCCGGCGGTTTCAAATGGTCATGTCTACCACCACAGGTACCGAATCAGGTAGCGATAATTGACGATAAGGTAAATTAGGATTATTAAAGGTGAAAGCACTACATGGGCTTTAATTCTTATATCCCCAAGAAGATATGTGAGCGTTTAATGATTATTCATTAAGTTCAAACCCCTTCCCCCTCCCCGTTTTTCCCTTCCAATTTTGATTACATTGTACAATTTGATTATAATTTATAATTGATAATTTTTTATTTTTTAAATTTCATATTTTATTATTTAAAAATTAAATTTATGTGTCGAAACCGGCGGTTCTATGAATCAGAACCGACCCTTGAACCGACTCGGAACCACTGGTTCCGAATCAAAACAGGAATCGAAACCTTCGTTCAAAGGGTTGGTTTCGGTTCAGTCATGGCTACGAAACCGGAATCGGTGGTTCCTAAACCGTGGCCATGTCTAGATTCAATTAGGGTTTTAATTTGTGCCAAAAATCGTTTAGGGATATATATATATATATGCTGACGGGGTACGCTGGCTCGAAGAATTTAATAAAATACGACCACGTCGGATTTCCGGCGATCCAAATAGAAGTTGACACTAAAGCAATCATTTGTTAAGTGACATTTAAGTGATTCAAAAAAGTGTTTAACACCAAAGAGAACAATCGTACAGAGCTTTTGACACTTCTAGTGTCCTTATGCTCTTGAAAATTTCGAGCCATACAAAAAAAAAAAAAGTATGCACTACGTGGACCGCCAAAATAATCAAAATAGTATAGTGGCGAAGGACGCTTCTCGGTTCATCTTACATGATTAGGCACATTAAAGAAATCGTTTGCCTAAATATATGATACATGCACCTAATCGCCAAAAGATTTCAACGGACCATATTCTAATTTCGATCGCTGCGGATAGAAAGGCTCGTGGTAGGGCCACCATCAAGCATCTAGCTAGAGGCCCGGACCCAATGCCCTCTGAGCGTCTAATTAGCTCTCTAGCCATTAGTTGACATCTATTTTGAGCTTAAATTTATCTTGCAGCATCCATGTTTCTAAGTACATATTTCACTAACGCTCTTCTTGCATTAAGAATCCTCAAGTACGGGACTCGGGTGCCGATTCTTCGATGCTGTGATCACAACGGGCATTGAGCGTCGTCGACTCAAAGGGTCTCTCTCGTTCACTATGTTGTGATCACACCGGGCACTGAGCGACATCAACTCAGAGGGTCTCGCTTCATGAACACTATCCTTTGACGTAAAGTAGGTTTCGCTTGAATCGAATGCATCGTCGTGGTCAACCGAAAGAAGGGCAGAAGTCAAGATATGTTTGTTTGGGTGAGTAGGTGAATCGATCGGACCCAAAAGCAGTTGCTCTATAGTTAGGAATAAGCTGGTCTCTTAGGCGCATCACGTGGTGACTGAGTGCCACGTCATAGGCTCTAGTCAAAGAAATAGTTTTGTGGGGGCGGCTTGGGCCCTAAACCCTAATTCCTGCAATCTACACACCCAACAATTAGGTGCTCGAGAGTCAAGGACCAAAGATAGAAACCACCTCATTTATGCTCATATATATATAATGGTTTTAACGTACAAATGCTTAGTTTCGAACTCAATCATCTGATGGATTGACCAGTACAAAACCCTATGCTCTTAGCATATTGGGCAAGTTTGGAGAGACCTATCTTCAGCGAAACATGATTTTTCTTCTCCAGTTCTTCCGGTCCCTTGATGACTAAGCCATTGCTAATCTAGGGAATATCGAGTTTTAATATCTTGGGTGTGCTCGATTCGGGTTCATCATTGCACTGGATCTTCACATGAAAGGCGTGGAAGGGACGCTGTTCGAGCTTTGTCTTGATGTGTCTGATCTAGGGGTGTTAGAACCGAACCGGGAAACCGAAATTTCATGCATTTTCAGTTCGGTTGAGTCTGGATTTTCTGTTTGTATAATGAACAAAGAACCGTTCTTTTTTTTTTTTCGGCTCGGGTTATTTCGGTTCAGTTCTGCTAATCGAGCCGTACTCGAAATTTTTCACAAAAGTTAAACGGCCAACTTAAAATCGCTCTTCTCTATCACCCTTCTCAAAATCACCCGAAACCCTAATCTCCGCTCCGAAAACCTGAACCAAACCAAACCCACTTTCGATTTGGGTCGCAATTCGATTCGGTTCGATTTTTCCGAAAATCCGGAGGGCTCAAGATAACAAATCAATTTACGCAAGAAAGATGGCCCCAAAACCCAAATTGTCCGGTTACTATCACATGACCGGCCTAGTTCTGTGAAGGCCTTAGCCCTAGTTGCTTTTAGGAACATAGAAAAAGGAAACCACGAAATGAACCAATAAGCACGAGGTAAGAGACGGGGGGCGTCGATTATAGAAAACATATAAACATGATTAACACTGATCCGACCAGATCCCACCACCAAAGAAATCTCGTGATTTTCGTTCATTCGCCACTTAATGGAGTACTCGATTTGTTTCGCAAGTGGTTACTTAACCAATGACCGCCTGTCTCGCAATTTTTATGAAGCGACCAATCAATCAATATTCATGTCCATGCCGTAAGAGAAGTGATAACCATAGCACATAACGTGTTGTGCCTGATTATGAATGCCTTTCGGATGGCAACCATGAGCAAAAGATAAGAGAGAGGAAAGCTTCACTCCGGATCAACCAGTACATCGCGATCGCGACTGTATCCACTGCTCCTTTGCGGGCTTCGTAGTTGGGAAATGACGCATTGAGTTAAAGGACGGGTCCTCCGTTCGGTTCGTTTTGAATTGGGGAAAAAAAAAAAAATCAATCATCCGTCCTTATCGCGACGCTCATCCTCTCATACGTACTGAGCGATGTACTTGAGATCAAATACTCATCAGTTCGTGTCAAGAGTGCGACCCGCTGCATCTTTGATTTCCATATAAAGAAAGCAGACCGGCCGGTGTTAAAGAATTCGTGGATGACGTGCCGACCAAATCATACTCACATAGAAACTTTTAGCAGGAAATAGAATGTCGCCGTTTCGTCGATGTGTCTCCGTCTACTCATCTAATGAACGCCGTGAACGGCGACCCTCTCTCTCTCTCTCTCTCGAATTAGACTTCCCTATACGACGAGCAATTTACCCTTTGCCCTCCTCGTCTTTGGTATTTGATTCGACGAATTCTTGACGCCACATCTTGCTCTCGCTGCCGTAAACGTCAAACCGTAGGTTCGTACGAGATCGAGAGGGGTACCGCAAGAAATCGCTTTGAGACACGGATACAAAAGAGGTCGATCGACTACCAAAATGGATGCCCGGCGGATCACAGCTAATCCCTCTCCGATCTCGTGTGCTTAAATGCGCGTGCGGCTCACCATCGGGGGTCGTCCCTCCAATTTTCCACACAAAGACACAAACCCAATCCTTAAAAGAAGAAGAAAAAAAAACATGAAATTGACATAAATGGTAAAAAGGCACATGCGGAAAAGGGCCTACAGGAGGAGGACTGGCCTCCCCTTTTCTGAGTTTTACTGGGCGTCACGACTTGGAATGTCCCGCGAATTCCCCACGCTTTTTAATTACCCTTTTTGACTAAAAAAATATCATAATTATTATTCATTATAATCATTATTGTCATTTTATCATATATAAATATATATGTATATATATCACTTGACCTACCCTCTCCATGTCATCTCTCTATTAATCTCTGTCCTCCTCTCCTCTGTCCCTCCCTCCCCCTCTCTCTCTCTCTCTAACTCTCTCTCTCCCTCCTTGTACCTTACTTACTTATATCCATATGTCAGACCCTAGTTCTCCTAAAAGAGAGGCCCATGTGGTCCAATGGCCACCCGAGCTAGACCCTCCACCTCCTCCTCCTCCACCGCCGCCGCAGCCGCTCCCGTCACCATCGCCGCCGACGCCTCCTCCCCTTGCGCTACCCCCGCTGGACCCAATCCCACATTCTCTTCCTGCTTACGCCGGTGAAGCCCCATCCCCTAAGGGCAAATCCCCGTCCCCGAGGCATCTGCAGAGATCGTCCCCGAGGAGCAGCCCCTCTGGCTCGGCCACCCCCGCCGGCAAGCACCCGTTCTACCGTGGCATCCGCTGCCGGAGCGGCAAGTGGGTATCCGAGATCCGGGAGCCGCGCAAGACGACCCGGGTGTGGCTGGGCACCTACCCCGCCCCGGAGATGGCCGCCGCCGCCTACGACGTTGCCGCCCTCGCCCTCAAAGGCGGCGACGCGGTCCTCAACTTCCCACACCTGGTGAAGTCGTACCCGGTCCCGACCTCCACCGCTCCCTCGGACGTGCGGAGGGCGGCGGCGGCCGCCGCCGCGTCGAGGAAGGGGGAAACGAGCGGCAGCGGCAGCGGCGCCGGCGACGATACCGCATTGCTAGGTCAAGGAGGCAATGAGGGCAGGACTAGGAAAGACCCTCATCCCGATCAAAGCTCGAATCCGCCGGAAGCCGAATTCATCGACGAAGAGGCGCTGTTCGATATGCCAAACCTGTTGGTAGACATGGCGGAGGGAATGATGGTGTCGCCCCCGAGAATAAGCTCACCGCCCTCGGACGACTCACCCGACAACTCCGACATGGAAAGCTTATGGAGCTACCCTTAAGATTGTTTCCCCAGTTGCTTGTGTCCATATTCTTCAAAAAAAACTTCCTCAATCAAATCAAACATCTCCAATGACACGACGCACTTGACAGATGATTAAGAGCCATTGCTTGCATCGTATATGAGGACTAACACGGAAGTGGTCGATATTTAATACTAGATAGCCAGGACATGATCGATTATACCTGGAAAATACATTGAGCAAAAGAGGTGGGGCAAAAAAAAGAGGAAAATTTTAGGGCATGCATGACACAGTCGCAAATGCAATGATAAATTTCAATGTTTCAAAATAAAGATGAACAGCTAGGGTTTGGGGGTTTGGCCTTCCATATACATTTCTTTTGTTCGCAATAGCTTGTGCTACTTTGAAGTTTCTTTCCTTTCTCTGTCTTCCTTTACATTTGCGGCTGCGATATTCCGAACCGGTTAACTCGCTGAACTTTCTCTTCTTTCCTCATGTGGAATCATAAAACTGCTTCTGTTGTTTGGTGGTGATGACGACGACGATGACGATGGTATGTTTGCCTCCTGGGTGCGACCCATGTGTCTTTCGACAGAACACTCGCGGAAGCTTCGTGGGAAACTAGAATCTTGTCCGAATGAAGTGTAAGAACTTCGGTTTTGTTTGACGGAACAAACGACCAAATTCAAGAACAGCGATCAGCGCTAGTTAATACGAAGAGAAACGACGTCGTCCAATTGGTTTCTCGGAATGGGAAGAGGACAATACGAACGTGGTGACGAAATTTTTTTGCGTTTCTCTCCGGAATTTTGGAACTATCATGAGTCAAAACCCTCGAGAATGGTCCCATTAGACCATGAAAAAACGTTAAAAGTCTCTTTTTCCTTAAAAAGATTTTGATTGTAGGGATGTCAGGGAGTGAGATTTAAACAACGCATACTTGTCCTGATCGTCAATGATTGAAATTTTTTTCATCGTTTTTTTTTTCTGGGCAGACTTATTGGCGGATTTCTCTCCAACGCTTTTCTTCCCGATGACTCTTGCTAATAATGGTCAGCTGCCTCATCTTTTAGACCAACTTTTAATTTTGCGAAGATTAATTATTGAGTTCACCTTTGAAATGGTCCCAACTTTATGATCAAGAACTTCAATCAGTTGGCCCAAAGCAAATGCAAGAGGAAGATTAATTATCATAATCTCCTTCGCACAGTGTCTTCAATCGGGGGTACTACACCGACGAGCCGGTCGAAGAAGCCGTGCGAAGCACAAGTTGGTGCGACAGGAGCAAAAGTTCTTATAGCTCACCCTAGTCGCAGGATGCTACTATGCGACCCTACCCGATGGTAGCCACCCGAAAGAGACGTGAGGTCTAACATCCCCACCACTACCTCCCTTTGTTGCCAAACATATCTTTAAATTCCCCATTGGCGGGAGAATACCCTCTATTCATTTTACATCCCAGGGATCCTGAGGTCCGAACGAGGCCTCAGATCAAGCAGTCTAGGGACTTACTTGGATCTAATCTACCTCATCTTTTAGACCAACTTGTAATTTTGCAAGATTATTCATGAAGTTCACCTTGAAATGGTCACGACTTTGTGGTCACGAACTTGAATCAGTTGACCCAAAAAGCAAATGCAAGAGGAAAAATTAATCATCATAATCTCCTTCCTCTTTTCCTCCCGTGGTTGGTACTTGCTCAGACAGAAATGGAAGAGGATCATATTTATACCTTTTTGGGATTCAAAAAACCCCAATTCATTCTGGACACGTTCTAACTTTTGTAATGGTCGAACCTGATGATCATGAGTCACTGGAGTAAAAACATTCAAATGGGGACCTACGTGAAGAAAGTTTTCTCTCCTTCTTCTTCTCTCTCTTTTTGCTCCTGTCTTTTCATGGAGACAAAGAACATCTCCCTCTTTTGCTTTTGTAGGCCCTCAGGGAAATGTGCACAGCACTCATTCTGTGGCGTTGTTCTTTCCATCTTCATCGGGGCCAAAGAAGGAAAAAACAATAGGTCTGTCGAAATGTTGACTCCTGTGTAAAGTCTAGATACGCAAAAATCACCAGAAAGGGTCGTATGTATGTGTATATTCTGCACACACACACACACATAAATAAATAGTCAGAAAGGATCAGCAACTTGTTCCCCCTCTTGGCAAAAAAGAAAGGATCAGCAGCATGTTGGCAAAGAAATTGTTCCGTTGACCTGAAATGTTCTTTCCTCTCTTGGTCAAATAAGCTACAAAGTCAAATGTTCTTGTATGGAAAGATCCAGCCTCCTGAGATTCATGAATGGTGAAATTTGAAGAAAAGAGACCTGCCCTATGGCTCCGTTTGGCTCGGTGAAAATGAATAATTTGAAAACCATTTTTCAAGGGATGATTGCTTGAAAAATGTTTTCATTACTAACAGCAATTTATGTATGAATAATTTAGCAGATGTCGAAAATATTTTTGGTTCGTTTATTCATTTTCACAGGCAATCGTCTTTTGGGAAATGGTTTTCAAATCATTTATTTTTTGCAAAACAAGTGAAGCCTAAGATGTGCCTAATTATCTAGATTTCAAGGCCTATGCTACATGACATATGTAATGTTATAAAGATGATACCTGCGCTATAATCGAATAGAGTCGGATTCATCAAGATGGAGACCATACGAAAGTGCATGGACTGTAACAATTCCACAATACCGTTGCACATAACGTGCTAAAAAATAAAGGACCGACATATCCGTTGAAGTACAAGTCCGAATCGAAACTCTTAAACAAGTTGGGCGCTCTGTAAAATAATTATGAGACTTCCTCACAGAATGCAAACCGAAGAACAATATGAATCGTGACAATCTTCTCCCGCGTGAGGAAGAGCAAATATATGAGAAGTCAATATATAAGAGCGATTTCATACGTAATGGTCCAAAAATGATGACATTGACCTATTGGGATGTAAACAGGTTGTCCCGAATCGATGTATTGAGATAATAGAATCCCACTAGGGTTCAATAGTCAAACGTTGCATGCAAGCCTTGATTTAGTTTGATTTCTGGAACTTCACTGCATTAAGTGCTTAATAAGCTCTCGAGCATGATTTTGACTTTAATTACTTTGATTGGATTTTTCAAACAATTCATTTTTCACGAAATAAACGAAACCTAATAGCTGAGATCAAGTAACTTGCAAGTAGCTCGACTGGCTAGTCAGTGCCCCTCATCGCCATAACTTTGATTGCTTTCAGGCTCCTAATTTTAGAATTGTGCCGATTTCAAAATCTTTGAAACATTCACAGTTTTTAACGTCCTTTTAACCGGTCTTAACAAAAATTATCAGAGACGAAAACGACGACAGAAAAAGGATTTTGAATTTCGACTGAGTAGTTTTCGTGTTCGCTGTCCGGTTGTGTGGACAAACAATTTCGGCAGATTTTCGAAGAATTGGAAAAAGACGGTCGCAGGTCGGCCATGAAACTGTTGGTGATGGGGCCTTTCAAAGGTTGACAAAAAGTGGTTGGACACCTTTTTATGTGTTTGTTTTCTAATGAGTGAGCACCGTCCTACTATTCACGCAATCGAAAAGACAAGTTTTTTTTTTTGGTCTGATGAGGCATAATATATGCATTTGTTGCAGCCGAAATCTTCATTTTGCTTTGAATCATTATATGAAGTTTGACCATGGAGAGACCACCAACCAGGCCGACATCGCCCCCCTTTCCCCTCTCTCTCTCTCTCTCTCTCTAACTGTATGAGCATACGAGGGACGCCGTTCTCTAATAGTTCGAAACTTTGAAAACATCCGACCGCGCATCAACCTAATCTAAGCGTGTCGAAGCCAAGAATTTCAAAGTTCGACCGCATTCCCCTCCGACATCGAAGCCGATGTTTCGAACATCGTGAATTCGCAGTTCAAAACCTAAAGGTCGCCTCCTGTTCAAATATCACCTACGCCATGTAAACTGCAATGGGTCGAGATCAAATAGGTTGGATTTAACCGGCTCATGATCTTATAAGATGCTCCATGAATCTCAAAACGGTCAGGTTTCCGGATTCGCGCACCTACAATTAGAAAAAGAAATATTCGACCTCACACTTTGAATATTGAGCTTTTGAACTTCTTAGGAGATTATGTTGTGTGCTTTATATTTAGAATCTTATTTGCATCGGGCTAACTACGTGTTCAAAAACTATACAACATATGTACATGTCTTGTAGTTTAAGATTGAGTGTCATTGCTTTTTACATATGTGCATAGCTCGCTCGCTCCGCTTAATAGAACGAGTGTGACCAACAACCGTTACACAACAAGAACAAAATGAGCGGTAGGATCAACTGTATATCCGTATGATTGTGCTAAAATTGCCGGCGTCTTAATATATTCTTTCGAAAGCGGCCAACTTGCTAGGGTTTACATATATAAATATAATCCTATGTCGACGAGGCCCGGCGCTGCCTTCGATGTACAAAAGGCTGGTACATATGTCTTGTTTACATCTCTCGAGTAGATTCTGCTTTCCCAAAAAGGAGATAAAGGAGATCACGTTGCCCTCGACTTGTCGAATTGGTTACTCCGACACATACCATATTTAGACTAATCGTAGATACTCCCCTTACCTACCATTGACCCAACATAATACACATATGGCCTGGAGAGAGACAGAGAAATATTGCTTCGTTATCAAGCAGCCAACCGCTTAACCAAATCAAATTAGCCCCGCGAGTTCTCAAACTAGCATCAGTCCGACTTTGGTTTCGACCTCGAGAGCTCAAAAGCAGGGCAAAGTTCGTCTCAAGTTTAAACTAAATTACCATGTGAGATCTCGACGGACATGAGAATGAATGAAGTAGCAGGACACCAAGTTGAATCGGTGCACCAAAGTCCATGGTTATGCATGCGTCGTCCGTCGCTATTAAGTATCGCTGTGTTGTGTACCATTGCGGTACCCAAAATTATTGATTGCTAGCCATAGTAATTGCTCTGGACCATTATAACTCATTAAAAACTGACATGGTAAGAAAAATAGAATTCATGAGTCAAACAAAGCTCCTGACACAACGAGAACTTAGGGTTTCTCGTCTTTTACAGGGCTCGCGTTCGGAAAGAAACCGAAGAATCTATTGTCCAAAGATAAGTGTGTGTGTGTGGCGTGGGGGGGGGGGGGGGGGGGGGGGGGGGGGGGGGGGGGGGGGGGGTGGGTGTGGGGGTGGGGGTGGTGTGGAACAAGATAATCTTTTTGAGTGACAAAGAAAGTGTGAAATTCAGCATTGGAGAACATCCTTCGATAGCATGTGAAGTGAGAATTCGAGCATACATTACGGCTGATGGGGCCACATGCTGTCGAATCTCCTTTCTGGGTTAAACAAACAGACGATAATTAGAAAAAAGAAGAAAAAGGAACGATCTCTCGCGTCTGGTCTCACAGCCACAGGCCCCCCCTCAAGCCTTGATGGTTTCAAAAGTTGAAAACCCTAGAGGTGGACCACCTAAGATGTCTCCCTGCAAACCCCAATTTCATTATTGCTCGTTTGGTTTCCCCGTCGTTCATCATAATTAGAAAAGTTTTTGTTGAACATTTAACATGCATATACTTTGTTCCTAGACAAATAAACCATGTAAACAAATGTTCACTTATTCGATCGGGGAAGTCTATTATTATTGCACATTTTCAAGCTAGCGGCTCGCTTTGAAGTTTCTCAGCTGAGGAGTAATGCAGGAAATACTAAGATCGGTCAGTCTTTTTTTTTTTAAAAAAAAAAGGGGATTTATGCACCGAAAGTCCTACAATTTTTCAAGAAATTGTAAGTGAGTCCTAAAACTTTCAAAAAGTGTAGTCAAGTCCTCAAACTTGTCAAAGTGTAATCGAATTCTTCCGTTGAGACGGTCAATTTGTCTATTGAAAAATGCGGACGTGGCATTTTTAAAATCATTTCTCTCTCGTTCGTGACATTTATTATTATTTTATTTCTCAAATCTTAATAAAAATAAATTAATAAATCAAGAAAAGGCTAATATTAATTTTCAAAAGCTTAAATTGAAGAAGAAAATAAAAAGGGAAGAGCAAGGCAAGTCTCATCGGTGAGGCTTGGCTGCTGCCACTCATCACAGGAGGGGTTAATAGAGGGGCTACCAGAGGTCGTCGGCCCTGGCTGATGGTGGCCAATCATCGCCAGCCCCGGGCGAGACTTTGCCGGCTCCAAACAAGGGCCAATGATCCACGTTAGGTTCGGGCGAGGCTCTCCCTATCTGAGAAATGTCGACCCTCGCCCAGGACTAGTGAGGCTCGTCGGGAGCTAACAAGAGCTCGTCAGGGTCTGGTGAGGCTCACTGACCCTAGGCAAAGGCCGGCGTTCCCCAACTCTGGGTTTCCTCAACCCAAATCTAGGCAAGCCTCACCCGGCCTAGCGAGGGCCAGCCACCTTCGCCTAGGGCTAGCGATGGGCCACGTCAGTTGAGCATAGCCGAGCATCACCGGCGAGGCCTTATGTTGCCCTACTCTTCCTTTTTTTTCAGTTTTAGATTTTCAAATTTAATATTAGCCTTTCCTTAGCTTTTAATTAATTTAAAAAAATTGGAAAGAATTTAATGTCAGTATTTTCCTTTGGATAAAATAACGATGTTCACGGAATGACTCGATTGCACTAATTTGATAAGTTTTAAAATTTGATTGCACTTTTTGAAATTTTAAAACTCAATTATACTTTCTGGACAAGTTTTAGGATTTTTGGATCACATATCCCAAAAACAATGTGACAAACTTATACGATTTATTTAAGTTAGAGGAAGCAGCGAAGAGGAATCTGTATCGCACCACCTTGTATCGGTCTTAGCACCTCTAGCTTGCACTGTTCAAATTCGAGATAAGTATTACAATTTGTTTTTGAAAGAGGCACTTCTGATTTCTTTTTTAAGTTCGTGGCAAGGATCTTGCAGCTGTAGCGTGTTACAATTGCTTTTAGAAAGTTGTGTTGTGTTGACTGTTGAGAAGCATATAAAAGTTATGCTAGAAAAAAGTATCAAATCAGATAATCAGTGTAGGTTCTAGCAATTAATATATCATACTTGACACATATTTATTGACTTAACATTTTGAATGAACATGGATTCAACTAGATATTTTGACGAGTTCAGACTTTAACTTCTCTCGGCAATCTCCCCCACCCGATACATTACTCTAATAATAGCTATCATAGCCTATGATAGATTGGTAAGCAATTTCCAGGCAGTAATCCCCAAGCCCAATGGCTGCCTCCATCATTTAGTCTGGAGAAAGAGACTAGAGATGAAAGCGAACGTTATAAAACGTTATAGTTTTAAGTTGAGACATGTTGATGCGGAAAGATAGCTAAATTAAAAAGGACGGACCTAACACTGAATTCACATATGAGCGGAAGACAGTTAAGATACAAGTATGAATTGTGGATACAAATTGAAATGTTGGCGGGCTCAGACTTTGACTTTCTTTTGGCGATCTATCATAGATAAATATATCAGATTTCTACTCTAGGCTCCCGATGTGTTGCTTGTTTTTATGGCGTCAATGTCCTTAAAAGAGTTGTCTCATCTTCCACATGATGGGTTAATTCAACGAAATAGACCGTTTCTATATTACGTGCCATGACTTTCTTTCATAAAATAAGCTATTTCCACAACTTTATGTCTAGGTTGGACCAATCTGAGTAGCACAAGCCGTTAAACTACCCTTAACTGCCTAAATCCACTACAATAAGGAGACTACAAACTAAAGTTCTGTAAACTCTGTTGGACATGATATTGAACAGGGAAAGGTACAACCGGGCATGCCAAAAATATATTTCACCGAAAATATTAATCAAGGAAAAACATTTCAATGAAATTGATTCTTCGATTTTATTAAGAGGAAAGCGGGTTCTGTGGCGATTCCGGACAGGAATCTCAATGGATCATAAGGAACAAATATGTTTCGTTGGTACTTAATCAATGATGAAGTACAAAATGCTTTGTGGGAATTTAATCAATGACGAAGTATTTAAAACTATGACTAAAGTACGTAAATTGAAATGTACGAAAAAGATAAATTGCAAAAAGTAAAGACAAAATAGAGAACTTGAGTTTTGTCATTATTAAATTACTGTTAGGTTATTTATGACACTTACAAACAACGGTTACACGTAGCTGTTTTAAAATCTGAATGAACAAATAATACCCTTTCGGTGGTTACCGAAAATTACTTCATGAACGAATATGACATAACCAACCAATAGTTACCTTCATGTCGGTTGCTCGCCGTGACTACCGGTGACTTTATCTAGAAATTTCTTCGAGAAACTTCAAGGCTCTCGTCGATAACTTCACCTTGCGGTGTCGATGACTTCGCTAGCAAGCTGTCGATTCCTTTCAAGTTATCAGTAGTTTTGGTCCAGTTCATAAATGACCGATCGAACCCTCTTCTCGTCGACTGATTCTATCACTTGTTGATAATAGCCGAAAGTTGGTCATTTGTGGGTGTAAACGCGAAGGGAAAAGAGAAAGAAAGCAAGCATCTCAATTCTATTTGCTCCCCTAGTCAAACGGATCACATTATTCATTCATGTGCATTAAAAAAAATGTCGTGGGACTGCTCCAACCACGAGAAACAAAAAAGGCGATTATTTAGGGCAAAAGGAGGGAGGACATTATCATACCTTAAAAGTACATTTAGAAAAGAAATCAAATTTTACGTCCGTACGCTTTTTTTTTTTTTTTATGGCAATATCAAGAAGTTTCCGAATCTGATCATGACCAACATGCAAGTTCCGTCTTGCATTAGCCGCGAGTAAGACTGACCGATCAAACAAGATTTGACTGGTTCATTCAATCGCTTCTACCAAGGTCAAAATTGAGCGCCAAGACCAATTTGAATCCCATGATCATTATTTTGAACTCAGAGAAAGCCATCTTTCCTTTGTTGTTTTCTCACCTTGAGTCAAAAGATTGAGAGTCTTTTAAAAGGAGGAGCATCATGGTGCAATCTTGCTTATCAAACTTACTCCCCCGTCGAGCTCGATCCGGCCGAGGACGAGAGTAATTACTGTCCTAATTGAATTCGCTTTATAGGATTAGTCGATTGCAATGCTAAAGTTATCTGGACTTGCCGCTATTATATATCATTGGAATTGGGCATTGCTTTGAATGCTTTATAGCATGTAATAGAGCGTTTTTGTGCCGGACTTTTTTCTTTTCTAATTCATGAAGTTAGAAATGGTAGTTCAAGTTGGGTATTATTTGTATCTTGTTGCGCTAACGTTCTAAAATCTCTAAGGGCATTTGTTTCGTGGAAAATATACTCTCCAATAAACATTTTCATCATTTCTTGGCATTGGAATCGCTTTGAAAAATGAGCCCACACAAAATATTTCATTGCTTTAAATTCAAGAAAATGATTTTCTCTTCAAAATGTAAAATCTTCTTATATACTAGGGGTGATCGGCCACCTTTGAATCAAGAACCATTCACTAGAGACCAATTTTGCAAAACGCGAACCGTAGACCGACCACTTCTTCTATGAACCGTGAACCAACCGAACTATCGGTCCGGTCCTGTTTTCGGTTAGATTCCGGTTACGTTTCTACTGAGCAAAAAAAAAAACGTGAAGGAGGGGAGATGAGGATTTTGTCATAGATGTATTAAGTACATCTACCTGAAGTAGACAATACGTGAATGTGCCTTTTGGTTCTGCAACAAACACATTATCACAGTGCGAGTAAGATGGGTTTTAGGGAGTAATTTAATTAAAGAACATATATATATACATATATATAAGGCCGATTTAGTTGGGCCTGTTGAATGGTTTCATTTAAAATCAAGAATTGAACAGTACCCGCCGGTTCCATTTTATGGAACGGGTAACGGAACTGTACCCGTCGGTTTTCATCCAAAATCAACCGGTTGGGTACAGTTCGATCCGATTTAAATTATTCATAATTTTTTTGCTCACCCCTACTATATACAATTCAACCCTAATGCTTGGACTTGAGACTCGAACATTTGGGCACGAGGACGCGATGATTACGATTGTTCATTAGCAAACAGGCCCAGTCCACATAGGCTGGACCCAAGTCTATCGAGGTTGGGTTCAGGACTCCCATGCCCACATTCTGGGTGGTCTTGCTTGGGCACCCAACTCCCACGTGTGAGTCACTAATGCTCGACCATGAGTGCGTCGAGGCCGAGCTCGGGTCGCTAGTGCCCATGCCTAGGTTAAATGACCGAGTTCGAGTCCTCCCAAACTGGATGTAGTCCTGATGCCCGAGCTGCAATTCTTGGCTCAGGACCCAAGGTAATTGAGCTCAAGTCCCTCGAGGCCGGGCCCAAGA